>CM031243.1:88500753-89700753 GCA_018340775.1 Taxus wallichiana var. yunnanensis
AGAACCAGAAAGACCATTCTAGAGCAACAAGCGGAAGTGAAGTGAAGGACGTATTCGTAGATGTGTATCACATTCAGAATATGATCATGCAAAGCATGTGAAAATCTTTTGGCCAAAGTATCGCAACTGCTGGGTCATGCGTTGTCCTTTATCACTTAATTTAAGATGCAGGATGTCGATGAATATCAAGAATGTATATTCGTATAGGCTTCTTAAATGGATCACTATAACCTAGGAAGGTTATGAGAACAAGTATACAAAATATACTTATGCATGAACAACATGAAGGATCGGTTGTTGCCGAGTCATGTATATGAAGGATCGGTTGTTGCCGAAGTCATGAAATGAAGGATCGTTGAAACTCCGAGCCATGAAATGGAGGATCTACCATCGAGTCATTTATGTGCAGCATATAGAATCTTATAGCAGGAGATTGAATGGCATTGAATGTGTGTTCCATATTGTAATTATGTGAACAGGGAACATTCGCTTTAAAAAGAAATTGTATAATCCAAACGTGTGGTTTGGGCAAGCAGAACAATTATTAAATCTTGAACGTGTGTTTGAATTTTATAATTCATAACAAAGAACGTTATATATAAAAAAAAAAAAAAATTTCCTTGTTCTCGTGTTTTAAATTGGGGATGTTACAAGATATCGCTTATCACCCAATTACCTACACCAGCCTAATCGATCGACATCAAAAGTTTCCTTGGCCATGTAGGTTATTACCACCGATTCATAAAATATTTTAGCAAAATTGCTGCCCCAATGTTTTCATTGCTAACCAAAGATTGTGTTTTTGAATGGTCTTCTCAGTGTCAACAGGCATTTGATTCTATCAAAGAAAAGCTGACAACAACCCCTATCTTACATGGCCCTGACTGGGGACAACCTTTCCATATCCACATTGATGCTTCTAATACAGCCATGGGCGTTGTCCTTGGACAAAAAGACTCAAAAGATCATATGTATGCAATTTATTTTATCAACAAAAATCTAATTCCTATGGAAAAGAATTACACTACTACGGAAAAAGAGTTTTTGGTTGTCATATATGCTTTGAATAAATTTTGTCATTACATCACCGTATATAAAATTTTGTTTACACACGACCACTCGCCATTCGATATTTGATGAACAAACAAGTGGTTGGCAGAAGGCTCATTCGTTGGTTACTCTTGTTGCAAGAATTCAATCTCACTATTTTAGATAAGCCTAGGAAATCTAACATTGTTGTCGACTTTCATTCCAGAATAAATGTTTCAGGTGATGACGAAGCATTCCAAGACCAATTTCCCGATGAACACTTATTTTCTATCTCTATTAAGACTCCCTGGTTCACTGATCTCGTGAATTATTTAACAGGAAGTTTCCTACCTATTTCACTCATAAGGAAAGAAGGTGATTGGTTAGAAATAGTGCAACATATAAATGGTGTAACGGATTCTTATTTAAATGTTGTCCTAACATGGTTCTTCACTAGGTGTGTTCGAGAGGATGAGGTACATGACATACTGTGAGCATGTCATGATGAACCAGAGGTGGACATTATTCAGTGAAATGAACAATTCACAAGATCCTTAGAGTAGGGTACTATTAGCCTTCCTCCATAAGACCTCAAAAAGTATGTGTGGCAAAGTGTGATGCATGCCAACGAATGGTAAAACCTACACTTTCTACGGAAATGCCTTTAAACCTCGGGCTTGGTTCTAGGACCATTTGAGAAATGGGGCATTGATTTTGTTGACCATTTGATCCTCCATCTTTCAGGAAGGAGTATCTCTTGGTATGCACTGACTATGTCACCAAATGGGCTAAAGTTCAAGCATTGGCATCTACCAATGAAGATGTTGTTGCTGATTTCTCTACAACCAGATATTTCTACGATTTGAAGCACCAAGGCCATTATATCTAATCAAGGTCCTCAATTTTTTCAAATATGATTGAAGATTTCTTAGGAATATATAGAATTAGGCACCAAAAATCATCACCATATCACCCCCAATCCAATGGGAAAGTGGAGGCCACCAATCGAGAGCTTGAGAATATTCTAACTAAGGTGGTCAATACCAACAATGAAAAGAATTGGGTACTAAAGCTTCCCGAGGCCGTCACTGAGCCTACAACATGATATGGAAAACAACTACTGGTTTCTCTCCCTATGAGCTGGTCTTTGGGAAGAAGCCACTGTTACTTGTGGAGTTTGAGTTGTGCACCGGTGAAAAACATTGGAATTTGGGATAGATTTGGATGAAGCACAGTTTGAACGAGTGTTGCATTTGAACGAATTAGATGAAATGTGGATGGAGGCACCACACCAAACTGAAATTATATAGCATCAGTGAAAAACTTGGCATGATGCTCACATAAAAAAAGGATATTTCATGAAGGACAAAGTGGGTTTTACTCTTTGATTCCCACTATCAGCAGTTTAAAGGCAAGTTGCATACGTGTTGGTTAGGTCCCTATCAAGCAAATCAAGTTTTTGATAATTGCTTTGTTTAATTGATACCGATTGATGGAGATAAAAAGACTCTTCTAGTGAATGGGAATAGGCTCCGAGTTCATCACCAACTGCTAGATAAGAAGACTTTCACCTACAACATTTTTTATGAATAGATATGCATGTTGAGGAGGCTCTTTGCCTCTCATGCATGGAGTAATCAATCTCTTACAAATTCAATAAAGGAAGATGATCCTTCATTCGATCTTCTTCCTTAGTTAGCAGTTTTTATTGTAATTTCCAATAA
The DNA here is from genome assembly GCA_018340775.1 of Taxus wallichiana var. yunnanensis. NCBI lineage: Eukaryota > Viridiplantae > Streptophyta > Pinopsida > Cupressales > Taxaceae > Taxus > Taxus wallichiana. The sequence continues at coordinate 88,503,507 of CM031243.1, forward strand.
ATGCAGGAATTTTCATTATTTCTACTGCCACTAATCATGTTTCATCCCAAATTGCAGGGCATAGGAATCTATGGATATCGGTGACTAAATGTGGCATGGGTAAGTGCATTTTAACTTGCTAATGATATTTCTATGTGAAACATTTCCCCATGTATTCATTTGTCATTATGGTGCTGTCATGAAATGATTTATATGGTCATTCTGGATCTCTTTCCAAATCGCTCTATGAATGACAACATAAAAGGAGTAATGGATCATAAATCACCACATGCTTTGATGTGTCGCACTCTCCAATGTCAAGACAGGTGGTGCTTGCTCCTCAACCATGGGATATGTGCCACCGTAAAATCTTAATCTCACACAGGTGGCCAGTCTCATCACTATTTTTTCACTGTCACCTTTGCTTGATGTTGCGCTACCCAAGGAATATGGTGTCATTTGAAATTTAATGCTTCTATAACCACTTCTTCCCGTTTTGGTATGCACATCAATCATGACTGGTTTTATCAGACACTAGATGGGAAGTGGAAGAGACGCTCTGCTCTAGGTTTTTGCTACCATGTATTTCTCACTTTTTGGCTTAGCATGGGACCGTGAAAGACATCAAAACCTGCTTCACCTGACGCCTTGCTCTGGAATGCTTCCCTTTCGTAGGTATTTCATGATTTTGGATGGTTGGATTTCATTCAGAAGTTTGAAGGTTTTGATGAGGGCATTGTGGAAGAGTTCTTGAATAATTTTGAGTCCACCTACTCGCAAGTTGGTGGATGAAGAGTTGAAATTACTAGTCAGGTCATTTCTGACCTGTTTGACTTGCCAAACTTTGGTTTAAAGGTTATGATGAATGCCCCTTTGCAAATTCTGATTTCTCAGTTCCACGACGAAGGAGAGGCACTCCCAAAGGTCATCTTGACTCCATTGGGTGTCCAAAAGGGTGTTAAGTGAACAAGTTTACTGGAATCTGGGGTGAGATTGCTAAATGGGTCAACCGATATTTCATATGGCGGCCAGGCCTCTGTTCTAGGTGGTGATGCACTCAAAATACTCATTCACCTTAAAAAGGGACATGTCAACTAGGCCCTTCAGTGAATCTACCAGAGTACCTCACAGACTTCATCATTAAAGTATGCCAGAAACATCAGTCCAGTGGAGGCAAGTCCATGATTAAGCACCCCGGGTTGATTCATCTGTTGTGTTCACACCAAGTCTTCTTTCGACCAAAGAAGAGGCTCGAGGGATGTGCTGGTGGCGAAGGGTCTAGGCTAAAGTAATTAAAATATGGCCTCTTCTACACCTTATTCTACCCTTGCATCAGACCCTTTCCCTTCACATAACCAAGCAGAGGTAGTTGATGTTCCTGAGCATGCCGACACAGTTGGTACTCCTGAGGGACCATCCCCATCCATTTATGATTCAAAAGGAAAGTGTCCCATGGCCCCATCTTCCTCCATGCAACTACGGTCCTGGTGGCTTAGCTCATTTTTTTAGATAGGTAGTTTCCAATCGAGTCCTTTCCTAATGATACCGCCCACATTCGGGAGGAACTGCATGAAGAGGATGACCCGACTACTCCATCATCTATGGAAATTCACACTGTAAATCCTAAAATTATTGACACCCAATTGGCACCTTCTCACAACTATCTGGAGGAAATCACACTACTAAAATCTCAGTTACAAGGTATGGAAGAAACCACCCTTTTATTACAAGCTGAATTTACACAAAAGATGTAGAGAAAATTTTGGCGATTGTTGCCCTACACCAAGTAAGTTATTTAAAGCAACAACGATCGAAGATTCTTACCCTCTTAAATAGTTTCCAACATTTGTCCCTTCAAGAAAGGGAATTGTGAAAGGAAAATTAAAAATTAAAAAAAGAAAAAGAATCTATGGAAGAGGAAAAACAAAAAGTAACATCTATCTTAGACTCTGTCTATCCTTTGGCCATCAAACTATTGTCCTGTAGTAAACCCTCCTTAGTCTACAAGATGTATCTCCAAGAATAATTTTATTCTTGGTAGTTATTTCAATTGTGTTCTCAAGCCCCTCACAAAATTCCCGATGGCCCTAGTTTTTATCAGTTTATAAGTGCAGTGGTTCAGAAAATTCAAAATTTACTCTGTGAATTTTATCTACATAACATGATAGTGACCAATGTCCCTGATTTCTTGATCAACCTATTTGTGGGTGATTTTTAAATTAAATCCTTTCAATCAGATTGCAGAATCGATAATTTAGAGGCAAAGAAATGACGCATTTCAATAACACTACTCAGCCCATCGATTTCACATTCACCCAAATCATCATACAGATGTCACCCTGTGGAAAAAATTTGATCATTTTACTATCAGGCAGGGGTTGGGGTGAATACTTCTCATATTTTACTTCAGTGTGTTATTGATTTTGAAAATTATAGTCAAGAGAATTTTGGGGCTGCTTGGCAAGCTTGTGACGGAGATGGGATACTTTAAGCATGCCTTTGAAATTTAGGTAGGTTATCTCTCCCCAAAATTTGAGTGGAGCATGCGCAGGGTGATGCTCGCATCACCATTATTAAAAAAATAGATAAATCCAGCTAGCAATACACTGATGAATGGGTAGGCCTCCAAGTACAAACCTCCACTCCTCTTGAGCCCTCTCACGACTTGGTGAGTAACAATGCAAAGACAAAGCCTCCCATGATAGTTTCACTGTGCTGGGTGGAAATTACCTCCAATACTCAGAGCTAAAAGAATACCACAAAGCAATACACTGATTAATTTGAGGAGTATGACATGGATGAACAACTTGGAAGGTGAGCAGTAGGTAAATGAGTTGCATTGGGACATGCAACAGGTAAATTCAGGGGGAAAATGATGAGTGCATTGTTTGGCTCATTAATATCATTTCTTCAGACCGGAAATACTCTTTGTGATATGACTTATTAGTATATGGGGATGTTTTGTGTAGTTATATCTTAGTAGGTTTGATGCATTTTCCTTGCTATTATTTATGAAAACCATTTATCACATGAACCTCCTACTAACTATCTTTATGAGATCAAATGTGATGATGTGTGCAGGGAATGATGGAAGTTACTGGTGGATAAGAAGCTCGAGTTTGAAGCATGCGGTGAAGACTGTTTCCATCGAATTGACCTATTAGCTTGGGCTTGACTCTAACAGCCCATAGGAATCTATGAGTTTTAATTGATATTTGATGAACAGTGTTTAATTCCACCTGATATGGCGGATCTTGTAACCAACATTATCTATATGAAGACTTTGTCTTCAGAACTTGGGGTACCACTTTTTGATTGTTGAAGAAGATTATCTACATATTGTTCGGATTTTTTTTTGATGTGTTATGAACTCATTTCAAAGTTAATGAAAGCCACAACATTTTGAGAATCAGAAGTTGTTGATCACTCTATCCCGAGGAAGAGCAAGGGCCCACTCAACCGAGGAGATATGAGGTTACTTTGAGTTCATGCATATAGTCCTTCGATTAGTTTTACTGCAATTATCATTTGATGAGTTTTACATGCATGCTTTGAATTAACTAGATGCTTTTGTTATGCAAATCTAGTTCATGAATAGTCTTGCTTTCTGCTAAAAATTCCATTTATTCAGTTGTGATTTAATTTGTTAAGAATAAGTGTGTGTGTATTTCATTTTACAATAGAAGATTAGTTGCTAAAATTCCTTTCATTGCAAATAGTTGAATTCCGTAGACTTGTATTTAATTTCCATAGATTTTAACTACACTTCCATAGAATAGTCACTAAAACTAAGAAACCCCAAAACTCAACGTATAACTAGTTCTCCTAGAATCTATTGCATATTTCCTGAGACACTGACCCTAGTTGAGAATGACACCGACAAAGATTCTTCGTCGGTTAAATGATTGGAAGAATACAACAACCCATCATGTATCGTCAAAGGTGCGGAAGGTATGCACCGCAAGGTTGGTGAAATGTGTCTAGTGTAAGCTCGAGTAAATAACTCTATGAGTTTAGTGTGAGGTAATTGGAATGTGATCTGGGTTTATTAGGCTACGCCAACAAGTGACAAAGTCAACGATAGACTCATCGTCATACTGCCGTGTGGAGTAAAGATCAGTCATGGTGACTTTCTTGACAATGTTGATTGTGAATTGGTCTAAGAAGGCTTGGGCTACTTGATTAAATGATTAGATAAAATGTATGGGTAGCCCACTTTACCCCCAATACTGAGTCCTATCAAGGACATCCGGAAGGTCCGTAAGAGTAAATCATCATCATGGACGATTAGGTAACACCCGTGTTTGAAAGACTACAAATGTTGTTACAGGTCTTCTTTACTATTGAAACTATTTAACTTTGGAATTTCCCAATGTACAAGGTATGGGAAAATAGGGATGGACAGATGAATGGGCTCATTATGATTTCATTGTATGAGAGAGAATTGTGTGAGCCCAACACCGATGCTTCCTTTGTCTATATCCTTTCCATCATTAATTTGATAAGTCATTGGTAGGTTGTGATGGAAGAGATCCTCCTATGGTGTAATAGGGATGGTACTAAACATGTGATGTGGGTGGCATTCCAAAGGCATGGTGGTGCCGAATAGGAATCTTGAGAATAGGGATTGACATAGAGGGCATATATTCGAATGAATATCAAACAAGATAGGGGTGTTGATAATATGTATATGTAGGTGGGGGGCGATTGCGGTGACTCTTATAGTGATTGGGGACGAGATTATAGGATGGAGAGGACAAGATTATGGAATGGAGTAGGGTTCACCAACACCACAAGCGGTTGTGTTGCAATTGGTATATGTGAGACAATGGGTTTGGATGGGTTTATGGTCTAGGTGGTCAATGAGGGGATAAAAGATACTACGGGTACGATTGATACTGCAGATGTAGTGGTCATAGCAAGTATAGGGCCTAGCTACAAAATTGTTGGGGGTAAAGAAGGTGAAGGTAATGTTGAACTAGTAGGGGTTGATGTAGAAGTGGGGATAAGGGTAGGAGAGATGGATAAAGGAATGCCATATAACAACTAACTTGAGAAGTCCTGGGTGAAAGAGTGGGAAAGGTAGAACTATAAGGTAGTGGGATTCTCGATCGAGGAGTCATGTGAATTCCTCGTCACCTATGGAAATGGTGGTAGGGAAGGTTGGACCCGTGGGTGAAAAGTTAGAGGGTGGTGAAGGACTAGGTGGGAGTGATTGATGACTAGCATGGAATATAAGAGCGTTATCCTTGTTGGGAGTCAACACCATGTGAATGAATGTATATCAAGTGATGTTATATCTTACAGATGACATAGACAAGACAATAGCAATGAGTAAAACATGTGTTTATAGGTGGATTAGGTAATGTATTAATTGAGAATCAACACAGTGGTAACCGACGTTGGTTATGGGTGGTGATGATGGTTCGGGTGTAATCGAGGGTGGTTACTATGAGAAAAGAATAGTTTGACCAAAAGGGGTAAAAATGATGAATGTCAGATAAATAAGCTATATGATGACTATTTATGAGAGTACAAAGAGTACAGAGACTCGGAAAAAGTAAAAAATAGTGAAGATGAGAATAGGTGTCCCTTGGGCAACTTAACCAAAAGGACAGGGAACCAATGATAGTTAGGTAGAACCGATGATGATAAGGTGTAAACTAACTCTGATGAATAAACCGATGTCGGATCTTGTGAAAATTTGAAAAATTTAGAAAAATAGATTGTTGTGAACTCATATCAGATGAATGATCAACCTAGAAGGCTAGAGATGACATAATGAGGTCTTGGCACACTTAAAAGAAGTCAGAATGCTCCAACTATGATTGTGGAGTGTGCAAGGTGGCTGAATGAAAATGGAGTAACATATTCTAAATGCACATCAATCAAATGCTAAAAACGCGTATCCAACAAGTGATTTTAATGTGTTGAGATTATGCTATTTAGAAACCGACTTATGAATTTAGAGTAGAGTTATTGGTGAGGAAGGCTTCCTACAAAGAAGGAGATAAAAATGAGAGGTTTCGGTGTTATGTTATGGTGGGGGTGGGTCGCCCTCTATGGTAATGAATGGACAAATTAACTGCTTGGGTTCCCACTATCAATCTAATGATCATGTGATCATTGAAAACTTCTTACGGGTGAGATGTTGTTTAAGAAGATGTGTATTTTTTCAATTTTGTGTAGTTTGGTAGAAGTAGAAGAAAAGCGTTGCTTTTCACGATTCTTTGTGTCAACCATCGCCTAGGCATGACTTCCGGCATATAGGTTGCCCTCATTTTAATGTGAGCTAAATGCATCATCTAGGATGAAATGCAACTAATTTTAAACCCAATTTGGTAAATTACGTTTGATGAAGCAAATGATGAATAGGTATGAATGTGCTCTTTCACTACTTATGCAAATGCAAGAAAGAAGAAATGGTTTGTTTTAAGTATCGAAAATAGATATTGTTTTAGACAATTAGAAGAAGAGAGGATTACTAGGGAAAGATATTTAGTGTGAATACATTTGGAAAGTAAACAAACACACCATCTTTACCTAGGAATTAAGAAAAATGCAAGGAACCCCGGATGGGTCACACTGGGCATGCCAAAATGTTTCACCATTTTCTTTACATTTTGAGATGAAATAAATAAGGGTTATGGGCTGAAGAGGAATACCTATTTATGTTGTTGGGTTGATGATTGTTACATGAATTTTGACTTCTCAATCTGATGTTGACTATGAGAGCTTCCTTTTGGCTAGGAGGAACTACCTAAAATAGAAAATAAGACCACAAAATAAGAGTTAAATAATATATGGCAGTGGACTTCCTAGTGTGTGCTAGATCCAGGAAGTGTGATACTCCCTAGATGGCTATCAATCCACTTTTTAAAATAGCTTCTTGTGAGAAATAAACATATTCCTATTGTAATTGATATGATTTAGGTATCTCATTCAAGTAAAATAAGAAAATCAAATAATAAAAAGTTAGGCTATAGTCAAATTTTAAGTGTGAGGTAATGGTCAAAGTACTGGGACTAGTCAAGGTCGGAGTTCACGGGTTGTTTAAGTCACTTAGTAGAAGGTTGTTTGGTTTTTTATTGGAAAAAGGTATGAAACATAGAGACCGATGTTGGCTCGGTATAAACAATGATGATTTATACAAAACCGACGACGGTCATGGGTAATCGGTGTCGTGAGGTTCGGGTGAAAGGAACTCAATGAGATTTGATTATGGGGATTGAAATGAAGCTAAATAGAGATGGAAGGGTGGATAGGGAGGTCTGTAAAGGTCTTAGGTATACTCAAAGGTGTATAGTAGGTGAGAATGGGTGATTTTGTGGTGTGGGTAGAGGAATGACTGAGTCTACAAGTAGGTAGAAGATGGGAAACGAATATGCAAAGTATATACTGATAACAAAAATAACAAAGGCTATTATACAGAAATAGACTATTTTAGTAGAAGGTACACTTACTATGATGTAGGTTTGATGGTTGAATGGTGATAACAATTGATTAGAAGAATGGTGCTTAGTGCCACAATAGTGCTTCTTGGAATTCTTCCGTGGGAACAATACCTCTTGATCTATCCTCGTGCCATTTGTGGATGTCTAGGTGCATGAAAAGACTCGGTTCTACTTGCATGCGGCAGTATCTTCTCATATCTCTCTTATCTAAGAATGTGCCAACCCAAAAACAAGGTTGATAAGGTGAATAAATGGTAAGCGAAAGCGGTTTCAAGTTGACCGGCATTGGTTTAGGGATGACTAGTGTCGGTTAAGGCAAGATTCCCTAGGTTTACTAAAATGGTAGATCTTGCATCTTTTGGATCAGATTCATTCCTTTATCCATGGATCTAAATAGATTTTTCGCTTTTATGAGCGGTAAGGTGGTTAGAGGAACAATAGGACTTGATTTTAGGTTTGGAACAAGTCTTATTCATTTATGGAAACATGCTATGAATAGGTCTATGGTGAGGTGTCTAGGTGAGGTGTCTATTCATTTAATTAAAGTAATTAAATTAATAACGGGTGAGGATGGGTATTAACTTAATTATAAATAATTAAATTAATGTTAATGTGGGGTATAAGGGTCATGGTTAGGTGAATATGTGTAAGTTGGTTATTTGAAAGGGGACCAAGGGGAGTGTGACCTAATTTTGGTGTCTACACATGATGACCTTATTTGATCACAAGGTAGGATTTAGGACATGAAAATCACTACCTTACTCTTCTCGGCCTTTAAATTCACGTTTGTGACAAATATTTAATCAACTTCAAGATATTCAAACATGTTCTTACTCATCTAATCATCATTAAAATAGGTCCTTTCCCGATAAAAGGATTACTCCTGAATGGACCTATTATCTTCGACCACCCATTGAACTAAAACATTGAGATTGTAAATGTTTCCTCTTATGAGATGAGGACACACTCTAAGGAATTGAATGAGTGTTCAAAAAAATACTACAAAACATTGCATTGTGTGGAACTGTGATGACTTCTTTCTCCTAGAAACATGATGGTCTTAGGTACGTGTTGTCTATATTTCACCTTGTGCCAAATATGGGATCAATCACGATCCCACATAAAAGGAAACAGAATCAAAAGGTAGATAGAAAAGGATTCAAATTTGGCTAAGTATAAAGGTACAAGCAGAGAATGCCAAGTGTCAAGATGGAGATGATTTAAGGGGTAAAAGTTGTAAATGGCCCTCAACTCGCCCAAGGAAAAAGTTAGCATTTGGGCCCGAGTAAAACCAAATCAGAATCAAGAAAGGGAACCCATTTTTCGAGTTGTTTTCCCACCCTCCATGCACTCCAATACAAACTTCAAGGGGCGTATTTTGACTCATGGATTGAAATATTGCAAAATCTTATGCAATTGGAAATATCTTGGCCTCACCCATGAAATGGGGTCCGAAACTTTAAATTTGAGGAGGTTAGGTGAAGAAAAATGGAGAAAATGTCTTCAAGCCCTCAATATAGGATCCATCTATCTCAATAACTAGATCGATTCAATTTGTCTCCATTTTTACTCTTCCTTCAAGGCACCCAACCAAGGATTGATGCAGTAAAGACGGATTTGGGGAGAGATTTCATCAGAGGCATTAACAAAGTGGTGGTTAAACTTCAACCTGCTTTTCTTTCTTCTCTCTCTTTTATTCTTTTAGGATTAATCTATAAATACGAGGGTAGGATTATTTGTAAATGGTTGGACATTCTTTGTTTTGCAGGTCCCCTCTTCCTACTAAAGAAAGGGATCTTTGGTGTTGTGCCTTCCACTAAAATTTTAATACGTTTCTACCTCTTGGCTACTTTGTAATAGACTATATCAATATACGAGCAATAAAACACATCTATGATCAATTTTAGATCTTCTCATCTCTTTTGCTTTCATCTGGTCTCCCATTACATAGATGGCTATCTATGGTTGTTTATTATATGCATTTTTTTGGTTTGTGTCTATTAGCAAAACAAGTGTTCATCATTCCTTTGGTGCATCACCTCGTAGTTTAGCTTTGTTTAAATATTTGTATTCCTTTATCCCCTGTCTCCTTGGTAAAGTTTAGATTAGGATTAAGAATAGATCCCTCTGCAAATTTCTACGTATGCACATAAACAGAGGAAGAAGGAACCAAAGTGTTTAACTGGAGAGATTTTCCATTTTGCAAGGTCCCACACCTGGGGAAAGTTCAATGTTATGCAACCACACCAAATGAGTCTCTTTTAGAAAAGCATATTTTTAAAACTACCGTTGGGGTGTTGTTATTCGCACTAACATTTTTGGCATGCTCGGTGGGACTACGAAGTCTCCATCTTATTACAATAGGAACTGATATACACTTGCTAGCTTTTAAGAAGCCTTAAAATTGTACATCCGATTTACTCCAAAAGAAACAATTCTACTAGTTTTAGCAACCCAAGCTTGGAATATTCATGAAAAAAACCAGGTCTAGAGTAAGGAAAGAAGGTATATTTGAATACTTGCATCTATCCCCAGTAGAGCAAGGGTTATTAGGCCAATAAGAATAGCACAACCAAATCCATATGTCAACTTCACCTGTAGTAGTCCACTCACCTTGATTACACAAAACCCATTTTGATTGCGGCAGATTAAAGAGCATCTTGATGGGTTGTTGTATTTTTCAATCATTTAATCGACATAATCTTTGTCAGTATGTCATTCTAAACTGTGGTGGTGTCCTAGGCAATATGCAATGGAGTCTAGGAGAACCACAGTTACACATTGATTTTTGGGGGTCGCTTAGTTTTAATGACTATTCTATACAAGTGCAGTTAAAATCTACAGAAATTAAATACAAATCTATGAAATTCAACTATTTTTAATGAAATGGATTTCAACAACTAATCTTCTACTGTAAAGTAAAATACACACACACTTATTCTTAACAATTTAAACCATAACTGAATAACTGGAATTTTCAGCAGAAAGCAAGACTATTCATGAACTAAATTTTCATAACAAAAGCATCTACTTTAAGTGAAAGTGATAATGGAGAAAACAGGGACAGTTAATCAAAGCATGCATGCAAAAACTCATCAAATGATAATTGCAGTAAAACTAATCGAAGGACTGTATGCATGAAAAACTCAAAGTAACCTCGTATCTCCTCGGTCGAGTGGGCCCTTGCTCTTCCTCGGGATAGAGTGATCAACAACTTCTGATTCTCAAAATGCCATAGCTTTCATTAACTTCGAAATGAGTTCATAACATATCAAAACAAATCTAGAACAATATGCAGATAATCTTCTTCGATAATCAAAAAGTGGTACTCAAGTTCTGAAGACAAAGTCTTCATATAGATAATGTTGGTTACAAGATCTGCCATATCAGGTGGCATAAAACACTGTCCATCAAATATCAATTAAAAACTCATAGATTCCTATGGGCCATTAGAGTCAAGCCCAAACTAATAGGTCAATTCGATGGAAACAGTCTTCAGCCACATGCTTCAAACTCGGGCTTCTTATCCACCAGTAACTTCCATGATTCCCTGCACACATCATCACATTTGATCTCATAAAGGTAGTTAGTAGGAATTTCATGGGATAAATGGTTTTCATAAATAATAGCAAGGAAAAATGCATCAACCTACTAAGACATGACTACACAAAACATCCCCAGATACTAATAAGTCATATCACAAAGAGTATTTACGGTCTGAAGAAATGATATAAATGAGCCAAACAATGCACTCATCATTTTCCCCTAACTTTACCTGTTGCATGTCCCAATGCAACTCATCTACACCCTGCTCTCCTGCCAAGTTGGTCAGCCATGTCATACTCCTTAAATTGATCAGTGTATTGCTTTGTGGTATTCTTGCAGCCTTGAGTATTGGAGGTCATTTCCACCCAGGTAGTGAAACTATCATGGGACTGTGCTGCATTGTTCTGCCAAGTCGTGAGAGGGCTTAAGAGGAGTGGTGGCCACACTTGGAGGCCTACCCATTCATCAGTGTATTGCTGGCTGGTTTTCTCTGTAGTTTGTTTGATAATGGTGATGAGGGCATCACCCCTTCACATGCTCCAGCTCAAATTCTGAGGAGAGAGGACCTCCCTACATTTTAAAGGTAGGCTTAAAGTATCCCATCTCCTATCGCAAGCTTGCCAAGTAGCCCCAAAATTCTCCTGACTATAATTTTCAAAATCAATAATACACTGAAGCAAAATCTAAGAAGTATGCACCCCAACCCCTGCCTGGTAGTACAATGATCTAAATTTTTTCCGCAAGGTGACATCTGTGTGATGGGTTGCACAAATGTAAAATCCGATGGACTGAGCAGTGTTATTGAAACTGTCTGTTTGCTGCCTCCAAATTATCTGATTCCATAATACAGACTGAAATGCTTTAATTTGAAAATCCCCCACAAATAGGTTGATCAAGAAATCAGGGACATTGGTCACTATCATGTTATGTAGATAAAATTCACAGAGCAAATTTTGAATTTCTGGAGTGTTGTTCTTGTAGACTGATAAAAAACTAGGTCCATCGGGAATTTCATGAGGGGCTTGAGAACACAATTGAAATAATTGCCAAGAATAAAATTGTTCTTGGACATACATGCTGTAGACTAAGGAGGGTTTCCTACAGGACAGTAGTTTGATGGCTAAAGGACAAACAAAGTCTAAGATAGATGTTAATTTTTGTTTTTCCTCTTCCAGAGATTCTTTTTCCTTTTTTAATTTTTGATTTTCTTTCTGCAATTCCCTTTCCTGAAGGGACAACTATTGGAAATTATTCAAGAGGGTAAGACCCTTATCACGTTGTCGCTTTAGACAACTCACTTCATGTTGTAGGGCAGCAATCTCCCGAACTTTTTTCTACTGTCTTTTGTGTAAATTCAGCTTGTAATAAAAGGGTGGATTCTTCCATACCTTGTAACTGAGATTTTAGCAGTGCTATCTCCTCCAGATAGTTGTAAGAAGGTGCCACTTGAGTGTCAAGCATTTCTGGAGTTATGTGTGAATTTCGTAGATGATGGAACAACAGATGATGGAGCGGTCGGGACATCCTCCGTATGCAATTCCTCCCGAATGTGGGCGGTGTCATCAGGAAAGGACTCGATTGGAAACCACCTATCTACAAACATGAGCCAAGCCGTCGGGACCGTAGTTGCATGGAGGAAGATGGGGCCATGGGACACTTGCCTTTTGAATCAGAAATGGACAGGGATGGTCCCTCAAGAGTACCAACTATGTCGGCGTGATAAGGAACATCAGCTACCTCTACTTGACTATGTGAAGGGCCCGATGCAAGGGTAGACCGAGGTGTAGAAGAGAGGCTAGATTTTAATTGCTTAGGCCTAGACCCTTTGCCACCAACTCATCCTTTGAGCCTCCGCTTTGGGTGAAATAAAAATTGGTGTTTAAGCATAGACTTTCCCCCACTAGACCCGTATTTCTGGCATACCTTAATGATAGAATCTATGAGGTACTCTGGAAAATTGACCCAAAGGGCCTGGTTGACATGTCCCTTTTTAAGGTGAATGAGCATTTTGAGTGCATCACCACCTAGAATAGAGGCCTAGCCATTGCATATAAAATACTTGTTGACCCATTTAGCAATATCACCCAGCATTCTAGGAAAAGTTTTCTCGCTTAACACCAAAATGGAGTTAGGATGACATGTGTGGAACCGAGAAATCAGAATTTGCAAAGGGGCATTTGTCATAACCTTTAAACCGAAATTTGGCAGGCCAGACAGGTTAGAAATGACCTGACTAGTAATTTTAACTCTTTGTCCACCAACTTGCAAGCATGTGGACTCAAAATTGTGTAAGAAATCCTCCACAACGCTCTCATCAAAACCTTCAAATTGCCTAATGAAATCTAACCATCTGAAATCATAAAATACCTATGAAAGTGTGGCATTCTGGAGAAAGGTGTCAAGTGAAGCATGTTCTGATGTCTTTCATGGTCCCATGCTAAGCCAAAAATTAACAAATACATGATAGCGGAAAAACCAGAGCAAAGCATCTCTTCCACTTCTTGTCAAGTGTTTGATAAAACCAGTCGTGATTGATGTGCATACCACAATGGGAAGAAGTGGTTGTAGAGCATTAAATTTCAAATGACACCATATTCCTTGGGTAGCACAACATCAAGCGAAGGTGACGGTGAAAAATAGTGATGAGACCGACCACCCATGTGAGATTAAGATTTTTGCAGCGGCACATATCCCATGGTTGAGGAGCATGTGCCATCTATCCTGACATTGGAGAGTGCAACACATCAAAGCATGTGGAGATTTATGAGCCATTACTCCTTTTATGTTGTCATTCATAGAGCTGGATTTGGAAGAGATCTAGAATGATCATAATAATCATTTCATGATGGCATCATAATGACAAATGACTACATGGGGAAATGTTTCACATAGAAATATCATTAGCAAGTTAAATGCACTCACCCATGCTATATTTAGTCAACCGATATCCATAGAGACCTACGCCCGCAATTTTGGATGAAACATGATTAGCGGCAATAGAAATAATGAAAATTCCTGCATTTATTGGAAATTACAATAAGAACTGCTAACTAAGGGAAGAAGATTGAATGAAGGATCATCTTCCTTTATTGAATTTGCAAAAGATTAATTACTCCATGCGTGAGAGGCAAAGAGCCTCCTCAGCATGCATGTCTATTCATAACAGAATGTCGTCAGTGAAAGTCTTCTTATCTAGCGGTGGGTGATAAACTCAGAGCCTGTGCCCATTTACTAGAAGAGTCCATTTGTCTCCATCAATTGGTATCAATCGAATAGAGCCATTATCAAACACTTGATTTACCTGATAGGGACCTAACCAATGTGTACACAACTTTCCTTTAAACTGCTGATAGTAGGAATCAAAGAGAAAAACCCACTGTCCCTCATGAAATATCCATTTTTTTATGTGAGCATCATGCCAAGTTTTCTGCTGATGCTGTAGAATTTTGGTCTGCTGCATGTGCCTCCATCCGCATTTCATCTAATTCATTCAACTACAACACTTGTTCACGTTGTGCTTCATCCAAATCGATCCCAACTTCCAACGTTGTTCACCAGGTGCACAACTCGAACTCCACAGGTAATAGTGGCTTCTTCCCAAAGACCAACTCATAGGGAGAGAAACCAATAGTTGTTTTCCAGGTCGTGTTGTAGGCCCAGATGGCCTCAGGAAGCTTTGGTACCCAATTCTTTTTGTCAGCATTGACCACCTTAGTTATAATATTCTCGAGCTCTCGATTGGTTACCTCCACTTGCCCATTGGATTGGGGGTGATATGGTGATGATTTCCGGTGCCTAATTCTATAGATTCCTAAGAAAGCTTCAATCATATTTGAAACAAATTGAGGACCTTGATCAGATACAATGGCCCTTGGTGCTCCAAATTGCAGCAATATCCGGTTGTAGAGAAAATCAGCAACAACATCTTCATTGGCAGATGTCAATGCTTGAACTTTAGCCCATTTGGTGACATAGTCCATGCATACCAAGAGATACTCCTTCCCCAAAGATGGAGGATTAAATGGTCCAACAAAATCAATACCCCATTTCTCAAATGGTCCTAGAACCAACTGAGGGTTCAGGGGCATTTCCATAGAAAGTGTAGGTTTTCCCATTCATTGGCACGTATCACATTGCCACACATACTTTTTGATAGTCTTATGGAGGGAAGGCCAATAATAACCTACTCCAAGGATCTTGTGAGTTGTTCATTTTATGAATAATGTCCACCCCTTGGCTCATCATGACATGCTCACAGTATGTCATGTACCTCATCCTCTCGAACACACCTACAAAGAACCATGTTAGGACAACATTTAAATAAGAATCTGTTACACCATTTGTATGTTGCACTATTTCTAACCAATCACCTTCTCTCTTTTTGAGTAAAATAAGTAGGAAACTTCCTATTGTTAAATAATTTGTGAGATCGGTGAACCAGTGGAGTCTTAGTGGAGACAGAAAACAAGTTTTCATTGGGAAACCGATCTTGAATTGCTTTGTCATCACCTAAAACACTTATTCTAAAAATAAATTCAGGAACAATGTTAGATTTTCCAGGCTTATCTATAATAGTGAGATTGAATTCTTGCAACAAGAGTAACCAGTGAATGAGCCTTCGCCAACCACTAGTTTTTTCATTAAATATCGAATGGCAGAGTGGTCAATGTAAACAAATTTTTATATCTAATGATATAATGATGAAATTTATTCAAACCATATACCACATCCAAAAACTCTTTTTCTCGTAGTAGTCTAATTATTTTCCGTAGGAGTTAGGTTTTTGCTGATAAAATAAATTGCATACATATGATCTTCTAAGTCTTTTTGTCCAAGGACAAAGCACCCATGGCTGTATTAGAAGCATCAGTGTGGATATGGAAAGGTTGTCCCTAGTCAGGGCCATGTAAGACAGGGGATCGTTGTCAACTTTTCTTTGATAGAATCAAATTCATGTTGACACTGAGAAGACCATTCAAAAACACAATCTTTGGTTAGTAATGAAAACATTAGGGCGACAATTTTGCTAAAATATTTTATGAATCGGCGTTAATAACCTACATGCCCAAGGAAAATTTTGATGTCATTCTGGTTAGCTAGTGTAGGTAATTGGGTGATTACCGATATATTTTTGGGATCCACCTTTATACCTTGGGCTGAAACATGGTGACCTAAGACAATTCCTTGATCAACCATCATCGTGCATTTTTCATGACTTAGAGATAGTTGGTGTTGTTCACATCAACCGAGTACTTTCTCAAGATTATTCAAAGATTCTTTAAAATTGGACCCATGGATAGTGAAATCATCCATGTAAACCTCAACACAATCGTTAGGAAGATCGTAAATATGGCCAAGACTACCCACTGAAATGTGGCAGGCCATTAAAAATCCCAAAAGGTAAGACTCTATAAGAAAATGTACCCCAAGGGCACATAAAAGTAGTTTTTTCCGATTTTTGATAAATGCATCATCCGGTTCTAAATACGTAATTTAGAACTCACAAATCAAATAACCATTCTTATAACAGATAACCATACCATATGCATGTAATGACTCGGAGTCCGATCTCATTCCATGACTCAGTACCTCCGATTCATTCCATGACTCGGTAATCTACCGATCTATTCATGAGTAATAAGAGTTGGCGTTTTTATTTAACACACCACTCTTGCGGTTCTCTTCCCTATTCTAGGATTCAGAATGCTCTGTCTAAGGAACCTATCTGAATAATTGTTACCATTATTCATCGGCATCTCATCCCTTAGACCAGGTGACTTAGGACAACGCAATCAATAGCTTGCGATACTTTGGCCAAAGATTTGAAACATACTGCTTATGTCTCGTATTCCTTAACGGCATACTCGTCAATCTGGAATACGTCCTTCACCCCATTCTTATGTTATGTAGAATGTCTTATACTGACTTCTGTCAGTCCCTCCTATCCCAAGTTATTCACTCGGAAATGGATTAGTAAGGTGACAACGTTATATGGATGCTCCCGAGGACTAGGGATACGATGACATACTGGGTCAACCCTAGTTAAACCAGTGTGTCAAGATACCCCGAGTCTCCTAGGCAGCCTTATAACGTGACCACATTCCTAATCGGTCCCAGAGTAACTTGTTCGAGTTTAAGGTGTAAATCTTAACGATCAATGCAAAGGGTGTCATCATAAGTCACCTGCATTGTTGTATCTTCGAGAAGATCCTAATCTTCTCGGAGGTACAACCCTGCAGTTGACTTGTGCCATCAACCTTTAAATCCGCCTCGAAAAGATCTACTTATAAAAAAAAGTGTTACATACGTTGAGTTAAATTATACCATAAGACGCTCCCTTTAAGAGTAGTCTTTCCCAACCCCTGGGTTCCTCACCTTAGAATGACCCTTCTTAATAAAACCCAATACACAAGAGAAGTTATTAAGACTAGAGGTCCCATCAAGGAGTTCATAGAATATACATAATTCTAAATCAACGAAATTGGACAATTACTCCCATCCTTCACATGAGATTGCTAACCAAACCCCTTTTTTTTGGTTTATATCAGTTCTCATAACTGAATTTATATCGTACTTATTAGTATCAAGATATAATGATTAAGAATCCAATTAAACGTTGTCCTGGCTTAATCAAGACTAGGAATTAATAATTTAATCCAGCTTGTTTAGCGTCTTGCTTAGGTTTATTTTTACCCTAGCTTCCAGAAAGACAGTGATCTAAATCTTAATTTAGCTTTAGATAGAACATACTAGAACTGCTAAACAATCATAAGTATTCATTCACATATTCTTGCAAGCTTACATTGATAATCACAAAAGTCTCCAATTTAAACAATAATAACAAGCTCTCAAGATCATTTGATCCGAAGAAGGTCAAACTATCCAGATAAGAATACAAACACATAAGTAACAAATATCTCACTTTATTCCCTTCAGGCTAATCAAATACATTTTATGCTTTCAGCTTACTTGATACAATACTCAACGGAAAAAGAACATCTTTCCTCATATAGTACATTTAGAGAATCAAGCTGAAATTCATCATAAAACCAAATTAAACAATCTGAACATCCTATCAGATCTGCGTGCTTTTACCACTTACGGCAACCATCTGCAAAAATTGTCAACATGGGTCAGTTCGATGAACTGAGCATGATAAGCACTAACTCTTAAAACAATTGCAATCCACCAACTGTTTTCATTAAACAACCTGTTTAAATGAGATCATTTCACCAAACAAGTAAACATATTTCAGACTATGCTCTTGTAATACAAACATGACTATAAACGCGTAGCTCATATTATAGTCACTAAATAGTCTCAGATACCTTTCAAATATTTCATCAAAACGTTAGTGACCAAGAAGACAAATGCATCTAAACAACTATCCATCTGAATCCCAAGGACAAGTAACATCAGACGGACTAATATATTCAACATAATAAATGAATATCATAACCTTTCATGATTCCATCAGCATGTTAGAACAATTCCAAAAGTTAGATAAACAATTATATCAACCTATACTTTACAACAGAAGAGAAATAAACGAATCATACATATTTCCCTCAGAACTAGCTCATGACTATACCGTCTTTCCAAGAGCAAAGCATTCACCTTAAACACATGCGAATAAATCAGACGAGGCCACCAGAAGCACCACAGTTTTGTTAAAGTTTAAAATATAACAAACTACTGGAGTTTAATAGCAGTACAGTAGCTCTCACGCCAAACAGTGATGACTATCTACCAAACAGACTCCACATGACCTTCCACACGAGCGTGACAAACAAGAAGATATTCACTGCCATCGCCTGTTGAGGTGCAGTCGACAGCTCCTAAGTTCAATCAAGCTCCAGACTAGATATCCATGCAACAGAAGACGTAATCATGCTCAAACACGACAACAATCCCTCTCAGCAACCTACAGCTCACTCTAATCCCTACTAAACACTGTAAGGCTTTAGATTCAAGGTCGAAATCAAAGAACTTCTCTTTTATCGCAGTCAACAAGAGACTCCTTGACATTAAAGCAAATGATGTTTCCCTAAGACTATGCAGAGATATTCATACAAAATCCACGCACATGCACAGCCTCATTTAACTGGAATTATTTAGAAAGAAACATAACATACTGTATTCACATCTGAACTCATTCAGAGTTTGAAAAGTATGGTAATCACGACCCACTTTTACAGAAGCCAAGATACATGATATCTATCTAACTTAAGGAACCCAACAGAGCCAAAAACAACAAGTGTACAAAAACAGGCTTATATAGAGGCAGATACACTGGTTACCTATCAAGGATTTCAACTGAATCCGAACAACAGTATACATGATAAAGCTCCTACAGAAGCCGATATACAAAATAAATATCAGTTAATGATTCCAACCGTGCCAACAATGGTAAATATACAAAATCAGGCTTATACAAAAGCTAAATACTGATTTCGTAACAAGGAATCCAACTGAGCCTCTAAAACATTATTCGCTCAAGCTTACACAGATAGGAAACGTAAAAAGTACACCAACTGAGTCTGTACCAAAATTTCATTACTTAAACGAAGGTATACATTACAAGATAACAGAAGTCGTATTACAAGTTACCCCTCCAGGACTCCGACGGAATCATGCTACCAGTATACACATACATGACTTATACAGTAGTCCAATATACGAACCAATCCAAGGACTCCACAAAGTCATCTTGTAAATAAAATAAATATAATGCAAACCATCAATGGGTTAAATCCCGTAATTGCAACACAAGGGAGGGAAAAACAACTTCTACAGGGTCGCATCAAATACTGAAACACAGCCAGTTATCCGTTCAACATAACCTAAGTATCATAGCGAAACCCAACAAGATTCAGTAACCACCACCTATACTAACCACGACGGAACTTACAAAGAAGTCCAATTAAACTGAACATTCAAACAAAAGTCCATCAGTATCCTTTCTGACAAGTATCAACAACAAGCATCAACAACAAGTATCAACAACAAGTATCCTGAACCCAACAAGGGAACAATTCATGGGCTCTCACAGAGCAGGTCTAATATTCTTTCTTGCATACATTTCACAAACTTAAGCTGGAATGCAAAACACAACGAAATAGAGCAACAGTTCGAAACACAATACACACCCATCAAGGGTTAAACTTGAAAAATCGAACCAGCAAGAAGATACAGTAACAAAATCACACAAAGCTACCATAAAAACCATCTAAACCCATAAATCATCTGAACAGAGTTGTTCTAATGAAATCAATTGAAAGAAAGCAAGATTTTTAAAGGTTAAGGCCTAACATGCCTGGTTATTTGCTTAAAAATCGAAGAAGACCACTGAAAGAGCTCGAGCCTTCTCCTCTTTTTCCAAGTTAGATTCACCAACAAAAATTTGTTATTTCCATGACTTATAAATTTTCCTTGCCAGAGAAAAGAGCTAGTTACGCTCATACTTGCCATGCAACACCAAGAAGACTGGTGCGAAGAACCAGTGATCAGGCAGAGGGAAAACCGGAGCGCATGAAAAACCAAACAAACTACTAATTTTCCATTTTGCATGCCTTCCCGTGAAACCCGAGCTCGAAGACCGAGTTCATAAATGGCATTTACTCCTAATTTCCGCTCAATTTCCATTGCCACCGACCGCCATAGTTGGCGATGGATAAAACCAGTTCGAAGACCATTTCCAACTTTGGCGACCTGCCACGTCGGCTCTAGCTAGCCGTTTAAAAACTTCTACCAAATTACCTGTCCTTCATACTTATCCCTCCATTTAATGCCATAGAAACTGCGCCCATGGTTCGCACCCTTCCATAGGTCCCCTTTCTTCCTTGTTCATTAGTTAGGTTAGTAACTTAGGTTAGGATTTAAGATAACACTTAGTCTAACCTCATAGCACATAGATACTAACTTAGAACATTAGCTTATAGCCTAGGCCTAGGTTAGATTAACACTAATCTAACCCCTAGGTTATAGTTTAGTTTTAGGTTACTAACCTTAATAAATCCAGCTTAGGTCTAACATTTCAAATGCTCAGAAAAAGAATCTACAACATACATTCATGAACAGGGTTCACTCCTGCACTGCCAATAGGCTAGTGGAAATAAATGTATCTGAATTTATTACCTGGTCCACGATCAAGACCTTCCTGATATTACGATATCGGGAACCAATTCATTTAACACGATCAGCCTGAGTTAGACTCCGGAACAGTTTAGTCAATGCATCCAGACCTTGCAACCTGCGAAAGGTCTATAATTTTAGTTCATCCCAAATAAACTTAAAGCATTACTTGGATCAATGCCACTGATCCAAGGCTGGGTCTTATAGATGGATAACTCCATATTCATTCCGAGATCAGATTAAACTCAGGTTTAAAATGAAAGAATTAAAAGAGTCCAATTATGTTCCGACTCAGTCAAAGATCTGCAATTTCAAAGAAGATATAGTCCATATCAAGCATGACTTCACAATCAAAGGAGCACATCCTTTTTCAAAAGAAATCACATATCAACACTTGAATGCTCAGGAGGAAGTAACAACAGTTCAGGGTGTTACATGCTTCCCTCCTAAAAGATTCATCGTCCGATGATTACATATTCGATTAACCTTCAGGTCAACCAATTTATTAGTTCACAAAACAATGCGACTATTTTCCAACTTAATAGTTCCAGAAATCAATGTCACAACACATTTTATTCAGCCTGAATAATGTTTGCCTCCATCTGGCTTTCATATAAACTTAAAAAAATAAGTTCATAAAAGAAATGTTTTGTCAACAGATTTCATTCTGTTGAAAAAGAGAAGGAAAAGCAATTTTCATCTCTTCCAGATTTTCCCAAGTTGCACTTTCTTCGTTAAACTGGTCCCACTGGACCTTACATTGTTGTATTTCACGATTTCTCAAATGCAATTGGTGAGTTTCCAGCACTCGTGTGGGTTTAACCACGATTATTCCTTGGGTCTTGGACCTGCAAGGAATTCCAATTTAAAACATGTGACAGATCTGAAACGTATTTCTTAAGCAAAGAAATATGGAAAACATCATGCATGCGAGATAAAGCGGTGGTAATGCTAAGCGATAAGCTACGAGGATTGATTATTTGACAATTTTGAAAGGTCCCACGAATCGAGGTGACAACTTGGCAGCCTTGCCAAAAGTTATAGAACTCTTTACGGGTTTAACACGAAGAAAAACCTTCTCACCAAGCTCAAACCTTCGATCAACCCGCTAAGGTCAGCATAGCTCTTATGCCTATCCATTGCTTCCTTTAATCGTTCACGAATCAGCTTAACTTGCTGTTCCATTTCGTGAGAATCTCTCGGTCCAATTACCACTCTATCCTCAACACTATCCCAGCTAATAACAGGAGTTTACGCACTTTCTTCCATAAAGTGCTTCAAATGGTGCCATTTTAAGAGATGAGTGATAAGTGTTGTTGTATGCGAATTCAACTAATGGAAGATACTCTTCCCATTTATCTTTGTTGATCCATGCAATACATTCGCAACATGTCCTCCAACACTTGATTTACCCTCTCGGTTTGTCCATCCGTTTTCGGATGATATGCGAAAACTGAAGTTTAGTTTCGTTCAAGAGTTTGTATTAAGCGTTTGCCAAAACCTTGACGTCATTCTTGGATCCCTATCAGATATAATCAATTCTAGTACACCATGTAATCTAAAAATTTCAGTGTACGAATCTTTTGGCCAGCACTGGTGAATCATCCTTTAGATTTCAGTGATGAAATGAGCTACCTTCGTCGGTTTATCTACAACTACCGAGGATAACATCATGTTTATTCTGGACATGGGTAATCCTTGTACAAAATCCATGGTTATTACTTGCCATTTGTACTGCGGTATGCTATGAGGATATAACAGTCCAGCAGGGTGCATATGTTCTGCCTTAACCCGCTGACACTCCAAACAATGAGTCACAAAATTAATGACATCCTTTTTCATACCTTTCCAAAAGTATTGTTGTTTCAGATCAGCAAGCATTTTTGTGATACCGGGTGTCCAGAGAAAGGTGAATTATGAAATTCAACTAACAACTTCTTTCTCAAATCATTCAGCATAGGTACATATACTCTGTTTTCATAACGCAAGATTCCTTCATTATCAAAATGAAAACCTTTATACCTTTCATCATTAGGTTCTGCAGCAAGCGCTGCTTTTACTTGCTGAAAGTAAATATCAGATTCTGAGGCACTTTTTACCTCATCCTTAAACTAAGTTCTTAATGTTATAAGAGTAGAAATGTGCCTCCTACGACTTAGAGCATCAGCTACTCTATTCTCCTTCCCTTTGATATAGCTAATATCAAAATCATATTGTGATAAAAATTCTAACCACCTTCTCTGTCTAGCATTAAGATTAGGCTGAGTGAAAATATATTTCAGTCCTAAGTGATCAGTTTTCAACTCAAAAGGTTTCCCAAGTAAATAGTGTCTCCAGACTTGAAGTGCATGAACAATGGCAGCAAGCTCCAAATCATGAGGAGCATAATTCAGCTCATGTAATTTAAGTTTTCTACTTTCATATGCTATGACTTGATCATTTTGTAGCAAAACACCTCCAAGGCCTTCCCCAGAAGCATCCGTTACAACAGTAAAGCTCCCATTAGGGTCTGGTACAGCTAATATAGGTGCAGAAGTCAACTGGCCTTTCAGACTTTTGAAAGCCACTTCGCACTTTTCATTCCATATGAATTTCTTATCCTTCTTCTGCAATGAAGTTATTGGTGCAGCTACTTTAGAAAAATCCTTTACAAATTTTCTATAGTAACCAGCAAGACCCATGAAGCTTCTTACTTCGTGCACATTCTTTAGTGCAGGCCACTCAGTTATTGCCACTATTTTTGAAGGATCTACAGCAATTCCTTCTTTGCTAATGACATGACCCAAATAGTGAACTTCTGAATCAAAGAAAGAACATTTGGATAACTTACCATACAACTTTCTTTTTCTCAAAATTCCCAAAACTATCTTCAAATGCTCATTGTGCTCCTCAACGCTTTTAGAATAAATGAGAATATCATCCAAGAATACAAGTACAAACTTGTCCAGATATTCTTGAAAAATATTGTTCATTAAGTTCATAAAGGTTGCGGGTGCATTAGTTAATCCAAAGGGTAGAACCGTGAATTCATAATGTCCGTACCTTGTTCGGAAAGTTGTTTTATGAATATCTTCTTCTCTAATCCTTAACTGATGATAACTAGATCGAAGATCTATCTTAGAATAAACCACTGCCCCACGCATCTGATCAAATAGATCGTCGATCCTTGGAAGTGGATATCTATTCTTGATTGTTGCTTTGTTCAACATCCGATAATCGATACACAGCCTAAGTGTTCCATCCTTCTTTTTCACAAATATTACGGGCGCTCCCCAAGGTGAAACACTTGGTCTAATCAAACCTTTAGACAGAAGTTCTTGCAATTGTGCCTTAAGCTCTACTAACTCTGTAGTAGTCATCCGATAAGGTGCTTTGGAAATAGGTTCTGTTCCTGGTTTGATTTCGATGGTGAAGTCAAATTCCCTCTTAGGTGGTAACCCTGGTAATTCCTCAGGAAAAACATCCCTGAAACTTTGTAACAGAGGAAATCGCTTCATGTAATCACCATCTTCTTCTGAAAATTTAGATATCTTTACTGCATAAAGGGTACATCCTTTATTTTTAGCCTTTTTAAGCTGCATAGCTGATCAGTTTTCTAACTGAAATTTCCCGTTTCACACCTTGAATCTCTGTTGTTTCCAGCTGATCATCTAAACATTTTATGTTCTTTTCATAGTAGTCTACCTTTGCTTTATGGTCAGCTAACCAATTGACACCGATAACAATGTCATACGATCCCAAAGGTGTAACATAGAGGTCAACTTCCGTGGAGAAATTAGGTAAGTCAAGGACTGCCCCAAAAAGACACATACTCACTGTATGAACAGAGTTATTACCATATTTACAGTCCAAGATTTATCCATTTTTCCAGCTTTTCTCTTAAGTTTAGAGGCAAGTTTATTAGAAATGAAACATTCAGTAGCTCCTGTATCAAAAAGAATAGTGACAGGTATGCCAAATAACTTACCGGAACTTCTATAGGTGTCACTTGCTTTTTGACTTGCTTTGCGCTCTGCGGCATGTATCTTATCTTTGCTTGATTACGATCATCCTTCTTCAAAGGGCACTGATTTGCGTAGTGGTCTTTGCCACAATTTGTGTGAGCCTCCTACAGGTCCCTTTTTAGGCTCAAAATTGCCTCCAGCCTTGTAATTGTCACGTTGTCCTCCATAGGGCTTCTGCCCATTGTTATAATTTTTGGCAAAATTATCCCTTACATTTCCAGCAGGCTTATTTACTACTGCTTTCTTACTGTTATCCCCTGGAAACTTATTTTTGTTTCCAAACTTTTTCCATGGTCCCTTTTTGGGTGCAAGAGAGGTTGAAGAAGGGTTTGCAGTCTTCTTCCGCACTTCCTCTTTATGAGCAGAAATAGCCTTTAATTTCTGTTCTTGCCTTATGGCCTTTTCAACAACTCCTTCCATAGTGGTTGGACTGTGAACATCGACCTCTCCCCCTATCACGGGATTCAATCCCATGATGAATTTCCGTATTCTGAACTTCTCGTCAGTTTGATACTGCGGTACATACTTGAGGAGTTTTGTAAACCGCTCCCAGTATTCAGTTACCGTTAGCTTCCCTTGAGCTAAGTTCTGGAATTCTGTCATTTTCTGATCATAGAAAAGTTGTGGCAGCCAACGTTGCCTAAAATAGCCTTTAAATTGATCCCAAGTAATATTGGTCTCATCAATATTTAGTTCAGCTTTACGGCTATCCCACCACGAAGATGCTTCGTGGGAAAGCTGATAGGCTCCCCAAATAGCTTTGGTTTCCTCTGAGAAGTTTCTTATTGCAAAGTACTTCTCCATTTCATTGAGCCAGTTCTCAGCTCCATCTCCTAATGTGGTGCCATCATACTTAGGTGGACTTATCCTTTTTATATCATTAGTGAGTTCTGCTGCCAACCTGGCCTTTTTGTTTTCTGGTTGGACGGTGCATTCCCAGCATTAACATCAACACCCATATCGGGGTTGTCCTCAGGAGGTGGCTGATTGTCATTACCAGCTTCTTCATCCTCCTCATTTCCCATCACCTGCTGTTCAAGTACAGCTAAACGATCTCTTGTGTCCAACAGGGCAGCAAGGATCTCATCAAGTTTCTGGGTTGTTGCCGCCCCTCCATCAGGTGGAGCATTATTCGCAACGTTCCCCCTTGTTCTAACCATTTTCTGTTACAAGAAAATTCAGGTTCTCATCAGATTATGGACACAATAGGCCCAAGAGCTGCAACCTTCAGCTCTGATACCAAGATGTAACATCCTCATTTTATACATTAGAACAAGTCAATTTTTTTTTTTTTTTGATAAATGCATCCTGGTTCTAAATACGTAATTTAGAACTCACAAATCAAATAACCATTCTTATAACAGATAACCATATGCAGCTGTAATGACTCGGAGTACCTCCGATCTATTCATTCCATGACTCGGTAATCTACCGATCTATTCATGAGTAATAAGAGTTGGCATTTTTATTTAACACACCACTCTTGCGGTTCTCTTCCCTATTCTGGGATTCAGAATGCTCTGTCTAAGGAACCTATCTGAATAATTGTTACCATTATTCATCGGCATCTCATCCCTTAGACCAGGTGACTTAGGACAACGCAATCAGCAGCTTGCGATACTTTGGCCAAAGATTTGAAACATACTGCTTATGTCTCGTATTCCTTAACGGCATACTCGTCAATCTGGAATACGTCCTTCACCCCATTCTTATGTTATGTAGAATGTCTTATACTGACTTCTGTCAGTCCCTCCTATCCCAAGTTATTCACTCGGAAATGGATTAGTAAGGTGACAACGTTATATGGATGCTCCCGAGGACTAGGGATACGATGACATACTGGGTCAACCCTAGTTAAACCAGTGTGTCAAGATACCCCGAGTCTCCTAGGCAGCCTTATAACGTGACCACATTCCTAATCGGTCCCAGAGTAACTTGTTCGAGTTTAAGGTGTAAATCTTAACGATCAATGCAAAGGGTGTCGTCATAAGTCACCTGCATTGTTGTATCTTTGAGAAGATCCTAATCTTCTCGGAGGTACAACCCTGCAGTTGACTTGTGCCGTCAACCTTTAAATCCACCTCGAAAAGATCTACTTATATAAAAAAGTGTTACATACGTTGAGTTAAATTATACCATAAGACGCTCCCTTTAAGAGTAGTCTTTCCCAAACCCTGGGTTCCTCACCTTAGAATGACCCTTCTTAATAAAACCCAATACACAAGAGAAGTTATTAAGACTAGAGGTCCCATCAAGGAGTTCATAGAATATACATAATTCTAAATCAACGAAATTGGACAATTACTCCCATCCTTCACATGAGATTGCTAACCAAACCCCTTTTTTTGGTTTATATCAGTTCTCATAACTGAATTTATATCTTACTTATTAGTATCAAGATATAATGATTAAGAATCCAATTAAACGTTGTCCTGGCTTAATCAAGACTAGGAATTAATAATTTAATCCAGCTTGTTTAGCGTCTTGCTTAGGTTTATTTTTACCTAGCTTCAGAAAGACAAAGTGATCTAAATCTTAATTTAGCTTTAGATAGAACATACTAGAAAGCGCTAAACAATCATAAGTATTCATTCACATATTCTTGCAAGCTTACATTGATAATCACAAAAGTCTCCAATTTAAACAATAATAACAAGCTCTCAAGATCATTTGATCCGAAGAAGGTCAAACTATCCAGATAAGAATACAAACACATAAGTAACAAATATCTCACTTTATTCCCTTCAAGCTAATCAAATACATTTTATGCTTTCAGCTTACTTGATACAATACTCAACGGAAAAAGAACATCTTTCCTCATATAGTACATTTAGAGAATCAAGCTGAAATTCATCATAAAACCAAATTAAACAATCTGAACATCCTATCAGATCTGCGTGCTTTTACCACTTACGGCAACCATCTGCAAAAATTGTCAACATGGGTCAATTCGATGAACTGAGCATGATAAGCACTAACTCTTAAAACAATTGCAATCCACCAACTATTTTCATTAAACAACCTGTTTAAATGAGATCATTTCACCAAACAAGTAAACATATTTCAGACTATGCTCTTGTAATACAAACATGACTATAAACGCGTAGCTCATATTATAGTCACTAAATAGTCTCGGATACCTTTCAAATATTTCATCAAAACGTTAGTGACCAAGAAGACAAATGCATCTAAACAACTATCCATCTGAATCCCAAGGACAGTAACATCAGACGGACTAATATATTCAACATAATAAATGAATATCATAACCTTTCATGATTCCATCAGCATGTTAGAACAATTCCAAAAGTTAGATAAACAATTATATCAACCTATACTTTACAACAGAAGAGAAATAAACGAATCATACATATTTCCCTCAGAACTAGCTCATGACTGTACCGTCTTTCCAAGAGCAAAGCATTCACCTTAAACACATGCGAATAAATCAGACGAGGCCACCAGAAGCACCACAGTTTTGTTAAAGTTTAAAATATAACAAACTACTGGAGTTTAATAGCAGTACAGTAGCTCTCACGCCAAACAGTGATGACTATCTACCAAACAGACTCCACATGACCTTCCACACGAAGCGACAAACAAGAAGATATTCACTTTGCATCACTGTTGAGGTGCAGTCGACAGCTCCTAAGTTCAATCAAGCTCAAGACTAGATATCCATGCAACAGAAGACGTAATCATGCTCAAACACGACAACAATCCCTCTCGGTGAACCCTACTCACTCACTCTAATCCCTACTAAACACTGTAAGGCTTTAGATTCAAGGTCGAAATCAAAGAACTTCTCTTTTATCGCAGTCAACAAGAGACTCCTTGACATTAAAGCAAATGATGTTTCCCTAAGACTATGCAGAGATATTCATACAAAATCCACGCACATGCACAACCTCATTTAACTGGAATTATTCAAAAAGAAACATAACATACTGTATTCACATCTGAACTCATTCAGAGTTTGAAAAGTATGGTAATCACGACCCACTTTTACAGAAGCCAAGATACATGATATCTATCTAACTTAAGGAACCCAACAGAGCCAAAAACAACAAGTGTACAAAAACAGGCTTATATAGAGCAGATACACTGGTTACCTATCAAGGATTTCAACTGAATCCGAACAACAGTATACACGATAAAGCTCCTACAGAAGCCGATATACAAAATAAATATCAGTTAATGATTCCAACCATGCCAACAATGGTAAATATACAAAATCAGGCTTATACAAAAGCTAAATACTGATTTCATAACAAGGAATCCAGCTGAGCCTCTAAAACATTATTCGCTCAAGCTTACACAGATAGGAAACGTAAAAAGTACACCAACTGAGTCTGTACCAAAATTTCATTACTTAAACGAAGGTATACATTACAAGATAATAGAAGTCGTATTACAAGTTACCCTCTCAGGACTCGACGGAATCATGCTACCAGTATACACATACATGACTTATACAGTAGTCCAATATATGAACCAATCCAAGGACTCCACAAAGTCATCTTGTAAATAAAATAAATATAATGCAAACCATCAACGGGTTAAATCCCGTAATTGCAACACAAGGAAGGGAAAAACAACTTCTACTGAGGTCGCATCAAAATCTTTGAAAACACATGACCAGTTATCCATTCAACATAACCTAAGTATCATAGTGAAACCCAACAAGATTCAGTAACCACCACCTATACTAACCACGACGGAACTTACAAAGAAGTCCAATTAAACTGAACATTCAAACAAAAGTCCATCAGTATCCTTTCTGACAAGTATCAACAAGCATCAACAACAAGTATCAACAACAAGTATCAACTGTAGCCTGAACCCAACAAGGGAACAATTCATGGGCTCTCACAGAGCAGGTCTAATATTCTTTCTTGCATACATTTCACAAACTTAAGCCGGAATGCAAAACACAACGAAATAGAGCAAAGATTGAAACACAATACACACCCATCAAGGGTTAAACTTGAAAAATCGAACCAGCAAGAAGATACAGTAACAAAATCACACAAAGCTACCATAAAAACCATCTAAACCCATAAATCATCTGAACAGAGTTGTTCTAATGAAATCAATTGAAAGAAAGCAAGATTTTTAAAGGTTAGGCCTAACATGCATAGTTATTTGCTTAAAAATCGAAGAAGACCACTGAAAGAGCTCGAGCCTTCTCCTCTTTTTCCAAGTTAGATTCACCAACAAAAATTTGTTATTTCCATGACTTATAAATTTTCCTTGCCAGAGAAAAGAGCTAGTTACGCTCATACTTGCCATGCAACACCAAGAAGACTAGTGCGAAGAACCAGTGATCAGGCAGAGGGAAAACCGGAGCGCATGAAAAACCAAACAAACTACTAATTTTCCATTTTGCATGCCTTCCCGTGAAACCCGAGCTCGAAGACCGAGTTCATAAATGGCATTTACTCCTAATTTCCCGCTCAATTTCCATTGCCACCGACCGCCATAGTTGGCGATGGATAAAACCAGTTCGAAGACCATTTCCAACTTTGGCGACCTGCCACGTCGGCTCTAGCTAGCCGTTTAAAAACTTCTACCAAATTACCTATCCTTCATACTTATCCCTCCATTTAATGCCATAGAAACTGCCGCCCATGGTTCGCACCCTTCCATAGGTCCCCTTTCTTCCTTGTTCATTAGTTAGGTTAGTAACTTAGGTTAGGATTTAAGATAACACTTAGTCTAACCTCATAGCACATAGATACTAACTTAGAACATTAGCTTATAGCCTAGGCCTAGGTTAGATTAACACTAATCTAACCCCTAGGTTATAGTTTAGTTTTAGGTTACTAACCTTAATAAATCCAGCTTAGGTCTAACATTTCAAATGCTCAGAAAAAGAATCTACAACATACATTCACGAACAGGGTTCACTCCTGCACTGCCAATAGGCTAGTGGAAATAAATGTATCTGAATTTATTACCTGGTCCACGATCAAGACCTTCCTGATATTACGATATCGGGAACCAATTCATTTAACACGATCAGCCTGAGTTAGACTCGGAACAGTTTAGTCAATGCATCCAGACCTTGCAACCTGCGAAAGGTCTATAATTTTAGTTCATCCCAAATAAACTTAAAGCATTACTTGGATCAATGCCACTGATCCAAGGCTGGGTCTTATAGATGGATAACTCCATATTCATTCCGAGATCAGATTAAACTCAGGTTTAAAATGAAAGAATTAAAAGAGTCCAATTATGTTCCGACTCAGTCAAAGATCTGCAATTTCAAAGAAGATACAGTCCATATCAAGCATGACTTCACAATCAAAGGAGCACATCCTTTTTCAAAAGAAATCACATATCGATATTCCCAATTTTGTAGAAGTAGTGCTGATTTCCATAATTGTAAAGTCCTTAGAATCAGTTAGCATATAAGGCTTTGTAGCTTCGGTCATATGATTATCAACTACAATAGTGTCTTAAAAGAAGAATTCAAAGAGTTAGCATCCAAAGAATCCACCCATACCTGGTCACAATTGTTCATATAAGGCTGGGCAGGAGGATATAATGAAATGTGTTTGGATTTTTGTCCATTTAGAATTATCATGTTGCCTGACCTATAGTCAATGTAAGTAGCAACCGTAGCTAGCCAAGGTCTTCCTAAGATGACTGGATATCCCAACTTCTGAGCTTTAGGCTATAAAACCATGAAATCAACTGGGTACTCCCATGATTCAACAGTGACCATTATATCTTCAACCACACCATTAGGTATAGCAATGGATTGATCTGCTAACTGCAGAACAATGTTGGTTGGTTGAAGTCCTGTCAAGGATAGTAGGTTAAACATTTCTATTATGATAAAATTAATAGTAGCACCAAGATCCACCAAAACATTAGATATTGACTGGTTGTTTATACAAATAGTAATGACAGGGCTCCCAGGATCCCCATATTTTTGTGAGATGAGGGTGCCAACAACTAAATCAGCCAAATTCCCTTTGACTTTGACAGTCTTTGGGTATTTATTTTTTCTTCTTGGTGTCTTTATACATTCGTTTCTAATGGTTTGGTTTAGTTCAGGGATGTCCCTTATTGCACGTAGTAGTGGAACCTCAATATGCACTTTTTTCAATTCCTGAACTAGTTTTGTTTCATCTTCAATCCGAGTGTCCTGTAATCGCTCAGGAAAAGGGGCTGTAGTCGGTTTGGGTATTTGATCATCTTGTTTATCTAGCATTGGTGAAGAACCAGTGTTACCTTCAAGTTTTTCTTCCTTATTGGCATCATCGTGTAGTTTCGTGATAACAACAGGAGGGTTGAATATTTTGCGGATCGTATTCATAAATTACCAATAGTGTTAACCTGCATGGTGTTACTTGTGTCTGTGTCATCAATCAAAGTTGTCTGTTGATTTTTAGGATTGGCTACTAGCTGAGCTGGAAGTTGTTTTTGTGTTGCTTGTCCTTGATTTTTTTAGGCTTGAGTTGGAGGCATTAAAGCTTGTTGTGGCTGCTGGAACCTGTGTTGTTGATTATCGTTCTATGGTGGTGCCCAGGACTGATTTTGGCTAAAATTTTGTTGAGGACCCCACTATTGATTGTGCCAAGGATTGGATGCGGGTGGTGGAGCCCAACCCGGCTGAGTGTATGGATTTTTCCAAGGTGGTGGATATGGATAAGTCATCCAGTTTGAGTTTGCCCACTCAGGTTGTCCCTAAGAAGACTGAGAGGCTTGATTTGGCCATGGCATTCTCCAGGGATTCTGAGTTGGTCTAGATGGGAACCCACCCTGATTGTTTGGTCTTTGGACAAAATTTAATTCAGCACTTGTTTGAGAGATGGAATTCAAACCTCCCTTTAATTGTGGTAAAAGTGTGTAATGTTTAGTGTCATGGTCAATAACTTCACATTAAGCACATATCTATGACATCCAAAGGACATTCTCTCAAGGGGTGTCTCTTCCAACATTTAGGGCAATACATGTCCAATGGTTCTTTAGTAGGGGTGGCTTTTTCCTTGATTCCATCTATGGTGGATGTTAATTGTAGCAGAATGTCTGTTTCATGTTGGCCATTTCTTCTAGAAGTTCAGAGGTACCCAAAGACTTGGATGTTTGTTTCCTTCTTATTCCTCCACGTGTTCTATAATATCTTCTACATAGCTCAGTAATTTGTTCCATGGTAAGCTTATGCATGTCTCCACCTCCCATGAGATGGAGAGAATCCTTGGTTTCCTCATCCAGTCCTTTTAGAAAGACTGTTTTAGTGATGTCTGCATGTAACTCATACCCACTACGTTTATGGAGAAAGAGGAATCTATCTAGATAATCCTCTAGATTCTCATCTTCCTTTTGCCATATTTGGAAGAACTCCTCCTTCCTATCCCTTCCTCTACAATAGTCTTGGTATTTATCCAGGAAGGTTGTTTCCATGGCTTCCAGGAGTTAATGGAGTTATATGGTAACCCCATAAACCATCTCATAGCAGAATCTTTGAGAGTGGAGGGAAATAATTTAAGTTTTTGATTGTCATTTTGGTAATCATATGTCTGGCATAGGATTTTAAATTCAAACAGAAACTGATCAGGGTCTTCTTTGGTCATTCCTTGAAAGAGGGGGAGGATGGATGGTGAGATGCTTTTCATGGGTGCATCCTCGTCTACATTGAGGACAATGGGGTATGTAAATGTTCATCCTAAAGGTTGTTCTTCAGCATTCCCAAGATTCCCCATTGTAGAATGATGTGAAGAGGATACAGAATGCTCAGAAAAGGTTCTAGGTGTGGAATTGGAATCTGTATCACTCTCAGTGTTTCTCTCTTGTGAAGTGTCTAAAGAGATTTGTTGAATATTGCATGCTATAAATCTCCCTTGGTTATCTCATGACCTATGCATCTAGGTTGGTTGGTTTAAATTGAGGTCCGAGAGAACTACTGGTTTCCTATATGAACTCTATTAACACCCATAACATATGGAATAAAATAATGGAGCTTATGGTTATGTAGTTCCCCAGCAATGGTGCCAAAAATGATGGGTCATTGTATTCTTCCAATCATTTAACTGACATAATCTTTGTCAGTGTCATTCTAAACCAGGGTGGTGTCCAAGGCAATATGCAATGGAGTCTAGGAGAACCAGTTATACGTTGAGTTTGTTGGGGGTTACTTAGTTTTAATGACTATTCTACGGAAGTGCAGTTAAAATCTACGAAATTAAATACAAATCTACAAAATTCAACTATTTGTAATGAAATGGATTTCAACAACTAATCTTCTACTATAAAGTAAAATACACACACACTTACTCTTAACAATTTAAACCATAACTGAATAACTAGAATTTTTAGTAGAAAGCAAGACTATTCATGAACTAAATTTGCATAACAAAAACATCTACTTTAAGTGAAATCGGTAATGGAGAAAATAGGGACTAGTTAATCAAAGCATGCATGCAAAAACTCATCAAATGATAATTGCAGTAAAACTAATCGAAGGACTATATGCATGAAAAAATCAAAGTAACCTCGTATCTCCTCGGTCGAGTGGGCCCTTTCTCTTCCTCGGGATAGAGTGATCAACAACTTCGATTCTCAAAATGTCGTAGCTTTCATTAATTTCAAAATGAGTTCATAACATATAAAAACAAAACCAAAAGCTGTATGCGAGATAGTCTACTTCGATAATCAAAAAGTGGTACTCAAGTTCTGAAGACAAATTCTTCATATAGATAATGTTGGTTACAAGATCCACCATATCAGGCAGGATAAAACAATGTCCATCAAATATCAATTATATAACTCATAGATTCCTACGGTGCTGTTAGAGTCAAGCCCAAAATAATAGGTTAATTCGATGGAAACAGTCTTCACCGTATGCTTCAAACTTGGGCTTCTTATCCACCAAGAAATTCCATGATTCCCTGCACACATCATCACATTTGATCTCATAAAGGCGCTTAGTAGGAAGTTCATGGGATAAACGGTTTTCATAAATAACAAAGCAAGGAAAAATGCATCAACCTACTAAGACATGACTACACAAAACATCCCCGATACTAATAAGTCATATCACAAAGAGTATTTCTAGTCTAAAGAAATGATATAAATGAGCCAAACAATGCACTCATCACATCCCATATTTCACTGGGGAAAATCACACTTCTCCTGGTGACCATGTCCAAGATATTGCAAATTTTTGTACAATCCATGAGATCCATGAGATGGACATTGCAGTCAAGCTGCTCACCTCTTCATTCAAATGGAAAGCCTCACAATGGTTCAGGAGTCTTATACTAGGCTCTATCTAGAACTAGAAATAGTTGTGCACAGCCCTTCACAATCAGTTTGGTGAAAAAGGTGATAACTTGTCTTTATTGGAGAAACTAACAACAATCAAGAGATCCCCAAACAAGTAGCTGACAAACTTCAACCTTAGATTCCAGCGGACCTAGGATAGGATTCCAACAATAGTAAAGCCCACTAATGAAGGTGCCTTATTATACTTTCTTAGGGCTTTAAATTCTGATATTTCTCTAATGATTCAGTTAATGGGGGCACTACATTACTTGTAGCCTATAGCCTCTCCATAGGGGCTGAGAATCATTTGATTCAAGCTGGAAAAATCACTCCTAGGCCATCCATGCCTCTGTACCCTGAGTTAGGAAGCCCAGATACTAGCCAAGCACCTACATTAGCTCCTATACCCACCCCCAAGAGTCAAAGCTCAGCTGAAGCTTCCACTTCATCATCTAATACCAATAAAGAGTTTCAATAAGAAGTAATGAAGCAATTTTAGAACTTTGGGAATGAACTAGTGACCATCAAAAGAAAACAAGCTTAGATTGTCGAGACCATACCATCCCGGGCTCAATATCAATCCAGACCCCAATATCAGCAAAATAGGCCACCACCTCTCATCGTAAACCGAGCTAGAACCAAGGACAACCCCAAGTTGCTAGACCTTTCAGGCCATATGATCCTAACACAACTTCAACATCAAGGGCATTGGTTCCTACATAGAACAATATGGCATAGGAATATGATTGGTGTTTTCCATGCAGACAACCACATAACCAATCAACGTGCTTTAATGGTGTTATAAATCAGGCCTTGATGGTGCAAACCAGTATGGCACCACAAGAACTTGACCAAGAGGAAGATCAATAACAAGGATCTCAACAAGGTGGACCCCCAAACGAAACTATGCTAGTAAACTGGCAGGCCGAAGACTTCTGTGGGATGAATCAGTTCCCTTCTCAAATTGTAGCTATTAATACATGGTCCAAAAAGAGAAATATTAGAGAGGGCCAGCCACTAAATTCAAGTAACCCTCAACCTTCCATCGTT
Organism: Taxus wallichiana var. yunnanensis; assembly: GCA_018340775.1. Lineage (NCBI taxonomy): Eukaryota > Viridiplantae > Streptophyta > Pinopsida > Cupressales > Taxaceae > Taxus > Taxus wallichiana. Next base: position 88,539,949 of record CM031243.1, read on the forward strand.
CCACAAGGTTTTGGTGTTCCAAGTACAACTCCTAACATGTTGAACCAATCCAGACCACCTCCCAAACCCAATCAAGCACCGGTTGTAACAACCTATGTGTAAGAAAGAAATGTGTCTAGGAAGGGACAGATAAATGAAAACACATTCAATATTATTGAGCAGATGAAAAATATGAGTGTGAACATTTCACTATGGGAGTCATTAGTCATTCTAGGGTAGAGGTATTTGTTGCGTAAGTTACCATGTAGAGTTGGTCAAGTTCAAATCAACCCCCTAACCAACAAGAAAGAGTGCTTGCCAATGTAGTTCAGCTGGGAGGAACCATGGAGAACAACAAGGTAAAAACATGAGACCTCCTCACTTCTATGTCTCATTAATTATTGGAGACAAATTAGTACACAATTATATGATTGATTATGGGGCCTATATTTCTGTGATGCCCAAACAAATAGCTAATCATTTGGGTCTCCAATATGAGTTCATCTCTAGAGGAGTAGTCCAATTAGATGGGATAGCAGTAACCACTGTGGGAATCATCAAGGATATGAGTCTCACTCTACATGCTTGCCCTAATGTGACTGTTTTGTAAAATGTGTCAGTCATAGACCTACCACCACATTTTGCTTTGTGTCTATCCAAAGACTTCATTGAAAAAATTGGAGGCTACCTGTCTGTTGATTTGTCACATATGCTCTTTAGGATAAGGTATGGAGCAAAGGCCACAATCAGATCTGAACCTATTGTTGATTATCATATTGAATCCTATGTGCCTAGCCCAATCAATGCCAACTGCTCAGCTTTTGATCAAGAATACCTCCTAAGCACTTCTGAAGAAGATACCAAGGTGGGATGTATCCCGAGACTTGACTCTTTATGATTGGGCCAACAAAATTCATGCTTTTAACCTCGATAGGAGATGGAAGAATCTGAGCTAGGTGTCTACTACCTACATGAAGAGAATCAGCATATTCTGACCTAATCAAGACAAGATGCAAGGATGATAATGAGGTATGGCAATTATTCTTTGATGGCTCAAGGAGTAGACAAAGAGTGGAGGAGGATTCATGATTATGTCCGCAAGGGTATGAGATATTATTAAACCTTCATATTCTAGTTCACTTGCTCAAATAACACTACTGAATATGAGGCTTTAGTCTAAGGTCTTCATTGGGAAAGGAAGATGGGAATTAAGAACTTACAAGTATTCGATGATAGTGAACTGGGTTGTCAATCAGGTCAGAGGACTTAATGCTATCAAAAATGACCTACTCAAAAACTACAAGAGTAGGGTATGGGATCTCATGGAGGATTTTGAGGCCTTCAGTATTATGTCCATACCCAAGAAGGAGAATGAAGTTTTTGATAGACTTGTAGTAGTTGGAGTGATGTTTGATGTGGTTGACAGCATCAAGAGGGACAGAGAACAACCGCATATCCATGTGGTTGTGAGGCCAGCAGTGCCAGATAATAATACATGTTGGTAAGTGTTTGAGAATGATCAGCAGATCATTAACTTTCTACAAGAAGAAGCTGAATTCTCAGCTATAAACTAGAGCATACTAGAGCAGCAATAATATGGGAATCAGATAGTACAATTACATACAAATAAGATTCCCAAAGGCTTAGTGACACTGGAATCTATTTTCAATCCTAATGATCATTTTAGAAAGGAGAAGGCTAACATGCAGATTAAAGGAGAAGATTCAAAGTCAATCCCAGTTGGAGAAGACAAAAAACTTCAAATTGGAAAAGTGGTCACCAAACTAGAAAGATATGAATTCATATAAATTTTCCAAGAATTCCCTAATGTGTTTGCTTGGAGTTATGATGACCTAATAGGATCTAATCCAAAACTAGCACAACACATAATCAAATTAGATCCATATGCTCGGTCCATCGGGTAGAAGTAGAGACCGGTCAACCCACATATTGAGCCTCGATGAAGGAGTTGAACAAGCGATAGATGCAAGCATCATATTTCCAATTAAACACTCAAGTTGGGTTGCAAATATTGTCCCAATCGGGAAGAAAAATGGAGAAATCAGGCTATGTGTTGACTTGAGGATTTGAAAAAGCATCTCTCAAGGATCACTACCCACTCCCTCAATGGATCGGATCTTGCAAGTAGTGTCCGAGTTAGAAAGGTTATCCCTCCTAGATGGCTACTCAGGGTAAAACTAGATCATAGTGAAAGAATATGATCGATTCAAAATAGCTTTCACCACCAAATGGGGCACCTATGCATATAATAAAATGTCATTTGGATTATCCAATGCCGAGCCACTTTTCAAAGGGAAATGGATATGGAATTCAAGGGGATGATTAATCAAATAGTGCTGATCTATTTAAATGACATCACTATTTTTCCAAGAATGTAGCTGATCATCTCTTCCATCCGAGTCAAGTTTTTCCGAGATGTAGAAGATTTGGGGTGTCACTGAACCCCAAAAAATGCATATTCTTGGCCCATGAAGGTAGGATTCTAGTCCATATCGTATCAAAGGAAGGATTGGCAATTAACCCGAAAAGAGTTCAAGCAATAAGAGCATTGCCATTGTCAATTCACAAGAAGGCTCTGTTGGTCCCATTATTGAATTGTCATAATGTGCCATAATTTTTCATGTCAAATTCTACTCAGAAACGTTTTACTTCTCGATTTGGTGGTCTACAACTCAATTTCTCCAGTTAAATACTTTCAAGGGCCTATAATGTTATTATTTTTCCCTAATTTGAACAATTTCCAAGTTCCCGTTTTTCTTGCCCTAATTTCTTCATTTTTATGGGTTGTGTCATTTTTCCTTTGTCAAATCATGAAAAAAATTGAGTCTGATCGAATCCCAAATTTGTGCAAGTATTTTCCCAATCCCCAGGTCAAGAATAATGTTAAATCATGATTCAATTGGTTTAAGATCAAGAAATCTGCCTTCCTTGTTAAAAAATTTGATTTCTAGGGCATCCTCTATATTTTTGACATTTTGATGGTCATACGGGTGTATTATACCCATCAAATTCATCATCATAATATTATTACAACGTGGCAGGCTCCTATTGGCCGAGGGTGGACGAGAATTATTTCTAACTTGTTGTTTTTTAAATTTTTGGCTAAGGGAAAAATTTGACCCATGGCTTCACCTTTTGCAATGAGGTGTCTACGTGGCTCGTGCTGATTGGGTCGAAGGATTGGTGGGTAGCGGAGGTTCCTTAGGAATTTTGCTTTCATTTTGTAAAATTCTCAAAGTCAATTTTTTTCCCGAAGGCCTGCAACGAATAGGAAGAGGACACGTGGCAAAGTGGGCATGTGGATGGCATAGGTAGTTGGAGAATTTTGATGTTTTTGGCTCAAAATGTCAAAGAAAATTTTTGACCCAAAGGCCCGCATCCAATGGTAGGTGGACACGTGTCTAAGAGAAGCCAATATGAGGGGGTAGAGATTTTGATGAATTTGAAGTTTTTAACTTCAAAAAATTTTAAAGTTGCAATTTGAGCCGAAGTTCTGCGACCAGTAAGAAGTGGACACATGTCCAGAGATAAAAAGGTGGAAGAAGAAATTTGAGGGAAAGTTTTATCTTTTTTTTGCCTTTGTGTTTGCAAGGTAAAAAATGAAAGGTGGTCCCGTGACCAATGAGGAGTCAACACGTGGCAAGTCCTAAGTAGTCAAGGGGAGAGCGCGGGCCCAAGGAGAATTTTTAAATTTTGTAAAATGGCGGGGAAGTCTTATGGCAAAGTGGGAGGCTTGGACCCATGGTGAATGGGAGAGCACCACGTGGTAAGGAAGAGAGTGGGTGTTCGGGCCCACGAAAATTTTGAACAAAATTTCCTTTTTCAAAAAGTGTCAAAATTGATAGAATTGGCCCACATTTTCAATGGGGCCCACATATGGACACATGGCGGGTCTAGGGGAGGAGCGGGGAAATTTTGTAAAATTTTCCAAAATTCAAAAGGGTCACAAATACAATTATTAAAAGCAGGGGCCCGATCCAATGGTATCTTGGCACGTGTCTCACCTTGTCCAAAAATTAAAAAGGTCAAAAGGGGAATATTCAAGGATCTCATCCTCCACATGGAGGGCTGGCATTTAAAGTTATCTGAAATCGATGGTTACTATACATTCCCCCTTTTTGGCCGCCATGGGAGCTCCAAGAAGCTTGGAAATCAAGTTTTTTCATCAAATTTCATCAAACCTTATATGATTTTGCATCGTCTCGGTCTTCTGAATGCAATGGCACCATTTTCATGACCTAATTCAGTGATCTATGATGTTTTTGATGCATTTTTGCTCGGGCCCGATGTAAAAAATGTGAAAAGTAAAAATCAAAAGTTGCAGAGGTGAAATGATGAGGGGAAAAGGTAAAAAATGATAAGTAAAACATGCTGGCATGCCTAAATGATAAAAATGTGACCTTGGGATGGATAAGGATCCGAATTTGTGTAATATTTTAAAAAAATTATGCATCCCTGGCAACCTGCGAATTGTTTTCTAGTTTGATGTCATTTTCATGGAATCATGAGGAGTTGTAAAAATTTGATCCCTTAAGCATATTATTTTCTTGGGAAGGAAGAATCCATGATGGCATGAGGTATATCATGCATTTTGGGAGAATTTTTAGGGGAAGGAGAGAAAAGATGTAGAATTTTCAAGCAAAAATTGGAAGAAATCCATTTCTCTGGAGAAAACCACCTGAGAGCCATTTTCAATTCCATATTGCATCATATTTCATCATGTTGAGTTGGTTTCAATTGTAAAGCCATCAACAAGCTCTAAGATTGTTCCAATAACATTCCCTTGCTGATGTATTTGATCAATTTTTGGATTATTTGGTGTTATCTCTTGGCAAAATTTGCATATGCTTATGTTTCAGAATGATTTCAATTTGTGTTTCTTACTCATGTTGCAATCTTATGTTTAGGATCTCTTTGATTATATAGGGTCTCATTTCTTGTTGATGGTTTAATGGAATTTGCAATCTTATATTCAGAAGAGCCTTCATCTAATAGAAGATAAATAGATTTAAAATCATTTTACTGTCCTTGAATCTTGAGATTGTTTGTAAACCTTTGGGTGAACCTTAGGTCATGATCAAACTGGGATTCTTGGATACTTTGTTGGTATTTTCTTCAAGATTTTTCGTAGGTTATCAAAGGTTGTATGGAAGAGTGCAGCTCTGGGCCTCCATTTGGTGCACATATCCTGGATAAAGGAGTATTTTAAACCCATTGAAACATATCTATTATTTAGGTGTGCATAGATCTCTTGCAAAGGTTCTCAAGGAAGTTGGTAATTCCTAGCTAGTCATGTCTAAACATCTCCCAACAAAATTTCATTCAAACTAACTCATCCTACCCATACTACCCCTGCATTGCATTGTGTGTCAACAAAAGAATACAATCCATTCACAAAAATGCACAAAGTATATCAGGATTTTATCATGTCTCTAATAGCCTTAGCCTTGTCTTGAAAGCATTTCCATCATTTAGTAGTGACAACTCTTTTGAGTTTGAATAATGGATAATTGATCATGTTTTCCCAAGGCCATCTCCATATAATGTGCAAAGCATAAGGATATCTCCACCTCCTTCATCAAACAAAGGCTACAATATAGGTTATCTTACCTTGGTTGAAAGGAACAACCTAAAATAGTGAGGATTAGATCAAAATCCTTTGAGGTGCTACCCACTCCTTCAAATATTGAGTGCTAACAAGTTAGATAGATGTGTTCCCTAGCTACAAATGACACAAAAATCATTTATCTGCCCTTGAGTGTCTTGTGAGATCCATGATGTTGCTTGAGTTGTGAAGGAGATTAAGTTTGGGTACCAACACTGGAGTGGCGCCATTGCTAGGGACTTCTTGGAATTTCTTGGTGTTTTTGAGATGTATTTAGGTATTTAAGCTACTACATTGTTAGGTTATCATCCTATGTTTCAAATCTACAAGTCTTAAAGCAAAGTTTTCAAGCTCAACCTGCCCTTTTTCATTTCCTAGTAGTTTAGACACTTTTTGTTGCATTATGTTTGGTTGATTTGGGAAGAAGAAGGTCTGATTTATAAGGCTCTGTAAAATTTTTCAGTGATAAGATACATTTGACAGATTATTTTAGTGCATTCTTGCACAACTGAGGTGAAATTCCTTAGTGGCGACTCCATGTTGATTTGATTTTAGAAATACCAGTGTCTTGATCTTTCTGTCATTTATTTTTGTGTTGTTGATCTCTGTAAAACTAGAGGGAAGAAGATCTATCTTCCTTAAGGACTCTGCTAAAAAATTGTTCTTAGACTTGAGAAGTTCAGAGTTGGAAGGGAGAAGAGTTTGGAAAGTGGTTAAAAGTCAAACAACAGGAAAAGATACAGTCATTGGTGAGAGAGATCAGCCTTTGGTAGAAGACTATCACTCTTCTTCATGTGATTTTGATTCAAGAAATCCTCTCATAAGCTTGTTTTCCTTAGCTGGTGAAGGTCCTTCTATTGTACTTGGTAGGTTCCTTCTCCAATTTTCACCTCTGAGTTTTAATTCAAATCAAACTTCCTTAAAATTAGCACTTAGAATATATTTGTCTTATGAATCACATACTTGAGCCCCAAGGATGTTGTACTCCTCACCAACTTGTTTCACCTCCAATATCACCCCCACCAAACAATATGGCTCAGATAGACCTTCATTTATCATTAACACTTTTGGTCCTATAAATTTGAGAGGAATGGATGGTTACCCAAATGCTGTCCCACAAGATGTCAGAAATAGGTTGCCAAAATTCCAAGGTAACAATGCCATCACTGGTGATCAACATCTCAAAATTTTTGATAATATGATGGAAGATTTTGAGATAGAGTTTGAGGATGTGTATATTAAGTTGTTTATTCATACACTAGAAAAATATGTTAAGGATTGGTACAAGGATCTACCTAATAACTCTATTGATTCATGGATTGAAATGAAAAATGCATTTAGGCTGCAATATGGTGACAGGACTGATCCTAGATTTCTTTTGTCTGAATTTGAGAATATCAAGAAGAACCCGAATGAAACATTCCATGACTTCAATACAAGATTTAACAAAACATTGAGAAGGCTGCCTATCATTTTGAGGCCTTGTGATGAATCTTGTTTGATCAAATATGCAGATGCATTTGATAAAAAGGCAGCCTATTACTTGAGAGAAAAAAATCCTACAAACTTGAGGCAAGCTTTTACCATGGAACTTCAAATTGAAAATAATATTAAAGCTATTGGTAAACCACTTAAAAGGGATGGTGTGAAGCTGGTAAACCCTGAGAAGCCTCAAGCTAGCAAGGGTGCTAATTTAGAAGATGTTGTCAAGACTTTGGCAGGGGATGTCAAAGAAATTTCTTACAAATTGGCTTGGGCTAAGAAAGAAATTGGGAAAAGTTCACAAGGATAGAAAAGAACTCAAAACCATGATAGATTTGGAAATCATCCTAGGGGTGATAAAAGACAAGATGATAGAGGTAAAGGGCTTGTTGGTGGGGAAATAGATAACCCCAAGCACATGAAAATAGAGTGGTGCCTGACCCTCTAACTGCAAGAGTTGTTTTTGTTCAAGAAATTGTTGATATGGATTGGTGTGATAAATGTTTTCTTCCTCATCCTCCATGTGAAGTGGACCAGAAAGTTGTTGAAGATGATAATGAAGATGAAATGGATGATGACATTTGTATGATGGGCAGCTCTTCAAGCTCACAACAAGCAACAACATCAACAGATGTGATAAGTGCAAGGACTACTGCAACCTTTTGGGATTGCATAAAAATGGTACCAATTCTTTCCTCCTCTCAAACTCATGATGTAGATGTAGTTCAAGCCTTTGAAATTCCTAATAATTAATTTGAATATCTAAGGGCGTTGATGATCAAAAAGTGTGATGGTGGTATCCCTTTGGAGGAAGATAGACAATTGTTAATGAATGTTGTGGTTGGTCAAGAGAAAGAGTATAATACTAGAAGTAAAGTTGTTAAAGGAGTTGGTCCTCAAGCCAAGCCAAAGACACCCTTTCTCACAAGCATTCCAAAAGATAATCCTAGAAAAGAAACACTTTCCAAGAGCCCTACTATCCCATGCAAAGATATCAGTCCTCTTCATGCCCAATCTGCCAAGAGTCCATTGCCATTTGATGAATCTACTTGTGTCCCTCCCAATGTTGTCCTACCAAAGAGTGTTCCATATGATATTTCCCAAGTATTGAGTCAAATCAAAGTGAGTGTTCCCATCATTGAGTTGCTTAGAATACCCGAGCACAAGAAGAGAGCATTTGAATACTTGGGATTGAAGGAAGAAAAGAGTATACCAAGTAGGAATGTAAACATTGTTGAGGATCCTCCTCCAATTATTGCAGACCTTGGAACACCATCAGCATTGGAGGATCTTGGAGAGGCTCCTGAGGTATATTTGGGGACATCCTTGGTTGATTCCCAATTGAATGTTGATCCATTTTCACAACTTTGCTCATAAAAGATAGGTTGCTTCACAATTGCATGTTTGATTCTCGGTGCATCATGTAATGTCATGCCTCTAGAAGTCATGAATGAGTTGGATATCAAAGTGACAGTGGCCTATGGGAAGTGTACATCCATGGATTCAAGGGAAGTGTTGGTTGTTGGTTGTGTGAAGGGTTTAGTAGTACAACTTACAACCTATCCAAGTAAGAACTTGAAGCTTGATGTTGTAATTGTTGATTGCCCTACCAAATGGGGTATGATTTTATCAATAAAATGGGCTACAAGTTTTGGTGGTAGTGTTCAAATGGACATGTCCTTTGCCACCATTCCCATTCAGGGCATCCTTGTCAATCTCTATGGTGAAAAGAAGATGTTGCACTTGATTGAAGATCCCAACAATGCTTCTTATGAAGTGTTGTTTGTTGATGTAGATGTTGACAATTTCATTGGCTTTGCTGATGGAAAAGAACATAGGATGGACAAATCAAAGTGCCTTGATATGATATGTTCTCCTTGGACCTTGCTATTTGATGGAGCTTTCTCCAAATTGGGAAATGGTGCTGGTATAGTTTTACTTTCTCCTAGTTTGGAAGATTTTCCTTTTTCCTTCAAACTTAATTTTGAATGCACTAACAATATTGCTGAGTATGAGGAATTTTTATGGGGTTAAGGATTGCATAGAATTATGGAGTGAAGGATATTTTTGCCAAGGAGACTCAGAGCTGGTTGTTAAAAAATAAGAAAATTGTATGCTATAAAAAATCAGCGTATGAAACATTATAAACATGCAATTTGGGATCTAATTGAAATGTTTGATTCCTTTAACATTGTTTACCATGAGAAGTCTTAATTTTTCTGCTAATAAGTTGGCAGTGCTGGGTTCTAGATTTGAAAATTGCACCATTTCACCTTGTTGTGAATATAACATTGAAGTGCTAACTGGCCAAATGTCCCTGATAATGTGAAACATTAGCAAGTGTTTGATGATGATGCTCAAGTGCTAAGGTTCTTGCAAAGCCATGGTGAGTTTGCAAATTAGAATATTGATTGGGAACTAATGGTGTGTATGATTGAAGGAAGAGAAACTTTTTTGGAAAAGATATAATCCAATTGAAAACAAACACCATTCCTAGAGGTCTCATGGCACTTGAGGAAAATTTTAACAATGTTGATTGCATCATAAATAGAAAGATGTTTGTTTCAAGGGATGTGGAAGAACATGACTTGGGAACAAAGGAAAAACCAAGGAATGTTTGGTTGGGCAGCAATTTAAGTAAAGAAGAAAAACAGTCCTATGCCCAACTATTGAAAAAATATCAAGACTACTTTGTTTGGTCTTATTTAGAGCTGAAAGCATATAGAGAAGATTTATTTCAGCATGAGATCCCTCTTGAAAAAAATGCCAAACCATTCATATAGAGACAAAGGCATATTAATCCACTTCTCTCCATGAAAATGTAGTAAGATTTGAAGAAATTGAGAGATGGTGGTATCATTCAGCCCACTAGATATTCATCTTAGGTTGCAAACCTTGTGCTAGTCAGAAAGAAGAACAAAGATATAAGACTTTTTGTGGATTTTAGAAATCTAAAAAAAGCCTCCATGAAGGAAAACTATCCCTTGCCAAATATGTAAATATGTTACAACTTGTGACGGGGTTAGAATTGTTGTCTATTTTGGATGGTTTCTCTGGATACAATCAAGTAGTTGTCAAAGAATCGAGAAAGACTTAAGACATCCTTCACTACTCCTTGGGAACTGATGTTTTTGTAAGGATGCCCTTTGGATTGATGAATGTTGGAACCACTTTTCAAAGAGCAATGGATGTTGCTTTTTCTGGTTACATCAATGAGTTTATTGCAGTTTACCAAGATGATGTGACTATATTTTCAAGGCAGCAAGGTGATCATTTGCAGCACTTGGAAAAAATGTTGATCAGATGTAGGGAGTATGGAATTTCTCTTAATCCAAAGAAGTTTCATTTTGGTATGCAAAAGGCCAAGCTTCTTGGTCACATTATATCAAAGGATGGTGTTATGATAGACCCTGAGAGAGTGGAAGCAATCAACAAAGTACCTATCCCAAGAACCAAGAAAGGTATCCAATCTTTCTTTGGTCAAATCAATTTTATTAGAAGGTTTGTTTCCAATTTTGCTGAGCTGACTCTCCCAATCACAAGCATGTTAAAAAAGGATCAAGTTATCAAGTGGGAGGAGGCTGCCATTCAAGATTTTGAAGGAATAAAGGATGCACTTAAGCATGCACCTATTTTGGCAGCTCCAAACTATAAGAGGCCTTTCCAAATCTTTTCTTTTGCCTTTGAATTTACTATTGCTTCAGTTTTGTTACAAAAGGATGAGAATGGAGTTGAGAGGCCTATTTCCTTCTTTAGCAAGGCTTTACAAGCAGCTGAGTTGAAGTATACAATCATGGAAAAACAAGTGTTTTCCTTGGTGAAAGCAACAAAGATTTTCAGGCCTTATATATTGAGTTCAAAAGTTGTTGCCTATGTTCCCCACACCATGGTTAAAGACATCTTATCAAACATGGAGATATCAAGCAAGAGATGTAGATGGGTCAAAAATTGAAAGAATATGATATGGATATCCAAACAAAAAGATAGTAAGAGGTTTGGCTCTTGCTAAAGCTCATGGTAGAGAGCAATTTGCAAAATGTAGAAGTGAATCAGCTAGAGGAAGAAAGGGCAGATCTTCTTGAGAGATTGATGAGTTCTGAATGGTACAAGGATGTGATCTTCTACCTCAGACACCTATGCTTTCCTAGTCATTTAAATAAAAATTAGAAAAGAGCCCTCAAGATAGCTTCTCAAAATATATCATAATGAGACCTTGGGTTGGCTTGGAAGAACCCTAAAGGTGTCCTCTTGAAATGCATAACTGAAGATGAAGCTCCCAAGTTGATTGCTGATTTCAGGGGGAGTTTGTGGAGGACATTTTTCTGGGAGAGTGACAACACATAATATTTTAAGAGCTAGTTATTGGTGGCCTACTCTTTTCAAAGATGCAACCTAATTTGGTTAGAAAGTTTGATAGTTACCAACGTTTCTCCGGAAGGCTGAAAGCTTCAAGCTCCCTTCCTTTACATCCTGTATCAATTGAAGCCCCTTTCAAACAATGGGGAATGGAATTCATTAGTGAGATTTGAGATCCTTCTAGTGCTGGTCATAAATGGATCCTTATAGCAACTGATTATTTTACAAAGTGGGTTGAGGCAATTCCATCTAAAAAGGCAACACACCAAGTGGTAATGGATTTCTTGTTGAATCATATCATATGTAGATTTGGGGTTCTAGTCAAAATTGTATCTGATAATGCCATGTGTTTTAAATCCAAACCTTTGATGGCAATGTGCAATGAATATGGAATCAATCGAACTTAATCTTCAAACTACAATCCACAAGGGAATGGACAAGCTGAGTCAAGTAATAAAAACTTTCTCAAGATCATTAGAAGGACCTTGGAAATCAACAAGAAGAAGTGGGGAGAGCAATTGAAATTTGTAATTTGGGCTGATAGAATAACTCCTAAAAGAGCAACTGGTAAGATCCCATTTGAATTGGTGTATGGAACTCAAGCATTGCTGCCCTTACATCTGCAATTATCCTCATTTCAGTTTGCTCAATAGTTAGAAGATCAAGAACATGGCCCATATGAATCAAGAATCAATCAGATCATTGAGTTGGATGAAGAAAGAAGAGCCTCTCATCAAAGGCATATCAGATTTAGAGAGAAATTGAAGAGGTTGTTTGATAAGAAGGTCACTCCTAGAGCCTTCAATGTGGGAGATCTGGTTTTTCTATGGGATAGTAGGCATGAAGACAAGGGCAAGCATGGAAAGTTTGATGCATTATGGATGGGCCCTTATGCCATTGACATCAGAATTGGTGAGCACACCTTTTTTCTCAAGGATCTAGATGGGGATTTGCTAGAGCTACCTATTAATGGCAGACATTTAAAACATTTCTTGGATTAAATCCCTAAAGTGAGGTATGCACAAGTTGTATATTTGTATAGTCTTTGTTCTTGCTTTGTTTCTTGTTGTTGGTTGGTGTGTGGTTTGCCCTTTTGTCCTTGGAAACCATTTGTGGGTGGTTTTCTCGGTCCATTTTTGATGGTAATTCTAGTTTTTGGGCTACCTTTGTGTTTTGACTCCTTTGCCCAATGGTTTTTGGCACTTGGTCTATGTTTTGTCCTTGTGGCACTCACTGGGAGTGCCCATCCCCAAGCAAGAGCCAATGTTGGTCCCATTATTGAGTTGTCATAATGTGCCTTAATTTTTCATGTCAAATTCTACTCAGAAATGTTTTACTTCTCGATTTGGTGGTCTGCAACTCAATTTCTCTAGTTGAATACTTTCAAGTGCCCGTAATGTTATTGTTTTGCCCTAATTTGAAACAATTTCCAAGTTTCCCCCTTTTTGTGCCCTAATTTCTTCATTTTTTACAGGCTGTGTCATTTTTCCTTTGTCAAATCATGAAAAACTCAAGTTTGATCGAATCCCAAATTTGTGTAAGTATTTTCCCAATCCCCAGGTCAAGAACAATGTTAAATCATGATTCAATTGGTTTAAGATCAAGAAATCTACTTTCCTTGTTAAAAAATTTGATTTCTAGGGCATCCTCTGTATTTTTGACATTTTGACGGTCATATGGGCATATTATACCCATCAAATTCATCATCATGATATTATTGCAACGTGGCAAGCTCTTATTGGTTGAAATTTGGACACGAATTATTTCTAACTTGTTGTTTTTGAAATTTTTGGCTAAGGGAAAATTTTGACCCATGGCTCCACTTTTTGCAATGAGGTGTCTACGTGGCACGTGCTGATTGGCCAAAGGATTGGTGGGTGGCGGAGGTTCCTTAGGAATTTTTCTTTCATTTTGCAAAATTCTCAAAGTCAATTTTTTTCCCAAAGGCCCACAACGAATAAGAAGAGGACACATGGCAAAGTGGGCATGTGGATGGCGGAGGTAGTTGGAGAATTTTGATGTTTTTGGCTCAAAATGTCAAAGTAAATTTTTGACCCAAAGGCCCACATCCAATGGTAGGTGGACATGTGTCCAGGAGAAGCCAATATGAGGGGGTAGAGATTTTGATGAATTTGAAGTTTTTAACTTCAAAAATTTTAAAGTTGCAATTTGAGCTAAAGTTCCGCGACTAGTAAGAAGTGGACACGTGTCCAGAAATACAAAGGTGGAAGAAGGGGCCAAGGGAAAGTTTTATGATTTTTTGCCTTTGTGTTTGCAAGGTGAAAAATGAAAGGTGGTCCTGCGACCAATGAGAAGTCAACATGTGGCAAGTCCTAAGAAGTCAAGGGAGAGCACGGGCCTGGGGAGAATTTTTAAATTTTGTAAAATTGGCAGGGAAGTCTGATGGCAAAGTGGGAGGCTTGGACCCGCGGTGAATGGGAGAGCACCACATGGAAAGGAAGAGAGTGTGTGTTCAGGCCCGTGAGACAATTTTGAGAAAAATTTCCTTTTTCAAAAGGTCAAAATTGATAGAATTGGCCCACATTTTCAATGGGGCCCACATATGGACACGTGGCGGGTCCAAGGAAGGAGCGGGGAAATTTGGTAAAATTTTCCAAAACTCAAAAGTGTCATAAATACAATTATTAAAAGTAGGGGACCAATCCAATGGTATCTTGGCACATGTCTTACCTTGTCCAAAAATTTGAAAAATGTCAAAAAGAGGAATATTCAAGGATCTTATCCTCCACGTGGATGGCTGGCATTTGAAGTTATCTCGAAATCGATGGTTCTTGTACATTCCCCCTTTTTGGCCACCATGGGAGCTCCAAGAAGCTTGGAAATCAAGTTTTTTCATCAAAACTTATATGATTTTGCATCGTCTCGGTCTTACGAGTGCAATAGTGCCATTTTCGTGACCTAATTGGTGATCTATGATGTTTTTGCTACATTTTTCTCGGGCTCGATGTAAAAATGTGAAAAAGTAAAACTCAAAAGTTGCAGAGGTGAAATGATGAGGGGAAAAGGTAAAAAATGATAAGTGAAACATGTTAGCATGCCGAATGATAAAAACATGACCTTGCGATGGGTAAGGATCCGAATTTGTGTAATATTTTAAAAATTTATATGCATCCTGGTAACCTGTGAGCTATTTTCCATTTTGATGTCATTTTCATGTAATCATGAGGAGTTGTAAAAAATTTGATCCCTTAAGCATATTCTCTGCTTGGGAAGGAAGACTCTATGATGGCATGAGGTATATCATGCATTTTGGGAGAATTTTTTAAGGGAAGGAGAGAAAAAGATAGAAATTTCAAGCAAAAACTGGAAGAAATCCATTTCTCTGGAAAACCGAGAGCCATTTTCAATTCCATATTGCATCAAATTTCATCATGTTGAGTTGGTTTCAGTTGTAAAGCCATCAACAAGCTTCGAGATTGTTCCAATAACATTCCCTTATTGATGTATTTGATCAATTTTTGGATTATTTGGTGTTATCTCTTGGAAAAATTTGCATATGCTTATGTTTCAGAATGATTTCAATTTGTGTTTCTTACTCATGTTGCAATCTTATGTTTAGGATCTCTTTGATTATACAGGGTCTCATTTCTTGTTGATGGTTTAATGGCATTTGCAATATTATATTCAGAAGAGCCTTCATCTGATAGAAGATAAACATATTTAAAATCATTTTATTGTCCTTGAATCTTGAGATTGTTTGTAAACCTTTGGGTGCACCTTAGGTCATGATCAAATAGGGATTCCTAGATACTTTGTTGGTATTTTACTTCAAGCTTTTTTGGCAGGTTATCAAAGGTTGTGTGGAAGAGTACAGATCTAGGCCTCCATTTGGTGCACATATCTTGGTTAAAGAAGTATTTTAAACCCATTGAAACATCTTTGCTATTTAGGTGTTGCAGATCTCTTGCAAAGGTTCTCAAGGAAGTTGGTAATTCCTATCTAGTCATGTCTAAACATCTCCCAAAAAAATTTCATTCAAACTAACTCATCCTACCCATACTACCCCTACATTGCTTTGTGTACCAACAAAAGAATACAATCCATTCATAAAAATGCACAAAGTATATCAGGATTTTATCATGTCTCTAGTATCCTTATCCTTGTCTTGAAATCATTTCCATCATTTATTAGTGACAACTCTTTTGAATTTGAATAATGGATAATTGATCATGTTTTCCCAAGGCCATCTCCATATAATGTGCAAAGCATAAGGATATCTCCACCTCCTTCATCAAATAAAGGCTGCAATATAGGTTCTCTTACCTTGGTTGAAAGGCACAACCTAGAATAGTGAGGATTAGATCAAAATCCTTTGAGGTGCTACCCACTCCTTCTAATATTGAGTGCTAACAAGTCAGATAGATGTGTTCCCTGGCTACAAACAACCCACAAATCATTTATCTTCCCACGAGTGTCTTGTGAGATCCATGATGATGTTTGAGTTGTGAAGGAGATTAAGTTTGGGTACCAACGGGATCTTCAAATCTTCTTAGGAAAAATCAATTTTGTCCATAGGTTTGTTCCAAACTTTACTACCCTTGTTAAGCCAATAACATTGATGTTTAAGAAGAGCTTAACATTCAGGTGGACAGCTAAAGGAAAAGAAAGTTTTTAGGCTATCAAAGAAGCCATATCACAAGCCCCAACTCTTGTGAACCCGATTTCTCTAAAGACTTCATACGGTATGCCTTTGGTCGTAGTGACACAATTTCTGTAATATTGGTGCAACAAAACAAAGAAAGTACAGAACAACTAATTTTTTTCTTCAGTGATTTTGGAAGATTATGAGGTGAGGTACTCCTTCATTGAGAAGCAGTTCTTGGTGGTAAATAGAGGATTGAAGAAGTTTAATCATTTGGTTTCAAACAACAAAATCCAAATATTGGTCTCCTATGTAGGATTTAAAGAATTCCTTCTCAAAAAGGACTGAATGAGAAGCATGTAAGATGGATCACTCGTGTCGGGAATATGACATTGAGATTGAGTTAACCAAGTTGATTTGTGAGAAGGGGTTATGTGAACAACTAGCCTTAGGTCAACAAGATGAAACAAAAAATTAAAAGGAGGTTGTTTTTGTTCTACAAGATAATCAAGAAGAAGGGAGAGATGATGCACCTGCTCCTTGTTAGACCAAAGACATGGTGCACTTCCTTAGAACATGCATGTGTCCTCATGGGATAAGTAAAGAAAAAAGAAGGCATTTTAGGCTACAAGCCATCTCATATGTTCTTATTGGTGGTGTCTTGTTCAAGAGGGACATCAATGGCATTCTGCTAAGATGCATTAGGGCAGATCAAGTGGAGAGAGTGCTACAAGAATTCCATGTAGAAGTAGCTAGAGGCCATTTTTCTCCAAGAGTGACAACACTCAAAATCATGAAAGCAAGATATTATTTTCCTAGAGTGTTTAATGACTGCTACACATAGATCAAAGGTTCAAGAATTGTGCATTCTTCAAAGGCAAGGAAAGGCTAGCAGCAGCACTTCCATTGCACTCAATCTCGATCGACCAACATTTCATGCTATGGGATTGGACTTCATTAGATTCATCAATCCAAACTCATGCCAAGGTCACAAATGGATCCGATGGTGACAAATTATTTCACCAAATGGATCGAGGCAGTGGCACTCAAGGAAGCAAATGAGTCTAGTATCCTAGATTTATATGAAGGGATAGTGACCAAATTTGGAGTGTCAGCCACCATCATTTCATATAACACATTAGCATTTATAGGTTCCAATATCATAGGATGGGCCAACAAGAATGGAACTTATTTGAGTACTTCATCAAACTATTACCCTCAAGGTAATGGCCAAGTTGAGTCTACAAACAATAACCAGTTAAAGATCATCAAAAGAACTCTTGATGAGAATCGAGAATACCTGGTACACAAAGCTCAAAATGTCCTTATGGGCTGATAGAGTAACACCCAAGGGATCTACAAGAAGCTCTCCATTCAAGCTCATCTATGGGAAAGATGCAGTGTTGCCTATATCACTTGAATTTCCAGCATTGGAGCTCGTGAAGCAACTAGAGATGTATTAATTTGGACCAATGGAGGCAAGGTTTGTGGAGCTGATGGAATTAGAAGAAACTAGAGACCATGCTCTCCAAGAAATAGAGAAGAATTAGTCTTCAATCAAGAAATGCTTTGAAAAGAAGAAAAATGTAAGGACCTTTTAGGAAGGAGACTGGTTTTGAAATTGGATATAGATTGAGAAAAACTAGGAAGGCATTCAAAATTTGATGCCATATGGAGTGGCCCCTATATGATTACAAGATGAAAAATTAGCAATGCTTTCCAACTGTCTACATTAGAGGGTGAAGAGTTTTAGATTCCAGTAAATGGGATCTATCTTAAGCACTGCTACTAAAAGGGGAGTTCTCATCATGTACATATTAGTTTAGTTTCTCTTTCCTCTAAGTGCTTATGCACATTGTCTTGTTGTAGTGTAGATTGCTTTTCTCCTAAGTTCTTTGTACACTCTGCATGTTCCATTTGGAGCATGTATGATTTCAAATTTTTTTATATAGTGTGGTGTTATTTTATTGCTCTCATGCGGTGTTTGGACTCGAGAATTTAGTCAAGATAAGTTTCAGTTATAATGGGTTTCCAAGTGGCCCATGGGTCAGTTTTCAAAGTTCATATCAATAGCAGGCTATCACTCATGACTCCATGCTCAATAGATATGACAAGGCAATTGGTCTTTTCATCTAGCAGGTAGATACCCTTGTGAGTCACCAAATTGTTATCTATAATTCACCCCTGTGCCAAATATGGGATCAATCACGATCCCACATAAAAGGAAATAGAGTCAAAAGGTAGATAGAAAAGGCTTCAAAATTAGCTAAGTATAAAGGTGCAAGCAAAAAGAATGCCAAGTGTCATTATGACACTAATTTAAGGGTAAAAGTTGCAAAATGGCTCGTAACTCTACCCAAGGAAAAATTCAGCATCTTGG
This sequence comes from Taxus wallichiana var. yunnanensis, assembly GCA_018340775.1. Lineage (NCBI taxonomy): Eukaryota > Viridiplantae > Streptophyta > Pinopsida > Cupressales > Taxaceae > Taxus > Taxus wallichiana. Next base: position 88,558,375 of record CM031243.1, read on the forward strand.
CCAGAGTCATAACCAAAGCGGGAATCGGAAGAAAGGGGACCCATTTTTTGAGTTATTTTCCCACCCTCCTGTACAGACCCGATACAAACTTCAAGGGGCATATCTTTTGACTCAGGGCTCAAAATATTACAAAATCTGATGTCGTTGGAAAGATCTCAGCTCTCACTGTCTATGCAATGGGTTCTAAAACTTTAATTTTGAGGAGGTTAGGTGAAAAAAATGGAGGAAACATCTTTGGGCCTTCAATGTAGGATCCATCTGTCTCAACGACCAGATCGGATTCAATCTGTTTCTATCATTTCCTCTTCCTTCAAGGCAACGAACCAAGGATTGATGTAGTAAAGATGGATTCAAAGATATATTTCATTAGAGGCATTAACAGCGGTGGTTGAACTTCAACATGCTTTTCCCGCTTCTCTCTCTTTTATTCTTTGAGATTAATCTATAAATACGGGGTAGAATTCATTATAAAGGGTTGACAATTCTTTGGTTTACAGGCCCCCTCTTTCTTCTAGAAAAGGGATATATGGGGTTTAGGCCTTCCACTAAAATTGTAATATGTTTCTACCTATTGCTACTTTTTAATGGATCGCATCAATCTACATAGCAATAAAACACGTCTACGATCAATTTTAGATCCTCTCATCTCTTTTACTTTCATCTAGTCTCTCATTACATATCGGCTATCTATGCTTGTTTATTGTATGCATTTTGTTGGTTTGTGTCTTTTAGCAAAACAAGTGTTCATCATTACCTTGGTGCATCACCTCATAGTTTAGCTTTTTTTAATTTATGTATTCCTTCTATCCCTCTCCTTGGTAAAGTTTAGATTAGGATTAAGAATAAATCCTCTATAAATTTCTACGTATGCACCTAAATAGAGGAATAAGGAGCCAACCTTTAATTTGGAGATCTTTTCCATTTTCAAGGTCCTGCACCTTGGGAAAGTTCAAGGTTATGTAATCACACCAAATGAGTCTACCTTAGAAAAGCATATTTTTAGAACTAATGTTGGGGGTGCTTGTGATTTTGCATCAATAGTACGTCGATAGCATGGGGTTCAAGTGACAATCCATTACACATACTAGTTCATTCTAACCTATTACATCATCATGGTGTGATTTAAATGATGTCCTTCTTCTTAAAAATATATTTGAGCACAACATCAAAGTTGGAATGTGGAGATCATCACCTTCCTCCTTGTGAATTCTTGGAGCATCACAATTTACCATAATGACAAAGATATTTTAATCTTTGATGGAATCAACCTCAAGAGACCCAAGCAATTTCTTGTTCATTCATTCCCTATTGAAAATGTCTTTTTATATACCTTGTTAGATATCACTTTTCTTTCAATTTCCACATTACTTGAACATGATGACCCCTTGTTGTGACAATTAGGATGTCTTGAATAATCTAGCTTCTTACATCAAAGTGTGTCATTCGAATTCACCTCAAGGTTAACGTTTTGGGAAAATGCAAGGGATTTTTCTCATGTTTGAACCATGAGAGTTTTCCTAGCCTTGTAATTGTGTAAAAATCAATGATATATGTTGAATGTGAGTTGATACAAGTTATTTTATTTCAATTACAAGACTTACTATTTTTAGCAGGTCTTGACTAAGATGGACTTATTTAGTAAGTTTTCCAATTTCACTTTCTGATGGTTTTTTCTTATTTGGAGTATTGTGGGTGCTGAGAATGGTTTTTTTGTAAACTTACTATATTTGGACATGTGAATCTTTTCACACTTACTATTTTTATATGAAGGTCTTCTAGGTGTTGGATTGTAATGAAATTGGTCTCAAAAGTTCAGGTTTTACTTCAAGACCTTCTGCTCCAATTTTTAGGTCTTTCATTTGCCACAAATATGTAGATATGAAAAGGTAAATTATATGGATACAAATTCAAATGGATGTTGTAAATTATACATAGAATCAAATGAATTTCTCTACTGATCCACTTGAAGGCATTTTTAAAAGGAGTGCACTAACAAATTTTGTTAGGAAATGGGTGCATTATTTTAGAGATATGAGAATTTTTCAGTTTTGGAGCATGGATGTCTGTAACAAACCAACATCATACATGTGAAATTAATAATTAATGTTTAAAATTAATAAGTTTTGGTTATGACGAGTTATTCATTTTCATTTGAAAGTTTCAACTCACCACTTGACCCAACAACTTAACCGTTGTTAGGATAAGTTTGAAGTGGATTTGCACCCTAAAAAATAGGGGGAAATAGGGAAAAAGGGGAGAAAAGGTAAAATAAAATGTACTTTCACCAGATCTAAATAAGTGTCACCTTGTGGTTTATGTGAGTGAGATGTAGGGAGCTAGAACTTAACACTGAGGAGCTGAAATTGGGTTTTGCATGTGTCCGAGGGCTAGGTGAAAGAGAAGGTCACACGTTTTTGTCCCACTTATCCAATTTTCACATTTGGGATAATGTTAGGTGACATAAATGTTTAAATTTTGTGACCAATTGGTCTTGGGAACATGAGGAAGGGATCAAGGAACTTGAAACACTACATGCATCTTCTAACACTTGTAACACTTAAATTTGATAATTATGAGTGACGAAGGCTTCAAAATGGAAGGGGGGTCACACTTTTTTGTCCCCCATGTCCCCTTTCACATTGTGTTTAATCCAATAGAAAGGATTAAAAAGTGTGACCAAGGGGTCTAACTATCATGAAAAGTGGGCATCATCACTTAACTCCTTTATTTTCTCCACCTAACAACTTAACTCATTTTTAAAGTGATGAAACACTTGAAATGATGGGGTGTTTCACTTTGGTGTACCTCTTTTCCCCTTTTAACTTTAGGTACAATCCAAGGGGATAGAAATGCTAAAAACGTGTGACAAATCTATTTTAAATTGTCAATGTCGCGCGCCGAGTGCATTTGAGGACACCATGAGTTATTTTTCCACCTTGAGATTATGGAAGACTGTTTTAGGGCCAAAACTTATAATATTTTTAATCCATAAAACTTTTTAATATCATTCCAATAAATTTCAATATCTAATTGAGTGAAATTTGAAATTTTGCATCATTCACCCTTTGACATAAAGGAGAAACAACTTGACTTGAGATATCACAGAGACTATTGAAGACTTAAGTAAAAATTTATGTTTTCTTCATGTAGAGGATTAAAATAAATTTCCAATTAATAATTTTTATTCCCAACTCCTTCTAGATCTCCCAAAATCATCTTGAACAAGTTAGCTTTCACCATTGGATCCTTCATTCTGTGCAAAAATTACCCGATCTTGCTCAAGTTGTTCTTGACTTTAATTTATTCCACACATTTTTCTTAAACTACCTTGAAAATTTTTATTTATCTCCTAAATAATTCCCATATGGTTTGAAATTTCCCTTTCATCTTCCAGGAGGGTGTAACTAGTTGTAAAAAGGCTAAAATGGCCCTTTTAGGCCTCAAAAGATAGTTGTTTATTCTTAAATCTCAATGACTTCTTCAATAACCTTATCCATTTATCCCTTCACATTAAATTTTCTTTAAAATATTATTATCACGTTTCTTTGAGCCATAATGAGGGTTAAATTGAGGACGAGTTGGCTAGAGGAAGGGTTCTGATGATTAAGGAAGGAAATTTTTAAGTGGGGGTTTAATTGTCATGGCCAAAATTTTCAATTTTGTATGCTATAAATTTAGTATGAAAACATGAAGTAAGATGGTATGTATTTGATAATGATGATAAAATTGTTCAATTCATCCAAATTGAAGCAAATTTTTCATCGTAATTGTAATCAATTACAAGAAATCTATGGAAAGCATCTCGTCTAGTTAAAAACAAGGAAATTACCTAAAGGATTGGTGACAATCAAGCATATCTCCAGCCCTAAAAATGAATTTAAAGGAGAAAGAAAGAATTTTCCATCCAAATAAGAGGATTTCCAATCAATGAATAGTATGCAAGAAAAATATTTGTTGTTGGGAAAGGTATGTAATGACAATGAAATGCAAGCCTTCATCTCCTTGTACCAAACTTTTTTTTTTTTTCATGGAGTTATGAAAGTATTAGAGGATTTGATACAAATATTTCCTAGAATTTCATAGACCTTGATCCTAATGCCAAACCAATCAGGAAAAATCAAATGCATGTTAACCCCAAAATTGAACCCCTCATGAGAAAAGAGTTATCCAAGCTCATAGAAGAAAATATTATATTCCCCATCAAGTACTCCTCATGGGTGGCCAATTTGGTCCCTGTTAGGAATAAAAATGGAGAAATCAGGTTGTGTGTGGACTTGAGAGATTTAAACAGATCTTCCCTTAAGGATCATTATCCTTTTCCCTCCATGGAACAAATTCTATAAATAGTGGCAAGAGTTGAAAGGTTTTCTCTTTTGGATGGTTATTGGTTTTAACCAAATTAGAGTGAAAGAGGAAGACCATCATAAGATAACCTTCTTGATCAAATGGGGAAGCTATGCCTATGGGAAGATGCCATTTGGGTTTTCTAATGTTGGTTCCACTTTTCAAAGTGTCGTGGATATTGCATTTAGGAGGTATATAAACAAGTTTATCCTCATCTAATTAAATGATATCATAATTTTCTCAAGATCATATGGCGTTCCTTAAGAAATTATTTGAGAGGTGTAAAGAGTTTGGAGTGTCACTTAACCCAAAGAAATTCATTTTTAAATTTTTTTGAGGGAAACTTTTGGTTCATATTGTCTCAAAAGAAGGAATTGCTATTGACCTAGAAAATATTTCATCCATTCCCTCTCTTTCATTACTAGCTCACAAGAAATAACTACCATCTTTCCTTGGAAAAGATTAATTTTATTAGGAGGCTCATTCTTAATCTTTCAAGACTTTTTAATCCCATTACCTTAATTCTCAAGAAGGATGCATCTTTCAATTGAACCAAGGAAGGAAAATAAAGATTTTTCAAAATCAAGGAAGCAATTACTCAAGCGCCTACCCTCATCAATCCAGATTATACAAATGGCTTCATTCTCTATGTTTATAGGGTTAAGGATAGTATTCCTACTATATTGAATCAACAAAATGATGATGGTTTAGAACAACCAATGGCCTTCTTTAGCTAAAATTTTAAATATTATGAGCTAATATATAGCCATGTGGAGTACCAAGTCTTTTCCATTATGAGAGGTCTTAAAAATTTCATGTGTATTCTTGGTATTAGACACATCGGGCTATTAATCTCTCATCCTAGTGTGAAAGATTTCATAATGGGATCATAAATCAATAAAAAGGGAGTTTGATGGGGGACAAAAATTATGGAGTATGATGTTACTATAAATTCCACCAAGTTGGTTAAAGGTATAGCATTGTGTGAAGAGTTGTTTTTGATGTCGCAAATGAACAAGAAGCCTATAATTTCTTAGAGGAGAACGAAAATAAATAAGCTATAAGTCCACCAAATGAAGATAAATGGACATACAATATGAAAATATTCTTGTCTACAAGTGAATAACCTCTTGGTTTGAATAAAGCTAAGAGGTGCCATTTTAGATTGTAATCCATTCGATATGCATGGGTAGGTGGATTCTTTTCGAAAGAAACCAAACAATGTATTACTAAGATGCATTGTGTAATAACAAGTGAACAAGTTCCTCACATAATTTCACAATGGTTCTTCTAGTTGTCACTTATCACTAAAAGCTACAATGATCAAAATCTTGAGAGTCGATACTTTTTCCTACACTATTCATGGATGTTCACAACTAGGTGCACAAATGTAAGGAATGTTCCCTATTGAATGGCAAGAAAATATTAACAAATATTGTGCTTCATCCAATCTAGGTGGATCAACCTTTTTCTCAATATGAAATTGAGTTCATTGGATTGATCAATCCAATATCAAGCATGAGCTAGAAATGGGTTTTACCACAACCGACTATTTCACTAGGTGGATACATGATGTGGCACTAACACAAGAAATTGAATCAATTATCCTTGAATTCATAAGGACATTATGGTAAGGTTTGGGGTTTCCCAAACCATAACCTCTGATAATGCTAAGGTATTCTTGGGATAAAAAATATCAGACTAGGCTCTCAAGAAAGGAATGTTTTAAAAACCTCTTTGAATTGTTATTCTTAGGGTAATGGTAAAGATGAATCTACCAATAAGAAATTTATAGTAATAATAATGAGGATAATGGAAATGAATCAGAGGAAATGGCATACAAAGATCAAAAATAATCTTTGGGCTGATAGGATTACACCCAAAATAGCTATAGGTAACTCTTCTTTCATTCTTGTATATGGTAGGAAGGTGAGGCTTCCATTATCTCTAAAATTGCCTTCTTTAGAATGGGCTCGACAATTGGAGTTGGAGGGTGAGGATAAAAGAGAAGTCTCGCATGGTAGAATGGATTGATATTGAATAAGCTGTAGGGGTATGTTAGTATTTAACTAGAGAAACATCATGAGTCAACCAAGTGATGGTTTGACAAAAAGGCCAAGGTGCATACATTCAAAATATGGGACTTAGTTCTGAAATGGGATATTGATAGAGCTAAACTAGGGTGATGATATATTGGAGTTGGCCATATATCAGCATTGTAGTCTTATTATTTCACAAAATAGTCCAAGGCATGATGGCACATCACTTAGCTAGAGTTGAGTGCTCACCCAAAGTGTGCAAGGGTACTGTGTACCTCTTTTATCGTAGCTTGTTTAAGAAGACATCATGATCATACAAATATTATAGAGCATAAACTAGATCTAGATCTTAACCATATGCAATTTTACTCATATAATAATAAATATTAATTTTACCATGCATGAACCAATCATAGATATATCAACAACAGCCAATATCTAGCTACAAATATCCATTACATATATAGCATAGTCACCACAAGCTACGCGCACTCATAAACCCGCAACGTAACTCTCTGCTAAAACATGGATTCCTAAACCATGCAAATCAATACATATTTATAGGTATTGGGGACTTTCCCTTAATTTCCTAAGCACCCTCATAATAAATTTCATGTTAAAATTAGCCATGCGCCCTTACATGATAAATGCAAACGCGTATAAGATCACTAATAATAGATTATCTAATAATATGACTGCAGTCTAATCCTATTAATAGCTCCAAAACTATGCATGTTGATATATCATGCACTTGTCTAAAATATCATTTGCATGCTTGTTGGGCCCCTGGAATATTGACTAAGTATGAAGGCATGTGGACACGAGGGACCCTAGTTATAGAAGGCGCGTAAGGAAAAAGTGTGCAGGAGGAAGAGTTAAGGAGGCATATGGTTCACGCTGTGCATGAAAGGAGGTTCAAGACTTGGCCTATTTAAGAAACAAAGGTAAAACACGTGAAAAGCATGATTGGTTGCACGTGGATAAGATGTCACCCAGTGCAATAGGTGGCCCAGAAAGAACATGCCGGTGATGGGATATTTTAGAAGATCATCATGAGATGGAGTGGAGATCTCAGGCCTGAGGAAACATGCTCGCTGAAGGACCACATTCGACACTTGGTGACGGAACTAAGGGCACGGCAAGGTGATTTGGCAGCACGGGAAGGTGATAAATACAAGTGCATGTAGTGAGAAAATAGAGATAGAGATGAGGAGAACGAGATAACATACAGATGGAGATATAGAGATAGAGGAAGAGATATACACATAGAGAGAGAGAGAGAGATAACATGGGTGAAGCTCTACAGGGTTATTGCGAGTGGAACTTTGATGCAGAAAGGAATGTACTAAGCTTAGCATTGTAATTTATTTTTCTTTTTGGCATAGTTATACAAGCCTAGTGATCCACATGATTGTGGTCTACCCTCAATGGCCCTTGTAATGAAACGATGAATACAATGAGGTTACCTATTGCAATTAGATATGAATATCATTGGGTTTTATGTATAATTCATTCATAGGAGTTCTCTTTCCTTTCATACTATGAATGAATGATTGTATCTTTCCTTCTGTAACAATATATGTTATGGAGTATATTAAAGCACTCGGCCTGAAGAAACTATAAGGATCTAGAGGTCGTTTTAAGCCCTATGATTCTTCTATGTCTAAACTTATTTCATAAATACTCTTATACTAATCATAGATGAATGCTTCCCACTAAAACTCACATAAAAGAGAGACTCAACACCTGTGCATGCCTTGGGTGAGTGCTCAACTTCTACTGGGTGATAGGCCGGCGTGCATGGGATTCCTTCCTTTTATAGTGGGAGTAAAATTGACTACATCTTGGTTCCATTACAGGACCTCTTTCCGAAGTTGTAGTGGGATATAGCATGCATCATGATCTGTGTAAAGAGTAATGATGGATCGGCTAACATTGGAAAATGTTGAATCATGATTCAAGATCACGGAGGATGAATTTTCCCAAAGATTCAACACTGGACCTGAGTTTGATACACGTAGATGGGTAGAGGATAATCTCTACCATGATCTATATGAGACTTTTTTCTACTACTTCCCAGTAGAGTTATTTGGGTGGCTTTTAGCCTATGCATCTAGATCAAGTTGGTGTTATGGATCATGGATATGGACCGAAGAATACTACCAAAGGTTACAGGATGTAGATCTGACATGGACCCATGTTGTAGATCACTGGTGGGGAGGAGTACTAGCTAGCTACACTTTGGAATATGCCATTTCCATGTATTCTTGTCCAGAGGTTGCTGAGTTTGAGTTTCTACAAGAACCTAGAGGATCGTTTCTACGTGTTATTCCTCTAGCTATGAAGATATTGATGGTTACCATGAGTTTAGAGGTGATCCCAATGGCCGGCTAAACCATTTTAAGTGTTCGGTAAGGAAGTTTGGGTGGAGGAAGATGGCAGATGATATGACAAAAAGGAGAGGGAAGAAAGACAGCTCAAGTATGGTGAAGTGCATGAAAGGGAGATTACTAGATGATGTGAGCTGCTAGTGTGATGGATTTATGGAGATAGAAATTGCAAGAAGGAGTTGAGGTTCACGCAGAGGACGTGGAACCTAAGCATTATGTGCTACCCCATCTTGGCAAGAGCATAAGGGAGACCCCTTTGGCTTCTGGTGAGAGCTCATCACATAGAGAAAGGAGAGTCATTGGCACATATTTAAACCCACCCAGTGACCGAGTCCCTGGCGCTTGGTTTTCCCGAACTAGGAGGAAGTATTGATCCAGTTGGAACTAGTTAAAGAGAAATATCCACACCTAGGAGATCTAATTTTACATTCCCTTCTTCTATGGATGCATATATTCTAGTATTCAGAGGAGTTTTTGGATAAGGGGAAAGTGTACAAGATTTTGGTCTCACATCAGGGAGTGGTGCGGGATAAAGTAGCGGTAGTGGAGCGTTATCATAGACCATCAGCGCATAGTTTAGTGGGAACATGGGGGTGCTTGGCATAGATCCTATAGGCCCTATTAGACCCAAAGTGGTTACGGTGGATCCGGTGGCTGGAGGTATAGGACTTGATAGACCTAGTGGATCAGGAAGTGGAGGAAACACCGGAGGGAACCAAGGCTCTGGTTTAGGACAAGGACCCTAGCCACCACCTCAAGTTTTCTTTGAAATGTCTCTGCATTTACCAGATTACATGGGCATTGAGGATGTTGTGGAACATGTTCACAAGTTTGAACTGATATGGCACGCGAAAGGTGTCACAACCCTAGAATGAAAGGCTAGTCAATTTGAAACCACGTTGCGCAAGGGTGCACACATAGCTGGTATAGAAAGTATGATCTCATCAATCAAAGCGGTGGTGGATTACACTACCTTAAAGAATGCATTCCTAGCAGAGTTCCACATTTCGAGTTCGAGTAAAAAACATTAGCACTTTGAAGGAGATACAACAAGGAATGGAAAATAGTGTGCGAGAGTATGATGCATGCTTTAAAACTCTCTTGTCTAAGTTGTCATATGATATACATCCTTCTCAAAGATGCACAAAGTGGTTTGTTGGAGGATTTATCACCCCCTTTAGAAGGGCCTTGTCTCATAAAAATTTTACAAATTCACACGAAGCATTGGAGGCTACTCTTGCGCATTGAAGTTGTTGGTAGTATTGAATCGGAGTTAGCCCATTCTTAGAGGCTCATATTGCTGCTATTGCTAAGCAGTTGGAAAATCTATCTGTGAACTTGGTCCATGAGACTAGTAGTGGTTTTGGTGTATAGATTGTGAGATAGAGGGGCATGTTAAGGAAAATTTCCCCCAGAGGATGGTATGCGCTGTGATATTAGATTGTGAAATCTATCATGGGGACCATGATGCCAGTAGATGTCCCTTACTACAATGCACAATCAGGAAGAATGTATCCTGTTATTGCAATATTTACACCTCCACAACCCATGATACTAAATATTGTAGGCTCATTGATCAGATACATGAGGCCATTGATCATGGGGTGCGCCAAACCAGCATTTCCAGTGGTTCTAAAAATGATGATCACCGTTATGAGGAGCATGTAGATGGGGGCACGCGTGGAAGGGGTTTCGAGGAGGATTCCATGGATGAGGTAATCGCAGAGGAAGAAGTGAGTTCCCACACAGAACATGTTTCAATTTTGGATCTATAGAACATTACAAGCATGAGTTCCTAGACTTTTTGTAGTGCTCATGTAGTGCGGAAAGAAGCATAAGTATGAGGAATGCCGGAATTTTTGAGAATATGAATCAAGCAAAGACACGAAGGAAAAAGGTGTTGTGATGGTTAGCATCAAGAAGGCGGACATATAATGGATGCCTCAAATAACACTGAGATGAAGGTTTGGAGCCTTTCTTGGTAACAAAAGGGCGAAGCTGCATGCACAAGGAAGTACCAAGACAGAAGAACTGGTTTCAAGGGAAGAGGTCGTTCATGGAAAGTATCTAGATGTCACGCATCGAAGGAGATATATCGGGACACCATAGATGTTATTCAAATATTACAAGGGAGATCCAGTGTCTCAAGGAGAAATCCAGGAGGGAGGAACAAGGAAGGAGAATTGAGGCATAGAAAGATGACTTGGATGAGGTCAAGGAGGTGTGTAAAATGCTAAGGTAGGAGAACATCATTCCTTTGCTAGGATCCTGGTTGAGAGAGAAGGTACCATGCACCGGAGAAGAGTGTGAGAGGTAGGTCTTACACATGAACCTTCCCCCTCATAGCCTCGACTATGACAAGGAGATTACATTAAATGTAGTTGTAGATGGATGGATCCTTAACAATATACTCATTGACACTGGTGTGGAGGTTAATGTTTTGACTTTGGATGCATGGCATCAGATGGGGAGACCTGTATTACAGCCATCTTCAAATGTGTTGTATATGGCAAACAAGACTAAGGAAATGCCCATCGGTGTCTTGAAGGATGCAGCTATTACTATCCAGGGAGCCAAGTTTACTGGGGACTTTGAAGTCTTGGTACTCACTAAGGAGGACAATTTCCTAGCATTACTTGGGCACCCTTAGTGTTACAAGAACAATGCAGACCTTTGGTTCAACAAAGGGTACATCAATTTCGAGAACAAAGAGGAGTGGGTCATTATACCCCTGGTTGATGGGAAGTCAGCACCCTACATTGAACCATTGGGAGAAGAGGTTCTGGACAAGATTTATGTGCACTTAATCGAGACCACGAGATGGTACACCCTATTAATGAGGTTATCTAGTTTGAAGATGCTCAATCAAGTGGAGTGATACAACCATTTCGGCATGTGATAATTGGGCACATGGGACTTATGAATTAATGGGATGGTATTTGAGAGGTTTCGTGGCCAAGGTAACAAAGGAATGCATGGTTTAGTGCCTTGGAGGAAAATAACTACCCAAGTACTCGAAGGATCCTTCTACGAGATATTTCGCATGAGATAGAAGCTTAGTGAAAGAATAAGAAGGAATGGAGGGAGATGCTGAGTTACATCTTTCTTGGCACAATGACTCATTGGAGCACCACACATCGGGAGATATTTTTAGAATGGCACGAGGTAAGAATTTCTCTCTCTGTCTAATTTTCTAGAAGTAACATACCCACCATCATCAAGGAGTACCATGGTAAGGAGCCCACCTCTTTCCATATCTAGGAGTGTGAATGGGTCCTGGAGAGAAGGTATGGAATCCTTGCCACCATCTCTCTAGGTGTACAAGTTGTATTCTACATTTTATGGTTGTGTGCAAGCATGGTACATTCATTCGAGACACGCCACCAGATAAGGAATTGGCAAGAGCTTGCAGCTGATCTTATTCAATCCTTTGATTATCGGAGTACCAAACCATTGGTTGATAAGCTTTGCAAGGTATCAAGCACCTTACCATGGGGGATAGTCCCGAGAATGGAAGATAGGCTGATGGAACTACTAGGTGAACTAGGATTAGAGGCGCGCTTCGAAGAGATTGAAGAAACAAAAGAGTTTCAGCTTGAGTGTGCATGTTTGGAAAAGGAGAAGGGAAAGTTAGTATATGTGATTAATGGAGAGGAATCAGAAATCTTAGATGTTATCCATTCTGTAGGAATGCATGAGGTAGTGGATAGTGCAGATGCTTGCACGCATGCCTCCATGAGCCTTTAAATACGAATAAATTTAACATCGGTTCAAAAGAAGAACCTAAGGAAGATATTATTGGATAGAGAAGGAAGTGTCAAAGATCATTGATATGTTAGGCGAATTCATGGATTTATTAATGCATGGGTACCATGAGCTAAAATGCATTCACCATTCCTTGGGGGAGATGAGAATAAAACTAAAGGAAGGTGTGCACCCAGTTAGAAAAAGGCCCTACCGGATGAATCCCAACTTACGCATGAAGGTTAAGGAGGAGATAGACAAGATGATAGCTTCTAGGATCATTAAGGTAGTAAAATCATCAGAATGGATAAGTTTGATGGTAATTAGCATCAAGAAGGATGGGTGGATTAGAATTTGTGTGGATTATAGGGAATTGAATGTAGATTGTGTCATTGATCCATTTCGACCCCATTCATCAAGAAATTTTGGAAGGAGTCAGCACACGAAATCTATTCCTTTACGGATGGATTTTCATAATACCACCAAGTTCGGATTACAAAGGAGGACCAGAGAAGACAACTTTCACCACGAGTGGGAAGTTTTTCATATACTGATCATGCCCTTTGGGTTGAAGAATGTGCCTACTGTCTTTTCATGCATAGTGGTGCAAGCATTCCAAGACTTCATTCATAAGTTTCTCTAGGTTTACTTGGATGATTGGACAATATATGGTCTGGTTAAGGACCATTGTGATAACTTGAGATTAATGTTTGAAAGGTGTAGGTATTTGAGGATATCCCTCAACATTAAGAAGTGTGTGTTTGCTACACCTTTTAGGACTTTATTAGGGCATATCATATGTAAAGAGAGCTTCTTTGGTAGATCCCGCTAAGGTTGCATAGTTATTATGGGGTTAAGGAAACCTACTAGCCAAAGCGTAGTGTGTGGATTCCTTGGGCATATGGGATATTACAGGAAATTCATTAAGGGATATGCCAAGATCACCATGCCCTTAGAAGAGCTTCTTAGACACAAAAGTACCTTCCATTGGGGAAAGGCACAATAGAGGGCATTTGATACATTAAAAGATAGGCTTATTACCGTGCCTATTTTATGATTTCCCTCTTAGGAAAAGCCCTTCCATGTCCATGTAGATGCCTCAGAACCTCCATTAAGTAGTACTTGCACAACCAGTGAGGGGATTGTTGATCATCCTCTTTATTTCATGTAGGAAGTTAACACCAATAGAGCATAATTATGCCACAACCAAGTGCGAGGCATTGTCAATGATCTATGCACTTTTAAAATTTAGACAAGATTCTTGGCAACACCCTTTATATTCTACACGACCACATGGCATTAAAGTATTTAGTGAACAAGCATGTTCTTCCAGGGCGCATATGTTAATGGGTGTTGTTGTTTCAAGAGTTTGAGTTCACCATTGTAGTGAAACTCGAAAAAATCAATTGTGGACTTGATCATCTCTCAAGAATTAAGTTAGGAGAGGATGCACAAAGTATTGAGGAAGCAATGCCAGATGTGCAACTATTTATATTACGGTGCACACCCTCAGATTTGGAAGAGATTGTTGTATTTTCAAAAGAAGGTGTGGCACTGGATGGAATGAAGGCATTAGAAAAGAAGCAGTTGGTTATAAGCGTCGCTCCCTACATGTTGATTAATGGAGATTTATACAAATTGGGATGTGATGAAGTTTTTCATAGATGTTTGTTAGAGCATGAGTGCCTAGCCATCGTGGAGGAAGCACACGGAGGAAGTGCGGGTGGTAATTACATAGGTGATGCCACCACACGCAAGATTTTAATGGTAGATTTATGGTGGGAAACCTCAGACAGGATTATAGGGATTATTGTAAGGCATGTGACCACTTTATGTCGGCAAGACATTGGAAAACCATGAAAGAGAGATGAAATGCCTTTGCATCCTATTCCTAGTGTAGAGCCTTTTAAAAAGTGGGAGATAGACTTTGTAGGACCTATTGCACCAGAAACACATAGAACTGGGTCACGTTATGTCATCACTTGCATGGATTATCTCACAAGGTGGGTGGAATCAGCCCCGAATAAAGATTGTGTGGCATCGAAAGTGGCAAGGTTCCTATGGGAGAACATTATCACAAGGTATGGATGCCCTTTGAGTTTAACCGATTATAGGGGTACACATTTTCTAAATGATATTGTGAGGATCCTACTAACCGAGTTCATGGTGGCTCATCATAAAACTATGCCCTATCACCCACAAGAAAATGGAACCGCGGAAGCATTCAACAAAATATTGAGTCATACCTTGACCAAAATCTGTGATGTTGGAAGACAAGATTGGGATTACAAGGTATCGTAGTTTTATGGGTTTACAAGACTACGTATAAAAGACTAAATAAGGCCACACCTTTTCAATTAGTGTTTGGCACAGAAGTTGATTTTCCAGTTTAATTTATGTTACCTTCTCTGTGAATAGTGCATGCAGGAGGATTAGCCAATGAACAAGCACTGGAAGAAAGAATTGATGAACTAATGAAACTGGATGAGAGATGATCACTTTCCTATTGGTACCAAATAGTGGAGAAGGCAAAGAAAAAGGCTTGGCATGATCGCCATATTAGGAAAAAGAAGTTTGAGGTTGGGAAGATGGTGTTACTATATGATTCTAAATTTTTGCGCCATCCTGGGAAGTTGAAAGTCCATTGGTTAGGTCCCTACACAATCTCATACATCCTTGATTCAAGCACGTGCTAGTTACAAGCGTTGGATGGAACGAAGTTTCTGGACACTTCAATGGTAGTAGGCTGAATCCCTACTATAAATAAGTCTTCTTGGTGTTTGTAAATAAGGTAGTTTTGCTAGTTAGTTTAGAATTTTCCTTTATGCTTTTTCCTTTCCTTGTGTTTCCCTTTTGCGTTGTTGTTTTGTTTTGCGCCTTGGGTGCCGATAACCTTATTGCTATTTTTGGAGAATTTATGAGTGTGTAGAGGACCACACATCATTTAAGTGTGGGGTGGAGAAAAGTGAAGAAGCGTGTGATTAAAAGTACCAAGGAAGTTGTGTTGAAGAGCCTTGTTGAGTAGCCCGATTAAAAGAGAGATGAAGAGAAAAGATAGAATGGTTGGTGCCAGGGTAAAGCTACTTGTAGATCCCACATACAAAGGAAAAATAAGCACATTTAAAGAAACACAAGGTAGGTGAAAGCAATAATCTGGATAGAAGAAGTGCCTTTGGCATGGGTTGAGCACGCATAAGAGTCTCCTGTCAGGTTGGTTTGGTTGCGCGCCAGAAGGTTGGAGGAGTTTTCACGTAGGAAGGCGCACGAGGTAAAGAGGAGTTTTCATGTAGGAAGGGTGCATGAGTGAAGGCACTAAAGATGGGCTTTGTTTTAAAAATTTACATTAAATGAACAAAGTATGGGGTAGGTAAAGTAGCATTTAATGACCAGAAAAAGGAAAAACTATAAATAGAGGGTTGGGGCACTCTCATTTTACTTTGCAAAAACCAAGAGATGGAGATATAAGTGAAAGATATAATCTATGGTTTTTTAGAATCAATCAAGTGAAAGATATGTGCACTTAAAAATGTGAAGAGCTAGTTTAAGATTGCAAACCAGAAGGAAGGAATTACATGGGCATGGAGAGAATTAAAAAGACGTTGTCTTGTGAAGAATTTATCAAAGATAGGGTTCAACAAACTAGGGCACGAGTTTAGAAAAATTGTATCACGGATCCGAGATCAAAAGTTGGGAGGAGGAAATCGAGTAACAAGGAGAGGATTGGAGTGACACAATTACCTCGACCATGGCAACCGAAGAAAGGAAAGGGCAAAGTGAAGGATAAACAACTAGAAACCAAGGTAGATAAAAACAAATAATGGTATGCATAAATGCAAAGACTACCACGATGGAGTGATGATGGGGAAGGAGTGGGAGTCCCATTTGAGAAGCATACCAGTCAATGACCATAATCACTGCACTAGCACTATAGAGAAATAAATGGCATTAGAACTAGTACACCTAACCAACAAGCAAACACCGAAGGATTACCTATCTATAATGATGACGTAAAGGTTAAGCTAGCAAAGGAAGGGCTGTTGTAACTTTATGAGTTACATTATTTTGGGAAGCCGGATCACTTTTACTAGTGGTTGATGTCTTGGGTACATGAGGACTACTTCCACTTTGTTGGGTGTAAGATTCACGTAACTCCCCAGTTGATTACACAATTTACAGCCTCATATGTGAGGGAGATAGCCTAGAAGATGACCTTGGTGACAAGGAGGCCATTCTAGAGACTGTTATGGAGTATGCCTACAAGAAAGGGTCATGGTATTATGACATCTCAGAACATCAAGGACCCGGTTATGAAGATGGTTGCCCACCTGGTAACAAAGCTGAATGGCCAAGAAAGATGGGTGCAAATCAACAAGCCATGGCTACACGTCTACAGGAAGATTGTAGAGGGGACTATTTACAACTTGTCCACGTACATTGCTGAGGAAATTGTAAAGTGTGTGAAGGAAGGGGATAGGATCCTCTTTGGCAATGTCCTACTAACTATAGTGTTTGCAGAAATTGGAGTGCGGATGCACTGACAAGTTTGTGTGGGAGTACCCAACCAAATACCCTTCACTGCGAAGAGGTCCGAAAAGTATGTATGTGATACAATGATGGCTCCCCACAAAGTATGGCTTGAAAAATGATATGCACACTTGAGAAATGCATTCGGGGTGGAGTGGAGGATCCCTGAACAACTCCCAGCAGCCACACAAGGGGAAGTTAAGTTTGTAGTGTACCAGCACTACTACTTGGGTAGGTTCAAACTTATTGATGAATCATGGAGCCCTTGGTGCAAGCTCCCTTTCACGTTCACTACCCAATACTTCCAAGTGGGAGTGAACAAATTTAAAGAATCGAAGAAGCTAAGGTTGGAGCTAGGAAAGTTGGACCGGGAGCACAGGGATATGAGGAAGAAATTGAACTATCCTTGAGATAAGTACACGTACGTGGATAAGTATTTGTCACATGAGATCCATATGACTAGACCAATAACACTTCCTATGGTGAAGGATCTCGTGATGCGCGTATACATGCACATAAGGCCAAAATTCAAAAATGGCACATACTTGGTGGATGAGATCTCAATACCAGAAGACCCCTTGGGAAAGAAGAAGCCAATGTCTAAGAAGAGGGGCAGAGGAGAGGAAGGAGCACCAAGTGTACCAACTACTTAGACAGTGAGCATGCCTTCTGTGAGTGCCAAGCCAAGCACCTATGTTCAGAGAAATAAGTCTCCAGTAAAGGAGAAGATGTCAGAAGTAGAGGTGCCCAAAACCCACCACCATGGAGGGGTCTCCTGAGGAAGAAGAGAAGGTAGAATCTCTTGACCAAAAGACACCTCTCAGGAAGAAGCAGAGGGTGGATGAAGAAGCTGACTCAGAGGTGACCAACAACTTGGAAAGATACCTGGGAGAAGGAGAGGATAAGAGTGAAGAAGGTGGCAATGAGGAGGAAGAGCCAGAGAAAGACAAGGAACCCCTGGAACCTCATATATTTAGTGTCTATGACTCAAAGGAAGAGAGTGGGGATGAAAAGAAAGAGTTCATATTTTCATGATGGAAAGGCACACAAGGTGATGAAGGCACTGAAGATACAAAGACGGATGAGAAGGATGCCATGGAGAAGTAGGGAGACATAAGTTTTACCAAGGAGCAGATAACCGAAGTGGCAGAGTGAGAAGTGAAGAATATGCTCGAGGCCCTTGTAGACCAAGAGTTAGAGCATAGCGTAGACATAGTGCAAAGGAAGGGAAGGAGGAGAGCATTGAAAAGGACATGACAATGCTAGAATGCCTAGAAGACTTAACATGTGTTCTCACCATGGAGAGGTGACCCAAGCATTGGAATCTATGGAGGAAGTGGCCTCCCTAAAGGAGGAGGGCTGGTTAAAAGTGATAGCACTTTTTTTTAGTACAATCCAAGTACTCATGGACATCAAGGTCCTTTGCCCAATCTATAGAAGCCACATACGATACATGTGCAAATCAAGATAAGGTGGAAAGCTCTTTGGTTGCCACACTTGAAGTAGAGTTTAAGGGGTTCTAAGAAAAGAACAAAGGGAACAAGGAAGAAAGGGACAAGGTTCTCGGCCAAGTTAGAAAATAAATTAGAGGTGAATGAGGCTTTAAAAGCTCAACTAATACCCAATTTGAAGGAACTCTACCCCGGAGAATGGAAAATCTCATGGACCTAGGTAAGGAAATGGAACAAATTGTGGACACCTTGGGCACCCAAGGAGCTGGTCTAAGCTTTGATGAAGTAATCACCTTAGTGGGTGACCTATGCCAGAAGGTGAAGGGCGAGGTTGAAGTATGGAACAAGTTGGAGGTAGATCTATGACAGGACCTTCCCACCTTCAGAATTAATGACCCCCATTCTTCATTCTTTCCCTTATTTTTTCATTCCTTATTCATTTTTGTAATATTGTTCTACATCTTGGTTCCATTTAACCAACTTGTACCTTGGTCAAGTAGAATGTTTCCAAGGGCGGAGAACAGGCGTAGTGTGGGGAGATGTTTGGCCCCTAGAATATTGACTAAGTATGAAGGTGCATGGGCACATGGGACCCTAGTTATAGAAGGGCACGCAAGGAAAAATCATGTAGGAGGAAGAGTTAAGGAGGCATATGGTTCACGCGGCGCATGAAAGGAGGTTCGGGACTTATCCAATTTAAGAAAAAAGGCCAGAACACATGAAAAGTGTGATCGGTTGCACATGGATAAGATGCCACCCTAGTAACGGTGGTCAAGGAAAGAACATGCCCGGTGATGGGATCTTTTAGAAGATCATCATGAGATGGAGTGGAGAGCTCAAGCCTGAGGAAACATGCTCGCTGAAGGACCACATTTGACACTTGGCAATGATCCGATGGCATGGAAAGGTGATAAATACAAGTGCATGCAAAGGGGAAAATAGAGATAGAGACAAGGAGAACGAGATAACATATAGATGGGGATATAGAGATAGAGGAAGAGATATACACAGAGAGAGAGAGAGAGATAACATGGGTGAATCTCTGCAAGGTTACTGCGAGTGGAAATTTGATGCAGAAAGGAATGTACTAAGCTTAGCATTGTAATTTATTTTTCTTTTTGGAATAGTTATACAAGCCTAGTGATGCGTATGACCGTGGTCCGCCCTCTATGGCCCTCTTGTAATGAAACAATGAATACAATGAGGTTACCTATCGAGCTTAGATATGAATATTAGTGGGTTTTATTTATAATTCATTCATAAGAGTTCTCTTTCCTTTCATACTATGAATGAATGATTATATATTTCCTTTTGTTAGAATATATGTTATGGAGTATATTAAAGCACTCGGTTTGAACAAACTACAAGGATATGGAGGTCATTTTGAGCCCTATGATTCTTGTATGTCTAAAATTCTTTCCGAATACTCTTATACTAATCATAGATGAATGCTTCCCACTAAAACTCACATAAAAAGAGACTCTCGCACAAGCGCATGCCTCGGTGAGTGCTCAGCTTCACGTTGGGTGATAGGTTGGTACGCATGGGATTCCTTCCTTTTATAGTGGGAGTAAAATTGACTACAATGCTTTCCAAGTCTTCTACAAAATGTGCTCCACACTTCACATCTATATTTAGCCTTATACTAGAAAATGGATAAGTCATGACTTTATACTTTTCTTGGCATGCCCTATTTCCCTATAATTCCATGTGCACTATGCACCCTATATCCACACCCCTAATCCTTATTCACCTTTAATACTTAGGCTATAATTCATCAGCCCAACATTACCCCACACTAATTTCATTGTCGTCCCTGGAAATGGGTAATCATATCTTATCTCTCCATGAACAAAGAATAAGGGATGAAAGAATAACTGTATAAAATAACATCTACACAAAAAGAGTGAAGGAATACTTGGGTGCTCTATCCTTCCGTAGGTAAAATTAACTTCGGATATTCAGTTTTAATCTCCACCTCTAATTCATTCCAATCGTTGAGCACCTTATTTGTTTTGTTTGGAATTTCTACAAGTATTGCTTCCATTTCATCAAGATTCATGTTCTCACCTTCATTTTACAATACTCTAAGAACATTAGTTAGGCTTTATACCATCCCATTTATGACATCCAACCATCGTGCTATCAATTTTCCAATGTACTTGATCTTCTCCTTGTGAGGTTTCGGGCCGCTGCAAGCACATCACGCTTCTCGATATCAAAGTGATCCTCTCCTCACGCCCAAGTGTCTCATTCTTTACTAATTTAAGGACCTCATCCTCCTCTTCCATAGTTCTTGTCTTTATTATTACATCAGGGGTAATGCACATATTCAATGCCAAATCTTCCTTTTTCAATTCATCCTTCAAGGTCTGCAGTAAAGATTCGTAGCTAGTAATCTTGCGCACTATTGTTGCCTTAGCCTTCTCTACTTGTGTTGTAGCATCCTTTGGTTTTGGCATGCATATGGGTCCCTCATCCAATACCATATGAACTAATGTGCATAAATAATGTAAAGTAGATGGAAATTTCAATGCAAATTTCTCCTCCAAATCCGCCTCTTCTTCAAAATCTCATCACCAATTTGTTGTGCTATAATCGAGTACCAAACGTGTCATTGCCTCAGCTATCTCCTTTTCCTTTATTAAGAACTTGATATTTGTATCCTTTTCCTTTTAATATTCTAATAAGGCACGAATATTTGTCACTTTATCTATGTTTATGCATGAAACTTAAACAAATACCTTCATTAGTGCATTGCTCACATGTTCATCGACATCCGAGTAAGATTAAGTGTGACATGGTGTGAGTGTGGTGCTTTCTTTAGTATTCACAAGACACAATATTATTCACACACATTGAAATTAGGCTCATCCATATGAGTATATATACTCCATGAAAATTGCTTCCATGTGTGCATGGTCACCATTTATGAATCCATCAACTCCCATCCATATAGCTCCTTAATTTCCAATTTACTTTAGAACCTAGCACAAACAATCTTAGTAGGATCATTTATGTATCCAGTTATAGGATTATCATATGTAATTTCTTCCTTTTCCTTTCCATAGCATCATTCTGTCATAACATGGAAATCTAAATCTAGTAATCTGGCCCTCCATCAATTTATGTTTTAGTAGGCTCACCGGATGGCTTTCCCTCATCTTCACCTATTTCTATCTCAGTGGGGCCACTTCCTATCTCCTACTCTTTGAATTCTTTGGCATCATGTTTTAACTCTTCTTCTTGAGGCTCCTCTACATCCTTAATGAAAATTGGGGTCTTCAGCACGTTATCCTCAAATTTCTTTCCTTCATCATTCTTCCGAGGATGTATATGTGCCTTTTCTTTTGTTTTGGTTCTACTTTAACAGGAGAATTCCTAGGCAACATCCTAAAGGGTTGTGATGGCCCCGTGCCTTGATTATTTGTTTTCTTCAACACTCTTCTATACTTATTCTCCTTAGTGCCCTATTATATTTCTATCTCCACAACATTGGTTCCCATTACTTCTTTCTTATGGGGGTAGGCTCGTGCGCTCTTTTCTCTCCTATAGTTGGTTTTTTCATGCACCCGTGCTCCAAGCTACTAGTTCCTTCTTGAAAATCCTCCTCCTCTTCTTCACCAATAAGGGGTGAAATGGGTTCCTCATCCCGTAGGGTACCTATACACACCCAAAATCACATGTGCTACATTGTCAGAAAATGGTTACAAAAGTCCCCAATGATGATTCATGTCCTTTCGTAAGGTGTTTGAATTCCTAAACCCATTCACAATGTATATTTGTTTCCTAGACATCTTTACTTAGCCTTCTCGTGATTTCTCCCAACTTCTTTTCTTTTTGCACATGTTTTGGCCTTCAGTGCGTGTGACCACCACCCTGCCTAGGTGGAGGTTCTGAAACTACTACCCAAAACAAGGCGGTGGTCTTAAACCGCCACCCCGTGTAGGGTGGCGGTCCTACCTGCTTTTTCCAAATTCTTCATAGGTGTTTTAAACATGTGACGGTTCACTTAATTTTACTTTTTGCATGCATCCATGAGTCGAATTGTCTAAAATTAGCTTTGATTGTTTGGTTCTCCTTCCTCCTTCTATTTTTAAATAGATTTAATGGGTTGGAACTGCTCCTTCTTACCTTGTGCATGAAGGCACCTCCCATCCTCCATTCCTATATATTCCATTCTTGTATTCAAGCAAAAGGGCCTAATAATTTTGTGTATCTTGCATTGTATTTTTGTTACGATCTTGCTAGGAATTACGTATCCAAGCTCTGATCACTTTTGATATCTCTCTTCTACCTAAATTGCATCTAGACTACCATCAATCTACCATTGCTCAAACGCCATCCTCCTATTGTTCTTACATTCCCAATCCCTTGGACTCATATGAACACTCGGAGAAAGAAAGGAACAAACTGAGGGGACATACTACTGCACAATTGGATTTACCTCTGTTCTGTGAATTCCAGGTTGGATGTGTTGTTTTATTTCCTTCATTCCTATAATTTATCATTGTTATATCATATCAAATAGAGTAGAAATAAATTTCCTTTCATTTACAAGTAATTAGTTAATTTCCAAGAGGGTTTGAATCTTTCATAGCAACTCCTAGTGATGGATCCTCTTCTTCCCATCCCTGTGGATCTGAAGGATAGAATATCTGTAGGAGGTTTTCTACACATCATAGATCATTTGGAAAAGTGTGTGTTTTAAGTTAGTTTAGTTTCAATACACTCAACACAGGTGAATAACCACACCGGGTTATCTCGCTTGTTTAGTTTTAGTGTAGAAATATTTTAATTATTTAGAATAGAAGAAAATTGTTGTTTGTGATTGTAATATTTTAGTTATGTGATTTGTTTAGATTAGTTTCCTTTCAGTAGTAGCATAGATTTTTAATTTCATTTAGCTTACATGGACACTTCACACTATTTTAGCACTTAGATCCAAGCTAGGTAAAAACCATAGGGAATTTACACTACCCGCTCATAGGCTCTAAATCTCCCTTTGTCAACTTGTCTACGAGGAGATCATACTATTAGATCTTAGTCACCTGATTCTCCTATAGTTAGCCACACACATTCAACATCGGTTGCTCGACACAACCTCGAGGGATTGAGTGCGGTTGAAGGTTGCATGTCAATTTTCATCCATAAAAATTTGTGAACATGACATGAAGGATTAATTCCTTCTTGTTTCCTTTTCTTTCATTACTACTACCTCCCCTCTCCATTTCTTCCCCTATTTTGGTAGGTATTTTATACTTTCTAAAATATATTTGGAAATGATTTTGGTGGGCCATTTGTCTCTTATAGATATTACACCAATGTGTAACCACAACAGTCCCCTTCTCTTTCAAGATTGGGCAAAAATTACACAAGCAACGTTCAAACCTCCCCTAGTTACACTTCAAACTCCATTATCTATGTAAGGAATGAGGATGTGGATCAACATTAGACATGTAATATGGCCAACCCAATGCAAACCATGTTGTTACCACAAATGGAATAGGTTCTTACCATAACATCTTGTCAAAACCTCACATTGTTATGCAATCAACAGAGGATGGTCTATTTGCATGCATAGCTAATCCTCTTCATTAGATAGATGAGTCTTTATATAGAATGAAGGCTTAAGCCTCTTATATTTTGAATACCTATCCTAAGATTCTTACTTCGAGGTAGAAAAGAGCTATAACACTGAATAATTCATGATAGGGTATCATGAGCCTGCTCAATCAAACCCTACGCCACCTGGAACCTCAATAAGGGAATCAATCCTCTCCCAATGATCTCATTTATACTTTGGTGGGGAGGATCAGAGACCTAGAAAGTTCCTGTGACTTCAAAACCAACACATGTAGTAGGGTAGAACATGGGGTATCTAGTTGATAGTAAAGGATACATCCCTTCCAATGAACAACCAACTCAATATCCTGTACAACAAGGTTATCGGTTCATTCAAATCCAAGTGATCTTCTCATAGGGTTAGACACACTAGGGATGGGTCCTCATACTTCTCAAGCTTATCCTACACAAGGGCTAGCTAGAAGTGCATTCTTGAATTCTTCCATAATAGGCAATGTGACGTTCCCTACTTTTATACCTCGTTAGTCCATATCCTGGTACTATCCCACCTTACATGCATATGTATTCAAAAACTCCCCAGATGGACCCATATACAATTCCCACTCCCTACATGTCATATCAAGGGACCCCATACATTCCTCGTCAATGCTTATAATGCATCTTGTGCAACTCCTCCTCCGCTACCTCCTCATCAAGGATCTTTGATGGTGGAATCTTATGCAATGTGTACATATGCTAAGTACTTAAAGGATCCTCTTGACTTCACCATATGTGTTGTCATGCTTCCATGCCCATTGCTAGATCTTCTAAAATTTAAGGGAGAAGGAGACCCAAATGCTCATATCAAGGCCTACACTACTGCTATCAGGGAATTACTTCCTTGGGATGTTGTAGTGGCTAATATATTTCCAAATACTCTCGAAGGAATCGCATTGGATTGGTATTACCATATTCCAGAAGCTTCTATACATTCCTTTAAACATCTTGTTTCTGAGTTCATCAAATTATTTGACATGAACAAGTTGTTATGTACAGGGATTAGGGAGTTCTCGTGATATTATACAAGAGGAAAATGAATATGCCACTCATTTCATCTAGAAATGGTGTCAAATTATTTATTCCTCTGCAAGTGTGCCAAACATGGACTAGATGGAACTCTGCGATCTTTTCCTTCACTCGCTCAATCGAGAGACTAAGGAAGAGGTCTAAAAGTTTCCTTTCCATAGTTATGAGGAAGTTTTGGAAGGTGTGCTTCGGATTGACTAAGCTGCTATAGATAGTGGACATAAGATCTATGGTCCCAATGGGAAATTGGTATCCCAAAATCAAATTAATATAAATTATCAAAACAATGGAGCCAAAAACAAGGACCTAAAGGTGTGAATCGTAATCATGGTGCTCAAGAATGTTGGTTTCCAAACAATGAAATAATAACAATAATGAAAACTCGAGAAATCAAATAGGCCCTAACATTATGTCTTATGTCAAAAATTGAGTGTAAATCATCCACCGTAAAAAAAAAAAAATCATACCCAAGGCCCAATACAGTATCAAAACTTTGTCCAAGGGGCAACGAATCATGGTTATAACAACCGATTTCAAAACTACAACCGAGGTTATAATCAACAATAGAAATATGCTTATCAAATACCAAGAGATTATGACCCTAACCTATATTGTGGTTTTCATAAGTTTCGAGGTCATGACGATAGGAATTTCCATAATTGCAACAAGTTTCTGCAAAGACTTCCGAAAACCAAAGGAAACTCTTTATAGACATGTTCCTAGCAAATCCTGAAACAAACTCGCAATCTGACTATACATGACTTGTAGCTCCTCAAAACACTAATGTGAGCATATTTCAAGATCCGCTCCCTACACATCATAAAAATTTCAAGGTAAATTCACAAAACACAAACAAAGGCATTCCTATAGGAAACAATGACCATGAAGCCTCAACTTCCAATAACTCTCGGGTCGCTCCTAACCTTGGTTCAAATGATAATACAAAAATCTTGGGATTAGTTGAGCTAGAGGTTGAGCATGAAATTAATGCAATAACTTAGATAAAGGAGTATGTTTCACAACCCCTACCCAATATTTCCTTCCCATAGGATGACATTCCTATAATCACAAAACCAATAGGAGCCTATGATTTAATATCAGATTTGAACAAGACCTTTTCTCACATTTCATTTCTAGATTTGTTAAAGAATTCACTTGTGCATCGTTTTATGTTGCTCAATGTACTAGGTCTTGGTCATCTAATCCATGTTACGCCACCTCCTAGCACTCAAATAAATCATATTGACTTTGACATACATCCTCCAGATAGAACAATAGGGATACTAGGTTTGTTTTTTATATAGACAAGATGCCATTTGATGCTGAAATTTCCCAAAGAGGTGATCCTGCCTTATTTCTACTAGTCAAGGTTTACAACAATTATATTAAGAGAGCCATGATTAACGATGGGGCTGTTGTAAATGTGGTTCCCTTCTCTTTCTTATAGAAGTTGGGATATGGAGAGACAAATTGTTCCTCTACAAGAAACATGTTATGAGGGTACAATAGTCTTAAAGTGACCTCAATTGGAACCATAGTTATTCCAATCACGCTTGGTCCAAAACCATATTAATAGAGTTTTACATTATTGACAGGGAAAAAAGTTATAACATAATCCTCAGGAGACCCTGGATTCATCGAATGAAGGCTATCCCTTCTACCATGTTCCAAGAGATTAGATTCCTCCATTTAGGGAAGGTCTTCATTACTCAAGGGGATCCTAAGCCCTTCAATATACACTTAGAAAACCTCAAGAAGAAAAAAGGATTCCATACAGAGTATGAGCTTCCGTGAATCAATTGAACAAACCACCTCCATCAAAAGAGTTAGCCCCGATCACCCCGGGAATGCCAAAGGTTGAAGTTATTGACCCAAAAACATTCAAGGTGGAAAAAATAGATAAGGGTAAATCAATATCTACGGAAAAAGTGTCTACTAAAACCACAATCGAAATTATGAAACACTTAGAGAGTGATGATCCGATCTTCCTCGTGTTTAAACCACAGGGGATGGGTAGTCTTCTTGGTTTAGCATCTCTTCCTTCCATTAACCTAGGTCTAGGTGTGAACATGATAGAATTAACAAATGAAGAAGGGAAATTTGAGATTGAAACGATGCCCATCAAAACCATCTCTGAGGGTTTTTCTATTCTAAACCATGATTTCAACCCATGTGTGTCTAAAACTAAGCTTTCCATATCCATGGGGCAAGGCCTCATTGTTCAGCAACAAGTGTCACAAATAAACACAACACTCCACATAGGAAACAAGGCCAAGTAGCATAGTCATGCTCACCCACACACCATGTCTCAAGAATGTGACAAAGAGGTGCATGAACACCTCTTTCAGAAAATGATTTTAATGATTGGCAATATACACTTCTAGAAAAGGGTTGTAAGTTTAAACCCAGAATGGTAGGCCCTTGTCAAGATAACAGAAATGTTGAGGATAATGGTACTCCACTGTGTACTTTTAGGAGTGAATAATTTGATATTTGTCAACTATCTTCACCTTAGACATCATGACATGTAGTTTCATCTACATTCCAATATGTACATTCTTTGCATTTGCATTGCATTTTCATCTTCTAGATCATTATATAAAATTTGTGATCAAGTGATTTATTCTTATAGAAATTCCTAAAAACTTCTAAAAACATTGGCAAAACATTCAAATCATCATATCTCTTCAAATCTTCATAGTATCATCAATTATTTCTGAATCATTTCATCAGTTCAAGCAAGATAAGACAAAGTTTTGATCGTGATCACACCAAGGCCTCGCATAATGGGTTCTCGCTTATAGTCTCTTTCTAGGTTAAGTTTCTTTGCCTATAGTCTATTCTAGAAGCTTTGTGGTGTCACATATATCCCATAAAAATCTATTTGGAAATAAGAACATACTAAACATTTTTCCTAGATGAGTAAGTCAAATGCAATTCCACAGAAAAATTTTATTTTACACATTTATTTTCCTACCAACCTTCGGTGTTGAGCTTGCATCTCTTATTGGTGATGTAGGGTTGGGAAAGGAGAGAAATTCCCTTACTCACCTATTCCTTTTCCTTGGTGATGAGCCCATGCTTCCTCCTAGTAGCATGGGGCAAGGGGTAGGGGTCTCATTGATAAAATTGAAAGTTACAAATAATTCACTCAAATATTGTGAGTTCATAAGTCAAGAACAAAGTGAGTTAGATGTCCAAAATTACAAAAGAGTTTAAAACTGGAACCTATATTTTGTAAACCAAGTATCCATCTACAAATCTAAGTCTAGATAAAATAGAAAGTAAATCACATTCTAAGCTATGAAGTAACTTGAGTAGGGTGAAGTTGTAGTGTCCCAATTTGGTCCTATCAAACCATTTTCTTTCCCTCATCATTACCATTCAACAAATTTTTGTAACTCATGCCCTTCCTGGCTCTTAGTGTTGAGCCCTCACATCCTACTAGTTGTGTGGGGTCAGGAGTGGGGCAAGTACATCTTCTTATCATATCATTTTATTATCACATTTTGTCAAGAAAATATGAAGTATCAAAGGTTTCTTAAAGAATCTAAAATTCAAATATCACATTGTGCTCACATTATCATGTATCAGCATTACAAAGCAAAAAAAAAAAAAAAAAGAAATCATTTTGTTAGCACTCATGTCCACATTGCATACATTTTGGAAAGCATAGAAAAATAGAAAATTATAAACATCTAGGAGTACACACGTGAATTGAATCATCAATGTAAGCCAACTCTACGCAAGGAATAATCGAGCCAAAAGAGATATATGTACATATCATAGTGTGTCATATTTTTGTGCAATGTCATCGCACACTAGGTGCGGTCAAAATTCTCACAATGAGCATGAAATACCAAAAAATCATATATGCCTCACAAAATGGAGACTTGTCAATAAAGACACTCTATCTATCTCGCCTTTTTAGGCCCCTTATGACCACTCTAGTTACGAATTTCTTAGGAGTTTTTCTCAAAAGTATTCAAACAGCAAAGGGCCAAGCCTAACACAAAATACCATTCCCAAATCCATTCCAATTCAACCATACTCAAAAATAAAAATGGTCAACATGGGCCTAAAACTTAAAAATCACCAAGTCAATATGCGTAAATGAATTTGAAAATTCATTTCATTTGATATATATATGTTGTTTTGACCTTGTTTTGAGTGTATGTGTTCACAAGGAAGGAGTGTTGGTGTAGTTATATTTCTATATCCCCGCTCAAATGGTAAGTCCTCTTATCATTTTAATTTAGTGTTTATTTTTTTATATTTTATCTATCTACACTTGCATCTTATTTTCCTTTTACAGTAGCAGGAGTTTGGATGATGAAATTTTGACACACGGGCATGTCGTATAGCTTCTAAGTCCTCATTTTGGGAACTTCGTACTCGGACTCTACGTCTTATGCCTTTTCATGGCTAAGACACTTCTCTAAGGGGGAAATATGTACACACCCAAAATTACATGTGCTACATTGTCAGAAAATGGTTACAAAATTCCCAATGATGATTCATGTCCTTTCAGAAGGTGTTCAAGTTCCTAAACCCATTCTCCAGTGTATATTTGTTGCCTAGACATCTTTACTTAGCCTTCTCGCACTTTCTTCTAGCTTCTCACTCTTTCTATGCATGTTTTGGCCTTCTGAAAGTGCCAAGACCTCCGCCTCGCCTTGGTAGTGGTTCTAAATCGCCACCCAAAACATGGAAACAGTCTTGAAACCACCACCTTGTGTAGGGCGGAAGTCCTTCCTACTTTTTCCATATTCTTCACGTGTGTTTTAAACATGTGACAGTTCACTTAACTTTCTTTTTGCATGCATCCATGAGCAAAATTGTTTAAAATTAGATTTGATTTCTTGGTTATCCTTCCTCCTTATATTTTTAAATAGATTTAATGGGTTGAACTGCTCCTTCTTACCTTATGCATGAAGGTACCTCCCATCCTCCATTCCTATATATTCCTTTCTTGTATTCAAGAAAAGGGGCTGAGAATTTTGTGTATCTTGTATTGTATTGTTACTACGATATTTCTAGGAATTACATAGCTAAGCTCTGATCTCTTGTTCTATCTCTCTTCTACCTACATTGCATCCAACTACCATCAATCTACCATTGCTTAAGAGCCATTCTCCTATTGTTGTTCTTGCATTCCCAATCCATTGGACTCATATGAACACTTAGAGAAAGAAAGGAACAAAGCGAGGGGACATATTCTTGCACAACTAGATTTACCTCTATCTCGTGAATTCGGGTTGGATGTGTTGTTTGATTTCCTTCGTTCCTATAATTTATCATTGTTATATCATAT
The DNA here is from genome assembly GCA_018340775.1 of Taxus wallichiana var. yunnanensis. Classification (NCBI taxonomy): domain Eukaryota; kingdom Viridiplantae; phylum Streptophyta; class Pinopsida; order Cupressales; family Taxaceae; genus Taxus; species Taxus wallichiana. Next base: position 88,588,832 of record CM031243.1, read on the forward strand.
CAAATATAGTAGAAATCAGTTTCCTTTTGTTTACAAGTAATTAGTTAATTTCAAGAGGGTTTGAATCTTTCATAGCAACTCCTAGTGGCGGATCCTCTTCTTCCCATCCTTATGGATCTCGAAGGATAGAATGTCCGTAAGAGGTTCCCTATCTTGAAATCCCCATGCCCTAGCTCAAAATCGAACCCTAACTACTGATTTTTCCTTCCTAAACACATTTTCTTCACTCAAACACCTCTTCCAATGGAGCGCCAACCAATCTCGTGCACAAATCCATCTGGTTTAGTTTGTAATACAGATCTTCGCACTTCTTTCACAACTCGACATTGACTCGCTCTTCAACTTTTTTGAATTCTTCTTAATCATAAAGGTAAAAATGATTTCCCAACACTATCTTTTATAGTCTTAGAAAATTTCTCTGTATTTATTGCTCTCCACTTACCACCGTACTCAACATTAAATTAGCATTGCTTTCCTTTTTCACACTAATGTTTATGTGCCCTAGTCATAACCTTCTGGTGCACCCACTACCTCTCTCGCCTGACCTCCTCTCGCATTCCTTCATGCACCGAAGTACCTATCTATTGTTCCTTTCACTAAGTAGTTTCCACTATTACAACCTACCTCATGTTACACTATGCATCCATTCATCCATACGTGGTCTTCATTCATGAGCAATATTTTTGTATCCACACCTTTACTTCAAGCACCTACACAATATCTCTCTATGCATACCCATCTTTAGAGAACATTCAAACTTGACCCATTTATCCTATATACACTCCACCCCACACTAAAAGTATGTGTGGTTCTCTATGCATGAATTCAATATATAGTAATTAGCTTTTGGCGCGCAAAGCACGCTTATTACACAAAACATTGAACTAAATTGACAAAGCATAACAATGATGAAGGAAACACATATAAAGGAAATGCATTAAGGAAATATAATCTAATGGCAATACTACCTTATTAAAAAACCAAGAAGACTTATTTATAGTAGGGATTCAACCTACTCTCATTGAATTAACCGGAAAAAGTGTCCCATCTAGCACCTCTAATCGGAAAGCACCCGAATCAAGTATATAATTCACAATACCGGTCCCAACCAATACACTTTAAGCTTTTAGGGTGGTGCAAAACTTTGAATTGTAAAGAAGGACCATCTTTCCAACTTCAAGCTTCTTATAGTTAATATGTCTATCATGCCACGCCTTTTTCTAGCCTTTTTCATCTTTGACTCGGTTGGAAATGGCACGCATTTCATCCAACTGCATCATTTTATCAATGTGCTCTTCAAAATATTTCTCATCATCCAAACCTCCTACGCGCACAATACGTAGAGAAGGTAACATGAATTCTTTGGTAAAATATCCTCTCGCACCAAACACCAATTGGAAGTGTGTGGCCTTATTCAACCTCTTGTAGGTTATCTTGTATGCCTAAAGTACAACATAGAATTTATCATCCCAGTCCTTCCTTCAAACATTAAAAATCTTAGTCAATGTGTGGCTCAATAATTGTTGAAAGATTCGAGTAGTTCCATTATCCTAAGGGTGATAGGGTGTTATTTTATGGTGTGCCACCATAAATTCTTCCAATAGTATCCTGATAGTCTCATTAAGAAAATGAGTACCCCTATCACTTATCAAACTCAATGGGCATCCATACTAGCTAATAATTTTCTCGAATGAAACCTTACTACCATAGGTGTCATGTAATCCTTTGTAGGCATCACTTATGTCCACCTTGTAAGATAATATTTACAAGTTATAATGTAGCACAATCTAGTCATGTGCATAAGTGGGGAAATAGGACCCAAAAAGTCAATTGCCCAATTTTCAAAAGGTTTTGATCTCACCATCGGCCTTAAATTCATTTCATCTCTATGCCTAGTATTTCCAAGGATATGAAAATGATCACATGCTTTACAATATTCTTTATAATCCTTATATAGTGTTTCCCACCACAAACCAGCCAATAAAATCTTGTGCATGGTAGCATCTCCTACATAATTTCCACCTGCAATACCACCATGAGATTCCTCCATAATGGCTTCATGCTCATGCTCAAGTACACACTGCACAAAACTTCATCCCAACCTAGTTTGTATAAATCTCCACTAATCAACATGTAAGGTGCAAAGGTGCATATGGCAAGTTATTTCTTCTCTATACTCTTCATTCCTTCATGTGCCACACCACCACAAAAAATAGTAATATCTTTGAAGTCGAGGGAACATAGTTTAATCTAAAAAAATTACATCCGTAATTATATCTTTAATGCTCTACACATCCTCACCTGAATTAATCCTTAATAAATGATCTGATCTAGAATTTCTCTTACATGGCTTAAAAACCACTATAAAGTCAAACTCAAAGAACAATAAAATCCAACGGCATATGCACCCTTGAAAAATGGGCTTGTTCACCAAGTACTTAAGTGTCATGTGATTTGTATAGAATATAAATGGGGTAGCCAATAAGTACTTTTTAAACTTATGCAACATGTAAATCATGGACAATGCCTCGCACTCTTTAGTTGTATAATTTTTTTCAACTGGTGTTAACTTTCTACTTACAAAAAAAATATGATGATTAACAATACCTTCTCCAGTGGGCTAATACCACACCAATGGCCATGTCAAAGGCATCCACATGCACATGAAAAGGTTTATTCCATGAAGGAAAGCACAGAATAGGTGTTGTAGTAAGCCTTTCCTTCAATGTCTCAAATGTGTGTTGTTGTGCTTCACCCCAATGGAACTTGCCTTTACTCTTTAATAATTCTTCTAAGGGCATGGAAATATTAGCATAACCTTTGATAAACTTCCTATAATATCCTGTGTTCCCAAGAATCCACACACCTCACTCTGGTTAGTAGGTTCCTCTAAGCCCAAAATAATAGCAACCTTAGTCGAATCTACCAACAGCCTTCTTTACAAATAATGTCTCCCAAAAATGTCCCAAAAGGTGTAGCAAAAATGCACTTCTTAATGTTTAGGGAGATGCTCAATTTTCTGCACCTCTCAAACGTAATGTATAAATTATCACAATAATATTTCACTAGTCCATACACTATCTAATCATCCAAGTAAAGCTACAAAAAAATATGAATAAATTCCTAGAATGCTTGCACAATAATGTGAGAAAATATTGTGGGCATATCATTCAATCCAAAAGGTATAATTGTGTATGTAAAAATTCCCCACTCAGTGGAAAAATTTGTCTTCTCTTGATCCTCTTTAGCTATCCTTACCTGATGATATCTATAAAATCCATCAGTGAAGGAGTATATCTCATTCCCTAAAACGCCTTCTAAGATTTCTTCAGTAAAAGTGTGGGAAAGGGATCTATTACACATGTAGCATTCAACTCCCTATAATCCACACAAATTATTATTCTTCCATATTTCTTTATACTTATCACCATAGGGCTAACCCACTCTAACTCCTCAATGGGCTCAATGATTCCAAAATTCAGCATCTTATCAATTTCTTCCTTCACCTTGACACGTAGATTAGGATTCATCCTGTAAGTCCTCTTCCTAACCGATGTGCACCCTCCTTTATCTTGATCTTCTTCTCACCCAATGAGTGATGTACCCTTTCAACTCATGATAGCCTCTAGGGAATAAGTCCTAGAAGTTGAGCAATAGCTCAATTATCTTAGCAACCTCATAGTTAGACCAATAATCCCCAATCATGGCCTTTTTAGGTTCATCGTCTATTCCAATGTTGACCTTAATTGTTTTCATAGGATCATGATACATGCACACCTTCTCATTTGCACTGCCTAATACCTCGCGCACCCTCGGTGTGCTCAACATCCAAATTCTCCACTTCATCATCAATTGCATAGACCATCTTACCTTTTCTTTTTCCAGAAAGTGTTCCCAAGTGTTCTACATTTGTCTCTTCTTATTCAAAGCGGGCTTCCATATCTCGACTCACCTAGTAACTCCTGAATAAGTTCCTCATAATTTTCACTATCTCCCATGGTAAAGCACTTAATAACCTATAATTCCTCATTCACTGGAGGTTTAGTGGAAAAATATTCAAAGGTATGAATCATGCCCGCACTCGCCTTCTTGTCAATTTCATGTTTCTCTATTCAACTCGCATAAACATATCATGCATGCACGCAACCTTGCAAGGTGTATTAGAACTTGTGCACCCATAGTGAAGGTGGAAAGGCTTCCTACCCATCTATCTAGAGTCTCTCACACTACTAAACATGGTGTTGAGCATCCTTCCCATGAAATTCACATGTCTTGGTAGCAGCGCATTACTCGATGAAATCTTGCAGAAGAAGGCGATTATCACTTCCCACCACTCCAAAATATTATTTCGTGAACCATCCACTAGCCCTTTCTTGTCCCATGCAAGGTATACACCAGCATATTCCTTCTTTCCACTTGATTTTTCTACTGAAATTCCATATATGCAGAACACTTCAGGATTTCCTTCACTAATGTACCTTGGTACCTTGTTACACGCCTAAATGCCTAACACAACACGGCCTACTTACACACATGATTGCACTCTTTATCTCATGCCTAATCATTTCATAAGTTTCATGTGACCAATTTTCACATATAAGACTTGTAGTATCACTCATAGATTGTGCATCATACCATTGAATAACTCCTTCCTTTGATGGCTCAAGTACTTCAGGATCCCTAATGGTACGCACATAGATTATGTTCAAATCTTCTTCACTCAAAGGTTATATATAAGGTGTAGCTTTTCCATCTATTAGAGGAATGATGACTCACTCTTCATTGTTCTCAAAACTAATATATCATTTATTAAAGTGCATATCAACATTATTCACATAACACCAAGTGTTCCTAAACAATGCTGGAAAATTTTATGCCTCTACAACACCAAGACCTCAAATTCCCTAATAAACTTGGGACCAAGACCTCATGTTTTCCATAAAAACACATTTTAAGATGGTTGTAGTGGTGTTCTCCCCATCCGAATCCATGCATCCAAAGTGAGTACTTTCATTGTTCCACTTATATCAATTAAAATGTTACTCAGTAGCCATCCATTAACAATAGCATTCAAATTGATTTCTTTGTCATAATCCAAACTATGAGGAGGTAAGTTAGAATGCAAAATTTTTATCTCGCACTCAACTCCAACATGTGGCATCTTCCCTTAACCATTCCCCCAAAAAAGGAATGATGTTTTCTTATCATAGCATCTTGCAAACCTCCTTTAAGTCATCAACATCCTTCTGAGGAAGCTCATCTTTTTTCCCCGCTCCAACTTTCGTGATCGCTCTTTAAACATGTATCTCACCCTACAAGCTTCTAATAACTTCCATGGTCTATTGATAAACTTCCTTCTGATGTGTAGGGTCTAGATACTTTACATGCAATACTTCATCCTTTATAATAATAGGCTTCTTCTTTGGAACTTTCCTCGCACGTGTATCCTTAGCACATGTAGTGAATAACATAGGTATCATTTCAGATCAGTGTACTAACTTCAGCATCCACTGATCTTCCATAACATGTTGTACTCTAACCATTCCCACGCCCTTATCATGTGTTTACTTCTTTCTCAAGTGTACAAGTCTAAGAATTCTTCATAGTTTTGGTTATTTCTACAAAAAGAACAAATAATATTCTACGGGCATTCACACTGTAATGACCAGAGATCCACATGTATAACATGTTCCCTTGGAAATTCACTTCTTCCACTACCACAACCTTAACCTCTAAATCCTCCATGGTAACTTCAACCTCCACCTTGACCTCCATCGAGTGACCTTCATTTTCAATATGATCATAATGCTCACCTTGCTCCTTGGGATTATTCGCAACACTAGTCCGATATACACTAGTATCAATGGCATCATGAATCTAATCAATTTACCTGTAATTCTTAGTATCATAAGTGGTAGACCAACAAATATTGCAGTAACAGGACACATTCTTCCTTATCACACATTATAATAATGGGCACCTACTTGAATTATGATCCAAGTGACAGATTTTTGCGATCTAGTAATATGGCATGCACCGATTTTCAAGGACATATATCCTTAGTATGTCCTTCTAATTCATAATTTTTGCATCAAATACCATTCTATGTCTCATGTGTTAAATTATATGAAAAAATTCTAACCTGTTTGGCCATAGCCATAATCTAAGCCTCCAAAACTAGACTAACTCTAGTGTCTAGACTTTCAATTGCATCAAAGATGCAGAGCTTCCTCAAGTGCCTCGGGTGGATTTATATAGGTCTTGTGTGAGATCGCCCTTCTAAAAGGTGTGATCAAACCTCCAACGAGCCATTGAACATGTTGACTCGGGTGAATGTCATAAGATAACTTTGAAAAAATGGTTTTGAATCTTACATCATACACCCTAACACTTTTAGCCATGCCCCTGTTTGATGTCCTTCAACAAACCTGATTCTCTTCTACTCAAACTCAGGTATATGGAAATCTTCTAAGAAAGCATCATGCAACGTGGTATAGTCTACACAAGTTTGGTTCATATCATATTTCATGTACTAAATATGTGTGTGCCCTTACAAAGTAGTTACAAACTGACTTGCCTTACAACTGGAGATGTAATCTCTTTCACACGCCATAGTATTTCACACATATGCATGTGCTCAGCTTCATCTTCGATCCCTTTTTATTTTGAGATACAAAGTGACATCTATAAATAGACTTGCTAGGGTTGGTGTGGACCTTTCCCACTAGATCCAAAACCTGTATTACCTCATGTGTTTCCTCCACCCCTAGAACCACTAGATCCACTAGATCCTAAACCACCTGATCCTCTTGATCCCCCTCAAGTAGTAGGTAACAAACCACAAGATGTGCTTCCTTGTGTTCCAAAATTTATGCTGAAATGAACTCCCACGGTCTATGAATTTTTATTACTTTGGATGTTATACCCATGTTATGTGTGCCCATGTTCTATGTTGATGATGCGCCAGAAAATATACCTCCAACCAGACCTCCAAATAACACAGATGATGATTACACTGCCATAGATGAATAATCTACCGATTAACAACCGAACTTTACTACAAATTAAATTTATCTATCGCTACTCTACGCCCACACTAGATTGCTTATTAATAACCTGTCGAGAAACTAGAAAACCAAGTGCAAGGGATAAATCACCAGGAGGGATCAAATGCACATCCACGGTCCTTGTACTTCTACTTGGTGTGCTCTCAACCGAGGTCAAAGAGGTTTCTCTTCCATACTTACCTAAATGGGGGAGTTCAAGATGCTTTGTCTCCACATATATTGTGTGAGCTCCAAATCCTTCATGAGCCATCTCTCTCTACAACGCCATTCATTTCACAACTTCACGTTGCTTCTCTAAATCCCTCTTGTGCGCCTCATTAAATTTAAGTCACCTTTCTTCTCTCTATCTTTCTACCAAAATGTCCACCATCTTTCACCACAACTATTCTTATCCCTACGTGTGGTGGGGTTTAGCTATCCATATGACATTGTTTTAAATCTAGGGTCACAATCAAGATCTTAATCTCTAAAGAGATACCATGCAAATATGTTCCTTTGGGTTTGTGTAATTATTTCACCGATTCTAGATCATTTCTTCGAATGTTGTGAAACAAATAAGGGAAATGGGCTAGAAGGAATACTGTTGAGATGCTGGTTGATAGGTTATTACACACGCATGAATTCGAATCCATAGCTGATCGTGAGAGCTTCCTTTTTTCTTGGAGGAACTACCTGAAATGGAACACAAGACCACCAAATAAAAGTTAAACAATATATGCAATGGACTGCCTAGCATGTGCTAGATCTGGGAAGTGTGATACTTCCTAGATGGCTGTCAATCCACTGTTTAAAACAACTTAATGTTGGTAATAAAGTAAATCCTACTATATTTAAAATGATTTAGGTATCTCATTCATCTACAATAAGAAAATTTTGTTCACAACAGGCTAGGATATGATTGAATCTAAAGGTCGAGCTCACTATTAGGATACTGTTATTTGTCAGGGTCAGATTCTGGTCAGTTTAGGGTATTTGGTGGTTTTTTAAGGATCTGATCTAGGTTTCTAGTAAAAGACACACAAACCGACCTCAGTTTAGGTTAATCGGCGATGGTTATGGGTGACCAACGTTAGTATGGTCGGGGTACAGGAAACTCAATAAAATTTTGCTACGTAATAGATTAAGGATTAGATGAAGGTGAAAGGGCAATGGTAATCTTTGTATGGATCCTAAATATACATAGGAATGATAGAGGTCTAGGTATGGGTAGTGTAAAGGTGTGGACAAAAGGATCGTTAATTTTTCATGGAGATAGAAGGGTGGGGAATGGAAATAAAAGCAAAAACTAATAACAAATGTAAAAGGATCTGCATCGATAAGGAATCAATGCAAGTTAACAAACTTACTACTTGTATGAGCTTGATTCCTTGTTGGTAATGGTGGGTGATCAAATGAACTTGGTGTAGTGCTCGGTGCTTCCCGAATGCTCTTGTGAAGGCATGTGGTTTTGTAATTACTTTTGGTACTAGCTATGGGTGTTCTGATGCTTGTACAAATGTTGGTTCTACTTGCATGTAGCTCTGGTTTTGTCACTTATTATTAGAAGATGTCTATTTCTCTCATAAATGTGCCAAATACCAAAAATTTCTGCCAACCTTGAAATAAGGTTGTTTTGGGAGTTAAAAGAAAACCGGCGGTGGTTCTAGCTTAATCGGCGCGGTTAAGGGTACCGGTGTTGGTTAGGGTGGGATTTATTAGGTTTTCTTAAATCTGGAAAAAATTTTACTCATGGATTAGCATGGAAGCTTCCTTCTAACATGCAGAATGTTGTTAAAGGGAATGTAGGCATTGATTTTTAGGGTTTGGGTAGGTTTTAGTTAGTTATGGAAACTTACTCGGAATAGGTCTTAGGGTGAGGTGGCTTGATGAGGTGTCTAGGTGAGGTGGATATGTGGGCATTACCCCAATTAGGATATTTAAATAATAAATAAGGTGAGGATAATGAATTAAATTAATATTATAGTGGGGTGAAGGGGGGCCATGGCTAGGTTGATGTGTTCAAGGTATTTACTTGATGAGGGACCAAAGGGGAGTGTGACCTAATTTTAGTGTCTACATTTTCCCCTTTTGTTGTGTTGTTTGTATTGGTAAGTGACACAGAAAATAATAAGATGTGGTTTCCCCATGTGTGGGTGAAGGTGATCCCTCAAACCAGAGGCGATGATGTAGAAGGTAGAATCGGTGAGTGATTTGATAAAAGGTGAATGTGATAAAGAGGAGGGTGAGTAACGGGGAAAAATAAGGAAAAAAGGTTCCATTTGGGTAATCTAGGTATTGAGTCAAGGTCAAAGGTAGTGTTATCCAAAATGAACCCCTTGCTCATTTTGGATAACTCCCTTCATTTCATTCCTCCCTTGTGCCTCAGTCATTATTTTTTACTTCTCAAGCACTCAAAATGTTTTGGAAATGGTACCATTGGATAGATATTTTTCTCAGCTTTCCACAAAGGTAAATTTTTCTTCCTAACTCCATGTATTTTTGAAGTTATGGATCGGTGGAGATTTTGTGGGAAATTTTCCCTAGAAAAGCCCGAGGCAATAAGATGAGGCCACGTGTCCTCAGAAGGGCAGAGGCGGAGGTAAACTTGGAATTTTTACCAAGTGTTTGGCAAGGTTTAAGAAGGAATTTTTCAGCCCGATGGCCTTCCGATGAATAGGATCATGCCACGTGTCCAAGGGGAGAAGTGGGAAAATTTCCCAAAGGTTAGCGCAAAGCATAAATGTTTACCCCAAGGCCCGTAACTAGTAGGAGCTCACCACATGTCCCAAGACTAGCAGAGAATGGGGAAAGTTGGGAATTTTTCCCAAAGCAAAATCAAAGGAAATATTGAAAGGAGAGCCCACCCCCAAAACCCGAGCCAATCAAATCATGCCACGTGTCCACGTGGTGGCAAAAAAACACAAGGCAAGCCGTAGGGGAAAATGAATATGAAAGGCCCATGTCCAATGGGGTTTTGTCATGTGTCAATCTCGAGAGAAGATGGTCAGCAGTGATGGAAAAGACATAGCAAAATGCCCACAAAGTGAATCACATCATGCCATGCATCCTCGGGTCATCCAATCGGTGAAGAATTTTTTGAAAATTTTCCAAAGGCCAAAAAAGGGGAAAATGAAGCAGAACAACCCATAACTAATCGAGAATGTGCCATGTGGCACAGGTGACGAGGGGCGCAGAGATTTTGGGGAAATTTTCCAAAATGCAAAAAGTGGGAAAATTTCAAATTTTTGGCCCACCAACCCATTTTGGCCCTGTTTTTCCCTAAATTTCCAAATGGGCATAACTTTCAATCCAAAGCTCAAATTTTTACGTTGTTTATATCATTGGAAATATGTTGAAATTATCTACATGATTTCGGGCTCAATTTTGTGCTTTTCATGGAGCTTGGAGAGATAAAATTGGAAAACTCCTCTGGCACGTGGAAATCAACAGAAATGACATTTCAACCACCATTTTGAATGAAGAATGGCTTGCATTCTCTCCCAACATGGTTAAAAATGTAGGGAATGGACTTTTGAGGGTACCCATGCTGTTTATTATGAATTTGGTCAGTGGTTGAAATCTTTCTAATGTTTTCCTATGTTTCTCTCTCTTAAGCTCAAATGGGCATTGTAGAAATCCAGAATTGGCTCATTTTAAAATAGTTAGACATTATTTTAGCTCTATAACTTCCATTTTCTTCCTAAAGTGCATATTTGTGGAGTTTTTACCTTTCCATGCAAATACTACACTTCTTTTTGCCTCTTGGTCATTGAATGCATCTTGTATGGACCTGGAATGATGATATATGCTTTGTGATTAAATCTTCTCAATCCTTTCATATGTTCATCATTGTTTCCTGATCTTTCATTACATTTTGGCAATTTGTGCATGTTTTATGTTGTTTTTTCTTATGGATTGTGTATGTTTTGCAGCAGCAGGTATCTAATACTCCTTTGGTGCATCACCTTATTTAGACTAGCTTTATTTTTGCATTTTCTCAACCTTGTCTCCTTGGAAAAATTTGATTAAGTCATAGGTAAACCCTCAATTTGTAATGTTATGCACACTTGAACAGAGGATTTGAGGAACCAGCCTCTAATCCGGATATTATTTTTCCACTTTTTACAAGTCCCACACTTGGGGAAAATATTCAATGTTGTGCAATCACACTAGATGCTAAAATGTCAAATTAGAAATCTGATAGAACATCCAGAGGGTGTTGCTGATTTGTACTAACAGTTTTGGCACACCCAGTGGGACCTTAAAGGTATTCATATTCATTGTAACAAAATTGATGTGCATTTTTACAAGTTTCTTGCTTAAAAGATCCCCTGAATTGTACATCCGCGACTCCAAGGAAGAAGAATCAGCTGGTTTTAGTGATAAGACAGCCCGGAAACTCATGAGAAGAATCAGCACAAGGTCAAGAGTTGGAGAAGAAGAAGTATTGTTTGAGTATCTACAATTATCTCCAAGAAGAAGACAAAGAGGGAGGAGAATTCAAAGGTCTCCATCTCCACCAAACATAACTCTATCAACTCCTCCACCTGGTAGACCTTTCATCTAATCAACAAGGGTTCTAAGGCCAATCAAAATGGCACAACACAACCCATATGTCAATTTCACTGGTAGCAGCCCACTTTCTCTCAATGCACAAAATCCAATCCCAATTGTAGCACTGAAGAACATTCCATACTTTACTGGAGAGAATCAGACCACTCCTGGTGATCATGTCAAGGATATTGCTAATATTTGTGCAATCCATGAGATTGATGAGATGTAAGTTGCTATCAAACTATTGGCGTCTTCATTCAAAGGGAAATATTTGTAATGGTTCAGAGCCTTGCTTCAAGCTCTATCCAAAATTGGAACTAGCTATGTATAGCCCTCCATGAGTAGTTTGGAGAAAGGGAGATAAATTGTCCCTTTTGGAACAATTGACAACTATCAAGAGAGCTCCCAATGAGCAAGCTGACTGACTTCAACTTCAGATTTCAAAGGACTTGGGAGAGAATTCCAATGGCAGTAAGGCCAACAACAGAAGGTGCTTTTCTATATTACCTTAAAGCTTTAAATTCTGATATTTCTATGTTAATTCAATCCATGGGAGGCACAACTATCCCTGCTACTTATAGCATTGCCATTAGAGCTGAAAATTGTTTGATTCAAGCTGGTAAGCTAGCTCCTAGGCCTCCCATGCCATTGTACCCAAATTTAGAAAGTCCAAGCACTAGTCAAGCACCTATTTTAGCTCCTATTCCCACTCCTAGAAATTAGAATTCAAGTGAAGCTTCTACTTCATCTTCTAGTGCCTCAAATGAACTTCAAGAAGTCATGAAGCAATTGCAAAGTTTAGGTAATGAGCTGGTTACACTCAAGAGGTAGCAAGCCCAAAGTTTTAGGCAGCCATATCAGCCTCAAAGACCACCCAATCGGCTGCAAATCAAAATTAGGCAAGGCCTCGCCAAGACCATTTCAGCCCTATAATCCCAATGCTACATCTACCTCTAAAGCACTAGTGCCAGTACAAAACAACATAGCTCAAGAGTATGATTGGTGTTTCCCATGCAATGAACCTCACAACCAATCTATGTGCTTCAATGGTGCCCTAAATCAAGCATTAATGGTAACAACAACTGGTGTGGAGGGTGAAGGGATTCAAGGACATAACCAATAAGCAAGAAACATCCCAGCAACAATCAGCTCCAAATGATACCACACTTGTAAACTGGCAAGCAGAAGATTTTTGTGGTATGAATCAAATAATATCTCAAAGTGTTGCAGCCAACACAAGGTCAAAAAGGAGAAATTTGGGTGAAGGACATCCATTGGCTCCAAGTAATCCACAACCTTCTACCACTCCACAAACTATTGGAAAACAAAATACAGTTCCAAACATGCAAGGACCACCCAAACCAGCTCCTAAACCAACTCATATGCCAGCTGCTGCTACCCATGTGCAAGGAATGAATGTGTAGGCTAGAGGACATCAGAGGGATGCTTCATCCCCATTCAACATCATTGATCAAATGAAGAAAACAAATGTAAACATATCAAAGTGGGAATCACTATCCATCCTAGGCCAAATGGATTTTCTACAAGCTCCCATGAAGGACTAATGAACTTCAAATCAATAGGTCCAAATGCAAGAGAAGTTACTATTGATGGTGAATCACAAGACTTCGAATGTCTCGCAACATGATGGGTTGAGACTCTCGGTGCGATTGCATAACATGGAGCTTTTCCCAAGTGTGGGACCTTGAAAAATCGGAAAAGCTCTCGGTTGGGATGAAGGTCAATTCCTATTACTGCAATTCGATCGATGCACACATAAAAATGAGAGGGTTTACTAAAAACCTAATCTAACTTTCCAAGGAGATAGGGTAATAAGATGCATAAAATAAAACCTAAACTACAAAGGTGATGCACCGAGGAATGAAAAACAGGTCTTGCTAATAAACACAAACCATAAAAACACAATGCAAGATCATGCACAGATAACCAGATTCATAGTGAAAGATCAGGAGGATGTAAATGAACATATAGAGGGTTGAGAATCATCCTGACATGCATTAATTTTCTCCAAAGATTGATACAACACACTGAAAAATGCCAAGAGGCAAAGTTGCATTACGAGTTTCAAATGGGAGGTTTGAACTCCACAAGTTTACCTGCCAAAGAGAAGAAGGGAGGGGCGAAACGAAAATTTCCAACCTTTAGAAATAAGCCCCTCCTTACAATTTATAGGAAGAATGAGAGGGAAGAGAGAGGAAATCCAAAACTACCCCAACCACCTAAATGGGTTGCATTTTAATTCATCTCATTATGGTGGTAGGTGAGGACCCTAGCAAACCCAAAAAGTGGCGAACTGTATTTTGCATTTTTAAGAACTTGTTCCCACCCAATTAAATATATCTAGTCATAGTTGGATAGAGGACCTCGTAAGCTTTCAAAAATTCCAACCTTGCATGAATCTGAGCTCCCTGTCAAAATTTATGGCCATCTGAATATCTCGCGCAGGTCTTCTTCCTATCGGGCGCTGACAAAATGTCAACGCCTCGAAGGTGCACCTTGGCGCATCCATCCTTATGTCGACATACCCTTATGTGTACCAAGGCACACATTTTTCCATGTCGACACTCTTTTCATGCGCCCTTAACTGCGCCTTGGCGCATATATTTTCATGTCGACATCCATTTTCATGCGCCCTTAACCTGCGCCTTGGCGCATATATTTTCATGTCGACATCCATTTTCATGCACCCTTAACCTGCACCTTGGTGCATATATTTTCATGTCGACATCCATTTTCATGCACCCTTAACCTACGCCTTGGCGCATATATTTTCATGTCGACATCTTCTTACTGCGGGCGACTCAATAAATGTCGGGGTCCGAGTTTCTTTGATTTCCATATTCTTCCGTTTGTCTATATCTACGGGGAAGATATATACAACAGATTACTCACAAATTTTTCCCAGTGAATTTGAGGGGAATCATGGAGGACAACAAGGTAAAAATTTGAAGCCCCCTCCATTCTATGTTTCATTAATAATTGGAAACCAATTAGTACACAACTGCATGATTGATTCCAGAGCAAGTAGTTTAGTAATGCCCAAGCAAATAGCTGATCAGTTGGGGCTTCAATATGAATTCATATCCAAAGGGGTAGTGCAATTAGATGGGAAAATGGTGACAATAGTGGGAGTGATTAAAAACTTGAGCCTTACCTTGCATGCATGCCCCAATGTTGTTGTTTTGCAAGATATCTCAGTGATAGATCTTCCACCACTCTTTGCCCTATGTTTGTCAAGGGATTTCATAACTAAGATTGGAGGTTACTTATCTATTGATTGGTCACACATGTTGTTCAGAACAAGATATGGAACTAAGGCCACAATCAGATCTGAGCCTATTGCAAACTTTCACATTGAACCTCACACTCCAAGCCAAATCAATACCAATTGTTCAGTGTTTGATCAAGAGGATTATCCAAGCACTGATGAAGCTGACACCAAGGTTGGAAGCATCCCAGATTTGACTCTTGATGAATGGGAAAACAAGGTGCATGCTTTTGATCCTTATCAAGAAATAGAAGAATCCGAGCTAGGAGTCTATTGCATACATGAATAAAATCAGCCTATTCCTAGCATCACCAAGCTAGACCACAAGGATGAAAATGAGGTATGGCAATTGTTCTTTGATGGATCAAGAAGTAGACAAGGTGCAGGAGAGGGATCTATGTTTTCTTCACCTCAAGGAGCTAAGTATTATTCAGCTTTTAGATTTCAGTTTGCATGTTCTAATAACATCTGCTGAATATGAAGCTTTGATACAAGGATTGCATTGTCAATCAAGAAAGGAATAAAGAACTTGTAAGTTTTTGGTGACAGTGAGCTGATTGTAAACCAAGTTAGAGGGCAGCATGCTGCCAAGAATTATCTACTCAAGTGCTATAAAAATAGGGTGTGGGATCTCATTGAAGATTTTGAGGGCTTTAGCATCAAACCCATCCCTACAAAAAAGAGAACCAAGTTCTGCTGGACAGCAGCTTGCAGCAGTTGGAGCAGCCTTTGATGTTGTTGAAAGCATCAAGAAAGAAAAATTACATCCAATAATTCATGTGATTGTAAGGCCTTCAGTGCCAGACAACAATGTAAGTTTACAAGTGTTTGAAAATGATCAACAAATCATTCATTTCTTGCAAGAAGAGGTTGAGTTCTCGGCTAAAAATCAGGAAAAGTTGGAGCAGCAAAGATGGTGACCAAGTGGTGCAGCTGAGAACCAACAAGCTACCAAAGGGACTTATTACCTTGGAGTCCATTTTCAATCCTAATGATCAGTTTAGGAAGGAGAAAGCAAACATCCAATTCAAGGGAGAAGATTTAGTGTCCATCTCGGTAGAAGGAGGAAAATCACTCCAAATTGGTAAAATGACAACTGAGCAAGAAAGGTATGAGTTCATACAACTTTGTCAAGAATTCCCTGATGTGTTTGCTTGGAGATATGAAGATTTGAAATGTTTCAATCCCAAGTTAGCTCAACACACTATTGAATTGGACCCAAGTGCTAAACCCATCAGGTAAAAACAAAGGCCAGTCAATCCGCACCTAGAGCCTCTCATGAGAAAAGAATTGAATAAGTTGATAGAGTCAAGTATCATATTCCCTATCAAGCATTCTAGTTGGGTAGCCAACTTGTTCCATTAGAAAGAAGAGTGGAGAAATCAGATTATGTGTTGACTTCAGAGATTTGAATAGAGCATCTCTCAAGGATCATTACCAACTTCCTTCTATGAAGAAGATTTTACAAGTTGTTGTTGGCTCGAAGGTTTCATTGCTTGATGGCTATTTAGGGTACAATCAAATTATGGTGAAGGAAGAGGATCAGTTCAAGATAGCCCTCACAACCAAATTGGGGACTTATGCATATAGAAAAATGCCATTTGGACTGTCCAACGCTGGAGCTACATTCCAAAGGGAAATGGACATGGCATTCAAGGATTTGATTAACAACATTGTGCTGATATATCTTGATGATATCACTAATTTTTCAAAAAATGTAGCAGACCATCTCTTTCATTTAAGACAAGTATTCCAAAGGTGCAGAATATTTGGGGTATCTTTGAATCCCAAAAAGTGCATTTTTCTAGCTCATGAAGGAAAGCTCCTTGGCCACATTGTCTCCAAAGAAGGATTAGAAATTGATCTAGAAATATTTGAAGCCATAAGAGCACTACCATTACCAAGTCATAAGAAATCCCTTCAAAGTTTCTTGGGAAGGATAAATTTTTTCGGAGGTTTGTCCCAAATTTTGCAGCCCTAATCAAGCCTATCACGAAGATGTTAAAGAAAAGCATAGCTTTAAAATGGACAAGAGAAGGCAAGGCAAGTTTTAAGCAATCAGAGAGGCCATCTCATAAGCTCAAACCCTTATTAACCCAAATTTCTCCAAGGATTTCATCCTCTATGCATTTGGAGGTGATGATACTATTTCTACAATTTTGGTACAGCAAAACAAAGACAATGATGAGCAGCCAATTACTTTCTTCAGCCAAAGCCTAGAGGACTATGAGGTGAGATATTCTTTCATTGAGAAGCATGTTCTTGTATTAATTAGGAGCCTAAAGAAATTTAAGCATCTAGTTTCAAACAACAAGGTTCAACTATTGGTTTCTCATATGGGAGTTAAAGACTTCCTCCTCAATAAAGACTTGAATGAAAAGAGAGTAGGGTGGATTACTCATGTCATGGAGTATGACATTGAGATCAAAGTCACCAAGTTGGTCAGAGGAAAAGGATTGTGTGAGCAGCTGGTCTTGAACAAACAAAAGGAAGCATGTAATGAGAAAGAGGTTGTTTTGGCGTTGCAAGATAGCCATGAGAAAGGAAGCACTCAAGAAGAAAATGATAATGTCCTCACTCCTTGCTGGACCCAAGACATAATGCACTTCCTACACATAGGCCTATGCCCTCCAGAGATGAACAAAACCAAAAGGAGACACTTCATATTGCAGGTTGTCCCATATTCCCTTGTTGATGGTGTTTTATTCAAAAGGGATGTGAATGGAGTGCTGCTGAGATGCATTGGTACAAATCAGATTCACAGAGTGTTGGAAGAGTTCCATGGTGGATCAATTGGTGGTCATTTTACACCAAGAGTGATAGCTCTCAAGATCATGAGGGTTGGCTATTATTGGCCCAAGATTTTCAGTGATTGTTATGCATGGATCAAGAGGTGCAAGAATTGTGCATTCTTCACAGGTAAGGAGAGACTAGCCGCCCTTCCATTGCATCCAATTTTAGTTGACCAACCATTCATGCAATGGGGTTTGGACTTCATTGGAGTCATTAACCCAAATTCAATCCAAGGACACAAGTGGATTCTAACAGAAATAGATTACTTCACCAAGTGGACTGAAGCAGTAGCACTCAAGGAAGCAAATGAATCTAGCATCCTAGACTTCTATGAAGGGATAGCAACCAGATTTGGCATACCTGCTACAATAATATTAGATAATGCATTGGCATTCATTGGGTCCAAGGTAACTGAATGGGCTGTTAAGAATGGGATCTACCTAAGCACTTCATCAAATTATTATCCTCAGGGTAATGGCCAAGTTGAATCTACAAACAAGAACTTGTTAAGGATCATCA
The DNA here is from genome assembly GCA_018340775.1 of Taxus wallichiana var. yunnanensis. Classification (NCBI taxonomy): domain Eukaryota; kingdom Viridiplantae; phylum Streptophyta; class Pinopsida; order Cupressales; family Taxaceae; genus Taxus; species Taxus wallichiana. The sequence goes on from CM031243.1 coordinate 88,607,033, forward strand.
AGAGGACTCTTGATGAAAATCATAGGTCTTGGCATACTAAATTGAAATCAGCCTTGTGGGCTGATAGGATAACCCCCAAGAGATCTACAAGTAATTCTCCATTCAAGCTTGTTTATGGAAGAGAGGAAATTTTTCCCATGTCACTTGAGTTTCCAACATTAGAACTCATGAAGCAGTTGGAGTTGTTGGAGTTTGGGCCCATGGAGGTTAGGTATGTAGAATTGATGGAGCTCCAAGAAATCAGAAATCAGGCATCCCAAGCAATGGAGAAGGATCAAGCTTTGATCAAGAAGACCTTTGATAGAAAGGCCAAGGATAGATCTTTCCAAGTTGGGGATCTAGTATTAAAATGGGATGCAGACAGAGCAAAACCAGGGAGGCATTCTTGGAGTGGCCCCTACATGGTCACAAAGTGTAAGGATAGCAATGCCTTCTAATTGTCTACATTGGATGGTGAAGAATTGCAGATTCTAGTCAATGGAATCCATCGAAGCATATCTTTACTAAAGGAACATTCTCCACCTTGTACATAATATCTTAGGTTTTCATTCCAAGTGTTTATGCACATTTTTTTGTAGTTTAGCTTTTCTTTCCCTAAGTGCTTTGGCACAAGATCTTGTTGTTCCAAGAGATGTGTTTTGCAGGCCTTACTCCAATCGGATGATGTTCTAATCGGTTGGGGTACCAAACTCGAGAATTTGATGACTCCATGCCCAATGGATCACTTCTGTGCAACAGTAACTTCATCTAGCGGGAAGATGACCCCTCTGAGTCGCCAAAATTGTTATCCAAAATGAACCCCTTGCTCATTTTGGATAACTCCCTTCATTTCATTCCTCCCTTGTGCATCAATTAGAATTATTTACTTTTCAGGCACTCAAAATGTTCTGGAAATGGCACCATTGGATAGAGATTTTCTCAGCTTTCTAGAAAGGTAAAGTTTTCTTCCTAACTCCATGTATTTTTGAAGTTATGGCTCGACGGAGCTTTTGTGGGAAATTTTCCCTAGAAAAGCTCGAGCCAATAAGATGAGGCCACGTGTCCTCAGAAGGGTGGAGGCGGAGGTAAACTTGGAATTTTTACCAAGTGTTTGGCAAGGTTTTAGAAGGAATTTTTCAGCCTGATGGCCCCGCGCGAATGGGATCGTGCCGCTTGTCCAAGGGGAGAAGTGGGAAATTCTCCCAAAGGTTAGTGCAAAGGAAAAATGTTTGCCCCAAGGCCCACAACGGGGAGCTCGCCACATGTCCCTAGACCGGTGAAGCACGAGGGAAATTTGGAAATTTTTCCCAAAGAAAAATCAAAGGAAATATTGAAAGGAGAGCCGCCCCCAAAACCCGAGCCAATCAAATCATGCCACGTGTCCATGTGGCGGTAAAAAACACAAGGCAAGCCCGCAGGGAAAAATGAATATGAAAGGCCCGTATCAATGCGGTTGTGCCACATGTCCATTTCGAGAGAAGATGGTCAATAGTGATGGAAAAGATAGAGTAAAATTCTCATGGTGAATCACATCATGCCATGTGTCCTCGGGTCATCCAGTCGGTGGAGAATTTTTGGAAAATTTTCCAATGGCCGAAATAGGGAAAAATGAAGCAGGAAAATCCCGCAACCAATCAGAACGTGCCACATGGCACCAGGACGGTGGGGTGTAGATATTTTTGGGGAAATTTTCCAAAACGCAAAAAGTGGGAAAATTTCAAATTTTCGGCCCGCCAACCCATTTTGGCCCTGTTTTGCCCTAAATTTTCAAATGGGCATAACTTTCGATCCAAAGCTTGGTTTTTCACATTATTTATATCATTGGAAAGCTGGTAAAATTCTCTACATGATTCTAGGATCAATTTTGTGTTTTGGTGGAGTTTGGAGAGAGAAAATTTGAAAATTCCTCTAAGCACATTGAAATCAACGAAATGATGTTTCAACCACCATTTTGAATGAAGAATGGCTCGAATTCTCTCCCAGCATGGTTAAAAATGTCGGGGAATGGACTTTTGAGGGTACCCATGTTGTTTATTATGAATTTGGTCGGTGGTTGAAAGCTTCTCATGTTTTCCCACGTTTCTCTCTCTTGAGCTCGAATGGGCATTGTAAAAGCCAGAATGGGCTCATTTTAAAATAGTTAGACATTTTTTTAGCTCTGCAACTTCCCTTTTCTTCCTAATCAGGTAGATTTGTGGAGTTTTTTACCTTTCCATGCAAATATTGCACTTCTTTTTGCCTCTTGGTCATTGTAATGCACTGTATTGGACCTGGAATGATGATATATGCTCTGTGATTAAATCTTCTCAATCCTTTCATATGTTCATCATTGTTTCCTGATCTTTCATTACATTTTGGAAATTTGTGCATGTTTTATGTTGTATTTTCTTGTGGATTGTGTATGTTTTGTAGTAGCAGGTGTCTAATACTCCTTTGGTGCATCACCTTATTTAGACTAGGTTTATTTTTTGCATTTTCTCAACCCTGTCTCCTTGGAAAAATTTGATTAAGTCATAGGTAAACCCTCTGTAGAATGTTATGCACACTTGAACAGAGGAGTTGAGGAACCAGCCCTCTAATCTGGAGATTCTTTTCCACTTTTTACAAGTCCCACACTTGGGGAAAAGATTCAATGTTGTGCAATCACACTGGATGCTAAAATGTCAAACTAGAAATCTGATAGAACATCTAGAGGGTGCTGCTGATTTGCACTAACATGTAGTAATGTGATCAAACACATGCATATGTATAAAGCTGTAGCATGCTACTGTGCCAAAGAGCGAGAAAACTCTACATTGTCTAAGGTCAATAGGTTTATCCAAACAAGGTTGAAGTGATTCTGGTATCCATGGTATAGGATATGGTCAGGAAACACAATGTAAGTCAGGTGTAGGAATGTTTAGGTGTGTTCTGGTACACCAAAGGTAGGGTCGGGATAAATGGTCATGGCAAGAGGTAAGGTAAGGTCACTAGGCCAATCAACATAGGTAACATTGCCGTAAGGTATAGCAAACACATGAGATCAAAGGTCACTAGCAATTTTCAGTCCAAAATCTAGGTCACGACATGGGTAGGGCCGAGGTATGGGTAAAATAATGAGTCCCCAAATGAGGATGGGGTTAGGAAATAAATGATGAGGTCATGAGGGTGAGGTGAATGTCAAGGTAAGCATGGGGTTAGGGAAAAAAAGAGTGATGGGTAGATAAATAGGGGAAATTTTAGGCTTTGTGGAAGAGATAGTGACCAATGACGGTTAAGGCTAATTGATGCCGGTATAGGGTAACTAATCACGATATGGTAGGGCACATGACCAATCTTTGGTGAAGGTACAACTAGCATCGGTTGGGTTGGGATGTTATAACATTGAAAAATATACATTTTTTTACAAATCATTTGTCTTCTTGTGAATTGGGAAAATGACACAACAGAGAGAGAGAAAGGGGAAAGTGTCCGGATGGAATGGAGAGTTGAGTTGGTGAGATGAACGGTGGGTGATTGGTAGTTGAGAGGTGGGTCCATGGGATCAGATTGTGTGATTTGATTGGTTAGAGGCACGGTTAGTGATTGGTGATGGTAGAGGCCAAAGAGGAATCAAAAACAGCCACTAGTGTAGCGGCCATACGTGCCACCACGGTGATAGCAACATGATGAGGTAAGAATCAACTCTTTGTTGTGTGTTATTAGATAGATTAGGTGATAATTTGGGGTTTGACAAATTGGGTTTTTTGTTTTGGGGGGGGGAAAAATAAAATTTGAAATGCGGTAGGGTAAATTGGGTAGAATAGGAATGAGGAGAGAGGTGGGTGGGTGAAGGAGGGGATGGCGGGGTGAGGGGAGGTTTAGGTGAGAATGGGTGGGTAGAAGAGAGGGAAAGGGGGATTTTTTTAGAGAATGAAGGGTTTGGGCATCGTGGTATTCACCGTGTGAGTGACTCGGCATCGGTTGGGATTAGCTAGCATTGGTAGGGTCAACCGGAATCGTTCACGAAATAGGTGACTAATGTCGTTTATGGGTGATCAAGGTCGGTTAGAGCTAATCGGAACCGGTTGGGTTTTGGAGAAAAAAGGGGCCGAAAGGGCCCTAGGTCAAGTGGGTGAGATAGGGAAGGGTAGAATAGGGTGCATTGGTGAAAAACCTAGTGTAGGCAGTGGGGAAAATGGGTATGGGGAAATGATAGTGGGTGAGTATGGGTATGATGAAGGTGGATTAATTTGATGTTTGTATTGGATGCAGGGGAGAGATTAGGCATGCGGATGAGAGACAGGTGCTACCCTTCTCTTGAGAGTGTGAGGTGCAAAGAACAAGCTAAGGAGTGGTAGCTTGTGGAGGAGGTGGTCCCTGAGTGGGGTCACAGCAGATGTTATTGGCATGTAGTCTAGCAGCCGAGTCAGATGGTCACTCTCATCAATATATGAGATCAAGTGACCAACATGTTCCACCTACCGATGGGTGAGATGACATGATCACCCCCCGGGAGGACGTGTTTAGGATCTTCCACTACCAATACTGGGATACAGTGTACTCAATCTCCTCTAAGGCTTTGGAGGAGTTAATTACAGATGTTTGGAGAGGTATTGGTAGACATGACATTCCATAGTTCTAGTCTAAGTTATAGGGGATGTATTAGGCCCGCCCGGAGGAGATGAGGCTTGTTGTTTTATTGATGGAGACAAAGATGTTGTTTTACATTCTTTGGATGCGAGAGGGAGGGATATTTCCCGCTCATTGATGTGGGTACTACATGACATGATGATAGATCGGTGTAGACACTAAAATCAGGTCACACTCCCCTTCGTACCTTGATCAATAAGCACCCCTTATTACATTTACCTAGCCATGACCCTCTTCACCCCACTAATATTAATTTAATTAATTAAATTAAATTAATTCATTATCCTCACTATATTTATTATTTAAATAATATCCAGACATACATTCACTTAGACACCTCACCAAGCCAACTCAACCTAAGACCTATTCTTAGTAAGTTGCCATAACTAACTAAGACTTACCCAAACCCTAAAAATCAATGCCTACATTCCCTCTAACCACATCCCCGCATGCTCACAAGAAGCTCCCAGTCTAACCCACGGGATAAAGACACGAGATCTAAGGAAATTAGAAGGATCTCCCTAGTTTAGTAAACCTAGTAAATCTCTCCTTGACCGATGTCGGTTACCCCTAACCATCACTGGTTAATCTAGACCACCATCAGTTACCCCTTTTAACCCCAAAACAACCTTATTCTCAAGGTTGGAAGCAAGTTGGAAAAAGGTTGGAAAAACATTGAGAGAAGGTTGATGAGCAAGAACACATCTTAGAGAGATAATGCATCTTCAAAGAGTAAATTCCAGCAAAAACCCACATGTAAGGAAGGGGATTGAGCATCTTCTCCTGTACAGACCATCCCAGCCATCATTTGATCTATCCAAGTAAAGAGGAGTGTACATGCAGCCCATGTAGAATCTTTCTTTCAGTTGGTGATCACTTGTACCCTTCAAACCCCTCATCAACACCCCCATCCCTCACACACAGGCATTTAGGAATGGAATCCAAGTAAGTATAACATCATACCTTCCTATTTTATTTCATTTATCATCACTTTATCATCTATTGTTTACTTTGCCCCTATTAAACTTCTCCAACGTTTTTACCTCCATATACCCATTAAAACCTAGCCAAAGCCTACTCGGTCACCCAATACCTCCTCTCGACCCACCAAAGTCCTTATGCAATCACAAAGGAGACCAAAATCTTGTTCTCGTGATATTTCCAAATCTCACAAGAATCGGCACCGGTCACACCTAACCATTTTAGGTCACCCCGATCGACACCCGGTCTCTGTATTTACCCACATAGCCTAGAACAGAGACCTACCCACCTAATCTCATCTTACCCTCACTCACCTACGATCTACCCGAGACCTCTGTCAAACCTGCAGAACCCAGAACCAACCATTTGACCTTTGGATTCTATTCTATCTTAGCCTGTTAGATTAGATCTATTTCTTATTGTGTTTTTAAGTGAGATACCTAAATCATTTCAAAATACAATAGGATTTACCTTGTTTCTGATATTAAATTGTTTAAAAAAAGTGGGTGATAGCCATCTAGGAAGTATCACACTTCCGGATCTAGCATACGCTAGGCAGTTCACTGCCCATATTGTTTAATTCCTTTTGGTGGTCTTGCTTTGCATTACAGGTAGTTCCTCCTAGCCAAAAGGAAGCTCTCACGATCAGTTATGGATTCGGAAGTCATACGCACACAACAACCCATCAACCAACATTTGAACAGGTATTCCTCCTACGCCCATTACCCTATCTGTTTCATCAATGCTTCAAAGAAATGATCTAAGAATCAAGTGAAACATTTTGGCACACCCGGTGGGACTCTCGGGGTTCCTTGCATTTCATTCATTCCTAGGAAAAAATAGTGGGTGTGTTTCCCTTCTGAAAAGCGTACACACTAATTTTCTTCTTTGGTAATCCACCTCCTCTTTCTATTTTCTCTAAAGGAAACTCTTTCTTTTGGTGTAATTAAAAAGAACCATTTCTTCATGTTTTCTGCATTGTAGTGAAAGAGCATCCCTCTTCCTCTTCATCTTATTGTGTCATCTAATTTCACATTTTTGATTTGGGTTTAAAAATAAGTGCATTCCATTTTGATTTATTGTATTAGCTCACATTAATTGAGGGCAACCTATATACTGGAAGTCATGCCCAGCTGATGGTTGAAAAATGAATCGTAGAAAAACACTTCTATCCTTTTCTCTCTCCGAGTCTTACCAAACCTCACAAAAATTCAAAATACATACATTCTTAAACAACATCCTACCTAGAAGAATTTGTAGGTGATCACACGATCATGACACAGTGGGCACCCAACTCACTCGCTGCTCTGTCGAGTCATACTTCAGAGAAAAGCCCGCCCCCACCATAACATACCTAAAACCTCACCTTTTAGATCTCCTTCTTTGTAGGAAGCCATCCTCACCAAAAAATCTATTTCACAAATGTGTCGGTCCTAAATAGCATAAGCTGAATAAACATAATAGAAAGGCACTCCTAGGATTGCATTTTCTTAGTGTTTTTGCTTGGCTTGCGTTTTAAGGTGAGAGATCACGTTCGTCACTTTTTTGTTCATCCTTGCATGCTCCTTATCACAAATGGTGTATTCCAGCTTCACCTAAGTGTGCCTAGGCCATATCATCATCATTATTAGAATTTCAGGTCCGATTCTACATCGATTTTAATTCACAACCAATTTCTTTCATCATTGTTTCAATTTCACGGTAACCTTTGTCGATTACCTCATACCGCCATCGATTATACCCAACCAACATCGGTTCCATGTCCTTTTGCTAACCTACTCAAAAGAACATTTTACTTCACTTTCTTCCACTTTTCATAGTCCCTGTCACTATCATTATTCCCATTGATGTTTTAAAATTCTTCAAATTTGGCATACCTATCAAATTTTACCTTCTACCTCGTTATTTACTCACTATCATTTTCTACAGTAACCGGCAGCGGTTACCCCTGACCGCATCGTTTTTCCTAACCAGCATCGTTTAGCCTATTTCACATTCTAGCCACCATTTGGTACTTAATCCACTTTTTGTTGCCAAATTCACCTGTTCCTGTTGTTCTTTGTCTCATTTACAGAGAGGCAGCCCTACCTAATTAGTATTGGTTCATATGGTGCTGACCAAAAGACAAGAAAATGCACTCATATTTCATGTTATTTGTTAGCCACTCCCACCTAGTTCTTCGCCACCTTATATTTTATCACCAGCCATGGATCCCATCCACCTATTACTATCGCTATTGGAGATGAGGAGTTCACACGACTCCTTAACCAAAACCCTGTCACCTTGCAATTTTACCTTTCCCACTCATCCATTCGAGATGCCTCGGGTCAGTTGATATATGGTGTGTCTGTATCTATCCCCCCAACTCTTGTACCTACTCCTGCATCAGCCCCATCTAGCTCTATGCTTCCCACATCCTCCTTACCCGCAATCATTTCATAGTTAGGTCATATACCCACTATGACTGCCACATATGCTACCTCTGTGGCACCCGTTACATCCACCGTACCCTCAACAACTATACCAAACACAACCTCATTCACCCTTAATGTCTCTCACATACCCATATCTCGCATTACCACCTCTAATTTCGGTGACCTCTACCCCATTACAAAACGTGGTTCTTTCTATTCCACAATCATTAGCCCCTATTACCACTAGGGTTACCACGACCCTTCCACCCCCATATACATACTACCAACAACCTCCCATTTCATCCATTATACATTTTGGGTACGTACCCCCTATGTCACTACCTTCTTCTCCACCACCCTACATGGAATTCCCATACACCGGAGTTCTACCCCATTATATGCCCAAAACCAACCTTCTCACACTACGGGAGGATCCAATCATCACAACCCACTAATGACCTAATTAAAATGATGTTGGACAAGATGCAGACATTAGAGGCATCGGTTTCCGGCTCCCACAACACTCTCACCTATGACAAGATTTGCAACGAGCCTATTCACCCATCCATTCCTATCTATTCATACCCTGTGCATTGGGAAATGCCTAAATTCAATCGTTTCAATAGCAAAGAAGACCCACAGCAGCATTTTCGTTCGTTCAAACATGGGTGTTATTTGATCACTCATGATGATTCCTTTATTTTGAGAACCTTTCCCATGTCCCTCACTAGACCTACATTAGATTGGTATAACAGGTTACCTAAACACTCTATATTATCATTCAATCAAATATCCCAAGCCTTCTTGGATCATTTCTCTATCAATATTGTCAATAAGGTTACCATGACTGATCTATATTCCACACATTAGTATGAGGATGAATCTATTGTAGATTTTGTCACTTTCAAGCGCACAACTTCGATCAATCAACTTACCTTCTAACTACTACAAAAAGAACTCATCAAGCTCTTCACATGGACTTTTTCTAGACATATCTCCCCGACCTTACAAGTCCAAACCTTCCAAACATTCGATGAGGCATTCACTATGGCACGAAAGTTAGAGATTTGGGCCATCGAAGAGAAGAAAATCTAATTATGCAATAAGAATTCGGCATTCAATTCGAATGATACCTCTTCTTCTTCCAAACCACAAACAAATTATTCAAAAGCTAAGGGCACCACTAATATAGTGGTACTCAAAGTCATCCCGATTCATCCGTTAAATTAGGCTACCCCTCATCTAATCTCTCACCTGTCTAGACTTTTCAATTTAGACGAGAGCAATGAAAATATACCCCAATTGGGGAACCTTACTCTTCTATCTTAGAAAATCTTATCAAATCCAGAGCCATCACCCTTCCACCTATAAAACCACACATTGGTTTTGACCTACTTGCCCCATGCCCGCATGGTATAAAGAACATGATTTCTGTAACTATCATAGAGTAAAGGGTCATAGTGATGGCAACTGCATCACTTTTAAAAATATTGTCCAAGAAATGCTCGAGAAAGGTGAGTTAAGTGTGGATAATCCCAACACCACCCCCAACCAAAATCTACAAATCTTCAAAAACCATTTCCCAATCATGCCCCTTCATCTAATCAAACCAGTGAGACATCAACTCATGATACCCATACCCATGAGGTTCACGCTATCTTTAATGAAGTACCTTTCACCTCCCAATTACCTCATATTCCTTCCATAGAGGAGATCCTAGCCTAAAATCCTCCTTCTGCATTGGAACCAACCTCCCATGTTCCTTCACCAATAGAGGAACACCTTTTATCTCCTTCATCACCAACGGAGGGGTCTTCCACTAACATTGAGCCCATCTCACCCCTGGCTTCACCACTTAGAGAACCTTTACCCACAGTATCTCCTCCACCCAAAGAGGAGCACCCATTACCTCCTCCACCCATAGAGGAGCACCCATCTGTTCCTCCACTTATGGAGGATCTCCCATCATCTCCTCCACCTATCATAAATCCAGTTGAGATACCTTTTCCTCTTAGCAAGCATTCTCCATCAACTACCCATAACCCCACCAACCTACTTTCAGCTCTCTTACCCATGGAAGCTGAAGCTAGCCAATTCTTCATCTCTAAGACACATTTTACGAGAATTTCTATTAGGTCCTCACCAACTCCACCTACAGATGTGTTGTTCTCACATTTGTCTGATCACTTAAATTATGTGGATAGGGCTTTATTATGGGGGTGCCTCTTACTCCCTGTCTCAACACAGATGCAGAGATCCCTTGTTGATACCTCCACTATCTACCCAAACACATTTCGACCAATCAAACCAAACACAACCACCTCTGTTGCAACCCCTTCCATGATACCTGTTAGCACTCAAACCACACCCTTACCCATAACCCAACCTACATCTAAACCCAAACCCACACCTATAACATTTGCCTCAACTAAACCTATTACCACTTTAGGGGTCACCCCGACCACCAACCTTACTCATCCACCTATTAAACTGGATTTAGCTACATCCTCCAACATCAATACCACACCTACTTTGACACCCAAACCAAAGAAACAAACTCATCGACCTCATACCCCAACCACACCAATCACACCCGCACTTGTCTATCTGTCTTAAGACCTCAGCCGCCCAACATGGTCAAGTGACCTTCACCCATCCATAAACCAATAACACAACAACCCATTCCTTCCTCACAAACCTCTAGCCTACCCAAGCACACCGTAGATCAAGAATTTTCGTGCTTGTTACATCCCAAGTTAATGCACCAAATTAAACACAAAAACCCTGAAAAACTCAAATAAAGTTGAGACTACCGATTAATTGGACAATATTCAAAGACGTAGATGGAAAGAAAGCCCGATGGAATTAAGGCGAGTACATATGAGCAATCTCGGAGTAGATCCAAGAAACCTACGATGCATAAATACTTGTGAGAAAAGATGACGTTAGAAGATATAATTTGAACTACTCAAAAGTGGGTGTGAAGTGATTAACTTCCTCGGTGGATGTCAGTTCACGTTTTCAATTAAGGATAAAGGCATACATGATAAAATATGTAAGAAAATGTTTATATTTTCTGATTTTAAGTTGTAGACAGGATGTAAAAATAGCAGCAGAAACTAAAAGAAAGTAGGAAACTGTAAAAACAAAGATGAAATTGTGTCACTGGATTGATACTTTTTGTAGATTGGTGAGTCGATCGACCGTGATCTACATTAATGGTTTGGAATGGAACTGATTTGGAAAAATCGGCATCGATTGATGTTGGTTCATCCTCAACGTTGGAGAAAAAATCACAGAAATCTTGATTGATGACACCGATGATGATCAGATTGTGGAGACGCAAGAGCTGCAGAGATGTGGACAGAGTTCCGCCTTGGCTAGATGGAGAAAAGGAGTCACCCAGAGGTTGAAGAACCTAAGCGGTACCGATGTTATGCGGGTAGAATAATGGTGCACCTCTCAAGGATTGATCTGGACAGAATTCTCTCTCTCTCTTAATTGATAATTTCAAGATTTTCTCAAGTTTTTCACTATTTTTCAAGTCTCTACCATCTAACAAGGCGGGGCCCGAGTTCGTGTCGTTTATTTATAGTCGGCGCCACCAGGAGGTAAAATCGGTGCCATTTCAAAAATCGGCATCAATCAAGGAATGGTCGGCACCGATTAGGGAATAGACTCCCAAAGTGGTGAAAAGAGATGAGTTGTGAGGATAAGAATATTATCCCTCCAACTCAAATAAAGGAAAAATCCCACTGCATAGTTCCAGGAGAGGATAAATAGGTGGAATGGATGGATAATAGTGACACGGGAGGTTGGGAAGTGATATGGGGTGAATAAGTAGTTAAAATAAATGTAGAAGATATAATTACATGGTTAATGTTTAATTATCCATGGGTACAATATAATGGGGTGGAACAAACTTAGGATAGGCATTTTAATTAGATAATTAATTAATACCCTAAGAGAGAAGTAGTGATACAAAAGTGCAGGGGTTACCCGAGACTAGAATAGTTGTAAGCGAACACAGGGGACATAAAATTGAGTAACCAATTTTAGGTGTCTACACACACAACATGACTTACACCCACACCTGCAGTCTCTTTACCACCAATACCTCTAATACCCTCAGCTATTGCTTCACTACCCACTACACTTTAGTCATTATCCCTCACACCCCAAGCATGACTCACATCATCTACCTTCACAACACCCCCGTTATCCCCATGGGTAACTCACCCTCTTCCTCCATCTAATTTTCCTTCTAGACCTTGTACACCCACATCACCTTTACCCAAGAAAGTGTAACCCAAAAACAAAACCCCACTACCCCAAAATAAGGTAGTCAAAACAACCACACACCCTCCTACCCATTCATCTACTATACCCCTACCCAAATAAACATGATCGATACCTAAAACCACACTGGCACCTAAAACCGTAACTTGACCCGTTCCTACTCTTCCAAAAATAGTTCCTCGACAATCAACCACACCTACACCCAAACCCACATTCACTTCCCATTGTGATCCACTAGCAGGGTCCTATGCCAAAATTTTAACCAACCTCCTTGAGACTTTTGTTATCACATTACTGCCACTCTGACCTTATGACCCCCTCAAACCCAAGCCAAAAGGGTTTGACGATACTAAAATTTGTGCATACCATCGTGTGTCAAGGCATGATGTAGAGAACTACAAGGCCTTGAAAACCATCCTTATCCAATTGTGTCCACTAGAAACCAACTTTGATGATGACGACCTTCTTGATGAGGATCCTATTTCACTGACACATATTCCCACACTGCCCACTCAACAACCAAAACCTCCACCCTTACCACTCCTAGAGTCACCCTCAATATTTGAAATTAACATGGTTTACATCAAAGAGCTTGTACGCCACCACCCCAATTTTGTTGCGCCCAACTAAACTCACAAGGATTTTCTCCTCCAAAGTAGGTTTTTTCCCTTCATGTCATTACACCACTCACCTTACACCTTCTCCATTTGCCAACTCCCCTCAAATCAACATGATACACGTCACTACACATGCATAGAAGGGCAAAGAAAAGGCAACTGACCTACCAACCAATCCTATACCCAACATACCATCTGCACCCATACCTAAAATAACTATCTGTGGCCCCACGTACCCCATCTCTAATGGTGTCACACATCACACCATGCTCAAAAAATTACACCAATCTCCCCTCAAAATGTCCTTATATGACCTCATCCAAACCTCAGAATCCCATCGTCAAGCTCTCATGGATGTTCTTCAATCTATTGAGGTTTTACCCAATGACCCTACACCCGTAGCCTCCATTATCACACCCCATCATGTAGCCTCTCTCACCCAATTACCACCTTCCTCTTCACCCCACCTTGTTCACCAAGTGGCCTCCCTTAGCTTCTCTAGAGGAGGAGATCGTGCCACACCAAAATGATGACCTAGACCCAGCCCTCTTCATCTTTGTCCACATTGATGACATACGGGTACACCGTGTGATAATTAATGGAGGTGCTCAAGCATTAACTTCATTTCATCCCATGCATTTTCTCATATGTGCATACCTGAAAATTACATGCATAAACATTCATTCATGTTGCGTTCATTCAACGATGTTATCACCTCAACACTAGGCACTATCATCATCCATGTTTGCGTGGGCCCCACACTATTCAGAATTTTTTTACATTTTGGAGGGGGAATTCCAATATAACTTGTTTCTTGGTAGACCACGGATCTATGTCATGGGTTGTGTTCCTTCCACTTTGCATCGTTGTCATGGGTTGGATCTATGATATAACTTGTGAAGTAGACACACTTATACCATTCTAGTGACCCATCACCTTTCAAAACATGCAACATGCTTTACCGACCCAATGATGTGCTAATACCTATCAAGTCGTCCACCTCCACAACCACTACCACTTCACCTACACCTCTACCTACCAGTATAGCCGCTACTTTCACCACACATACCTCCTCATTCCTACTACTACTATAACCTCCACGGCCAACCCATTAGCTTCCCAATCCATTAACTCCACCTCCGCATCGACCTCTGACACATCATCCATTCTAGCTACCTATTTACCAACCACTGATCCCTTGGAAGGTGTTTTTCAATGCCTCACTTTGGGGGAGTACCACCTATATAGTGTCAACACATTCCTTACTCCTCGAGTATGGAAGCCTTCACCAACACCCACACTATGATCACCGTATAGGATAACACCTCCTTTATGGTCCTCCTCATCTTTGTACTAGTCTCACCTATGGGGGACTTGACTACTACACTTACACACCTGAACCACCATCACAAACCCGCCCATTTTCCTTTGACTTCCAATCACTTAACAATTACTTTTTCACCCACACCTTCCGCGCATGTGTATGGAAGAGTTTTGGTTTTGGATTTTACAAGAAAGGCTGCCATACCATTATTCCATGTACCACCCATAAATAGAATGATCGTAGTGGTATCGGCTTCCTCGAACCTCCTACCAAATAGGCCCACATTGAACTCATTGAGGACCCTAGCCCTTCTCCACCTTCATCTTCATCACCACCTTCACCCACTCCACCTTCATCACCACCCTCACCGACGGAGTCGATGGATCTTGAATCTATCCCTCCTAACTTTTTTTTCATAAACACCATTTCCTTAGGGCCTTTGACTTATCAACGTGAAGGTGAGGCCCCTTCCACTCTTCCATTCTTGTATCCTAAAATGATCAATGACGACACACCTACAATTAATGTCATTCAATGTTAGGATGATGAATCCATACTCACCTACCTTGGTGTAGAAGACTCATATATTCATCGATCATTACCCTCTGAGATGTAAACCATGTTGAATGAATCAACTATCGAGATCAACATTCATACTCAAGATGACCCGCACATCCTAAAGATCAGACAATCTTTAGATACTGTTGAATAGGAATTCATCACTTCTTTCCTTTGATATCATAACCAAAATTTCGCTTGGTCTTACACATACATGCCCAATATTGACCCCACCATAGTGGTCCACAATATCATAACCGTCCCCGATGCCAAACCTATCAAAAAAAGTGAGGAAAATGTACACCCTCGCATTGCTCTTCTCGTCAAAGAAGAACTTCAGTATCTTCTTTCCATTTCCTTCATCTTACCCATTGATTATCCTCATTGGATTTCTAACATTGTCCATGTTACTAAAGTAATAGGGGGACTCCGCATTTGCACGGACTTCCGTGACCTCAATCTAGCCTACCCGAAAGATGACTTTCCCTTGCCTAGTATTGATCAACTAGTTGACCTCACCACTAGTCATGAGATGCTATCACTCATGGATGGCTTCTCGAGTTATAACCAAATTTTACTTGCCCCAGAAGATCAACACAAGACCACATTCATCACCCCTTGGGGAACCTTTAGCTATCGATTCATGCCTTTTGGCCTTAAAAATGTTGGTGCCACATATGAAGCATGCCATGACTTACATCTTCCATGATATCATGCATTACATATTGGAAGATTTTGTGGATGATATCTTCGCCAAATCTAAACGTCACTCCGAGCACCTCACCATCCTCGGCACCATCTTTGACTCCCTCATTAAATATTGCATCTGCCTTGACCTAAAAAAAAAGAATCTTCACGGTTCTCTCAGGAAAGCTCTTGGGATTTATTGTTTCCCTCTGTGGTATAGAAGTTGACCCTGCTAAATTCAAGGCCATCCTCAAAATTCCTCCACCTACTAACCTTCGCCAACTCTATAGCCTACAAGGTAAATTACAGTCCATTCACCATTTCATTTCACAATTATCTGATCGGTGTCAACCTTTTCATCATCTGCTCAGGAAGGATGTCTCCTTTAAATGGGATGATGACTATCACAAAGCTTTTGAGGCCCTAAACCAATACCTTCTCTAACCACCTATAATCATTCCACCTAAAGACAATCAACCTTTTTACCTATACATATAAACTACTGATCGTTCCTTAGGAGCCATGCTCACTCATCGTGATAAACAACATAGGGAGTAGGTGGTTTATTACATAAGTTGTACTCTTTTGGACTATGAAACCTGATACAACCATCCTAAAAAACTTTGCTTAGCATTGGTTTTCGTTGCCACCAAACTGTGTCATTACCTACTCAACCACAAAACCTATGTCATGACCAACATCGATCCCTTACACTTCATGTATGCCAAACCTTATCAAAATCAGCATGCCACACTGATGGATTATGATTTTATCTGATCTTGACCTCAATTCATTCATTAAAAGTCCATCAAGGGCCAAGCTATGCCGACCAATTGGTGATGCACCTATTTCGGGATCGACCCACTAATTTTGACTTTACAAATGAGTTGATTGTTATCCTTTTCCTGGATGAACCCCTTACCAAATGACACTTTTCTTTGATGGTTCCAAGTTTCACCATAAGGGTGGGGCTGGTATTATTCTCATTCCTTTAGATGGAGAACCCATGCCTCTTTGTCTTTCAAACTAGACTTTGAATGCACCAACAATATTTTGAGTATGAAGTGCTCGTACTTAGGTCTCAAGCCACATATGTGCTAGATGTCAAATCAATTAGCATCTTTGGTGATTCACAATTGGTCATAAACCAATTCAATGGTATGTACCAATGTCATAATGAGATACTTCAAAGTATAAACAACATGTCGACATACTTTTTTTGATCGTTAAACCCTTCAAACTATCCCACATTCAACCAACAAATTTACTGAGATACCATGGCCTATTTAGCTTCCCAAATACCCGCTTCCCCTGCCGATTCCAAAATCTTTGTCACTGTATAATGCCTCCATTCACCTTCTTATTTACCTCACGATGTTTATTCAATCGGAACCGACACCCCTGACCGAGTGACCTTTGGTATAAACAATACTCCAAATACCTTTCTCTCTCCATCTTTCCTCCTGATTTCACTCGTAACGGACAACGTGCCTTCCTTAAAAAGGTCTCTCATTTCGTCATTCTAGGGGGACTCCTCTATAATCGTGGATTTGATGGTATTCTCTCACGATGCCTCACAAGTTTTGAAATTCCTTATACCATTAAGGAGGTTCATGATGGCATATGTGGAGTTCACTTTAGTGGCCTTGTTGTTGCTTAAGCATATTCTTCACCCAAGCTATTATTGGCAACCGACCCTTAACCATGATTATTTCGACTATGTCAAATGTTATGTAAAATATCAACAACATTCCAACCTTCATCATACACCCAATCATGCCTTATGGTCGCTCATGATCTTTAGCCCTTCCCTCAATGGGGTTTGGATCTTTTCGAAGAAATCAATCCCCATTCTTCCTAATGCCATCAATGGATCATAACTGCTACCGAATACTACACAAAATGGGTGGAATCCATACCACTCATATCCACAAAATCGAGAAAATATGTGAGTTCATTAACCATCACATCATTTTCTACTTTGGTGTTCCCTCATCACCTCATCACTGACAATGGAAAACAATTCAAAAATAAAACATTACAAAAAAATTTGTGATGCCTTCAGAATTTAACTTAGTTTCTCATCACCTTATTACCCACAAACCAACATCCAAGCCAAATCCACTAACAAAACCCTCAACAAAATTCTCATGAAAGTGGTTTGATCATACTTTGGGAAGGATTAGCATACGCACATTCCTTTTTCCCCGTGGGCATCTTGCACTAGTATTCACACTTCCACTTTGTGGCCACACCATTTTCTCTGCTCTACGGTATAGAGGTTGTTCTGCCTCTTAAAGTATAGATCCCCTCACTTTACATTTCTCTCCATGACATGCTTACTGATGATGACTTTCATCAGGACCACTTAGTACAGCTAGAGTTATTAAAAGAATGTCATCTTAACGCTCTGGATCACCTTCAAGTTTACCAACAACATATCAAACATGCTTATGAGAAACGTGTTCATGAATCAACCTTCCAAGTTGGTGACCTTGTCTTGAAAGAAAATCGACACATAACCAAATCAAAAAAAAGTAAATGGGGAAAATTCACTCATAATTGGCTTGGACCATACATCATAACTCATACCTATGGATCAGGTGCCTATCATTTATCCTCACTTGATGGTAAACCCAAACCTAAGCCCCTTAATGCATTGCATCTTCGACCATTCTATTGTTGACTCATCGTCCTACCTCACCCTTTGTCTCTTTATAAGCTTGTCCCTTGAGTGCTACCCACTCCAAACACCTCCCAATGATTAAACAAGAATCATGTGAGTACCCGTCACTTGTTATCTTCTCTTGAATATGTGTACCACGGCACTGCACATAGCATGATTCTCATGGATACTTTTTGTCTACCTTTAGATGAGATCCCATGGTCATTCCACCTTGCCTTTTAAACAAGAGTCCTATCTTCCACCTTGGTCTTGTCCATGATTTCAAAGACCTCACATGGGACAAAACTCCTTGAGTCAAACTTCTCATAAAATATGACTCCCTCAAAAGGACATCTTCCTCTCAAAAAAATTACTCTGCTATAAATAGATGCTCCCTCAAAGGACAGCTATGTAAAGCTTCAAAAAAAAACAAGAGAAACCAAAGCTTCTCGCATCGATCAGATTCACAAAGACCTAAAGGGGTACCATATTATTTATCACATGTAGACTTACCGCATTGATCAGTCTATCAAAACAAAAAAATTAGTCATGGACTTGCCCATTGTGACCTAGGACCCCTTGCCCAAAATCCCTATCACTCAAAACATATAAAATTAACTACCTTTCACCCTCCTTACAACTTCCACTCTCATTGTCTCAATTGCCTCAAGGGACATCTTGGAATTTAGACATTTGGTGATCCTATGACTACCTTCATCATAGAACAGTTAATCGTGTAATTCCTTTGGGTCTTATGTTCATCACCCCCTCCAAGGTATGATCTACTCGGTATGATCCTACCCAATCAGGTGGCTTTATTGCCCCCTCTTATCTTTTAACCATCTTTGTTTACATTTTGATTACCTTATATAGGACTTGGTCCTCGACGCTTACCTTTTAGGTAATCCTCCCCTTTCACCATAATCACCTTCACCTACATCATTTTACCTATAATCTACCTACACCTATTAAACCTAAACCCACAACATGCCCAAAAACCTACCAACTCATTTTCATATTCTTCCCTAGCTCATGGGATAACTACATTGGTATGAGGTCCCTTTTCACCGAGACTATGTAGGTAGCACTACGAGAGCATCGGGCCCTTGGAGGTCAGCTCGGCCATTTTCTACCCTAAAAAATTCATCAACCATGCCTAACTCACCATTTACATCACATCTCGCTTAGTTCCCCTTTTATAACAACATTAGAAACTAAGCCACATACATAACAAGTTGCTTACCACAGCATACATTTATTACACCTACCATCTCTCTATCATCACTATGCATAGATTATACCTCACATATGACCCATAGTATCATTCATCACCAAAATAATGAATCATAACTAAACCCACTTTTGACTCAACCATGCCTATAACCCGACTCAACCATGCCTATAACCCGACTCCATCCATGCCTATAACTTTGACTCAACCATACCTATAACGACTTGACTCGATCTATGCCTATAACCCGACTCAACCATGCCTATAACCCTGACTCAATCCATGCCTTAACCAACCGACCCCATCATGCCTAACTCACCTAATTTCCATCTACATTAAAGTAACAAATCCATGTCTCATCTAACACAAGCCATAAACCAATATCTCATAAACACTTCAACACATCAAAAAAATACCATGTATCTCATCATATAAGTAAATAAATGTGTATCTCAAATATACATGTTATCTCATCATGTCCATCTTCTCAAAATGTCGCATGTAGGCTGATATACAATACAAAATGTCACCAAAGATGCAGGCCGGTCTCATATATATATAGAAGAATGAATCACATACAAAATCTCTTCGTACACGCAGCGTATATGCTCAAAATATACAAAATCACTCATACATCCACACTATCTTCGGCACGCAGGCTGGTATGGGATCAAAAATACAACTATATTTGGCATGCAGCAGCATATATATCACAAAATCACTAGTATACATCAAAAATTAGGTGACCGCATCTCAAGCATCTTACTAGATGTCCTCCATCTTTGTGTCACCTGCACCCTTAGCCTCATGTGTCCCTGTTGGCACCTTCCTAGCACTAGTCGGTGTGCCTTTGGTGGCCTCTCCTTGATTAGGCCTCGGAGCTTGTTAACCTCCTGTGCTCTCCACACTATGCGTGTGGGATCTCATCCTCTCACTAGACGCCTATTGTGCCCTGTACTCTCCGTAAGATAGGAAGTCTATCCCGGCCACCATGAGTTGATCTCGATAATATATTACATCACCTAGGGCATCTTGTAACCTAGATATAGGCATGGTCTCTGTGGTGGTCCCATAGGTCTTGGCTCATGTACCTACCCTACAACGACCTTTCTTGTAGTGACCTTCCCTATGCCCGGCCCATGAACCGGGACCAGCTCCTATGCTGTGGTGGTACCCCTACCTCTGTGCTTATATGTGGGCCTATAAGGCCCCAATCTATGCCTCGGGATGTGGCCAACTACCTGACTTGTAAACCTGCCACCTAAGCCTAAAGGGGCTGCCACCGACCGTCCCCCAAACCATATCCATCTCCTCCATCCACCATTTGCACCTACAGGACTAGTAACCTATACTCGTAACTCTACTACCTCTACCTCTGACCCCTCTAGCTATGTCTGTAGTATACCTATCTGGGTAATCAACATCGCTACCTGCCCCTATAGGGTATATCTCTGCATCTTGTAATGGTAGCTAAGTCTCAGCTACCCTAGTCTAGGTGGAATGGCTCGAATCGAGCCGCCCACCACTACTTATACCATTCTATACATCCGGCATCATCTTTCGCTGATCCACTAGCTCCTCCTCCTCCCCGTAGGTATCTTGTAGGTTGTGGTAGAGGTAAAGGCCTCTCCACGTCATCTCTCGATACTACTGGGAAGGACGGAGGAATATCCTGTATAACCCCAAACCGCCATCAAACCCCGTCTACCGAGATCATCTCATCCTCCCCGGCACGGTGACCATTTATCCACCTCTCTAGCTAGAGCTCAGCTAGCTCCTCATGCATGTGTCCTATATGAGGGGAATCCCACATATGGCCTCTAGATAATGTCCACTCCAGATAACCCCTCCAACAACTGCCAAAAATGGGCCACATCATGTGTCAGCCTATCCGATCTCCACTCTCCTATCACCGGCACCCATCTCCTGTATCCCACCCACACAAATCTCGATGGGAATGCATCAACTCGGGGCATCCCTACTAGCCACACACAAGCTATGTGCTCATAAGCCTAAGCAATGTAGTAAGAAGGTACAACATAGGCTAAACCTGCACAACTACCCATATGCCCATAACTCTCGGTATAACTACACCAAGAATGTTGGTGCCCAAGAAAAATGGGTCTCCTCTACCATCATATTGTGGAGCACCCCCATCAGTGATCGGGGAAAGCATCCACCCTCTGCATCTAGCAGTGCATAGCAGCACACTTCCTCCATCAATAGAACCACTAGCCTCGTCTCATCCGGATGGGCTAGGTACATCTCACCATAGCTCAAACTGGCACTATGGAATCTCAGATCCACCACCCCCTCACCAAATATTGTCTCGATCAGCTCCTCTGAGGCCTCGGAGGAGATAGAGTAAACCTGGGCACCCAATATGGGTAACCGCAAAATCTAGAACATGTCCTCTAGGGTGATAGTCATCTCACCCATCAAAAGGTGGAACGTGTTGGTCACGGAGTCCCATCTATCGATGAGCATGACCATCAAGTTGGGCTACCAAACAACATGTTGGTAGCATTGAATCCCACTCAAGCCCACTACCTCCACATGTTGTAGCTCCAAAGGGGTTGCTAAGTCACGTAATGTCACCAAAGTAGATGTAGAAATTTGTCCCGCATGTGTAACTACGCTCTCCCCGGATCCAATCCAAACACCACAAAACCTATGTCATGACCATATTCACCAATTATTGTTACCCTCCACCCTATTTTCATCCTACCCATCTCGACTACCTAGCCTACAATTATTTTTCACCTTTGTGCCTCACATCCCCCGATTGATCCGGTTCACCCTTACCGACCACATTTACCCCTTCACCGGCCTTGGTCACCTATTTGGTGACCGAGCATCTGGGTTCTACCAACCGACACCCACCAAAATTGACCAACATCGGTCCACTATTGCAATGAATCCCATGACTTCCCAAACCCCCTTTTTTAAAAAACTCTCCCACCTATAACTTTTACCCCACCTATAATGACCTACACTACCCCAAGACCCCTACCCACCCCACCTATACAATTTACTACCCCCCCCTCTTTTTGGCCCATTATTCCCCCCATACCTACATTTTATTTTTACCCACCTACATCACACCAAAACCCACAACACCCTACAAATGACAATAACCAAAACACCTAATCTAGCTAATCAAAAATATAGAGTTAGGTGCTTACCTCATCACGCTACCGCCATCTCGGTGGCACGTCTAGCCACTATGACGATGGTCTTCCCGATCCCTCTCTAGCCTCTTCCATCACCAAATAACTACTCGTAACCTTTGACCAATCAACTCTCTCGCCCTGATCTCGTGGACCCACTACTCACCAACCTAACCCTCATCAAATCCCACTACCAGCTCACTGTCCCATTTCCTCCAGACACTTTTTATCTTCTCTCTCTTTTTGTCATTTCTTCACTTCAAAAATAACAAATGAATAATAAAAACATGGATTTTTTGTTTTTATACCCAACCCGACCTAACCGACATCGGTTACCCTTGACCAGCATCGGTCGCATGCCCTACCTAACTGTCATCGGTTTACCTATACCGACATCAGTTATCCATGCCTAGCATTGGTCACCCTCACCCGCACATTACCCTTACTTTTCCCTTTTACCCCACCCTTTACCCTGATCCTTTACCCCACCCCACCTGTACCCAACCTATTTACCTTACCTTTCCAGACCTCCTCACTTGCCTACCTACTCTTGTCCTCCTTTGGGGACTCGTTATTTTACCCATACCTTGGCCTTACCCGTGCCATGACCTAGATATTTGGACCTAGACCATCACTAGTGACCTTTGACCTCATGTGTTCACTATACCTTGTGGCATATGTTACCTATGTTGATTGACCTAATGACCTTACCTAGCCTATTATTATGACCGTTTATCCTGACCCTACCTTTGGTGTACCGGAACATACCTAAACATTCCTACACCTAACCTATATTGTGTTTTCTGACCATATTTTATACCTTGATACTGGACTCACTTCAACCTTGTTTGGATAAACCTATCAACCGTAGACGATGTAGATTTTTCCTACTCTTCAACCCGGTAGAGCATTTGCAGTTCATACATGTGCATGCGTTTAAATATTTCTACCTTTTACCCTAGCATATACCCTATATTTTCTTCGAGTAGACCTTTCACCATTTTCCCCTATACCCACTTACCTTTTCCCCACATTTTCCTTTTATCAAACCACTCACCGCTTCAACCTACTACCTCGTCAGTTCCTAGTTTGAGGGGGATCACCTTCACCCACACATGGGGCAACCACATCTTATTTTTGTTAGCACTGCTTACCAATACAAGCTACGCAACAAAAAGGGGAAAAATGTAGACACTAAAATCAGGTCACACTCCCCTTTCGTACCTCGACCAATAAGCACCCTTTATTACATTTACCTAGCCATGACCCTCTTCACCCCACTAATATTAATTTAATTAATTTAATTTAATTAATTCGTTATCCTCACTATATTTATTATTTAAATATCTTATTTAAATAATATCCACATATACTGATTCACTTAGACACCTCACCAAGAAAACTCAACCGAAGACCTATTCTTAGTAAGTTGTCATAACTAATTAAGACTTACCCAAACCCTAAAAATCAATGCCTACATTCCCTCTAACCACATCCCCACATGCTCACAAGAAGCTCCCAATCTAACCTGTAGGATAACGACATAAGATCCAAGGAAATTAGGAGGATCTCCCTAGTTTGGTAAACCTAGGAAATCCCACCTTGATCGACGTCGGTTACCCCTAACCGGCGCCGGTTAAGCCGGACCACCGTCGGTTACCCCTTTTAACCCCAAAACAACCTTATTCTCAAGGTTGGAAGCAAGTTGGAAAAAGGTTGGTAAAACATTGAGATAAGGTTGACAAGCAAGAACACATCTCAGAGAGATAATGCATCTTCAAAAGAAAATTCTAGAAAAAACCCACATGTAAGGAAGGGGATTGAGCATCTTCTCCTGCATAGCCATTTCAGCCATGATTTGATCTATCCAAGCAAAGAGGAGTGTACATGCATCCCATGCAGAAGCTTTCTTTCAGCTAGTGATCACTTGTAGCCTTCAAACCCCTCATCAGCACCCCCATCCCTCACACATAGGCATTCAGGAATGGAATCTAAGTAAGCATAACATCATGCCTTCCTAGTTTATTTCATTTTATCATCACTTTATCATCTATTGTTTACTTTTCCCCTATTGACCTTCTCCAACATTTTCACCTCCATATACCCATTAAAACCTCGCCAAAGCCTACTCCAGTCACCCAATACCTCCTCTTGACCCACTAAATTCCTTTGTGCAATCACAAAGGAGACCAAAATCTTGTTTTGTGATATTTCCAGATCTCACAAGAACCGCACCTGGCACCGGTCACACCTAACCGTTGTCGGTCACCCTAACCGTCGTCGGTCACCCTTGGACCGAAACCAGTCTCTATATTTTCCCACACTGACCTAGAATAGAGACCTACCCACCTAATCTCATCTTATCCTCATTCACCTATGATCTTCCTGAGACCTCTCAAACCCGCAAAACCCCGAGAACCAGCCATTTGACCTTTGGATTCTATTCTAGCTTAGCGTGTTAGATTAGATATATTTATTTTTATGTTTTTATGTGAGATACCTAAATCATTTCAAACTACAATAGGATTTACTTTGTTTACAACATTAAATTGTTTAAAATAGTGGATGACAGCCATCTAGGAAGTATCACAAGTATCACACTTCCGTAACTAGCATACACTAGGTAGTTCACTTCCCATATTGTTTAATTCCTTACGGTGGTCTTGCTTTGCATTACGGGTAGTTCCTCCTAGCCAAAAGGAAACTCTCATGATCATCTATGGCTTTGGAAGTCATACACACGTAACAACCCATTAACCAACATTTGAACAGGTATTCCTCCTATACCCGTTACCCTATCTGTTTCATCAATTCTTCAAAGAAACGATCTAAGAATCAGGTGAAACAATTAGACCCATTTTTCCGGGTGCCATCATTCCTAGTGTAGCTATACAAAGAGCTATGGGCATATGGGCGTCTATGCGGGTTCGACTGTGTAGCACATTTTTTACTACATCGATGGGCCTATGAGAACATAGTTTGTGTGCGGCCAGTAGGGATGCCCGAGCAGATGCATTTCCACCAAGATTGGTGTGGGTGGGGTACAAGTGATGGGTACTTGTGATTGGAGAGTGGAAATCAGATAGGGATACACATGATGTAGCCCATTACAGGTGTTTATTGGAGGGGTTTTCTGGAGTGGACATCATATGGAGACCATATGTGGGTTATCCCTCATTCAGGTGGATGCATGATGAGTTAGATGGTCTTCAGTTGTTGAGATGGATAGTGGGGTACCATGTCGGGAGCACGAGATGATCCCAATAGATAAGGTTAGATGGCAGTTTGGACTACCACAGGACATACCTCCACCCTTCTTATAGTTTAGGAGAGCTGACGTGGAGAGGCCATTGCCCCTTCCACGGTGACGGTGCCCACAGTAAGGGGAGGGAGTAGGTGTTAGACACTGTGGATTGATGATGTTGGGGTTAAAAATAGATATAGATAGTGGTGGGTGGCTCATTTATGAGCAAAGACCACCCGAGGATGGGGTAGGTGGATTTAGCCACCATCATAGTGTAGAAGGACGACCTACAAAAGGTGAGTGTAGCGACCCATATTACCCACTTGGGTATGTGTGTAGGGACATCTAGCCGGTTTAGACGGGGAGATGGCCAAGTTACATGTAGATGTGGCTAGTATTTAGGCCCAGATGGCCTAGGGTGGGGATGGAGATGGAGATGAGGATGATGGTGGTCGTGTGGCTGCCCTACGAGGCATAGGTGAAAAGGTTGTAGGGCCAATTAGCCATGGCACGGGCATAGGGGTAGGGGTCGATGACACCACCACAGGCACCGGGATAGGGTCCCAGTTCATAGGCAGGGGTGGGATAGGGCCCCATACGATAGGTATAGGGTCAGAGGCTGATGGAACCACCGCAGACATTGCCCATATCTAGTTTGTGGGAGGTGAGAGAGGAGGCTAGGTACTATCAAGACTAGCTGATGTGGTAGGGATAGATTTTTTATCATATGCCAAGTACAAGGCACAACAGGCCTCTAGTGAGAGGACCAGATCACACACCCATAGTGTGGAGAGCACAGGGGGCCATTGAGCCCCAAGACATGGTCAGGGTGAGGCCACCAATTCTCGGAGGCTAGTTCTAGTTGACGTACTCAATAAGGACCTAACCACCACCTATGATGGTTGGGGAAATGTTAAAGCAGTCACCAAACAAGGGTGGAGGTGGCGGCAGACGGGATAGGTGATACAGATATGGAGGATGTCCATCGAGAGGATGCCTGATATATGGCTCCCGATTTTGACATAGTTTTGATTTTTGATATATACCGGCTTGCGTGCTGAGAGTTGTTATATTTTTATCACATATCGTCTCGCTGCGTACTAAGAGTTGTTTATATTTTTATCACATATTGGCTCGTGATCGATGAGAGTGAGGATATACGAGAGTTTTGTATTATTGAGCATATATCGGCCTGCGTGTTGAAGAGATTTTGTATTGTTTTATTGTTTTATTGTATATGATACTAGCCTGTGTGCCGATGACATTTTGTATTGAGTATCGACTGCGTGCTGATGATTTTGATAGATGTACATGATTGGATATCTCATGCATATTGTATTGAGACACATATTTGTTTATATGATGAGATGGATGAGATTCTGATGATTTGTTGGTGTTTTATGAGAATTTTAATTTTTGTCATGATATGGATGAAAACTTAGGTGAGTGAGGCATGATGGAGTCATATTTTTTAGGCATGGATTGAGTCGGGTTGTTTTAGGCATGGATCGAGTCAAATCTTAGGCATGGATTGAGTCAAGTCATAGGCATAACTCATGTCGAGGTTGTTTTAGGCATGGATCGATTCGAGGTTGGTGTAGGCATGGATCTAGTCAAGTTGGTTTAGGCATGGATTGAGTCAAGGGTTGGTTTAGGCATTGATCGAGTCAGGTCTTAGGCATATATCGAGTCATGTCATAGGTATGGTTGAGTCAATTTGGTTTAGGCATGGATCGAGTCGGGTCTTAGGCATGTATCGAGTCGGTCAAATGTATGTTTGATTTTAAATTGTTTGAAGGTGTGCTTCATTAACTTATGTAATGAATGATGAGATGGGTCATGTTTAAGATGCTTATATAATACATGCATGATGATGGTAGAGGAATGGTAGTCAGAATAAATATATGTTGTGATGAAGATAAAAATTTTAAGTAACTTGTTGTTTGTTTGGTTCAATTTCCAAATTTTGACATACAAAGGAAACTAAGGGGGTAGAATGTAATTTAGGAAGATGAAAGATGAATTGGTTAGGGTAGAGAGTGGTTGATCTAACCTCTAAGGTCCCCATGCCCTTAGATTTCTTCCTACATAGTCCCATCGAAAAGATACCTCAAAGCCGATGTAGTTCTCCCATAAGCTAGGGAAGAATATGAGGAGGTATGAAAATGAGTTGGTAGGTTTTAGGCATGATTTGGATTTAGGTCTCTGTTAGGTGTGGGTGAGTTGTGGGAAACTTTGGTATAGGTGATTTTGATTGTGGTAGAAGAAGAATATTACCCCAAAAGTAAGCATCGAGGACCAAGTCCCTGTATAAGGTAATCAATATGTAATAAAGAAGGCTAAAAGATCGAGAGGAGGCAAGAAAGTCACTTGATTAGTTAGGATCATACCAAGTAGGTCATACCTTGGAGGAGGTGATGAATGTGAGAACCTAAAGACATTACATGATTGATTGTTCTAAGGGTGAAAAGTAGTCACTGATCACCAAATGTCATGGTTTCCAAGAGGTCCCTTGAGTGAGTAGGAAATGTGAGTGCGAATGGTGAGAGGGATGAAAGGTGGTTAATTTCAATATGGTATGAGGTAACATGCTCTTTGGGCAAGAGATCTAAGGTCACAATGGGAAAGTCCATGACTAAAAGGATTTTGTTTTGACTTATATTTGAGATAAACTGATCGATGGGAAGTCTATATGGGATGAAGAAAATAACTCCTTGAGGTCTTTGTGAAGCTAATTGATGTAGGAAGCTTCAAATTCTCTCACTTTTTTTTTTAAAGAGATTTACATAGTTGTCCTTCAAGGGAGAAATCTATTTATAGTAGTGATTACCGAGAGGAAGATATCCTTTTGAGGGAGTCATCTTTTTATTAGAAGTTTGACTCAAGGAGTTGGATCCCATGTGAGGGCTTGTGAATTCATGGAAAAAACCAAGGTGAAGAATAGGATTCTTGTTTAGAAAGTAGGTTAAAATGACCATTGGATCTCATCTAAAGGATATGAAAATTATCCATGAGAATCATGTTATGTGCAGCACCGTGGTACACATATTTAAGAGAAGATAAAAAGTGATGGATACGCACATGATTCTTGTTTAATCATTTTTGATGTGTAAGAATTGGATAGCGCTCAAGGGACGAGCATGAAAAGATGAAAAATGTGAGGTAGGACTAAAATTCAATAGTATAATGGTCGAAGATGCAAGGTATTAAGAGGCTCAAGTTTGGGTTTATCATCGAGTGAAGATAGATGATAAGCACTTGATCCGTAAGTATGGGTCATGATGTATGGTCTAAGCCAATTAGGAGAAAATTTTCCCCATTTAATTTTTTTGCTTTGGTTACATGTTGATTTTATTTTAGAACAAGGTCACCAACTTGGAAGGTTTGTTCAAGGACACATTTTTCATCAGACACATTTGATACGTTTTTGGTAAACTTGAAGGTGGCCAAGAGCATTAAAATACAGCGTTCATCTAATAACTCAAGTTGTGTTAAATGGTCCTAACGAAAGTCATCATCATTGAGCATGTCATGGAGAGAAATGCAGAGTGAGGGAATCTAGATTTCGGGAGGTAGAACAGCCTCACTGTACCATGGACCGAGAGAAAATGGTGTGGCAAAGCAAAGTGGAAGTATAGATACTAGTGTGGTATGCCCACAAAGCAAAAGGAATGTGCATATGCCAGTCCTTCCCAAAGATTGTTAACCACTTTCATGAGAATTTTATTTAAGGTTTTATTAGTGGATTTGGCTTGGCCATAGGTCTATGGGTAATAAGGTAATGAGAAACTTAGTGAATGTTGAAGGTGTCTCAAATTTTTTGTAATGTTTGTTTTTAATTATTTTCCATTGTTAGTTATGAGGTGATGAGGAACACCAAAGTGACAAATGATGTGATAATTGATGAATTCACATCTTTTCTCATCTTTTTGGAGATGAGTGGTATAGCTTCAACCCATTTTATGTAGTATTCGTAGTAGCAATGATGATCCATTGATGGCATTGGAAAGAATGGGGTTGATCTCTCCGACAAGATCCAAACCCCATTGAGAGAAGGGCCAAAGGTCATGGGTGACCTATAAGGCGTGACTATGTGTATGATGAATTTTGGCATGTTTTTGGAATTTTACACAACGTTTGATGTAGTTGCAACAATCATGGTTAAGGGTCAGCCATTAATAGCCTAGGCAAAGAATACGCTTAGCAACATCAAGGCCATTGAAGTGACCTCCACATATGTCATCATAAACTTCCTTAATGGTATAAGGAATTTCAGAACTCGTGAGGCATCGTAAGAGAATACCATCAAAGCCACACTTATAGAGGAGGCCCCCATTATGACGTAATAATATACCCTTTTAAGGAAGGGGTGTTTTCCATTACGGGTGAGATCGGGAGGTAAGATGGAGAGAGAAAGATAGATGGAGTAGTGTTTATACCAAAGGTCACTCGGGTTGGGGTAAAAATTTTGATAGAGTAAAATTCATGAGGTAAATAAGAAGGTGATTGGAGTCATTGTATGGTGACAAATATTTTAGAATCAGAGTAAAAGCAATGTATTTGAGAAGTCAAAGGTCATGGTATCTACAAATTTGTTGGTTGAACAAGGGATGGTTTGAAGGGTGTAATGGTCAAAGGTGGTCAAAATTATGTTTACATGATGCTTATACTTTTGAAGTATCTCATTACAACATTGGTATATACCATTAACTTGGTTTATAACCAATTGAGAATCACCAAAGATGTTGATTGATTTGACATCTAGGGTGTAGGTAGCTTGGAGACCTAATACAAGTGCTTTGTATTTGGAAATATTGTTTATACAATAAAATTTGAGTTTGAAAGACAAAGGCATGGGTTCACCATCAAGTGGAATGAGGATAATACCAGCCCCACCCCCACACTGAAACTTGGAACCATCGAAGAAGAGTGTCATTTGGTAAGCGGGTTCGTCCAAGGAAAGGGTAGTAATTGACTCATCTGGAAAGTCAAAATTAGAGGGTTGATCCCTGAAAATAGGTGTGTCAGCCAATTGGTCAGTGATAGCTTAGCCCTTAATGGACTTTTTATGAATGAATTCGAGGTCAAGGTCAGCTAAAAGCATAAGCCAATGTTTGGCACGTTGATTTTGGTAAGGTTTAGCATACATGAAGTGTAAGGGGTTGGTGTTTGTCACAACATAGGTTTTGTGGTTGAGTAGGTAATGGAAGATTTTTGTGGCCATGAAAACTAAAGCTAAGAAAAGTTTTTGGGATGGGTATAGCAGGTTTTATAGTCCAAAAGAGTACGACTTATGTAATAAACCGCCTACTCCCTATGTTGTTCATCACGATGAGCGAGCATGGCTCCCAAGGAGTGATCGGTAGCTGAGATGTATAGGTAGAAGGTTTGATCATATTTAGGTGGGATAAGTACGGGTGTTTAGAGAATGTATTGTTTTAAGGCTTCAAAAGCTTTGTGGCAATCATCATCCCATTTAAAGGAGACATCCTTCTTGAGTAGATGATGAAATGGTTGACACCGATCCAACAATTGTGAAATGAAATGACAAATAGAATGCAACTTAGCTTATAGGCTAAAAAGTTGTCTAAGGTTAGTGGGTGGAGGCATTTCCATAATGGCCTTGACTTTATTAGGGTCAACTTCTATACCACTTAAGGAAACAATAAATCCCGAAGCTTTCCTGAGAGAACCGTGAAGACACACTTTGCTTAAAGGTGAACGTAATATTTAATTAAGTGTCAAAAAAATTTGAGGATGGCAAGGTGCTTGGAGCGGCATTTAGATTTGGCCAAGAGATCATCCACATAATCTTCCAATATATGATGCATGATGTCATGGAAGATATAAGTCATAACCCGTTGATATGTGGCACCAACATTTTTAAGGCCAAATGACATGACTCAATAATGAAGGTACCCCAAGGGTGATGAATGCAGTTTTGTGTTGATCCTCTAGGGCAAGAAAGATTTGGTTATAACCTGAGAAGCCATCCATTAGTGATATCATCTCGTGGCTAGTGGTAAGGTCAACTAGCTAGTCAATACAAGGTAGAGGAAAGTCATCTTTTAGGCAAGCTAAATTGAGGTCCCAAAATCCATGCAAATGCAGAGTCCCCCTGTCGCTTGGTGGTGACAAGGACAATGTTAGAAATCCAATGAGGATAATCAATGGGTAATATGAAGGAAACAAAAAGAAGGCACTGAAGTTCTTCTTTGACGAGAAGGGCAATGTGAGGGTGAATTTTCCTCAGTTTTTGTTTGACATGTTTGGCATTGGGAATGGTTACAATATTGTGGACCACTATGGTGGGGTCAATACCGGGCATGTCTACGTAAGACCAAGTGAAAGTGTGGTTATGATCTTTGAGAAAATAATTGATGGATTCCTGTTCAGTAGCATCTAAATATTGACCGATCTTTATGATGTGCAGGTCGTCCTGAGTATGAATGTTGATCTCAATAGTCGATTCATTCAACATGGTTTGCATCTTAGAGGGTAACGACCGATGAATATATGAGTCTTCTGCACCAAGGTAGGTGAGTATAGATTCATCATCCTGACATTGAATGCGTTAATTAAAGGTGTATCATCATCAATCATTTCAGGATCCAAGAAGGGATGAGAGGAAGGAGCCTCGCCCTCGGGTTGATAAGTCGAGCCCCAAGGAAATGGTGTTTATGAAAAAATAAGTTAGGAGGGATGGATTCTAGATCCATCGACTCCGTCAGTGAAGGTGGTGGTGAAGTCAAAATCGATGAAGAGGGTGGAGAAGGGCTAATGTCCTTGATGAGTTCAATGCAAGCTTACTTGGTAGGCGGTTCGAGAAAATATGATACCACTATGGTTGTTATGTTTTTGGGTAGTACACGGAATAATAGTATGGCAGCCTTTCTCGTAAAATCAAAAACCAAAACCCTTCCACGCACATTAGTGTAGGAATGTGTGGATGAAATGGTGATTGGTGAGAGACCGGAAGTCGCAAGAAAATGGGTGGGTTTGTTATGGTGGTTCGGGTGTGTAAGTGGTAGTATCAAGTCCCCCATAAGTGATACTAGTACGAAGGTGAGGAGGACCATAAAGGAGGCATTCTTCATGCGGTGATCATAGCGAGGATGTTGGTGAATATTTCCATACTCTTGTGGAGTAATGAATGTGTTGATACTATAGAGGCGATACTCCCCAGTGAGTGAGGCATTGAAAAATGCCTTCCAAGGGATCGGTGGTCGGTATGTGGGTAGCTGGAATAGATGATGTGTTGGAGGTCGAAATAGAGGTGGAGCTAACAAATTGGGAGGTTGATGGGTTGGTGGTGGAGGTAGTGGTAGTGGTAGGAATAGAGGAGGTATGTGTGGTTGAGGTAGCGACTATACTAGTAAGCGGAGGTGTAGGTGAAGTGGTATTGGTTGTGGAGGTAGACACCTTAATGGGTATAAGCACGTCATTGGGTCGGTAAAGCATGTTACATATTTTAAAAGGTGAAGGATCAGCTAGAATAGTATAGGTGTGTCCTTCATGTTCAAACCTTACATAGTGATGTAAAGTGGAAGGAGCACAACCCATGACATGAATCCAAGGTCTACCAAGCAACAAGTTATATTGAAATTCCCCTCCAAGACATAAAATAACTCTAGAAGCTGTGTGAGGGGGCCCATGTGAATGTGGAGGATGATGGTGCCTAGTGTAGAGGTGATAGCATCATTGAATAAACACAACATGATAGGATGTTTATGCATGCGTTATTAGGTATGTGCATTTGTGTGAATGCATGGGATGAAATGATGTTAATACTAGCACCCTCATCTATCATTACACGTCATACACATATATAATTGATGTGGACGAGAGATGAAGAGAGCTAAGTCCTGGGTCATCGTTTTGGTGCACGGTGTGATCTCTTCCTCCGAGAAGCTAAGGGAGGATACTTGGTGAGTAGGGTGAGGTGTGGATAAAGGTGGAAATTTGGTGAGAGAGGCTACATGATGGGGTGTGATATTAGAGGATACAGTGTAGGTTCATTGGGTAAAACCTCAATAGATGCAAGACCTCCACGAGTGCTTGACGATGGGATTCTAAGGTTTGGATGAAGTCATATAAGGACATTTTGAGGGGGGATTGGTGTAGTTGTTTGAGCATTGTGTGATGTGTGACCCCATTAGAAATAGGATATGTGGGGTTGTAGATAGTAATTTTAGGTGTGGGCATAGATGGTATGTTGGGTATAGGATTGGTTGGCGATTCAATTTCCTTTTCCTTTCCTTTTTCCTTCTAAGCATGGGTAGTAATGTGGATCATGTTGATCCAAGGGGATTTGGTAAATGGAGAAGGTGTAGGATTAGTGGTATAGCGACATGATGGGAAAATACCTACTAGGGGAGAAAATCCTTGTGAAGTGAACTGAGCACAACGACATTTAGGTGATGGTGTGGAAAGTTCTCTTATGCAAACCATGTTAATTTCAAATCTTGGGGGTGGCTCTAAGAGTTAAGGGGTGGAGGTCATGGTTGTTGAGTAGGAAATGAGGGAAGGACTATGGGAATAGGTGTTGGTGAAATGGGGTCCTCATCAAGAAGGTCATCATCATCAAAGTTTACTTAGGAGGACATAACTAGATAAGGATGGTTTTTAAAGCCTTGTAGTTCTCCACATCGTGCCCTAGCACACGATGGTAGGCACAAATTTTAGTGTCATCAAACCCTTTTGGCTTGGGTTTGAGGGGGTCATAAGGTTTGAGCGGCGGTAATGTGATGATAGAAGTCTTAAGGAGGTTGGTTAAGATTTTGGCATAGGACCCTACTAGTGGGTCGTAATGGGAAGTGAAAGTGGGTTTGGGCGTAGGTGTAGCTGATTGTTGAGGAACAATCTTTGTAGGAGGGGGAGTGGGTCAAGCTATGGTTTTGGGTGCTAGAGTAGTCTTGGGTGTTGGTCGTGTTTGCTTAGGTAGGGGTATGGTAGATGAATAGGTAGGAAGGTGTATGGTTGTTTTGACTACCTTATTGGAGGGTAGCAGATTTTTGTCTTTAGGTTGCACCTTCTTGGGTAAAGGTGATATGGGCATACAAGATCTAGAGGGAAAAGAGGAAGGGCAAGAGGACGAGTTACCCATGGGGATAACATAGGTGCTATGAAGGTAGATGACACGAGATCGTGTAGGGGGTGTGAGAGACAGAGACTTAAGTGTAGGGGTAGTGAAGAAGTTGCTAAGGGTATTAGAGGTATGGGTGCTAAAGATGATGTAGGTGTGGGTGTAAGTCATGTCTGGTGATTGAGTATGTTAGATGTTTGCGAGGAAGGAATGGGTTGTTGTGTTTTTGGTTTATTGACGGGTGGAGGTTTCTTAACCATGCTGGAAGGTTAAGGTCCTAAGACAGATGGAATGGGTGAAAGTGATGAAGGTATGATTGGGCACAGTTGGGGTGTGAGTTCTATGGTTTTGGTTCTTCTGTTTTGGTCGTTGGAGTAGGTTGGGTGTTGACTATGGAGGATGTAGCTAAATCTAGTTTGATAGGTGGATGAGTAAGGCTAGTGGTTGGGGTGACCCCTAAGGTAGTAATAGGTTTAGTCGAGGAAGATGATGTAGGTGCGGGTTTGGATTTAGATGTATGTTGGTTTATGGATGAGGATGTATGTTGAGTTGTGTTGGGTATCATGGAAGAAGTTTTGATAAAGGGGGTTTTGTTTGGTTCAATGGGTCGAAATATTTTTGGGTAGATAGTGGAAGTGTCAAAGAAGTTACATCTGCATTTGTGTTGAGATAGGAAGCAAAAGAAGCCCCCACAAGAAGGCTTTGTCCACATAATATAAGCGTTCAACTAAATGTGAGAATGGCACGTCTCGCATGTGAGGTTGATGAGAACCTAATAGCAATTCCCATAAAATGTGTCTTAGAGACAGGGAATTTTCTAGCTTCAACTTCCGTGGGTAAGAGAGCCAAAAGTAGGTCTGCAGGATCTTGGGTAGCTGATAGAGAATGATCACCTAAAGGAAAAGGTATATATACTGGATCCTTTATAGGTGGAGGAGAAAATGGTCTCATCTATGGGTGGAGGAGATAAACAAGTATCCTCCATGGACTGAAGAAGTACTTTGGGGGATGGTCCTCTAGGTGGAGAATCCAAAGGTGAAATAACCTCAATATTAGTGGAAGGTTCCTCCACAAGTGAGGAAGGAGGTGAAAGGTGTTCCTCTCGTGGAGTGGAGGAATAGGTGAGGTGGGTTCTAATGTAGAAGGGGACTTCAAGATAGAATTTTCTCAATGGAAGGAATATGTGGTAATTGGGAAGTAACGAGTGAGTCGCTGAAAATAGCATGGACCTCTGCACGGTTATGGCTATCATGAGTTGAGGTTTCACCGGTTTGATGATTTAACGGGCATAATTAGGAAAAGGTTTCTTGAATATTTGTAGGTTATAATTAGTAGGTTCATTAGGATTATCCACGGTTAACTCACCCTTCTCGAGCATTTCTTGGACAATGTTTTTGAAAGTGATGTAATTGCCATCACTATGACCCTTTACTCGATGATAATTACAAAATTTGTGTTCTTTATACCATGCGGGTGTGGGAAAGCAGGGTCAAAACTAGTGTGTGGTTTTATTGGAGGAATGGTGATGGCCCCAGCTTTGATGAGATTTTCTAAGATAAAAGAATAAGGTTCCCCAATTGGGGTATATTTCATTGTTCCTGTCTAAATTGAAAAGTCTGAATGGGTGAGAGATTAGATGAGGG
Organism: Taxus wallichiana var. yunnanensis; assembly: GCA_018340775.1. Taxonomy (NCBI): domain Eukaryota; kingdom Viridiplantae; phylum Streptophyta; class Pinopsida; order Cupressales; family Taxaceae; genus Taxus; species Taxus wallichiana. The sequence continues at coordinate 88,643,541 of CM031243.1, forward strand.
GCTTATCTAATTTTATGGATGAGTGGGACAGCTTTAAGTACCACTACGTTAGCAGTCCCCTTGGCCTTTGAATAATTGTTCTATGTTTTTCAAGAAGAAGAGGTATCATTCGACTTGAATTTCAAGTTCTTATTGCGTAATTGGATTTTCTTCTCTTCGATGGCCCAAATCTCTAGCTTTCATGCCATGGTGAATGCTTCGTTGAAGGTTTGGAAAGTTTGGACCTACAGGGTTGGTGAGATATGTCTAGCGCAAGCCCATGTGAAGAGCTCAATGAGTTCATTTTGTAGTAGTTGGAATGTGAGTTGATTGATTAGGCTACACCAGTGAGTAATGAAATCTATGATAGATTCGTCATCATACTGACACGTGGAGTATAGGTTAGTCATGGTAACCTTCTTAATGATATTGATGGAGAAGTGATCCAAGAAGGCTTGGGCTACTTGATTAAATGAAAATATAGAGTGTCTAGGTAACCCACTATACCAATCTAACGCAAGTCCAATCAGAGACATGGGAAAGGTCCTCAAGAGTAAAGCATCATCATAGGCGATTAGGTAGCACCTATGTTTAAAAGACCGCAAATCCTGTTGTGGGTCTTCCTTGTTATTGAAACAGTTGAATTTAGGCATCTCCCAATGCATGGGATATGGACGTATAGGGATGGATGGGTGTATAGGCTTGTTACAAATCTCATCATAGGTGAGAGTGTTGTGGGAGCTAGAAACCGATGCCCCCAATGTCTACATCTTGTCCATCATTAACTTGATTAGGTCATTGGTAGGTTGTGATGGATGGGTGCCTCCTGTAATGTAAGAGGGTTGGTGTTGGGCCTATAACAAGGGTGGCATTCTAGTATATGGTGTTTCCGTGTAGGGAGATTGAGAAGAAGGTAGTGAAATAGGGGGTACGTACTACAAAGTGAATAATGAGATAAAACAGAGGTTCTTAATAGTATGTATATAAAGGTGAAAGAGTCATGGTGACCCTAGTGGAAATGGGGGCTAAAGATTGCAGAATAGAAATGACAATGTTTTGAAAAGGGGTAGGGGTCACCGACACCGAGGGTGGTAGTGTAGCTATGGGTATACGCGAGATAATAGGGGTGGATGAGGCTATGTTCTGGGTGGTTGGCGAAGGTATAGTGGATGTGGCGAGTAAAATGGATGTAACAGACATGGAAATCATAGTGGGTATAGGTCCTAGCTGCAAAAAACTCGGAGGTAAGGTAGATGCAGCAACACGGGGTTAACGGGTCCTAGAGTAGAAGTAGGAGTGAGTGTCAGGGGGATAGATATGGGCATGTCATATATCAACTGACCTAAGGAATCTCGAGTGGACAAGTGGGAAAGGTAAAACTATAAGGCAACAGGATTTTGGTTAAGGAGTCATGTGAACTCCTCATCTCTGGTAGTGATAGAGATAGGTTGGATAGATGCCATGGCGGGTGATAAAATGGAAGGTGGTGAAGGGCTAGGTGGGAGTAGTTGACAACTAGCATGGAATACGAGGGCATTTGCTTGTCGATGTGTCGAACCATGTGAACAGGTACTAATGTGGTAAGACTAATTTTTGTAAGTGACACATAAATATAGCACAGGTAGGATAAATAGGCGGTGGTAGGTGAAATGGGGTTAAAATGTCAACTAGAAAATGACATAGGCTAAACCAATGCTAGTTAGGGTAAACTAACCTAGTCACAAAGTAACATTCCAGTCACTATGGAAAGTGGACAGTTGGTCCAAAAGCAAGGTATAAGGCCAAATTTTCCAGGTATGCCAAATACTGATGAGATTTACCAAGTCAATGGATATGATAAGAGTTATAAAGACTCTAAATAGTCAAAGAAGGTGAATATGTGTCTTTTTAGGTAGGTCAACCAAAAGAATAGTGAAATGACATCAGTTGGGTATAACTAATGATGGTCAGAGGGTTAATCGATGATGGTTAATGGACCAACACCAATCATTGTGAAATTGAAACAGTGATGAAGAAAAATGTGGTTGTGAGTTAAAATTTGATGTGGAATCAAACCCAGAATTCTAAGAATGATGAGAATATGGTCCAATCAAATTCAGATAAAGCTAGAATACACCAACTATGATGAGGAGTGTGTAAGGAGAAATAAGAAAAATGAAGAGCATGACCTCTCACCTCAAAACACAAACCAAGTAGAAACACTAAGAAAAATATGATCCTAAGAGTGATTTTTCTATTATGTTTGTTTAGCTTATGCTATTTAAGGACTGACTCATGAACTGTAGAATAGAGTTTTTTGGTGAGGATGGCTTCCTACGAAGAAGGAGATCTACAAGGAGAGGTTTCAAGTATGTTATGGTGGGGGTGGGCCTTGCTCTGAAGTATGACTCGACAGAGAGCAGTGAGCTAGGTGCCCACTATGCCATGATCGTGTGATCACCTACAGCTTCTTCTAGGAAAGATGTTGTTTAAGAATGTGTATATTTTCAATTTTTGTGAGGTTTGGTAAGACTCAGAGAAAGAGAAAGAGAAAGAAGTGATTTTCTATGATTCATTTGTCAACCATCAGCTGGTCATGACTTCCAGTGTATAGGTTTCCCTCATTTAATGTGAGCTAATGCAGAAAAGCAGGATGAAATGAAGTTAATTTTAAACCCAAATCAAAATATGGAATTCGATGACACAATAAGAGGAATAGGAGAGAGTATGATCTTTCACTAATGCAATGCAAATGAAATAGAAGAAGAGTTCTTTTTAAGCACCAAAACACAATTGTTTTGAGACAATAGAAAGAAGAGAAGATTCCAAGGGAGAAATTTTAATGTGAGAACCTTTTAGAAAGGAAACAAACATGCAAATTTTCACCTAGAAATGAATGAATGCAAGGAACCCGAATGGGTCCCACCAGCATGCCAAAATGTTTCACTGATTCTAGATCGTTTCTTCGAATGTTGATGAAACAAATAAGGGAAATGGGCTAGAAGGATTACCTATTGAGATGTTGGTTGATAGGTTATTGTGCGCATATGACTTCTGAATCCACAGCTGATCGTGAGAGCTTCCTTTTTCTTGGAGGAACTACCTGAAATGGAACACAAGACCACCAAATAAAATTTAAACAATATATGCAGTGGACTACCTAGTGTGTGCTAGATCTGGGAAGTGTGATACTTCCTAAATGGTTGTCAATCCACTATTTAAAACAACTTAATGCTGGTAATAAAGTAAATCCTACTGTATTTAAAATGATTTAGGTATTTTATTCATCTACAATAATCAAATTTGTTCACAACAGGCTAGGATATGATTGAATCTGAAGGTCAAGGTCACTATCAGGATACTGTCATTGGTCAGGGTCGATTCTGGTCAGTTTAGGGTATTTGGTGGTGGTTTTAGGCTCTGATCTGGGTTTCTGGTAAAAGACATAGAGACCGATGTCGGTTTAGGTTAACCAGTGATGGTTATGGGTGACCGGCATTGGTATGGTCGGGTACAAGAAACTCAATAAAACTTGGCTAGGTGATAGATCTGGGATTAGATGAAGGTGGAAGGGAAATGGCGAGATTTGTATGGATCTTGAATATGCACAAGAATGATAGAGGTCCAGGTATGGGTAGTGCAAGGGTGTGGACAAAAGGATGGTCAATTTTTCATGGAGGTAAAAGGGTGGGGAATGGAAATGAAAGCAGAAACTAATAACAAATGTAAAAGGATCTGATGACAAGGAACCAATGCAAGTTAACAAACTTACTGCTTATACGAGCTTGATGCCTGGTTGGTAATGGTGGGTGATCAAATGAACTTGGTGTAGTGTTGGCACTTCCTCGGATGCTCTTATGAAGGCATGTGGCTATGTAATTACTACAGTACTGTCTATGGGTGTTCTAATGCTTGTACAGATGTTGATTTTTCTTGCATGCAGCTTTGGTTTCGTCACTTGTTCTCTAAGATGTCTCTTTCTCTTAGAAATGTGCCAACTTCCAAAACAATGTACCAACCTCAAAATAAGGTTGTTTTGGGAGTTAAAAGGTAATCGACGGTGGTTCCATCTTTTACCGGTGTCAATTAGGGTAGGATTTCCTAGGTTTACTAAACTTTGAGATCCCTTCGATTTTCTAGGATATCGTTTCGTTTACTCCATGATTAGCATGGAAGCTTCCTTCTAACATGCAAGAATGTGGTTAGAGAGGGAATGTAGGCATTGATTTTTAGGGTTTGGGTATGTTTTAGTTAGTTATGGAAACTTACTAAGAATGGGTCTTAGGGCAAGGTGGCTTGATGAGGTATTTAGGTGAGGTGGATATGTGGGCATTATCCCAATTAGGATATTTAAATAATAAATAAGGTGAGGATAATGAATTAATTTAATTAAATGAATTAAATTAATATTATAGTGGGGTGAAAGGGGCCATAGCTAGTTTGATGTGTTCAAGGTATTTATTTGACGAGGAACCAAAGGGGAGTGTAACCTAATTTTAGTGTCTACACAAAGAATAATTGGAACTCAGCAACCTCTAGACAAGAATAATTAGAAATTGCATACTCCAAAATATATCTATTCATAACACCACTCCACTAATGATCTACAATGCATGTCCAAGTTAGATCAGCATCATGTGAATCTTAGAATTCTTCATACATCCAAACAAGTGTTTTAAACCTCTAATTTCTCTTCGATGCATAAGCAACCAGCCACTCATATAACTCTATAGGAAAATGTAGAAGAATGTCTCATACAGCTCATGATACATATTTTGTTCAACCCACATACATGTATTAAATTCAAGTCCATTACTAAATCTGTGAGCATACTCTTCCTCTAAATTGTCCAACCATTCTTCAATACTTGGAAAAATTCAACCGTTATACGTAACCAAAATGTAGTCTTATTATTTCACCAAACAACCCAAGGCACGCTCGCACATCACTCATCCAAAGCCGAGCGCTCATCCAAAGTGCGCAAGGGTACTAGGTCCATATTTTATGTTAGCTTGTTTAGGAATACAACATGATCATACAAATATTATAGATCCATAACAGATAATAAAGTATATTACAGAGTATAAACTAGATCTACATCTTAACCATATGCAAGTTTACTCATACAAGAATAAAGATTAAGTTTACCATGCATGAACCAATCACAGATATATCAACAACCAATATCCATCTATAAAGATCTATTACATTAATTGTTGTAAAACACATAAGCTTTATACATACATAGCATAGTCACCACAAGTTACGCATGCTCATAAATCCACAACATAACTCTATTAAAAAATGGATCCCTAAATCATGCAAATCAATACATATTTATATGTAGTGGGGAATTTCCATTTACCACCTAAGCACACTCAAAATAGACTACCGGTAAGATTAGCCATGTGCCCTTACATGATAAATACAAACGCGTACAAGATCACTAATAATAGATTATCTAATAATATGACTACATTCTAATCCTATTAATAGCTCCAAAACTATGCATGTCAATTGATCTTCCACTTGTCTAAAATAGCCTTTGCATGCTTTCCAAGTCTTCTACAAAACGTTCTCCACACTCCACATCTATATTTAGCCTTATACTAGAAAATGGCTAAGTCACGACTTTATACTTTCCTGGGCATGCCCTATTTCCCTATAATTCCATGTGCACTACATGCCCTATATCCTGTACCCATAATCCTTATGCACCTTTAATACTTAGGCTATAGTTCATTAGCCCAATAATCACAACCTGTAAGTAGGTTAACTCTTTTGAAATTTCAAACTTTGATGGAGAGGTAGTCTAGATCTTGGTCAATGGGATTTATCTTAAACCTTCCTTTTGAGTTTTTTTTGTTGCATCATGTACATAATTGTGTTTTGTGTTTCCTTTATCTTGTTGTTTTTGGAGGTTCCTTTCTATTGTGTTTTCTTGTGATCAATGATTTAACTTACTCCCTCAATCTTTTTTTGGTGATCCTTTAAATAAGTGTTATGTTGCACAAGTATTGGCCCCATTTACAATTTTCACAAGTTCTGAGAATCTGTGAAGCAAAGGTTAGATACCACATAATTTTGAAAAGCCAAAAATGATGAAGATACAAAGAAAATAAGTTTTCTAAGGAAGAAATGAACTTAGATGATAACTCCATGCCCAACAAATATGACAAGTTATTGACCAATACATCTAGTAGGAAGTTGTCCCGAAAGTCACCAAATCATGTCAAAATAGCACTTGTGTTGTTTTGACAATTGTATCTAAGATCTAGACTTAGGTGGAACTCACTTGAAAATTTGTGAAATAAAGGATTTAGTGTTCCATGGAAATGGATAAGTTAGTGTGTCGTAGACTTTTTAGAATCCATGTAACAAAGGAGAATCATGAGGTCGAAATTCATGGAATGGAGAGATTGTGTTATGGGTGATTGTGGATACAAAAGTAAAGGCTAATTATGAAATAGAGAGAAACCTATGGGAGATAAAATCCCACACAAGTCATAGGTTTTGGAACAAGAAAGATTAAAACCTACAACATAAGGCAAATAAAATATGTGGAAATCATAAGTTTACTGAGAATATAGTAAGTCCGTGAAATAAAGGATCCGTGTAACAAAGGAAAACTCCACGGAATGCAAAAAATTCCACAAGGTGGAAAATAAACCCACAAAGGTTAAATGTTGTGGAGAAAATGCTAGATTACATATTAAAGTGGAAGTAAAAGGAACCGCAAGTTGTCTATGACTTTCCAAACATCACTAAAGCTTTAGAAGGTAGGAATAAACCAATAAAAGACTTAAATATCATAGAATAATATAAAAAGTCCTTGAAGCACAAAAAAACCATGAACTGTGCACTCAACCACTTCAAAACCAAAATTTAATGTCGAAGGAATTTTCCTCTTGTACTAGCATTGTGATGGCATTTGATTGGAAAGAATATCATGAACCCATACCTTCTCTACAAATTCAATGATGATTGATCCGTAAGGGTTAAGCAAGGTGGTTCGATTCATTTAATGAGGGATGAAATATTATTATCTCCTCATACTCCCATATTTATCAATAAATGTAAGTGTATTGGCACATAAAAATAGTCAATTTTGTTAATTCCTAAGCTCTGCCCTTTTCATCTCAAAGCTTTTGTTCTTGGGCCTCTGTAATATTCCTATGGAAGTTTCATGCACCTTTTCTCTATGAAGTTGTAAATGGATAAGTTCATGATATTATATATGCAAGTGTGATTCCTTTCCTTTGAATGCTTTAGTGTTTATTATGAATCTTTCAGTCCTCTTACATGACTTCAATCTTATCGTATAGCTTCTTATTGACATCTCTATGCATTTATTTAAAATTTCACATGCAATGTTATATCTATGTCTTTGGATCTAGAATTGTGTCCTATTCTAGTTTGGTGCATCATCTCTCTTTTATTTTAGCATTTCTCTCTTTCTCTCAACCTTGTTCCCTTGTAATTCTTAACATAGGATTAGGTAGAAGTAATTTAGTGTTGGCTAGATAGTCGCAATGAGATAGGATAATAGGAATCCATCCTTCTTCAAAAATTTACCTCAAAAGGTTTCGTTTTCACACACTTTGGAGGTATTTCCATGTTTTTTTGAGGTGTTGGAGCCTAGTTTCAGCAAGGGTGCAATCTCAAGTGAAAACAATATTTTAGCAAGATCTAACTCAACTCAAGCATTGTCAAAGAGAGTGGCCAATCATACTTTATTTCATTTATATATCACATGCTAGGTGGAGAATGATGTGTGGGTTAAGGCCTCTTCAGAGAAAGGCCAACATCAGTGGTGCATGGGGGGGTCCAAAACCCAACTAATTTTTGTTTTCCATGGTATCTTACCTATGGTTAGGATTTGAGATCTCATCCAGGATGTTCAAATAACTTCACAAAATGGTCACAAGTTAGGGTTTGATAGCGATAAACAATTCTAGGAAAGTGATAGTGTCAAAAAGTTATAGATCCAAAATCCAAGCAAATCTAAGACTATATAGAAGGGTTAAGACTATACTATGCGGTCTTGGAAGAGTTATATGGTTCCATACTAGGAAGTATCCAATTAGAGTTCCATAAAAAAAAGCAACATCAGTCCCAAATCTCCCTGTTCTAGCATTATACACTCTCATAACTTCCCAAAATCATTCGTAATCAACTAAATACATTGACCTCCTTGTGTTGTCAAGTTAAGTATTAATGTGTTGTTCTCATATTTGTAATTAATTTTGGAAGTTAATTAATTAGAATAACCTCTTTTGTTAACCCTTACATATTTTTAGTGTATTCATTTCAATAATTCTTATATTTCACATAAATCTAATTAGAGTGTAAAAATTTATGTGAACCTAATGTGATATTCAATCTTAGCCATGTACCCTAAAATCCTTAGGGTTCATTTGTTCTATCTTGTTGTATACTTCTTCTTCTTTGATTGATCATTCTATTTCTGATTGTAATAATTACTTCCCCTCTTGATCCCACCATATCCCTCCTCAAGTTCATTCAAGTTAATCCTACATTTAATGATATCATCCATAATATCTTTCATGGTGTTTAAATCCATCCTTGCATGTCTATTAATTATGCACAAGCAGTCATGAAAGTGGCTCTTTATTTTCATAAGGAACTTATATCTTTTACTTCCATTGGCTTACCCTCACAAGATGTTATTGATATTGGACTCCTCTATATATTCAAGTGATAATACATCACAATTTGGTTAAACATGTACTCATACTCAATGGATATGGACTCATTATTTATAGCACATCCTTTCTTAATATGTTAGGAATCTCAGCCCATGATCTTACCCTATATGTGTGTGTGTGTGTGTGTGTGTGTGTGTGTGTGTGTGTGTGTGTGTGTGGTCTTTGACAATATGACCCGTTAGGTGCTTGGAAAAATAACATTAGCAATTACTTTATGCCCTTACACTCTCCTACTATTTTTCATGTTATGCCTAATTTTATTAGTTACAATTTTCTATTGGGATTCCCTTGGATTCATGTAATGTATGTAGTTCCATCTACCCTTTATAATTATCTCAAATTTTCTTACCAAGGAACCATGCACACCATTAAGGTTGATCATGCACCTTTTAAATATTTTGCCACTATAACTCCTAATGACATGTTCACTCCTCGTATCCACCTTGGTTTCCCTTATTATCACCATTATGGTAAATTTTACTAGTAATTATTACAACATGGCTTTATCAAACATGGACTTGGTCATTATGGCCAAGGAATTTAAGATCCTATAACAATTTAGTCTCAACAGTCTAATGAAGGCATTGGATATTCTCTATGATATTTTTATAAACCTTCACTAGCCCCGACATTCCTTCATGTATCATGCAAGCATTCCCTTGAGGTTTTTACTACACATTCAAATCCCACTTTGAAGATTGTAAGACCCAATCTCATTGATGAGAGTGTTTCACCTATTATCCTATCCTTGGATGAATTTACTAATGAGGATTCCATCCTTGAACACTGGGAATATATGAGGATCTCTATTCCTTCTTTCATAAGAATAGGTTTCCTCATCATTTACAACCTCATGCATACTTCAAATGTGGATGTGGTTTCCGAAATATTACATGATTCCCTAAACGCCATTCCTACCCACATGTATCTAGAAGACCGCTCCAGCCTTTTGAATGAAAAATTACTTCTTTTTATGTCACACTACTAGTAATAATTATTGCCTAGTACTCCTAGTTACTTCTCTTTGTGACACAAAGAGGGATGAAATACAAAAATTTACAAGATTTCCTTGACCTTTCTTTCTTGGACTTATAATGATATACATGTCATCAATCCATATGTTGTTATTCATAACATTTTGTTACACAATAATACTAAAAATTTCCAATATAAAATCTATAAGATGCAACCTAAAGTAGATTTCATAGTCAAAAAGTAATTTCAAAGTGGATTTTAAATGTTGGATTCATCGAGCTAAGGATTACCCCTAGTGGGTATCCAATATCATCTTGTTGGAAAACTAAATGGTGATATCCGTTGTTGTATTGATTTTCGAGACATAAATAAAGCATTTCCTAAAGATAGTTTTCCTCCCACATATAAACATTATCATTGACTTAATTGTTGGCTATGACATGTTATCTTGTATGGATGATGTTTCTAGGTATAATCAGATTAAAAAAATAGGATGACCGGAAGAAAACCTCCAATTCTGACTCCCTAGGGTACCTTTTACTACATTGTCATGACCTTTGGGTAGAATAATTTTGGTGTTACTTATCAATGCGCAATGACACAAAAATTCCATGATCACATCCACAATATTATTGAAGATTATGTTTCACCATTTTATTTACATTATTGAGATGAAATAGATAAGGGTAAGGGCTAAGGAGGAATACCTATTTATGTTGGTCGATTGATGCTTGTTGCATGCATTCGACTTCTCGATCCAATACTAACCGTGAGAGCTTCCTTTTGGCTAGGAGGAACTACCAATGTTGTAGATCCAATGGTTGGTTGGTGGGGATGATTGATTGGTGAGATGGAGCTTGGTGCAATAGTGATGCTTCCTGAATGTCGCTGTGAGTGTGAATTCCTCCTGGATTTGTCTTAGTGTTGGCTATGGATGTCTGTAGGTGTGAAAAGGCTTTGGTTCTGCTTGCATGCAGTTCTCTTCTCGTCTCCTTGATCTCAGAATGTGCCAACCCAAAAACAAGGTTACTAAGGTGAATAAATGGTAACCGACGATGGTTTCAGTTGACAAGCATCGGTTTAGAGGTGACCAGTGTTGGTTAAGGTAGGATTCCCTAGGTTTACTAAAAATGGTAGATCTTTCCAATTTCTTAGGCTAGGTTGGTTTATTCTCATGGATTATAATGGAATCTTCCCTTCTAATGAGCGGGAATGTGGTTAGAGAAATCTTAGGCATGTGATTTTAGGGTTAGAACAAATCTTAGCTCATTAAGGAAAGTAAGATTAGGTCTTATTTAGTTATGGAAACATGCCAAGAATAGGTCTAGGGTGAGGTGGTTGGATGAGGTGTCTAGGTGAGGTGGAAATTAGGTTAATTAAGGTAATTAAATGATGAATATTGTGAGGATGGGTATTAAATTAATTAAATTAATATTAATGTGGGTGGAAGGGGCCATGGTTAGGTGAATATATTTGAGTTGGCTATTCGATGGGGGGCCAAGGGGAGTGTGACATAATTTTGGTGTCTACATTTTACCCCTTTTTGTTGCATAGCTTGTATTGGTAAGTGATATTGACAAAAATAGGAAATGGTTGTGTTGAGTGTAAGTGAGGGTGGTGTTACCCCAAACATGGGTGAAGGTAACCCCCCTCAAACTAGGAACTGATGAGGTGGGAGATGAAAGTGGTGAGTGGTTTGATAAAATGAGGAGGTGGGTGGTTTGAGAAAATAGGGTTAGGTGTGAAGAAGGTGATGGTCGAGGGTATGGTGATTGTAAGAGGTAGGGTGGGTGATTAGGTAAAGCATTCAAACATACGCATACGTTGTGAAATGCCATGAGATACCAGGGTTTCTCAACATAACAAATGTACGTTAGCTAGGGTCAGAAGGTTATCCTAACAAGGGTTGTTGAGGTCTAATATCCAGGGTAAAGATACGATCCAGAACTCAACAAGGTAAGATGTAGGAACACATAGGTGTGGTCCGATACATCCAAAAGGTCAAAAGGTCAAGGTTTGTTTAGATAAGGGTCACGACCATAGGTAAGGTAAGGCTATTAGGCTAAGAAAAATAGGTACCATCATCGTAAGATGCAATAGGTGAGGATATGAGAATATCCACTTAATCAATGGTTAGGTAGGTAGGTGTGGGTAGGATAGGTGGAGGTAAAAATGGGTAATGGGGTAAAGGTCAAATTGGGTAAACAGGAAATAGGCTAGGGTCAAAGGTAGTGACAGTTGAACATACGCATACGTATAAACTATGGCACGGTACCAGAGTGAAAAGCTTGCAAACTCTACATCATCCAAGGTCAATAGGTCTATCCAAACAAGGTTGAAGTGAGTTTGGTATCTAAGGTATAGGATATGGTGTAGAAACACAACAGAGGTCGTGACAGGAATGTTCGGGTATGTTGGGTAAACCAAAGGTCAGTCAAGATAGACAACATGGTAATAGGCAAGGTAAGGTCAGTAGGCTAAACAAATATGGGTAACCGTGTCGCAAGGTATAGCAAGTATAGTGGTTCAAAGGTCACTAAAAATGTTCTAGGTCTAGGATTATAGGTTATGGCACATGAGGTTAGGTGTGTGTAAAAAGAATGTGTGGTGTAGGAAATGCCATGGGAGAGGTAGAAATATGTGCCAACCGATGGTGACATGGGATGATAAATGATGAGGTCGGGAGAATGAGGTGGAGGGTCAGGGTCAGCGATGGGTTAGGTGAAAAAGTTTGTGGGCAAGTAGATAAGGTGTAATGGGTTGTCATGGGGTCAAAACAGGTAATCGACACCAATCATGCTTAACCGATGATGGTCTAGGTAAACCGACCATAGTTTTCTAGGGCACAGGACCGATGTCGGTCTAGGTACATTTGACGTTGGTCGTCGGGTGTGGTTTAAAAAGTAAATTTCTACCTTTTGTAGAATCATTTTTAATTTTCCAAATAGGATAAAATGACAGAGGAGAGAGGAAAATGTGGAAAGTGACCGAGCAAGATAGAAAGATGATTTGGAAATCCTTGTAGCAGTGACCGACAAGTGATAAGCGGGTCCACTAGATCTATTTGATCGATTTGGTTGGTTGGAGGTGAGGAGGTTGGTTGGTGATGGTAGAGGTAGGAGAGGGATTGGGGGACCACCATCAGTAGTGGCCCAATATGCCACCACAGAGATAGTAGTGGGATGAGGTATGATTCAATCCCATTCCTAGTTTAGTAGGTTAGATTTGTGTAGAGAAATCAGGTTAGGGGCAAATAGGTTTTGGGGAAAAAGGTAAATTTTAATTTGGGATGAAAAATGGGTAAAATAGGAAGGGAGAAGGGTATATTTAGGTGAATTATGGGTGGGGATGAATTCAGGGGGGATTTGGGTAGGGAAGGATAGGTCGGGAGGGTAAAATGGTGTGTTTGTGGGGAAATAGGGTAGGGTGTCAGGATTTGGTTGCCGCGACAGTGACCGACGTCAGTCAAGGGTTGGCTGATGTCGGTTGGTGTGAGCCAACAATGGTCATAGATGAGGTGACTGATGTCGGTTGTATTAGACCGTGGTCGGTCTCACCTAAACCGGTGTCATCATTATTTGGAGAAAAATAGGAAAAAAGGAGGTAGGGTGGGTGGGTGAGATAGGTAATGGTATAAGAAAATGTTGTGGATGGAAAAATAGCATGGGTGAGAGGTTTAAATAGGTATGGTGGAACAGTAATTGGTTAGGGTTAGAGTGGGTAGATAGGACATGTGATAAGAAGGTAAGTTGCGAGGGGAAAAGAGGTAGGGTAATAGGTATAGGTGAGGTGTCAAGGGTGATTGTAGGTATGGGCAAGGTGTATTAATGTGATGGTTTTTGGATGTAGGAAAGATATTAGCCATGGATGTGAGATAGGGTACCACCCTTTCTCGCGGAGGTACGAGGGAGTGCGACATTCGATGATTGGTGCCATGTTGTAAAGGTTGGCCTGATTAGGGTTAGACATTACCAACACGTCATCTCAGAGCTGAGTTTGATGGTCACCCTCATCAATGGATGGGATTCGGTGACACATACATTCCATCTTTCGATGGGTGAGATCACGGTCACATTGGAGGATGTTTACAGATCCTGCGATTCGATAGTGGGGACATAGGTGTATTCTTTCTCCTCATAGGCATCTAATGAGTTGATGTTGAAAGCAGTGTTTGGCAAGGGCCCGGTGGAGTTCGAAGTTTTATAGTGCTAGTATGAGCTATGGAGATATGTATCGGGCCCATCCATAGGATATGAGGCTAGTGGTGTTGCTGATGGAGGTAGTCTATTGTTTTACATTGTAAAATGTAGAGGGTGGGAGATTCCCATGATCATTGATGGGGGTTCTACATGATATGGTGGAGGACAAGACCTATTTTGCATGGGTACCTACATTCCGATACAATTATACAAAGAGCTATGGGCTTATGGGCAGCTATAGAGGTTTAGCCTATGTTGTAATTTTGTACTTCATTATTAGGCATATGTCACATTATGTGTATGCGTCCCTTTGGTATGCCCCAAGCTAATGCATTCAAGTGGGTTTTTTTCAGCCTGGCTTCGGGTGATGGGTGCCTGTAATTGGGGAGTGCTTGAAAGTGCTAGAGCTACACATGATGTAGCTTATTACAGGTGCATTTGCTAGAGGGTTTTTCTGGCATGGACATCATTTTGAGGTCATATGTGGGTTTCCCATCATATGGGTGGATGGTCGAGCAGCTACATGCTGCTCGATGGATAGAGGGGCAATGTGTAGGAGAGCACGAGATGATACCTATAGATAGGGTCAAATGGTAGTTCAGGCTACTTCAAGATATACCCCTACCCTTCCAATAGTATAGGAGGGATGACATTGAGAGGCCTCTGCCTCTACCATAGCCAATAGGGTAGGAGGAGCAGGTGATAGACCGGTGGATTGATGATTTTGGGTTTACTAGTAGATAAATAGAGTGGTGGGCTACACATTTACAAGTAGTACCATCGAGGTCGGGGTAGCCAGATTTAGCCACCATCATAGTGTAGAGAGGGACTCCCTACAGGGGCAAGTGGCTACCATGATTACACAATTGGGGATAGTGCAGGGGAAGTTGACAGGTTTAGAGGCACAAGTTTCCACTTTATAGGCACATGTGGCCACTCTACAGGCCCAAGTAGTGTAGGGACAGGCACCCACACAGAGTGGAGATGGGGATGGGGTATAGGTGGCTGCCCTACATGCATATGTTATTGGTTTGCGCAGGGTAATTGGCCACTACACACAGCACAAGTTGTGGCCCTTCATGCCTAGATATAGGAAAGGGTGGGATAGGGTCCCTCATGATAGGCATGGGCATAGGGATAGGGTCCCTCTTTACAGGTACCAATGGGACAGGGCCCCAAGAGATAGATACAGGGGCTGAGACCAATGGCACCTCCATAGATAGTACTTATGGCTAGGTTCAGTGATGCCCTAGGATAGGCATAGTATTATTAGGAGCACTTGATGGCTATTAGGATACACATCCCATCCTGTGCAGACTATAAACCATTGCAAGCCTCAAGTGAGAGGACTAGGTCTCACACCTATAGTGTGGAGAGCATAGGGGCGGTGAGCCCGAGACAAAGTTCAAGAAGAGTACACCAAAGTACAAAGCATAGCTCCAAGTTTGGTACCAACCGAGGGCAAACCGAGGCACATGGTGGGTGGTGAGATGTTAGCTAGATGCCATACAAGGGCAAAGGAGGAGGAGGAGATAAGTGAGATAGATATGGAGGATATCCAGTGGGGATACCTAATAGCTATATGTCCCTCCATTCTATATAGTTATTTATTTTTATATATCTTGGCCTACGTGCCGAAGAGAGTGAGGACGTATATGAGAGTTTTCTGTTATTTTCGATCATATACCGGCCCGTGTGCCGAAGATGGTGAGGTTTTACAAGAGAGGTTGTTTGAGATACTGGTATTTATTTATATCCATGTACACATGTATGTATACACATACTTTCTTATTTATAGTTGATGGTATTTATAGCATGGATGGGGTTATTGATTTTAATTTCTATTATTATGTATGTATGTGATGGAAACAAGGTGGATTAGGCATGATGGAGTCATGTTAGTTTAGGCATGATTAAGTCAGGTTGGTTTATGCATGATTGAGTTAGGTTTTTTAGGTATGATTGAGTCAGGTTGATTTAGGCATGGTGGAGTCATGTCGTTTTAGGCATGATGGATTTAGGTTTCTTTAGGCATGATTGAGTCATGTTCATGTAGGCATGATTGATTCAGTCATAGGTCTGAGTGATTCAGTTGGTTAGGCATGATCGAGTTAGGTTGGTTAGGCATGGTTGAGTCGGTTTTATGGTTGATTGAATTTATAATTCATTAATTTTTGTAATTAATGATGGTATAGATTGTGTTAAGATGATTTGTAGGAAAATGTATGATTATGGTAAAGAAATGGTAGATGTGATGAAATGAATGTATGTGTTATGATGGTAAAAATGTTTAGCAATTGTTGCTTGTTTGGTTTAATTTCCAGTTATTGATATATAATGGAAACTAACTAGGTAAGAATGTGAATAAGAAATTAAAAGGGGGTTTTGGTTATCGTAAAGAGTGGCCGAGCTAACCTCCAAGGGCCCCATGCCCTCGAAGTGTCGCTACATAGTCCCGGTGAAAAGGGACCTCAAGATGATGTAGTTCTCCCATAAGCTAGGGAAGATTATGATAAAGTAGAGGAATGGGTTG
The DNA here is from genome assembly GCA_018340775.1 of Taxus wallichiana var. yunnanensis. Lineage (NCBI taxonomy): Eukaryota > Viridiplantae > Streptophyta > Pinopsida > Cupressales > Taxaceae > Taxus > Taxus wallichiana. The sequence goes on from CM031243.1 coordinate 88,659,935, forward strand.
GTAGGTGTTAGGAATGGGTGAATGCATGTCATAAGAATGATTGAGTTTAGGTCATAGGCATGGTTGATTTTAGGTCATAGGCATGGTGAAGTGGTTTGTAAATATAGGTGTCAATGATCTGGTCTTGTATAGGATAATCAATAAGTAATGAGGAAGGCAAATGGTAAGAGGGGGTAAAAGAGCCACTTAATTGATAAGAACCCTAATGAGTTGACCATACCTAAGAGGGACTCATCATCCTAAGACCCTAAAGGCATTGCATAACTGACCATTCCAAGGGTGAAGAAAGTCACATAATCACAAAAATGTTGCGGTTCTGAAAGTCCCTTGAGTAAAGAGGAAATTAGGCTAAAAAGGAAAGGAGGTGAGAATGGGTGGTTTAGCGTAACTTAGTGTACGACAGTGTGTTTTTCGGAACAAGAAACCCAAGATCAAAAATAGGCAAGTCCATGACAAAAATTCATCTTTTTCTTCATTTGTTTATTTTTAATAGACTGATCAATGCGGGAAGTCTATATGGGATGAGTATATTGTCTCTTGAGGTCTTCCTGAAGGCGATAGATGCGGGAGCTTGTTATATATATATATATATATATATATATATATATATATATATATATATATTTATTTATTTATTTATTTATTTATTTATTTATTTATAAAAAAAAATTATTTTTTTAAATGACTTTATATAGTTGTCCTTCAAGGAGAAGTCTATTTATAGCAAAGTGGAAATAGAATGAAGAGATATCCCTTTTGAGGGATTCATCTTTTGCTAGAAGTTTGACTCAAGGAGTTGCATCCCTTTTTGTTTTTAGATGTTTAAGTCATTGACAAGACTATAGAGGAAGATTAGGTTCTTGTTTAGAAGACAAGACCATAGCACAGAGATTAACTATGAAAGAGGTGGTTTCAAGTGATGAATGACCATGGGATTTCATCTTTGAATAAGATGAAAATTATCCATGAGAATCATGTAATGAGTAGAGCCATGGTACTCATATTGAAGATAAGGCTGAAAGGTGATGGGTAATCACATGATTCTTGTTGAGTTGTGGATCCTCAAAATGGGTAATATGGAAGATGAAACGCGCTCAAGGGATGAGCGATCAACTAATAGAAAGTGGTATAGAACTAGACATCAGCAATAAAATGGTCAAAGATGTAAGGCATTAAGTGGCTTGGGTTGGGTTCACCTTCGAGTAAAGATAAATGATAAGCACATGATCCATAGGAATGGGTAACAATATAGGGTCCAAGCTAATTAGGAGAAAATTTACCCTGTTTATTTTTGTCCTCTTTGGTTACATGTTGATTTTCCTTCAGGATGAGGTCACCGACCGGAAATTTTTGTTCGTGAACACATTTTTCATAGGCATGTTTGATACGTTTTTGGTAGATTTGGAGATGGTAAAGATCATTGAGATGGCGTTCATCTAACAACTCAAGTTGTGTCAAATAATCTTGGAAAAATTCATGATCGTTGAGCGTGTATTATAATGAGATGCGGAGAGAAGGAATCTACACTTCAAGAGGTAAGATAGCCTTGATATTATAGACCGAGAGAGAAAAAGGTGTGGCAGCGGTCAAAGTGTGAATTTGGTGAGATAATCCCACAAGGTGAAAGGAATGTGTGTATGCCAATCCTTTCCAATATCGTTGACTACTTTCATAAGAATTTTGTTCAAGGTTTTATTGTTGATTCAGCTTGACCATTGGTTTGTGGGTAATAAGGTGATGAGAAATTGAGTTGGATGCCAAAAGCGTCACATAGTTTTGCATAGGGTTTTGTTTTTGAATTTCTTTCCATTATCAGTGATGAGGTGGTGAGGAACACCAAAGTGAAAAATGATGGGATGGTTGATGAATTCACATATTTTCTTGGCTTTTTTAGAAATGAGGGGAATGGCCTCTACCCATTTAGTGTAATATTTAGTAGTGGTTATGATCCATTGGTGGCATTGTGAAGAATGGGGTTGATCTCACCGACAAGATCTAAACCCCATTGAGAGAAATGCCAAAGGTCTCGTGTGACCTGTAAGGCATGACTAGGTGTGTGATGGAGATTAGCATGTTACTAGAATTTCACGCAATGTTTGAAATAACATTCACGGTTTAGAGTTGGCCAATAATAGCCTAGGAAAAGAATGTGTTTTGCGATAGCTAAACCACTAAAGTGACCTCCACAAATTCCATCGTGGAATTCCTTAATGGTGTAGGGAATTTCAGAACTCATAAGGCATCATAAGAGAATGTTACCAAAGATGAATTTGTAAAGAAGACCACCCATGATGACATAACGGGAGACACTTTTAAGAAAGGCACATTGTCCATTACGAGTGAGATCAATGGGTAAAATAGAAAGGGAAAGATAGTCTTCATATATTTTTATACCAAAGGTCATGGGGGGGAAATGGTTCGACGGAGTAGACCTCATAAGGAAAATAAGAGGATGATTATATCCTTTGTATTGTGAAAAATATTTTAGAGTCAAGTGAGCGAAGTGGGTATCTAAGAAGCCAAATAGGCCATGGTATTCACAAATTTATTGGTAGATCCTGGGGTGTTTTGAAGTTCATAACGGTCAAAGGTGGTCAAAAGTATGTCAACATGATGCTTATACTTTTGAAGTATCTAATTATGACACTGGTATATACCATTGACTTGGTTTATGACAAAGTAGTAATCACCAAAGATGTTTATTGACTTAACATCTAAGGCATAAGCATCCTAGAGACCCAATACGAGTGCTTCATATTCAGCAATATTGTTTGTACACTCAAACTTTAGTTTGAAAGAAAAGGCATAGGTTCACCCTCAAAAGGAATGAGGATAACACCAGCCCCTCCCCATGCCGACACTTAGATATATCAAAGAAGAGTGTCATTTGGTAAGAAAATTTGTCTAGGGAGAGGGTAGCTATAGACTCTGGGAAATCAAAGTTAGATGGTTGATTCCCGTAAAGAGGTGTGTCACCAGTTGGTCAACAATATCCTAGCCTTTGATACACTTTTGATGAATGAATTTGAGGTCAAGGTCGGTGAGAATCATAAGCCACCATGTAGCACGTTGATGTTGATAGGGTTTGGCGTACATATAGTGTAGTGGGTTAGTGTTAGTAATGAGGAAGGTTTTGTGGTTGAGTAGGTAATGTCGGAGTTTGGTGGTGATGAAAACTAAGGCTAAGAAGATTTTTGGTGTGGGTATATCTATTTTCATAGTTCATAAGGGTATGGATTATGTATTAAACCACTTTCTCCTAGTGTTTTTCGTCGTGATGAGTAAGCATGACACCTAGTAATGGTCAATGGCAGAAATATATAGGTAAAAGGGTTGGTCATCCATAGGAGGAATGAACATTGGTTGTTGAAGGAGGTATTATTTTAAGGCCTCAAAGGCTTTATGGCATTCATCATCCCATTTGAATGAAATGTATTTCTTGAGAAGATGATGAAATGGTTGACAATGGTCAGAAAGTTGTGAGATAAAATGTCAAATAGATTACAACTTTTCTTGTTAGCGTCAAAGTTCATGGAGATTAGTGGGTGGAGGCATATCCATAATAGCCTTGACTTTAGTAGGATCGACTTCTATTCCACGCAAAGAAATGATGAAACCTAGGAGTTTTCTCGGAAAGTACTACAAAGACACACTTCTTTGGTTGAAGACACACACAATACTTGATGAGATAGTCAAAGATAACTTTACGACAGGCGCAGGTGTTCGGTTTGATCTTTGGATTTGGCAAGCAGATCATCTACGTAATCTTCCAATATGTGATGCATGATGTTATGGAAGATGTAAGTCATGGCTCACTGATATGAACCACCAGTATTTTTTAGGCCAAAAGGCATGACTCGATAGCAAAAATTCCCCAAGGGGTGATGAAGGTAGTCTTGTGTTGATCCTCTGGAGCTAGTATATTTTATTATAGCTTGAGAAACTGTCCATAAGCGATAGCATTTCATGGCCAGTGGTGAGATCAACTAGTTGGTCAATGCCTAAAGGGGGAAATCATTTTTAGGACAAGCTAGGTTGAGGTCACGGAAGTCCATACAAATGTGGAGTCCCCTATTACCTTTGTGACAAGAACAACATTATAAATCCACTAGGGATAGTCAATGGGTAAGATAAAGGGAACTGAGAGAAGGTGTTGAAGCTCTTCTTTGACCAGAAGAGCAATGCGAGGATGAATTTTCTGCAGCTTTTTTTTAATGGGTTTGGCATCAGGAATGGTGACGATATTATGGACCACAATTTTTGGGTCAATACCGGGCATATCAGCATAGGACCAAGCAAACATGTTGCTATGGTCCTAAAGGAAAGAGGTGAAGGCTTCCTATTCAGTAGCATCTAAGGGTGGCCTATCTTTAGAATGCTCGAGATCATCCTAAGTGTGAATGTTGATTTTGATGGTCGATTCATTCAACATGGATTGTGTCTTAGAAGGTAACGATTGATGAATATAAGAATCTTCCACACCTAGTTAAGTGAGGATGGATTCATTGTCCCGACACTCGAATGACATTGATAGAGGGTGTATCTTTATCAATCATGTTAGTATACGGGAATAGGAGAGAAGAGGGAGCTTCACCACAAGTGTTGATAGGTCGAGGTCCTAGGAAATGGTGTTTACGAAAACAAAAGTTAGGAGGAATAGATTTGGGATCTATGGACTCGTGGGTGAAGATGGTAATGTAGGTGAAGGAGGTGAGGAATGTTTTCCATCCGAATGAGTTCGACATGATCCTTCTTGGAAAGTGGTGTGTCAAAACCAATGTCATTACAATCATTGTGTTTACGAGAGGTATAGGAAATGAAATTATGGTGGCCTTGTTCATAAAAGCCAAAGCCAAATCCTTTCCATGCGCACTAGTGGAGGAAAGTTTGAGAAAAGCACTGTTAGTGAGGGAGTGTAGGTCAAATGAAAATGGTTGGGTTTGGGATGGAGGTTTGGGTTTATAGGTGGCCATATCAAGTTCCCCATACTTTAAATTTGTGTGAAGTTGGGGAGGGACATAAGGAAAACATCGCCGATGTGGATGTCATAATTGGGGTATTGACGTAGGTTCCCATACTCTTGTGAGGTGAGGAAGGTGTCGATATTGTATAGGTGGTATTCCCCCAAAGTGAGGCATTGAAAAACACCTTCTAAGGTATAAGTAGTTGATATGTTGGTAGCGGAGATAGACGACTCACCGGATGATGGGGAAATAAGTGATTCAGAGGTTAGCAGAGTGGGGATAGAAAGGTTAGATGCGTAAGAGGTAGTGGTAGTTTCAATGGATTGACTTGTAGGTGAAGGTGAAGTAGGGATAGTGGTAGATGCCTTGACTATTATAAGCACAAAGCATTGGGCCGGTATATTATATTACGAGTTCTTGAAAGTGTAGACACCAAAATAAGGTCACACGCTCCTTGACCCTTTGTTAAATAATAAACTTGAACACACTCACCTAACCATGGCCCCTTACACCCCACACTAATATTAATTTAATTAATTTAATTTAATTAATCCATGTCCTCACAATATTTATTATTTAATTATCCTAATTAAGATAATTCCCACACCACCACCTCACCTATACACCTCACCTAGCCACCTCACCCTAATTATATTCTTAATATGTTGCCATAACTAACTAAGACCTAACTAAACCCTAAAAATCAAATCCTACATCCCCTCTAACCACATTCCCGCATAAGAAAAGGTAACTCCCGCTCTTTGCCCGGATGAATAGAGAGATCTAGCAGAAATCATTGCCATGATCTCCCATTTTTAGTAAACCTAGGGAATCCCACCCTAACCAACACCAGTCACCCCTAAACCGATGTCGGTCAACCTAGAACCATCATTGGTTACCTTTTATTCCCTTTAGTAACCTTATTTCAAGGTTGGCACATTTCTAAGAGCAAGAAAGGAGACTAGAGTTGCATGTAAGCAAAACAAGCATCCTTTTACACATCTAGCCATCCAGAGCCATCACCAAGATCAATCAGAGAGCCATTATATTCATAGGAGCACTCTGGGAAAGCACCACTACAGGACCATACACGTATTCTCCGATCAACCACCTCCATCACTCAGCCATCAAATCCTTAACACAGTAAGTATGGCCCTAATTAGTATAGTTTATTTCAGTTAGTAATCTTTATTACTCCTATTATTAATCTATTCTTTGCATGTTTATTGCTTCATCACCCACTTGCTTGTAAATCAAAGATCCCTTCACCCACATCACCAAATCACCTATTCTCACCTATTGTATACTTTTGAGCATACCTAAGACCTCCACATACCCCCATTCACTCACCCAAACTTTATTCGACCTTAGATCACCCCTACCATTTAACCTATTTTGAGTTTCTTTCACCCCGACCATACCGACACCGGTTACCCATAACTATCATCGGTTCTACCTAAACTGGCATTGGTCACATTCAGTTGATGTCGGTCTCTATGTTTTACACCTTGACCAAGAATAGACCCAACAACCACCCTACCAGTTGACCTAAATAACCCAGAATCTGACCCTAACCAAGTCCCAAAACCTTGACAAACCCCTCACCTCTCAGATCCAACTATAGCCTAGCCTGTTGTGATTGGATTTGCTTATTGTATTTGAATGAGATACCTAAATCATATCAACTACAGTAGGACCTTGTTTATTTCTTACATTAACTTTTTTTAACAATGGATTGACAGCCATCTAGGAAGTATCACACTTCCCGGAACTAGCATATGCTAGGCAATCCATTGTCATATATCATTTAACTATATTTTTGTGGTCTTGTTTTCTATTATAGGTAGTTCCTCCTAGCCAAAAGGAAGCTCTCACATTCATTTGTGGATCAAGAAGTTAGAACACATGCAAAAACCATCAACTAACCAACATTTAATAGGTATTCCTCCTTGTCCCTTACCCTTATTTGTTTCGTCATTTGAAAAGGTAAAGAAAATGGTGAAACATTTTGGCACGCTCGATGGGACCCATCAAGGGTTATTTTGCATTTATTCATTCCTAGGTGAAATTTGTGTGTTTGTTTCCCTTAGAAAATATTTCACATTAATTTTTCTTCCTTGGAATCATTCTCCTTCTTTCTATTGTCTAAAAAAAATCATGTTTTTGGTGCTTTAAAAAGAACACATCTTCCTTTCTTTCGCATTGCATTAGTGAAAGAGCATCCCTCTTCTGTTCATCTCTTGCTACATTGAATATCACACTTTGATTTGGGTTTAAAACACTTGCATTACATTCTAATTTGTTGCATTATTAGCTCACATTAAAAAAGGGAAACCTATATGCTGGAAGTCATGCCCAGCTGATGGTTGACACAAAGAATCATAGAAATCACATTTTTTCTCTCTCTCGTGTCTTACCAAACTTGCACAAAATAAAATATACACATCTTTCTTAAACAACATCTTACCTAGGAACATCTTTCAGTGATCACACGATCCGATTGGCAGGTACTCCCCAGCTCGTTGCCTCTGTCGAGTCATCATCTTAAAGGACGGCCCGCCCCCGCCATAACATACCTAAAACCTCTCCTTTTAGATATCCTTCTTTATAGGACGCCTTCCCAACCAAAAAAATTTTTGTTCTAAATACACACAGTCAGTCCTAAATAGCATAAGCTAAACAAACATAAGAAAATCACTATTAGGATCATGCTTTTTCTTAGTGTTCTTCTTGGCTTGTGTTTTGAGGTGTGAGACTATGAATCCCCATTTTTATTCTTCCTTGCACACTCCACCATCATAGTTGGATTATTTTAACTTTTTATGAGTGTGTCAAGGCCTCATCTCCTCATTCTCAGGCTTCTAGGTTTGATTCTTCACTTAATTTGATTCACAAAACCAATTTTCTTTATTTCTTTCTAATTTCATATCACGACATCGATCCAAATGACCATCTCTAGTTCACATCTAATCATCATCGGTTAAACCCTAACCGGTGTTAGCTTCTGGCTTTCTAGTTACTTTACCTAGAATAACTTTCATTACTACTTGCTTTTGTTTCCAGCCCTCAGAGCATCATCATATTTCTCCCTTATTGATATTTTTATCATACATAGTTTCACCAGTACAAATCCAACATTCCCACTTCATTTTTTAGACTAGTTTCTTCCATAGTGACCGGTATCGGTTTCAGAAACCATCATCGGTGTTGTCCTAACCATCACCGGTCATCTTGACCATCATCGGTTTTCCCATAACCATCATCGGTCAACCTAACCATCATCGGTTTCCTGTGTTTAATTTTTCAAAATCTAGACATTGACCAGATTCACCTCCGAACCCCATTATTCTCTATTTTTACTATTTTTTGTGTCATCTATAGAATACAGTCTTACCAAGTTAGCACTTGTTCACATGGTGTTGACTCATGCACCAGACTAATGCCCTCATATTCCACGCTAGTTGTCAACCACTCCCACCTAGTCCTTCACCACCTTCCATCCTATCACCCATGGATCCAACCTTACCTACCACCATTTCTTCGGTGATGAGGATTTTACACGACTCCTTGATCAAAATCCTATGGCCTTACAGTTCTACCTTTCCCACTCTTCCACTCGAGACTCCTCTGGTCAATTGATATATGAAATGTCGGTATCAATCTCCCCTACCCTTGTTCTTACTTGCATTACCCTCACCTACTTCACCCCTGGTAGTTTCGCAGCTAGGACCCATACCCGCCATGACCATCACATCGGTAGTTTCCCTCGCACCTATCATATCTTTTGTCCCCTTGTCCACCACCAGACCATAGCACAATCTGCACCCATTATCTCACAAATACCCATTGCAACACAACCTCCCATGGTGTCGGTGACCCCTACTCCATTCCAAAATCTCATCCTCTCCATCCCACAAAAATTTCCCCCAATCGCTACTAGAGTCACGACAACCATCCCACCTACATACACCTACTATCAACAACCCCTATCTCGTTTGTCACCCATTTTGGATATGTTCCTTCCATATCGGTTCCTTATTCTCAACCTCCCTATCAGGTTCAATATCTACCTCCTTACACCACAAGAGGTGTCCCCCATCACAACCTACCAATGACCTCATCAAGTTGATGATGGAAAAGATGCAAACACTAGAAGCATCGGTTTCTAGATCACGCAATTCCCTCACCTATGATGAAATTTGTAATGAGCCTATTCACCCATCTATTCCCATTTGACCATACCCCATACATTAGGAGATGCCAAAATTCAACCACTTCAATAGCAAAGAAGATCTATAACAACATTTGTAGTCCTTTAAACATGGGTGTTACCTAATTGCCCACGATGACACTTTACTTTTGAGGACTTTCCCAATGTCCCTGATAGGACCTACATTAGAGTGGTGCAATGGAATACCAAGACACTCCATTTACTCATTCAATCAAGTGGCCCAAGCCTTCCTAGATCACTTCTCCATCAACGTTGTTAAGAAGGTTACCATGACTGATCTTTATTCCACACAAAAATATGATGACGAGTCTATCATTGACTTCATCACTCATTAGCGCAACCTCATTAACCAGCTCACATTCCAATTGCCTCAAACCGAGCTTATAGAACTATTTACTTGGGCCTATGCTAGACACATCTCACCAACCCTACAGGTGCAAAATTTTCACACTTTCAACGAAGCATTCACCATGGCACGAAAATTGGAAATTCATGTTATCGAAGAAAAGAAGATTCAACTTCGTAACAAGAACATCACGTTCAAATCAAATGATACTTCTTCATCTTCAAAACCTCAAAAAAACTATTCAAAGCCCAAAGGGTCTACTAATGTCGTAGTTCTCAAAGTTGGTCCCCCTCATCAATCAAACCCATCCAAACCCCCTTCTAATCTTTCTCCTGTACAAGCTTTCCAGTTCAAACGAGAACAACGAAAGTACACTTCCCTAGGAGAATCTTACTCCTCCATTTTGGAAAAGCTTGTTAAGGCAAGTGCCATTACCCTTCCACCCATAAAACCACATACTGGTTTGTGACCCATCCTACATGGTATAAGGAACACAACTTTTGCAACTATCATCGGGTCAAAGGTCACAATGATAATAACTGCATTACCTTCAAAAATATCATTCAAGAAATGATAGACAATGGAGACTTAGTCTTGGATAGCCCGAATGCACCCACTAACCAAAGCCTACACATCTTCAAGAAGCCATTCCCTAATCATGCCCCATCTTCAAACCAAGTGGGTGATACCTCAAATAATGATAGCATTGTCCACGAGGTCCACGCTATTTTCAATGATGCACCAGTTGCTTCCCAATTGCCTCATATTCCTTCCATAGATGAAATCTTAGCCGCGCTCCCCTACCTACACCAGAACCTATTTCATCTACTCCTCTACCCATAGAGGAATCCCCTTCATCTTCTCCTTCATCCGTGAAAGATCCTATAATCAGCACACCACCTTTGACCCCTCAAAATTTGAGTTGTCAGTGGCACCCCACTTCACCAACACAAGGAGATCCCACTTTGGCTAGCTTGCCCATCCTCTCCTCTATCCATGGAGGATACTATAGAAGTACCACCACTATGTAGATGACTATTCACCATCATACCTTCAAGATCCCGTTGATCTGATTTTGGCTCTCTTACCCATAGATTCTAAGGCTAGCCATTTCCGGTATCTCAAACACATTTTATGGGGATTCCACTCGGTCCACATCGGCTCCACTTACAACAATACCATTCTCACGCTTGGCCGATCACCTAGATTATGTCGATAGAGCCTTACTTTGGGGGCATCTTCTACTTCCTGTTTCAACACAAATGTAGTTATCACTCATTGACACCTCCACTATCTATCCAAAAGTGTTTTGGCCAACCAAACTAAACACAACCACAACTATTGCAAAATCTCCCATGACACCACTCATGGCTCAACTCACACCTCTACCCATAACCCAACATACATCTGCACCCAAACCCATGCCTATATCATCTCCCTTGCCTAAACCTATCACTACCTTAGGGGTCATACCAATAGCTAGCCTTACTCATCCACCCATCAAATTAGATTTAACTACGTCTTCCAAAACTAACACCAAACTTAACCACCCCTAAAGAAGAGCATGTCTCCTAAATCTCATACCCCAACCTCGCCAACCACACCCTTATCACCTTCACACCTTCTATCCATCCTAGGACCTCACACCCTTTAACCCCTGGCAAAGAAACCCTAATCCGCTGGTAAACTAAGAATGCAGCAACCCATTTCCCCATCGTAGACCTCTAATATACCCAAGCACCCCACACAACCTCCACCCTCATCTGTAATTTTTTTACCACCCATACCTCTAATACCATCAATAACTTCTTCACTACCCATGACACTTCCTTCTCTTTCACTCACACCTCCTACCCAACCTACGCCACCTACCTCCACAACACCTTGGTTACCCCCATGGGTAACCCGCCCTCTTCCACCATCCACTTTTCCCTCTACATCTCGTGCGCCCGTATCACCTTTACCCAAGAAGGTGCAACCTAAAGCCAAAATCTGCTACCCTCCAATAAGGTAGTTAAACCAACCACACATTCTATTGCTAGTTCATCTACCATGCCCCTACCCAAGCAGATACGACCAACACCTAAGACCACACCACACACCAAGCTAGTAGCCCAACCCACTCCCCCTCTTACAAAGACTCTTCCTACATAGTTAGCTGACACCTGTACCCAAACCCACATTCACCTCCCATTGTGATCCATTAGTAGGGTCCTACGCTAAAATCCTAACCAACCTCCTCGAAACTTTTGTCATCACATTACCACCTCTTAGACCTTATGACCCACTCAAACCCAAACCAAAAGGGTTTGACGAAACCAAAATTTTTGCCTACCATCATGTGTGTCAAGACACGATGTAGAGAACTGTAAGGCTTTGAAATTTTCTCTTGTCTAGTTGTGTCCTCCTGAAGAAAAATTTGATGATGATGATCTTCTTAATGAGGACCCCATTTCACCTTCACCAATTTCCACAGATCCTCTCATGTTACCTACTCAACAACTAAGATCTCCACCCCCACAACTCTTCGATCCATCCCCGAGATTCAAAATTAACATGGTTTGCATAAGAGAGTTGGCCAAATCACCACCCAAATGTCATTACACCCAGATCACTTCACAAGGATTTTCTTCCCCGGTATGTTTCTTCCTGTCATGCCGTTATACCACTCATCCTACACCTTCTCCATTTACCCCCTCCCCTTAGATTAACATGATCAACACGCCACCGTGCTCAGAAAGACAAAGAAAAGAGAAAACAATGGACCATCAACCAACCCTATACCCAATATACCATCTACACCCACACCCAAAGTCATCATTTACGGTCCTGCATATCCCATTTCTAACGGGGCCACACATTGTACAATGCTAAAACAACTACACTAATCCCCCCTCAAAATGTCTTTATATGACCTCATCCAGACCTCGAGTCACATCGTCAAACCCTCATGGAGGTCCTTCAATCTATCAAAGTATTACCAAATGACCCCACACCCATAGCCTCCATCATTACCCCTCACCACGTAGCCTCTCTCACTAGGTCTTTACCTTCCTCTACACCTACACCCACTTGCCAAGTGGTCACCCTCTATTTTACAGATGAAGAGATCACTTCATTCTATTTTGATGACCCCATCCCACTCTCTTTTATCTCTATATTTATCAATAATATATGCATACATACAGTGCTTTATGATGATGGTGGTGCTAGCATTAACATCATCTCCTCCCATGTGTATGCCCAAATGCAAATACCTACCAATTTACATGAATAGTAACCTCGTTATGTTGTGTTCCTTCAATGATGCCATAACCTCTACACTGGGTACCATTTTCTCCATGTTCGTATAGGTCCCCACACCATCCCAGAACTTTTCTATGTCCTAGAAGGGAATTTCAGTATAACTTGTTGCTTGGTCGACCTTGGATTTGTGTTATGGGTTGTGTCCCTTTGACGTTACATCGATGCCTCAAATTTGAACATAAGGGACATAATTACACCATCCCTACCGACCCCTCACCTTTCAAGACCTATAACATGCTATATCGACCCAATGATGTGCTTGTACCGGTCAAGGCATCCGCCACCAAAACCACTTCACCTCCACCCACAAGCCCATCCACCAAAATTGTCCACTACTTTCTGCATCTAACCTCATCATCATCCCTACTGCATTGCCTGTAGCCTCCACCATTAGCACCCATGATTCCCCTTCATCTAGTGAGCCATCTATACCCACTACCCACATACCAACTATTGATCCCTTAGAAGGTGTTTTTCAATGCCTCACTCTAGGGGAATACCACCTATACAATATCAATACCTTCCTCACCCCACAACAATATGGGAATCTACATCAACACCCCAGTTATGACATTCGCATTAGTGACATTTTCCCTTATGGCCCTCCCCACCTTTGCACCAACCTAATGTATGGGGGACTTGATATGGCCACCTATAAACCCGAACCTCCATCCCAAACCCAACCATTTTCCACCAACCTACACTCCCTCACCAACCGTTGTTTTACTCACACTTTCCTCCACCAGTGTGTGCATGGAAAGGATTTGGCTTTGGTTTTTATGAACAAGGCCACCACACTATCATCTCCTATACCTCTTGTAAACATAATGACCGTAGTGGCATTGGTTTTAACGCTCCATCTTCTAAGAAGGTTTGCATCGACCTTATTCAGGATGAGACATCTTCCCCCTCTCATTCACCCACATTACCATCCTCACCCACAAAGTCCATAGATCCTGAATCTATACCTCCTAACTTTTTTTCATAAACACCATTTCCCTGGGACTGCTGACCTATCAATGCGATGGTGAGGCTCCCTCTTCTCTCCCATTATTGTATCCTGACATGATCGATGATGATACACCTTCAATTAACATCGTTTAATGTCAGGATGATGAGTCCATCCTCACCTACCTTGGTGTAGAAGAATCTTATATTCACTAGTCGTTACCCTCGAGACGCAAACCATATTGAATGAATCGACCATCAAAATCAACATTAATACCCAAGATGACCACACATTCTAAAGATCATCCAATCTTTAGATGCTACTAAATAAGAAGCCTTCACCTCTTTCCTTTGGGACCATAGTGATGCATTTTCTTGGTCCTATGCCAATATTCCTAGTATCGATCCTAAAATCATGGTTCACAATATCGTGACCATTCCTGATGCCAAACCTATCAAATAAAAGCTACGAAAATGCATCCTCACATTGCTCTTCTGGTCAAATAATAGCTTCAGCATCTTCTCTCAGTCTCCTTCATTCTACCCATTGATTATCCCTAATAGATTTCTAACATCGTTCCTATCACAAAAGTAATAGGGGGACTCGTATTTACATGGATTTCCGTGACCTCAACCTTTCTGTCCACAAATATGATTTCACACTACCGGGAATTAACCAACTAGTTGATCTCACTGCTAGCCATGAAATTTTATCACTCATGGATGGTTTCTTGGGCTATAATCAAATATTACTAGCTCCCGAGGATCAACACAAGATTTCCTTCATCACCCCTTGGGGGACTTTCTGCTATCGAGTCATGCCCTTTGGTCTCAAAAATGTTGGTGCTACATATCAGCGGGCCATGAATTACATCTTCCATGACATCATGCATCGCATATTGGAGGATTACGTAGATGATCTGCTTGCCAAATCCAAACATCGAATCGAACACCTACCCATTCTTAAAGTCATCTTTGACTACCTCATCAAATATTGTGTTCATCTTCAACCAAAAAAATGCGTCTTTGTAGTACTTTCAGGGAAACTCCTAGGCTTCATCATTTCTTTGTGTGGCATAGAAGTCGATCCTACTAAAGTCAAGGCCATTCTGGAAATGCCTCCGCCACTAATCTCTGTCAACTTCAAAGCCTACAAGGTAAGTTACAATCCATTCGTCATTTTATCTTCAGTAACTCTAACCATTGTCAACCATTCCATCATCTTCTCAAGAAAGATGTTTCATTCAAATGGGATGATGACTTCCATAAAGCCTTCAAAGCCTTGAAAAAATACCTACTTCAACCATCAGTGCTCATTCCTCCTAAGGATGACCAGCCCTTCTACCTATATATTTCCACCACTGACCATTCTCTAGGTGTCATGCTTGCTCATCGTGATGACCAACACGGGAGCAAGTGGTTTATTACATAATTTGTACCCTTCTTGACTACAAAACTAGATATACCCATGCTGAAAAACTTTTCCTATCCTTATTTTTTATCGCCACCAAACTCCGCCATTACCTACTTAACCACAAAACCTTCATCATTACTAATACGGACCCATTACACTACATGTATGCCAAACCTTATCAAAATCAGCATGTCGTATGCTAGCTTATGCTTCTGGACAACCTCAACCTTGAATTCATTCATCAAAAGTCCATCAAGGGCCAAGCTATCACCAACAAATTGGACGACGCACCTATTTTTGGGGATCAACCCTCTAACTTCAACTTTCTAGATGAGTCTAATGCCACCCTTTCCTAGACAAACCCACTTACCAAATGACACTCTTCTTCGATGGCTCCAAGTGTTAGTGGGGGGTGGGGCTAGTGTTATCCTCATTCTGTTTGATGGTGAACCGATGAATTTGTCTTTCAAACTCAATTTTGATTATACAAACAATATTGTTGAATACAAAGCACTCGTATTGGTTCTCTAAGCTTCTTATGCCTTAGATGTTAAGTCAATCAAAATATTTGGTGATTCTCAGTTGGTCATAAACCAAGTCAATGGTATATACCAGTATCATAATGAGATACATCAAAAGTATAAGCATCATGTGGACATACTTTTGACCACCTTTGACCATTATGCCCTTTAAACCACCCCACGTTCTACCAATAAATTTATAGATACCATGGCCTACTTGGCTTCTCAGATACTCGCTTCATTGACTCTAAAATCTTTGTCACCATACAAAGACTACAATCACCCTCTTATTTGCCTTGTTAAGTTTACTCTATTGGAACCGCTTCTCCTGACTCGAGTGACCTTTGGTATAAGCAATACACAGACTATCTTTCCCTCTCCATTTTACTCGTTGATCATAAATGACAACGTGCATTCCTTAAAAGTGTCTCATGTTATGTTGTCATGAGTGGTCTTTCGTATAAACATGGTTTTGACAGCATTCTCTCGCAATACCTTACCAATTTTGAAACTCCTTACATCATTAAGGAATTCCACTATGGGATTTTTGGAGGCCACTTTAGTGGTCTCACTATCGCTAAATGCATTCTTTACCTAGGCTATTACTGGCCAACCCTAAACCATGACTATTGTGATTATGTCAAATGCTACATAAAATGCTAGCAACATGTTAATCTCCATCACACCCCTAGTCATGCCTTACAGGTCGCGCGAGACCTTTGGCCTTTCTCTTAATGGGGTTTGGATCTTGTTGGTGAGATCAACCCCCATTCTTCACAATGCCACCAATGGATCATAACCGCTATTGAATATTATACTAAATGGGTAGAATCCATTCCCCTCATTTCCACCAAAGTCGAGAAAATATGTGAATTCATCAACCATCACATCATCTGTCGCTTTGGTGTCCTCATCACATTATCATGGATAATAGAAAACAATTAAAAAAAAAAAAAAACCTACGCAAACTATGTGATGCTTTCGGCATCCAACTCAGTTTCTCATCACCTTATTACCCACAAACCAATGGTCAAGCCAAATCAACCAATAAAACCTTGAACAAAATTCTTATGAAGGTGGTCAATGATACTGGGAAGGATTGGCATACACACATTCCTTTCACCTTGTGGGCTTACCGCACTAGTATTCGCACTTTGACTGCTACCACCCCCTTTTCTCTGGTCTACAGTACTAAGGTTGTCTTACCTCTCAAAGTCTAGATTCCATCCCTCTCGCATCTCACTACAAGACATGCTCAACGATGATGACTTTCACCAGGATCATTTGGCACAACTTGAATTATTAGATGAATGTCGTCTCAACACCCTGGACCATCTCCAAATCTACCAAAAACATATCAAATGTGCCTATGAAAAACATGTTCACAAACAAACCTTTCAATTCGGTGACCTCATCTTGAAGGAAAATCAACATGTAACCAAAGAGGAGAAAAGTAAACGAGGAAAAATTTTCTCCTAATTGGCTTGGACCCTATATCGTCACCCATGCCTATGGATCAGGTGCTTATTGTTTGTCTTCACTTGAAGGTAAACCCAAACCTGAGCCCCTTAATGTCTTGCATCTTTGACCATTTTATTGTTGATATCAAGTCCTATATCACTTTCTGTCAATTGGTCACTCATCCCTTGAGTGCTATTCACTTTCCATTATTACCCATTTTTGGGGATCCATGATTAAACAAGAATCATGTGATTACTCATCACCTGTTAGCCTTGTCTTCAATATGAGTACCACACCTCGCTCATAGCATGATTTGTTAGGATAAAATATTATTATCCTAATTAATTATGCATAGTATAATTATTTAATTAATTTTATTAATTAAATAATAATGGTTATTAAATAAACCATATTTTGTTATGTATTGTTATATGGTTCATAAACCATATTTGTCTTTCATAGATGTTATATTGTTTTGAACAATATATTTGTTTGTATTTAATTGTTGCTTCCCGGATGTTATTGGAAGCTTGTGTATTTTGGAACTTGGTTTCACATGTGCAACTTAATCTTCTATTTGTATTTGGCTGTGCAATATCTATAAATATTGCAGCCCATTCTCTGGAGTTTTTTGGTTGCTTGAGATTAATAAAACTAATCAGGCTTGCGTCCCTGTTTCTCAATCTACATTTGGTTTTAGAGCAGGTTGAAGGAGATTTGAGGATTACAGCAGAGTTTGAGGAGCATTGTAGAAGCTTGTGTAAGAAAAAAAGAGCGAGTTGCCTCTCGTAACTTCCCATCCCCATCCCTTGCAATACCGCCATCAAATTCCTCAAAACCACCTTTATTCATTGCAATTAAGGTTGAGGCGGATAAAATTCACCAAGGAAGAGATTACAAGCTCAAAGGAAGGAAGAAAAATGATCTAAGGTGCCATACACAGTCAAAACCACCTTCATTCTCGCCAAAACCGCCTGTCATTTTTTCTCTTTGCTGGAATTTTTCTCAAAACCATCTTTCCAAAACCGTGGTTTTATGAAGAGGTATGGTTTTACAGTTTGGAAGTGTTTAATTATAATTTTCTCTTTATATATACTTGTTTAGCTTAGCCGCCCAAGTGGCCAACATAACTTTTGTAAGACACTTCCCATCAAGAGAGGTCAAGGGGTCAAATCCCCCTCCCTCACCCACTACCAAATTTGGTAGAAAATTTAGTGGAACCACTAACTTTAGCGGAAAATTCAAATTTAGTTATAACTAACTAAATTTAGCAGAGAAATCCCTAATTTAGGGTAAAAAAATTTCTCCCATTCGGCCTAGTTTTTCATTTCGGACATTTTTTGCAAAAGGAGACCCATCTAAAAATTGTATTTTCAGCTTTTTTTTGCAATTTTTAGCATTTTGGGTCGTATTGGGCTCAGGAGGCCACCAGGACCCGCGAAACAGAAATTTTTGCCTGCCATTCAAATTTTCTAGTTTTTTGAATGTAAATTATATACTGCTGTATATTGTACTAATTTGCAAGTTGCCATAGTCAACTACAAACTTTGTAATTGCTCAAAAACTGGCAGTAATTGTAATCAAAAACAATTAAAAAATTGGTTTTGTAACACTCACGAGATCCTAGATCTCATTCGCAGCGTTCGGTATATACGGTGCCTCTGGGAAGCACTTACGGGTAAAGTCATCACGACTACTACTGCACTTAACGCCTAATATAGCTGTAACAACGTCGTCTAGGCATCGTCCCTTTAAATTGACGGGGAGTAATAAGGTCACAGTGCACACACTATGAACCATCCCATCCGTCTATGAATGATTGCACAACATAAATCCAGATTGAGAAATTATCCAAGTATATAGCAAAGTTACGCGCACGTATGAGGATATTTCTTTGAGCTGGTGTCAATAATTGCACAGACCCCATCAGTACTGTCTTGGTACCACGTATTGAATTCTTTCACGTACATTAACGCCTCTTCCACGTACTCACCGGGTATATAGAAAGGGTGAACTTCTTCCACGCACCGAAGGTATATCAAAAGTGTGTGTATATAGAAAGGTTCGGTATATCGGATCGACGGTATATAGATTGGGAGACCTAATACCCGGAGTGATAAGATCCAAACCCCGTCGCTGATCTTTGCAAAATGGGCACCAATGCCCCCAAAAAATTTCTTCCGATTCATAATTACTCGGAGGAAGCAACTATCTTTGCATGGAAGACAAAAATAAAGACACAACTTGCATTTGAAGAGATATGATGCATTCACAGAATGGTACTCTAACAGATCACCACCGATACAACACAACAACGACAGTTTGATAAAGCAGATCAGAAGGCAAAACTCATCATCTTGTTTAGAGTGTCTGATGATGTGCAACCCCACATTCGAGATACCAAAATAGAAAAAGATGCGTGGGATAAATTGAGTACAGTATACGAGGCCAAGAATAAGAATTTCATACGAATTTGCAGAGTCAATTACATACACTAAAATTCAAGTAGAATGAGAAAATTGAAGCTTTCTTAAGAAGAGTTACAGAATTAAGGGCTTCACTTCTAGCCCTAGGAGAACCAGTCACAGATGATGCTCTCGTTCCCATTGTTCTGAGAGCACTTCCCTCTTCTTACCGCATTTTTGTCACAACACTAAATGTGACAGATACGATAGTTGGTTTTGACAAACTGGTAAACCTACTGCAACAAGAGGAAGCAATGCACAATAAGGATGATGAAGAGGAGCAGGCACTATCTTCACATCAAAAATGGAAAGGAAAAGGTAAAGGAAAACCTAATTCCTATCGAAGTCCCAACATTAGAATCAGATCATGGGGACAATCAACGAGAAGAAGTAATGTCCAATTTGCAAAAGAGGACATGACTTACAAGATTGTTGGTATAACACTTATAAGAAAGGTTCATCAAGAAACTCGGACCACAACAAAAACAATCTCACAAGGGACATTCTAACAACTATTACAAGTAGAAAAAGGGGAAGCTGGAAAATAAAACCCCACCAAAGAAGGTAATATTGCTAAGCAACAAGAAACAATCAGACAATGAAGACTCGCAGAAAGCAAGAGAAGAAGTTAACTTTGCTTTGAGGAGTAGAGTTATTGAATTAGATGAGCCCTCTATAGTCCAAGAATCCCTACGGTAAAAATCTTGGAAAGATGCCATGGATTTTGAATATCAATCAAGTAATGAAGAATAACACTTGGCAGCTTGTCGATCTTCCACCAGGAAGAAACCCATTGGATGTAGATGGATATTCAAAACTAAGTACAAAGCAGATGGGACAGTGGACAAGTGCAAAGCAAGACTTGTAGCAAAGGGGTACGCACAAAAAGAAGGCATTGACTATGAGGAGACATTTGCTCCCACAGCTAAGATCAAAATGATCAGGATGATCTTTGCTCTAGCCTTTCAGTTTGGATGGAAAGTTCACCAAATGGACATAAAAATTTCCTTCCTAAACGGATATTTACAAGAAGAAGTCTACATGACTCAACTTGAGGGATATGTTGTACCTAGTCAAGAAACAAAGGCATGAAGACTCAAGAAATCTCTATATGGCCTCAAACAGGCACCCCGGGCATGGTACATCAAGATTGATGAGCATCTCATACAACATGGATTTGTTATAAATCCATACAATCCCAATCTCTACCTCAAAAATAAAGGGGGAGATGGTGATTGTTGTTTTCTATGTCGACGATCTAGTCATCACTGGTAGTTTAGTGAGGATGATCGATGCAATGAAGAAATATCTTAATCGATTGTTCGACATGACCGATCTCGGTGATGCACTATTGTCTTGGATTAGAAGTGTGGTAGAAAGAGAATCATATTTTTGTTTCTCAGATGAAATATACCAAGACTACACTCGAGAAGTTTAGGATGATGGATTGCACACCAATTGCTACACCTATGGAGAACAAATTACAATTATCTCATTCAGATCCATCTCCTGAGGTAAGTGCCACTCTCTATCGGCAACTAATTGGGAGTCTCATTTACCTGACCTACACTAGACTAGATATCAGCTTTGCAGTGAGCTATCTATCCAGGTTCATGCAAGAACCTAAAGTTTTTCATTGGAAAGTAGTAAAGTGCATTTTGAGATATCTCAAAGGATCAGAGGATCTTGGTCTAGAATACAAGAAGAACGAAAACTTCTTCTTGACTGGATATTTGGATTTAGATCATGCAGGTAACATTGATGATAGAAAATTCACTTCTGGATTTGTATCCTTTATGGGATATGGACCAATATCATGGGAAAGTAAGAAACAACACTTTGTTTCTTGCTCTTCCATAGAAGCCGAGTATTATTCGGAGGAGAAGGCCTGTCTGTGAAGTGATTTGGCTACGTCGCATACTAGAAGGACTTGGAATACCTCAGGACAAACCGACCACCATGTATGTTGACAATGAAGGTGTACTCAAACTTGTTCGCAATCCAGTTTTTCATGAGAGAACAAAGCACATTGAGGTTCAAGTTCATTTCATACGTGAACATGTGTTGAAGCACAACATTCAGCTTCAATTTTGTCCAACTGCTGAACAACGAGCAAATATTTTCACAAAGTCACTTGCACGTGACAAGTTTGAGTTGTTCAGAGAGTTCCTCTCCTCATCTCTTCAGACAATGCACAATTAAGGGGGGGAATGTTAGGATAAAATATTATTATCCTAATTAATTATGCATAGTATAATTATTTAATTAATTTTATTAATTAAATAATAATGGTTATTAAATAAACCATATTTTGTTATGTATTGTTATATGGTTCATAAACCATATTTGTCTTTCATAGATGTTGTTATATTGTTTTGAACAATATATTTGTTTGTATTTAATTGTTGCTTCCCGGATGTTATTGGAAGCTTGTGTATTTTGGAACTTGGTTTCACCTGTGCAACTTAATCTTCTGTTTGTATTTGGCTGTGCAATATCTATAAATATTACAGCCCATTCTCTATAGTTTTTTGGTTGATTGAGATTAATAAAACTAATCAGGCTTCCGTCCCTGTTTCTCAATCTACATGATTCTCATGGATACTTTTCATCTCCTTCAAGATGGAATCCCATGGTCATTCATCACTCAAATCTTTCCTAGTTAATCTTTGTGTACTATAATCTTGTCTTCTAAAACCGGAACCTAATCGTCCTCTATAATCTTGTCCATGACTTAAACATCTAAAAAAGGGATACAACTCCTTGAGTCAAACTTCCAACAAAAATATGACTCCCTCAAAAGGGACATCTCTTCTCCATATTCTACCACTATCAATAGATTGCTCCCTCAAAGGACAATATGTACGGTCATTACAAAAATGTAATAAATATTTAGAAGCTTCCCGCATCGATCAGCTTCACGAAGACCTCAAGGAGATAATATATTCATCCCATATAGACTTCCCGCATCAATCAATCTATTAAAAACAAACAAATCAAGAAAAAGATGAAATTTTCATC
This sequence comes from Taxus wallichiana var. yunnanensis, assembly GCA_018340775.1. Lineage (NCBI taxonomy): Eukaryota > Viridiplantae > Streptophyta > Pinopsida > Cupressales > Taxaceae > Taxus > Taxus wallichiana. The sequence goes on from CM031243.1 coordinate 88,682,612, forward strand.
ATGGACTTGCCTATTTTGGATTCAGGTTTCTTGTTCAAAACACGTCATCGTACACTAAGTTATGTTAAGCCTCTCATTCTCACCTCCTTTTCTTTTCCACCTAAATTCCTCGTTACTCAAGGGACTTACCATGAATGTGACATTTTGTGATCTTGTGACTTTTCTTCACCCTTAAAACAGTCCATTATGCAAGGCCTATAGGGTCTTACGTTCATAAGCCCATCTAAGGGCAGATCGACTTATTAGGGTTCTTATCAATTATGCAGCCCTTTTATTACTTCTTACCATTCACCTTCCTCATTACCTATTGATTATCCTATACAATACCAGATCCTTGGCACATGTATTTTAAAATCAATCAACCATACCTACAACCTAAACACAATCATGCCTATGACCTACATCACCCATGCCTAATACCTATCTAACCATTCCACTATTTCACCTTAATCTTCCCTAGCTTATGGGAGAACTACATTGGCTTGAGGTCCCTTTTCATTGGGACTATGTAGGCAACACTCGAGGGCATGGGGCCCTTAGAGGTTAGCTCGGCCACTCTCTACCCTAACCAATTCCTTCCCCCTTTCCTAGTCACATTCTACCCTAGTTAGTTTCCTTTTTATATCAATAATTGGAAATTAAACCAAACAAACAACACTTACTTCACATCTTTACCATCATCACTCATGCATTCATTTCATTATGTTTTCCATTTCTTTACCATTATCATGCATTTTACTACAAAACATCTTAAAGTGACCCACATCATCATTAATTGCACCAATTAATGAATTAAACACTCAACCAACCTCAATTCAACCATACCTAAACCAACCTAAACTTCATCATACCTAAGTCCACCTGACTCAATCCATGCCTACAACCTAACTCAATCCATGCCTATGACCTAACTCAATCCATGCCTATGACCTGACTCAATCCATGCCTATGACCCTGACTCTATCATACTTAATTCACCTAGTTTCCATCACATACACAAATAATAATGGAAATTACAACAAGCACACCATCCATAGTATAAATATCATCATCTATAAATCATGACATCTGTGTACACATACATATGTAGACCAATACAAATGAATCCAAAATCTATAAAAACTTCATGTACATCCTCACCATCTTCGACATACGCAGCCGGTATATGACCAAAATCAATAAATTCTCGTATACATCCTCACTCTCTTTAGCATGCAGCAAAGTATATATCAATAATAAATGACTATACAATAAAGGAGGTACATACGGCTATCAGATATCCTTAAAATCTATCTCCCCTATCTCCTCCTCCTCATCTCTTGACAAGCGGCTTGCTAACATCTCACCACCCATCATGGGTCGTGGATAATCCCGATCGGCACATCACCTAGATCGGCCTCCCGAAATGGTGGCCTCGTCTTGACCCTATCTCAGGGCTCATTGGCCCCCGTGCTCTCCACATTATGGGTGCGTGACCTGGTCCTCTCACTCAACTATCACCTTTCCCCAATAAACCATGATCAGCTTATCTCAACTATCTTTCGGTTACGTATGACTAGCATCGGATTACACCTGTCATAATCTTGCCCCTGCCCTTTCCCCATTTTTGACCCAACTTAGCCAACCTAGCAAATGTCGTTTAACCTTACCCACCCTTATTACAACTAACTTCCATGCCTACCTTACCTATACTTATCCTTAATTACATTTTAGGACTTGTTATTTTACCCATACCTCAGCCCTACCCATGTCGTGACCTAGCTACCTAACCTATACACTCACGTGCTCATTACACCTTGCGACAATGTTACCCGTCTTGTTTGACCTAATGACCTTCCCTTGCCTATTACCGTGACCTAGCTACCTGGACCTGAAACATTGTTAGTGACCTATGAACTCATGTGCTTGCTATACCTTGTGACACTGTTACCCATTTTGTTTGACCTAATGACCTTACCTTTCCTCTTGTCGTGACCATTTATCCTAACCTAACCTTTGGTGTACCAAAACATACCTAAATATTCTTGCACCTGACCTGTGAAGTGCTTCCACACCATATCCTATACCTTGGATACCGAATCACCTCAACCTTGTTTAGATAAACCTATCAACCTTAGACAATGTAGATTTTGCATGCTCTTCAACTTTGGTACCATGTTATATTTTATATGTGTGCGTGCATTTGATCAATTACTACCTTTGACCCGACCCATTACCCGGATTACCTGATTGGAAATTTACCCTTTTACCCATGTTTTCCACCTTCCTCTTCATCACATTCACCTTTTATCAAACCACTCACCGATTCTTCCTTCTACCTCATCAGTTCCTAGTTTGAGGGGGATCACCTTCACCCACACATGGGACAACCACATCTTATTTTTGTCAACATCACTTACCAATACAAGATACACAATAAAAAGAGGAAAAATGTATACACCAAAATTGGGTCACACACTCCTTGACCCTTCATTAAATAACCAACTTGAACACACTCACCTAACCATGGCCCCTTACACCCCACACTAATATTAATTTAATTAAATTAATCCATGTCCTCACAATATTTATTATTTAATTATCCTAATTAAGATAATTCCCACACCACCACCTCACCTAACCACCTCACCCTAAGTCTATTCTTAGTATGTTGTCATAACTAACTAAGACCTAACTAAACCCTAAAAATCAATGCCTACATCCCCTCTAACCACATTCCCACATAAGAAAAGGTAACTCCCACTCTTGCCTAGATGAATAGAGAGATTTGGCGGAAATCATTGCCATGATCTCCCATTTTTAGTAAACCTAGGGAATCCCACCTAATCGACACTCGCCACCCCGAACCAACACCAATCAACCAGAACCGTCATCGGTTACCTTTTATTCCCTTTAGTAACCTTATTTCGAGGTTGGCACATTTCCTGAGAGCAAGGAAGGAGACCATAGCTGCATGTAAGTGAAACAAGCATCCTTTTACACATCCAACCATCCAGAGCCATCACCAAAGCATCAATCAGAGAGCCATTGTATTCACGGGAGCACTCGGTAAAGAACCACTACGTAACCATACACGTATTCTCTAATTAACCACCTCCATCACTCAACCATCATATCCTTAACACAGTAAGTATGTCCCTAATCCAGTATAGTTTATTTCAGTTAGTAATCTTTATTACTCATGTTATTAATCTATTCTTTACATGCTTATTGCTTCATCACCCACTTGCTTGTAAATCTAAAGATCCCTTCACCCACATCACCAAATCACCTATTCTCACCTACTGTATACTTTTGAGCATACCTAAGATCTCCAAAAACCCCCATTCACTTGCCTAAACTTTATTTGACCTCATATCACCCCTACTATTTAACCTATTTTGAGTTTCTTTCACCCCGACCATACCAACACTGGTTACCCATAACCGTCATCAGTTCTACCTAAAGCGGCATCAATTGCATTCTCGCCGACATTAGTCTCTATGTTTTACACCTTGACCAAGAACAGACCCAACAACCACCCTACCAGTTGACCTACATAACCCAAAATCTGACCCTGACCAGTCCTAGAACCTTGACAGACCCCTCACCTCTCAGATCCAACTATAGCCTAGCCTGTTGTGATTGGATTTTCTTATTGTATTTGAATGAGATACCTAAATCATATCAACTATAGTATGACCTTGTTTATTTCTTGCATTAACTTATTTTAAATAGTGGATTGATAGTCATCTAGGAAGTATCACACTTCCTAGAACTAGCATACACTAGGCAATCCACTGTCATATATCATTTAACTATATTTTGTGGTCTTGTTTTCTATTATAGGTAGTTCCTCCTAGCCAAAAGGAAGCTCTCACATTCATTTGTGGATCAAGAATTCATAACATGCATAACAACCATCAACTGACCAACATTTAACAGGTATTCCTCCTTGGCCCTTACCCTTATCTATTTCGTCATTTCGAAAAGGTAAAGAAAACAGTGAAACAAAAAGGTAACATGTTGGTAGAGATGGTGTAATTATGTCCCTCGTGTTCAAATTTGAGGTAGTGGTGTAAATTCGAAGGGACATAACCCATGGCATGGATACAAGGTTGGCTGAGCAACAAGTTATACTAAAACTCCCCTTCTAGAACATACAAAAGTTCCAAGATAGTGCTAGGACCCACGCAGACATGTAGAACGATGGAACCCGAGTAGAGGTCATGGCGTCATTGAAGGAGTGCAGAATAACTAGGTTACCATGCATGTAATTAGAAATAATTTCACATTTGGTTATATAAATGGGAGGATATGATGTTAATACTAGCACCACCATCGATCATAATGCGTCGTATGCATGTATTATCCATAAAGATGGAGATGAAAGAGTGGGTTCGGGTTGTCGACCTGGAAGGGAGTGATCTCTTCATCTCGAAAATCGAGGCGAGATACTTCGTGAGTAGGTGGAGGCATAGAGGTAGGTGATGACCTAGTGAGAGAGGAAACATGGTGAGTGGTAATGATGGAGGCTATGGGTGTGGGGTCATTTGGTAGAACCTTGATAGATTGAAGGACCTCCATGAGGGCTTGACGATGTGACTCAGAGGTTTGGACGAGGTCATATAAAGACATTTTGAGAGGGGATTGATGTAGTTGTTTTAGTATTGTGTGATGTGTGACCCCATCGGAAATAGGATATGCAAGACCTCGAATGATGACTTTGGGTATGGGTGTGGATGGTATGTTGGGTACAGGGTTGGTTGATGAGCCAGTTACCTTTTCTTTTCCCTTGTCTTTCTGAGCATGGGTGGTAACACGAACCATGTTAATTTGAGGGGAGGTGGATGAAGAGGGTGTGTCATGGAAGGTATAGTGGCATGAGGGTAAAACCCTAGTGGGGGATACAATCCTTGTGAAATGAGTAGGGCACATTGGCATTTTGGTGGTGGTTTGGCCAACTCTCTTATACAAACCATGTTGATCTCGAATCTCGGGGTGGATCAAAGAGTTGTGGGGGTGGAGATTTTGGTCACTTGAGTAGGTAATGGGAGAAGATCTATGGAAATTGGTGAAGGTAAAATGGGGTCCTCATCAAGAAGATCGTCGTCATCAAAATTTTCTTCGGGAGGACATAATTGGACAAGAGCGGTTTTTAAAGCCTTACAATTCTCTACATCGTGTCCTGGCACACGATGGTAGGTGCAAATTTTAGTTTCATCAAACCCTTTTGGTTTGGTTTTGAGTGGCTCATAAGGTCTAAGAGGTGGTAATGTGATGACGAAGTTTCAAGGAGATTAGTTAAGATTTTACCATAGGACCCTGCTAGTGGATCAAAATGGGAGGTGAATGTGAGTTTTAGTACAGTACATATGATTATGGAGGAAGAGGTTTTATAAGAGGGAGAATGGCTCAGTCCACAAGTTTGGTGTGTGGAGTGGTATTAGGTATGTGCATGGTAGAAGAGCTAGTGACGTAAGGTTTAGTTGGTTTAACTACCTTATTAGAGGGTAATGATTCTTAGCTTTAGGTTGCACCTTTTTGGGAAAAGATGACATAGGTGTATGCGATGTAGAGGGAAAAGTGGATGGTGGAATAGGATGGGTTACCCATGGGGGTAACCAAGTTGCTGTGGAGGTGGTCGGAAGAGGTTGGGTAGAAGGTGTGAGTGGAAGGGAAGAAAGTGTCATGGGTAGTGAAGATGTTATGGATGGTAGTGGTGGCATGGGTGATAAGAAGGTAACATGTGACAGCGGAGGTTGTGTGGGTTTCTTGTGTATATTAGAGGTTTGTGATGAGGAGGTTGGCTATTGTGCTCTTTGTTTACCAATGGAAGGATGTTGTTTGGCTAGGGTCGATGGGTGAGGTCTTAAGATGGACGGAAGGGGTGAAGGTGATAATAGTGTGGTAGGTGAGGTTGGTGTATAAGGCCTAGGAGGTTGGGTCTTATTTTTAGGGACCGGAATAAGTTTAGTGTTGGTTTGGGAAGATGTGCCTAAATCTGATTTGATGGGTGGGTGAGTAAGGTTTTATTTCGGCATGACTCAAAGGTGGTGATGGTTTTAAGTAAGGGAGATGATATAGGCATGGGTAGGTGTTTGGGTGTAGATGTATGTTGGGTTGTGGGCAGAGGTGTGTGTTGGGACATGGGTGGTGACATAGAAGGTGTTGTGATAGTCATGGTTATGTTTGGTTTAATCACTTGAAACACTTTTGGATAGGTAGTGGAGGTGTCGGTGAGTGAGTGATTACATTTGGGTTGAAACAGAAGTAGGAGGCATCCCCAAAGTAAGGCTCTATCAACATAGTCCAGGTGATCGGCCAAACATGAAAATGGTACTATTGTAATAGGGTCTGGCATGGATCAAGTAGTAATACCCGTAAAATTTGTCTCCGAGATACAAGGAAATGGCTAACTTCAAACTCTCTGGGTAATAGATTCGAAAGCAGATCAGCGGGATCTTGAAGTTCTAATGGCGAATGGTCATCTAAAGGTAATGGTATTTCTATAGGATCCTCCATGGGTAGGGGTGAGGATGGGCCAGATGAGGTGGACTCTCCTTGTGATGGTGTAGGTTGTGGACATGTATCTCCTATGAGTAGGAGAGATGCCACTTATAATTGCTCGGTAATTTGAGGGGCCAATGGCGGCATGCTAATTACAAGCTCTTCCACGGGTGAAGGAGAAAATGAAGGGGGTTCCTCTCGTGGGTGGAGGAGTACATGAAATAGGTTCTTGTGCGGGTAGGGGGTTTGGGCTAATATTTTTCTATAGAAGGAACATGAGGCAATTGGGAAACAATAGGTATGTCATCGAAAATAGCATGGACATTACTATCATTGGTTGAAGTGTCACCAACTTGGTTGGAAGATGGGGCATGATTAGGGAATGGATTCTTGAAGATATGTAGGTTTTTCTTAGTGGGTGCATTCGGGCTATCCAAGACTAAATCTTTATTGTCTAACATTTCTTAGACGATAGTCTTGAAGATGATGCGATTATTATTTCTATGACCTTTGACATGATGATAGTTGAAAAAATCATGTTCTTTATACCATGCGGGCATGGGGCGCTTAGGTTCAAAACCAATGTGTAGTTTTATAGGTGGAAGGGTAATGGAACCAGCCTTAATAAGCTTTTTCAAAATAGAAGAATAAGGTTCTCCTATTGAAGTGTACTTCATTGTTCTCGTCTAAACTGGAAAGCTTGGACGGGAGAGAGATTAGAAGGAGATTTGGCTTGGTTTGATGGGTGAGGGGGAAAGCTTTGAGAACTACGGTGTTGGTAGATCCTTTGGGATTTGAATAGTTTTTTTGGGGTTTTGAAGATGAAGAAGCATCATTTGATTTGAACATGATGTTCTTGTTACGTAACTGAATTTTCTTCTCTTCAATAGCACAAATTTCCAATTTCCATGCCATGGTTAATGCCTTGTCAAAGGTGTGAAAGGTCTGCACCTACAAGGTTGGTGAGATGTGTCTAGCACAAGCCCAAGTAAAAAAATTTATGAGTTCGGTTTGACATAATTGAAATTTGAGTTGGTTAATTAAGCTACGCCATTGGCGAATGACAAAGTCAGTTGATAAACTCATCTTCATACTTTCATGTGGAATAAAGATCATTCATGGTGACTTTCTTAGAAATGTTAATTGAGAAGTGATCTACGAAGGCTTGGGCTACTTGATTAAATGAGTAGATGGAGTGTCTTGGTAGCCCACTGTACCAATCTAATGTAGGTCTTGTCGGGGACATCGGGAAGGTCGTAAGAGTAAGAGTAAAGCATCATCATGGGAGATCACGTAACACCCATGTTTGAAAGACCACAAATGTTTATGCGGGTCTTCTTTACTATTGAAAACGGTTGAATTTTGGCATTTCCTAATGTACAGGATATGGGTGAATAGGGATGGATGGATGAATGGTATCATTATAGATTTCATCTTATGTGAGAGAATTGCATTAGCTAGACATCGATGTTTCCAAATTCATCGCATCCTTTCCATCATTAATTTGATGAGGTCGGTGGTAGGTTGTGATGGAAGAGCTCCACCTATTGTGTAAGAGGGTTGGTACTCAACATGTGATGTGGGTGGTATTCCGGTGTATGGCGGCTGCCAAATAGGAAGGTTGAGAATAGGGGATTGACATAGAGGGCATATATCCATAATGAATGTCGGACGAGATAGGGGTTGTTGATAATACGTATATGTAGGTGGGGTAGTCACAGTGACTCTAGTAGCGATTGGGGGTAGAGACTACGGGATGGAGAGGATAAGATTCTAGAATGGAGTAGGGGTCACCAATACCACGGGTGGTTGTGTTATAATTGGTATCTGTGAGACAATGGGTGCAGATGGGGTTATGGTCTGGTTGGTCGATGAGGGAACAATAGATACTAAAGGTGTGATTGATACTACGGATGTAGTGGTTATAAGAGATATGGGGCCCAATTGTGATACCACTAGGGGTAAAGCAGGTGAAGGTAACATTGAACTAGCAGGGCTGATGCGAGAAGTGGGGATACGGGTAGGAGAGATGGATATAGGCATGCCATATATCAACTGACCTGAGGAGTCCCAGGTGGAAGAGTGGGAAAGGTAGAACTGTAAGGTCTTGGGATTATGATCAAGGAATCATGTGAATTTCTCGTTGCTTGCAAAAATGGTGGTAAGTAGGGTTAGATCCATGGTTGATAGGATAAAGGGTGGTGAAGGACTAGGCAGGAGTGGTTGATGACTTGCCTAGAATATAAAAGCGTTAGCTTGATTACGAGTCAACACCATGTGAATGAATGTATATCAGGTGATGATGAATCCTACAGATGACATAGAGAGTAGTGGGAATGAATAAAATAGGTATAGGTGGATTTGGGCAATGTATCAATAGAGATTTAGCACAAGGTAATCGACAACAATTAAGGATGAGCGATCTTGGTTCGGGGGTAACTAACATCGGTTACTATGATACATGAACAGTTTTACCAAATGAGGCAAAGACTAGTGACGGTCAGATGAACAAGTTGTATGATGACTATTTATCAAAGCATAGAGAGTATAGAGACTCACAGGAACTCTGATAGCAAAGAAAATGAAATAAGTGTTCTTTGGGAAATTTAACCTAAAAGAATAGAAAACTGATGTCGGTTAAGAAAAACCGATGTCGGGTAGGGGGGATTGACACCGGTGGATAAACCGATGCGATTACTATGAAAATTGGAAAAATGTAGAAAAATGGATTGTTGTGAATTTGAGTCAGATAAATAGTCAACCCAGAGGTCTAGAGATGATGCAGTGAAGTCCTGACACACTCAAAAGAAGTCAAAATACTCCAACTGTGATTGTGGAGTGTGCAAGGCAAAAGAATGGGAAAATGGAGAAATGTATCCTCACACCTCAAAATGCACATCAATCAAACGCTAAAAATACATACCTAACAAGTGATTTTTAATGTGTTGAGCTTATGCTATTTAGAAGACTGACTCATGAATTTAGAGTAGAGTTTTTGGTGAGGAAGGCTTCCTACAAAGAAGGATATCTAAAAGGAGAGGTTTCAGGTTATGTTATGGCGGGGAAATCCATCCTATGAGGTAATGACTTGAAAAAAGTAACAAGCTAGGGAGTACCTACAATCCCTAGATCATGTGATCACTAACAAGTGTTCCCAAGTAAGATGTTGTTTAAGAAAAATGTGTATATTTCAATTTTGTGCAGTTTGGTAAGACACAGAGAGAGAGAGAGAGAATGTGCTTTCTACGATTCTTTATGTCAACCATCAGTTGGGCATGACTTCAACATATAGGTTGCCCTCATTTTAATGTGAGCTAAATGCAGCAAATCAGAATGTAATGCAACCAATTTTAAGCCCAAATTGAAAAATTACGTTTGATGAAGCAAATGATGAATAGGAGAGGGTATGCTTTTTCACTAAATGTAGAAAGAAAGAAAGAAGAATGATTCTTTTAAATGCACCAAGAGGAATGTTTCTTTTAGAGAAATTAGAAAGAAGAGAGGATTACCAGAGAAGAAGATTAATGTGTAATCCTTTTAAAGGGAGATAAACACACAACTTTTGCCTAGGAATGAAGAAAATGTAATATAACCTTTGATGGGTCCCACCGAGCATTCCTAAATGTTTCACCGTTTTCTTTACATTATTGAGACAAAATAGATAAGGGTAGGGGCCAAGGAGGAATAATGTTTATGTTGGTCGAGTTGATGGTTGTTGCATGTATTTTGACTTCTCGATCCAAAGGTCTTGATGTGAGAGCTTCCTTTTGGCTAGGAGGAACTACCAATGTTACTGAGATCTAATGGTTAGTTGGTGGGGATGATTGATTGGTGAGATGGAGCTTGGTGCAATAGTGATACTTCCTGGAATGTCACCATGAGTACGAATGCCTCTCGGATCTATCTTGGTCTTTGGCGATGGATGTTTGTAGGTGCGAAAGGGCTGCTGCCCCGCTTGTATGCAGTTCTCTTCTTGTCTCCTTGATCTCAGAATCTGCCATGACCCAAAAACAAGGTTGTTAAGTTGAATAAATGGTAACCGACAATGGTTTTGGGTTGGTGGCATCGGTTTAGGGGTGATCAAAGCATCGGTTAAGGCCAAATTCTCTAAATTTACTAAAAATATCATATCTCTCCAATTTTCGAGCTAGGTTCGTTTATTCTCACGGATCAAAATAGAAGCTTTCCGTCTAATGAGCGGGAATGTGGTTAGAGAAATCTTAGGCATGTGTTTTTTGGGTTAGAACAAATCTTAGATCATTAAGGAAAGTAATATTAGGTCTTAGTTAGTTATGGAAACATGCCAAGAATAGGTCTAGGGTGAGGTGGTTGGATGAGGTGTCTAGGTGCGGTGGAAATTAGGTTAATTAAGGTAATTAAATGATTAATATTGTGAGGATGGGTATTAGTTTAATTAAATTAATATTAAGGGGGTAGAATGGGCCATGGTTAGGTGAATATATTTGATTTGGCTATTCGACAAGGGGCAAGGGGAGTGTGACCCAATTTTGGTGTCTACAAATTATGTTGATGACTTGTTCATAAGTCTACACATTGTCACTGACCATGCACATGATCTCGACTCATATTTGAATGGGTATGCTTGTATAACGTCCATTTAAACCCACACTCATGTGTCTTTGGTATCACTTATAGTAACTTACTAGGGTATACCACTTCTCATTGAAGAATAGAGGTTGACCCTAAAAATATCCAAGTCATTAACGACATGCCACCACCTTGGAATCTAAAGAAGTTACAATCTCTCCAAAGTAAAATTAAAGTTATTCAATGTTTTGTTTCCCAATTTTCTCATAAAACCTTATCATTCATATTAATATTAAATAAAGTTAGTAAATTTGAATGGGATATCACTTGTCAACAAACATTTGATGACATTAATCAATATTTACTCAACCCACCAATTCTTGTCCTCTTATACCTATAAAACCATTACTACTCTACATATTCACTACATAGCATGCCCTTGATGCCTTGTTAGCCCAATATGATGATAAAAGCTGTGAGTGGGATATTTACTATACTATTTATACTCTACTCCCTTACAATTATAACCACACCCCTATTGAAAAACTTTAACTAGCCTTGGCCTTTGTCATATATAAATCACAACACGATATCTTAAACACTAAAGTATGTGACATCATTAAGGATGATCCCTTATGTTACTTGTTATCATACACACATCTATCAGGTCAAATAACATGGTGGGTGATGCTTTTAAGTTCAAAATCATCTCCCAAAAATCAATTAAAGGATAAGTCCTTGTTGAACAGCTCATTAATCCCCACTCTTTGACCCCTCCCCTATCAATAAGGAATTTCATGATGTATTCATTACTTACAACAGCGACAGAAGTATGGACTATGTATTTTCATGGGTCTTGTTGTGCTAATGACATAAGTGTCAAAGCATTGTTTTTTTCACCCCCAAGGTGAGACCCTATCCTTTGTATATCACTTAGGATTTTTATGCACTAAATATTATTTAATATAAAGCATTAATCCTAGGTCTCTATAATGCTCAATGTTATAAATGCAAAATAATTAACTCTTCGGGATTCAAAACTTCTCGTTCACCAAGTATAGGACATTTACAACACAAAAGAGGAATATTTGATCATGTATAACACCCTCATTAAAAATCTACTTTCAAACTTTAATTCCTACTCCATTAATAATATTCCATGAAATTAAAATCATCACACTTTGATGTTATGGCTAGTGTCACTTCATTAATACCCTTAGATATAATTGATGATTGTGTCACTTTCACTATTTAGAAATTACAAAAATCCTCTATTACTAATGAAACTATTGACACTATGTATTAGTTACTACTCAGAGTATGAAAAACCCTAAATGGTTCACTTATATACATAATTACCTCTATCAACAACAATTTCTCCGAGAATGTCTCACCCAAAATAAGGTCATTTCATATGACGTGAAGCCACATGTTATGTCCTTATATGACGATCCATGTTTAACCATTCTTTTGATGGTTGTATGCTGTTATGTTCTTTAGGATATCATGACACATAGCTCACTTTATTTCAATTACATGATAGTGAGTGTGGTGTAACTTTAGTGGAAAAACTATGTCTTAGAAATTACTACATCAAGGATATTATTAGCCAACAATGGAAAATGACTGTCATGAGTATGCCAAAGGATTTAATCAATTTCAATGCCACAACAACCTTAACAATGTCACATATCATGCATTACAACCCATTGTTTCCCCATGGTATTTCTCTATATGGGATTTTGATCTTGTTGGAAAGATCAATCCGAGTCCATGCAAGGAATAGGTTTATCATCACTACCACTAAATATTTTACTAAATGGGTTGAGGCTATATCCATGGAATATACTACATGTGATGATATTTTCCAATTCTTACTCATACACATCATCACTTGTTTTGGATTCCCTTTTGTAATCGTTACATATAACAAGCCATATTTTAAGAATGGTATTGTTAATGTTTTGTGCAAAATTTTAGATCAAACATACTTTTCTACTTGTTATTACCCATAATAAAATGGCCAAGATAAGGCCACTAATAAAAAAATTTCAAAATCCTCCAAAATATTATTTATAAATAAGGTTATGACTTGCATAATCAGACCATTTGTGCCTTTTAGGCTTATTGTGCAAGTGTTCATACACCTACAAATGTTACTCCCTTTTCTCTTGTTTATGGGACCAAAGAGGTCTTATCATTAGAATCATAAATCCATTAACTCGCATATCATTAAAATACATTATTAAAGACAATTATTATCAAGAGAAATGATTACACAAATTGGAAATGCTTGTTTCTAAACATGTGCAGGATTTGAAACACATTCACATGTATCAAGAATGCATAAAACATCTTTATAATAAAAATTCCATGCCTTTGACTTTCAAGTAGGCAATATTGTCCTCAAGGAAAACCAAAAAATAAAAACACACTTTGGGTATATTTCTAGTCCTGATCACACACTTTGGGTATATGTCTAGTCCTGATCACACACTACTATTTATATGATTTCTAAGAAAAAAAAGTACTAATTGACCATTTCCATAGGCCTTTTTTCTTTCTTTCTACTTGTCTTCTTGGTCTCACACACCTTCTTTTCTAGTTTGTCTTTTCATACTTCAGCATTTCGACTCACGAACACTAGTGCCTAGCCAGACACCGGTTCCCAAGTGCCCTTGTCCCCTCGGCTGCCCCGACCTATTTATACTTTACTCGCATATTTTGGGTCTCTTCTAGCCATTTGGGCATCTTGCTTTTTACTAGTTGTCCTTTTAGTGGTTAATTACGAAATTTGAGCAAGGGAATCATATAAATATAAAGCTATGTGACAATAATAAAGGACCAAACACTAAGCATTTACTATCTCCACCTAAGGTTGCATCCAAAGGCATTTACAAGAGCATTCAAACATCCATCTAGCATCCACACAAGGGCAAGGGACTGCATTATTCTACATACACTTCATAGGAGGGGAAGTTCATTTTTCCATGCACACATCTACTTACATCTTTTACATCTAGTTATTTCTCGCTATCAAGTGTGACACGCACAAGAGCCACCTAGGGCATGATTTTATCACACACACATAGAGAACTACATGGGGTCTACAATGTAGTGCAATGTTTGGTCATAAGTTCACTTTGTTGATAGTTGAGGATAGTTTGACCTCCCATTTTACATCTTTCTTTTTAGGATTTGATGTAGTTTGGGGGTTTTGCAAGTGCTTCTTCCTTATTACAGGTTTTAAGTGAACAACAATGAAGTGCAGCAACATACAGGTGATAAAAGGCAACAACTAGTGAACATCTCGCAACCCTATAAAATTGGGTTTCATGACTTACGAGCAATCACGGACACCTAGTATAGGTCTCTTACACCCCGACTCTGCATAGGCACCCCAATTCATCTTAGTCGACACTCCTACATTTTTTTAGGATTTGGTGCGACACTTTCCTCCTCATGTTCATCAATTAAATCAACTCGGCATAGCTTCAACATCATTGCGAACTACCTAAGATGTTATTCCTCCATTTACAACTAGGGTTTCATATTTTCTAGCTTACTTCCTTGGGTCAATATCTATACTTAACTATTTATATCATTGTCTTGGTACATATTTAGATTTAGCATCTATTCATTTCAATATTTTCTTAATCATTTTGGTGAACCCGTGTTCGAATACTCTTGGATCCTTTTATTTCTTCTTTCATGGATCCTCAAATTTCTCAAATTTCTTTGTGTGATTTACTTCAAATGCATCATAATTGTCAAGTTGCTCTAAAAAAATCCCTAGATACCATGTATCTCCCTAGCAATATGTCACCGCATCAAGTGAGTTCTATTTTCGATCATTTATCGACCATCCTAGTCTTTGTGTTCCTCCATCTAATCAACTCATGTTGGACTCAATTAAATATTTTCATTCTTTATTTCAAGCTATGGAATCCACAATTACATCTCTCAAATCTGAAATCCATCTTAAGGACACTTCTCATGCTCACGTTTGTTCTCCTTCTACATCCAATTTCCATTTTATGTCTTCTACATGTGTTCATATTAGTGAGCCACAAATATTGCCACTCCCCATGCCTCGAAGTTTTTACTCAATGCTATGAAACAAGATATTCTTCCATAACTCATAGCTCATCAATTGGTCATTTACCAACTACTCATTGTTATTCTCCTTATCAACTTATCAAATATCAAGGTATCCCATTTTTTTATCATCGAACTAATAGACATAATGAAAATTATTGTTATGTTTTACAACAAATAATCAAACACTTTGAGCATAAAGGTTTTATCTCATTTCTTGCATAACCTTATTGTAACACTCTGAACTGTTGTTACTTCCTCCTGAGCATTCAAGTGTTGATATATGATTTCTTCTGTAAAAGGATGTGTTCCTTTGATTGTGAAGTCATGCTTGATATGTACTATATCTTCTTTGCAATTAAAGATCTTTGACTGAGTCGGAATATGATTGGACTCTTTTATTTCTTTCATTTTTCACCTGATTTTAATTTGATCTCGGAATGAATTGTGGATTTATCCATCTATAAGACCCAGCCTTGGATCAGTGGCATTGATCCAAGAGATGCTTTAAGTTTATTCGGGATGAACAAAAATTATAGACCTTACGCAGGTTGCAAGGTCTGAATGCATTGAATAAGCTATTCCAGAGTCTAACTCAGGCTGATCATGTTAAATGAATTAGTTCCTAATATCATAATATTAGGAAGGTCTTGATCGTGGGCCAGGTAATAAATTCAGATACATTTATTCAACTAGCCTATTGGCAGTGCTGGAGTGAATCCTTTTCGTGAATGTATGTCTGTAGGTTCTTATTCTGAACATTCTAAATGTTAGACCTAAACTGGATTTATTAAGGTTAATAACCTAAACCTAAACTATAACCTATGGGATTAGATTAGTGCTAATCTAACCTAGGCCTAAGCTATAAACTAAATGTTCTAAGGTTAGTGACCTAGCGCTAAGGAGGTTAGACTAAGTATCATCTTAAATCCTAACCTATGCTTCTAACCTAACAAATGTTAGTGGAGGAAGGGGACCTATGAAGGGGTGCGAGCCATGGGCGGTAGTTTCTATGGCATTAAATGGGATGGATAAGTATGAAGGACAAGGAATTAGCGGAGGTTTCAACGGCTAGTGAAAGCCGACGTGGCAGAGTCGCCAAAGTTAGAAATGGTCTTTGAATTGTTTTTATCCATCGCCAACTATGGCGGTCGGTGGCAATGGAGATTGAGCGGGAATTTTGGAGTTAATACAATTAATGAACTCGGTCTTCGAGCTCAGATTTCTCGGGAAGACATGCAAAATGGAAAAGCGGTAGTTTGTTTGGTTTTTCATGTGCTCCAGCTTTCTCTCTGTTTGATCCTTTGGTTCTTCGCTTTTGATCTACTTGGTGTTGCATGGCAAATATGAGAGTAACTAGCTCTTTTTCTCTGTCAAGGAAATTTTATAAGGCATGGAAATAAAAAATTATTGATGTTGAATCTAACGTGGAAAAGAGGAGAGGCTCAAGCTCTTTCAGTGGTCTTCTTGATTTTTAAGCAGCATTACCAGGCATGTTAGGCCCTAACTCTTAAAAATCTTGCTTTCCTTCAAATGATTTCATTAGAACAACTCTGTTCAGATGATTTTTGGGATCAGTTGGTTTTTATGGTAGCTTTGTGTGATTTAGTTGCTGTATCTTCTTACTGGCTCGATTTTTCAGTGAACCCTTGATGGGTGTGCATTATGTTTCGAACGGTTGCACTATCCTGCTGTGTTTTGCATTTCGGTTAGATTTTGTAGAAATGCTTGCATAGATAATATATGAATTCAGCTCTGTGGAAGTCCATGAATTGTTTTCTTGTTTGATTCAGACTTCAGTCTATACCTTGTTGTTTTCTCTTATTGAAAATGATACTGTTGGATTTCTTGAATGTACAGTATATTCCGACTTTTTATAAGATTTTTCATGGGTAATATATGTTATTGTTGCTGTTGGACTTCTTGAAATGAAAATATGTTTTGGTTTCTGTAGAAGTATCACCGTGAATACTATTTGTTATTGAATTCCGTTGGAATCCTAGAGTAGATAGTATTTTGACTTCTGTAGAAGCTATCAATGAGAATACTTGTTAGTTTAGACTCAGTTGGAGCCCTGGAAAAGTATCTGGTATATCTATTTCTGTCACTTTGTTTTGATTACTGTGGCTTAGCAGTGAATATCACAGATATTGGTTCAGTTGGAATCCTTGATATGTATCTTGAGTTACGACTTTTGTAGAAGTTTTGGTGTGAGCATTATTGGGATTCTTGAACTGTTGTCGCATGAAATTAACTCTAATCGAAGCTTTGTTATGAGCACTAGTTGTATGTGATACTGTTGGAGATCTCGATATGTTGCGAGTTGGCGCGAATCTCGATTAAAACCCTCGCTGTGTATGCATATCGTTCTGACTCCTTCTTAGCATTCTTGTGTTCCTGTCTGTTCGCTTCTGTGGAAATTAACGGAAAGGTTTTCTTTACAAACCTTACTCGGGTTGAGACCCTGTTGTATCCGTAGTAGCTTGACTTAGAATGAAACTTTGAGGAAAATACTGATATGGGATTCGGCTTCTGTGAAGACCTTGTTGTGATTATTTTTCTTGAAAATGGCTTCCAATAGAAGTCATGGCTGTTTTATCGTAAGGATTTGTTTCAGTTGAATGAGGTTGTGCATGTTTGTGTTTGATTCAGTATGAATGTCACTTTATATGCATATGGAACATCATTTGTTTTAATGTTATCTAGCCCTTGTTTGACTGTGATAAAGAGGTTGTTCTTTTGATTTCGGCCTTGGATTTAAGTCCTTGCTGTGTTAGTAGGGATTAGATTGAGCTGTATGTTGCTGAGTGTTTTGACTCAGTGGGATTGCTCTTGTGTTTGTGCATGATTACGTCTTCTGTTATCATGATTATCTAGTCGTGTGCTTGACTGAAGTAAAGAGCTATTAACTGTACCTTGACAAGCGATGGCATTGGATATTTTCTCGTTTGTTGAATAATATGGAAGGTTATGTGGGGTCTATTTGATGGATTATTCATCACTGCCTTGTCACGAGAGCTACTGTGTTGTTCAGTAAGTTATAGGCAATTTTTATATGTGTATTTTGACGGACTGTAATTCTTCCTGTGGTCTCGACTGGCTTAGTCGCAGGCGTATAATGTGATTGCATTACTCTTAAGTGGATGGTACAGTCATGAGCATGTTTGGAAGGGACATCTGAATGTCTCGGTTTCTTTCTCTTCTGCTGTAAAGTATATGTTGATATATTTTTATCTAACTGTTGGATTTGTTTTAACATACTGATGGATTCATGAATTGTTATGATATTCATTTTATTATGTTGAATATAATGACCTGTCTGATGTTTGTTGTCCTTGGGATTCAGATGGATAGTTGTTTTGGATACAATTGTTCTCCTTGGTCACATACATTTATGAAGAAATATCTGAAAAGTATCTAGGACTATTTAGTAACTATAATATGAGTTACGCGTTTATAGTCATGTTTGAATTACAAAAGAGCATAGTCTGAATATATTTACATGTTTGGTGAAATGATTTCATTTAAACAGGTTGTTTAATGAAAACAATTGGTGGATTGCAATTGTTTTAAGAATTAGTGCTTATCATGCTCAGTTCATCGAACTGACCCGTGTTGACAATTTTTGCAGATGATTGTTGTAAGTGGTAAAGGCACGCAGATCTGATATGATGTTGATTGTTTAATTTTGTTTTATGATGAATTACTGACTTGATTCTCTGAATATACTACTTGAA
Organism: Taxus wallichiana var. yunnanensis; assembly: GCA_018340775.1. Lineage (NCBI taxonomy): Eukaryota > Viridiplantae > Streptophyta > Pinopsida > Cupressales > Taxaceae > Taxus > Taxus wallichiana. The sequence continues at coordinate 88,701,484 of CM031243.1, forward strand.
GAAAGATGTTCTTTTCTTTGAGTATTGTATCAAGTATGTTGAATGCATAAAATGTATTTGATTAGCTTACAAGGAATGAAAAGAGATATTTGTTACTTATGTGTTTGTATTCATATCTTGATGGTTTGACCTTCTTGATTTGAATGATCTTGAGAGCATTATTATTATTGTATAAAGTGGAGAATTTTGTGATTATCTAAGTAAGCTTGCAAGATTATGTGATTTGAATACTTATGATTGTTTAGTAGTTCTAGTATGTTCTATCTAAAGCTAAATTGGAATTTAGATCACTGCCTTCTTACTGGAAGCTAGGGTTAAAATAAACCTGAGCAGGAAGCTAAACAAGCTGAATAAATTATTACTTCCTAGTCTTGATCTAAGTCAGGACAACGTTTAATTGGATTCTTAATCACTATATCTCGATACTATTAAGTAAGATATAAATTCAGTTATGAGAACTGATATAAACCTAAAAAGGGTTTGGTTAGCAATCTCATGTGAAGGATGAGGGTTATTGTCCAATTTCATTGATTTAGAATTATGTATATTCTATGAACTCCTTGAAGGGACCTCTAGTCTTAATAACTTCTCTTGTGTAAAGGGTTTTACTAAGAAAGGTAATTCTAAGGTGAGGAACCCAGGGATTGGGAAAGACTACCCTTAAGGGAGCGTCTTATAGTATAATTTTAACTCAACGTATGTTATACTTATTAATAAGTAGATCTTTTCGAGGTGGATTTAAAGGTTGACGGCACAAGTCAACTGCAGGGTTGTACCTTCGAGAAGATTAGGATCTTCTCGAAGATACAACAATGCAGGTGACTTATGATGACACCCTTTGCATTGATCGCTAAGATTTACACTTTAAATTCGAACAAGTTACTCTGGGACTGAATAGGAATGTGGTCACGTTATAAGGCTGCCCTAGGAGACTCGGGGTATCTTGACACACTGGATTAACTTGTATTGACCCAGTATGTCAGCATATCCCTAGTCCTCGGGAGCATCCCTATAACGTTCTCATATTACTAATCTGTTCTTGAGTGAATAACTTGGGGCAGGAATGACTGACAGAAGTCAGTATAAGACATTCTACATAACATAGGAATGGGGTGAAGGACGTATTCCAGATTGACGAGTATGTCGTCAAGGAATACGAGACATAAGCAGTATGTTTCAAATCTTTGGCCAAAGTATCGCAAGCTGTTGATTGCGTTGTCCTAAGTCACCTAGTCCAAGGGATGAGATGCCGATGAATAATAGTAACAATTATTCAGATAGGTTCCTTGGACAGAGCATTCTAAATCCCAGATTAGGGAAGAGAACCGCAAGAGTATTGTGTTAAAATAAAAACGCCAACTCTTTGATACTCATGAATAGATCGGTAGATTACCGAGTCATGGAATGAATAGATCGGAAGTACTCCGAGTCATTACAGCTGCATATGGTTATCTGTTATAAGAATGGTTGTTTTTATTTGTGAGTTCTAAATTATGTATTTAGAACCAGGAAGCATTTATCAAAAAAAAAAATTTACTTGTTCTTCTCTTATCAACTTATCAAATATCAAGGTATCCCATTTTTTTATCATCGAACTAATAGACATAATGAAAATTATTGTTATGTTTTACAACAAATAATCAAACACTTTGAGCATAAAGGTTTTATCTCATTTAATGTATAACCTTATGTTACATGGTCCTCTCGACTTTTTACATCGCAATGGGTTCCTATATCTAATTCACCTATGTTTAATGACCACAATTCTATCACTTCTCACATTCCTTCTTGATCACTCAAGCATCATTTATGTAATCCACTTAAGTTATACAAACCACCTATCAAAATTAATCTCACTTTACCTCCTCTCAATTCATCTACAATACTATTAACTCAACCTAAGAAACTTCCTCTAAAAATCAATTAAACACCTCCTCCTCTCAAGTCTTCGTGACATCATCATTACCAAACAAGCAACCACTCACTAAGAAAGGCGGAAAAAAATCTAGGCGGCCTCTCAACTTTCATCACTCAAGGTCCCTTCAACATCTCCACTTTAGCATCCAATTACTTTTTCAAGAAAACCATTCCTTATTTTAATCCTCATGACCCATTTCAAACATAATCATAGATTTTTATCTCTTCATACACTTGGGGGCATCATGTTTACTCTTCCCCCACTCTAGCATTGGTAGGTGTCTCATACTTCTACTATCTCACTTCTTACTTCACGTATAGTCATTCACACATGTTTTACACATCTTGATACATTTGTATCATCATTACCTGATGTTGCAATCTTGTGCTATGGTTCATACTTGACTGTTGAGGGATTATTACATTCATAAACCTCACATCACATTACACACTACGCATTCATGACACATCTTTCTTGCATCACATTCTCACATGACACATTCCCCTATGACACACTCTAGTTCCATAATTCATACTTGACTGTTGAGGGTCTAAATCTAAAACGAACCTCACCACACTCACTCACTCACTCACTCTCTACGCTCTATGCTTTGACGATCATATATTTCTAGTGCAAAATTCAAACCATTTCCCGATGACACACTCTTTTTCTATGGTTCATTCTTGACTACTGAGGGGGCATTTATAAATGAACCTCATCTCATGCATACTCATTTACATTCACTTGGGGGCACATTGCTCCTATCACACTCACATTACATTCCATTCCATTTCACACTCATAGCATACTACATATCTTGGTTGCACATTGTTCTTGTTTACTTATACTTGCATGATACATCTTGCTTACTATGTTAGTTAGATACAATGTGTGTCATTTTATTTTCTATACAAACATGTGCATTCACTTTCCTTCTAGTTGTGATCATAGACTCTACATAGATCATTACATGCGGCATGGATGCTTGGCACTTTCCCTTTTACCGGTTCGCAACAAGATCCTGGGCATCCACTTTTGTACACACTACAAGTGTTATTGTTTCATTATTCATATCAAAATACTATATTGGATTATACACACTTTGACATAATTTCTATTTTCTAACATGTTAACAGATGCTTCATGTGCAAAAATTTTCTTGCAGGAACTATTTGCTACCATGGTTTATGCATTACATTGCTAGCTATTGTCTATCGTTGTTTCATGGGATTTTCCCTTTGTCTTGTTGTGTAAATTTTATGCTTTTGGCCACGTCGGCCTCGATTGTCTTGCGACATTATGAATGATGTCCCATGTTTGCAACCCAGTTTTCACGGTCTACATTGTTTTCTTGCTTGCTAGCTTACACATTGTTTTCTCTATGTTTATTTGTCTTGTTTTTATTAATATTTATTTTTAGCCACTTGTTTGTGTGTGCCTTGGTTTCTACCAAGCACACTCCCCCTATAGGGCATCAGTTTCAGACATCATCAGATCCTCCTTTAGGTAGCATATTCCTTACGACATTGCATGCACCCCAAATGAGGGGGCATCATTTGGTGAATCAGTCACCCCATACAGTAGTTCACAGTCATAGTTCAACATAGTTCAATACCATTACTACACGGTCTTGATTTAAGCAATGGTCCATAATTTGACTTGGGTCTTTAGCACAACACAGACACTAGCACCCAAACACAAAAAGTAGCACTGCGAACCCATGACCCTTCCGGGTTCTTGTGACCAAGGGAAGTTACACAAATTTTCTTAGTTCAATACAATTTTTAGTAGTTTACACAACTTTTACGGGACACGCAGTCCTTCGACACTCGGCATGCATGAATTAAACATAATTTTGTACTTTTGCGTTAGATCAAAATGGATCGGATTTTTACACACCATCTGCATTGGTGTTTTATCTTTAGGAAGAAGTCAAAGGTTGGAGAATAACACTAGACCTTTCTCCCTACACTTTTTCCATACTTGGTACAGTTGATGTGAGATCACCCAAAAAACTTGCACTCGGTCTGTTGGTGTGAGATTGCCCAAAAAAATCATTCTTCTACAACATCTTCATGATCCTTTCTATCTCTTTCACTCATCATGGATCAAGTGCACATGTTCCTTTTCACATTTTTACATACTTTCTTACATGTTTCTTATGCATTTTGATCAAATTTTTCATATACACATATTTGACTACTTGTTTGTTCTTCTCTTTTACAGGTCCGTCCTTATGGGAAGCGATAGTCACATCAATCACATATCATCAAGCATAAAACAACATCAAAAATAGGTATAACACAACATCTACACATACACTCTCACCCTAAGATCATCATCATCATCATTTTCACTTCCTCTTCTCTAGCTTCCATGCTTCACATTTTTATCACTCCACGCTTTTGATCTTGTGGGCATTACCTAGATTGGTTAGCCTATCAAGATTGAACTCTCCCATAATATCTTTGTTAGTTTTTACTATTTCATGTTTTTAATGAACTCATTACAATCAACTATTCTCACAAGGTAATTTCACTATTTAGTTTTTTCAAGACAATTAGAGCACTTGTAACTCAAAACACACATATAACAAGTATTAAACTTAATGGTTTGTGCATTTTCTTGAATTAATTGAGACAATTAGAGTGAAAGTACCTTGAAACATACATATAAATGTGAATCCTTTCTCATGAGAGTAGCATAAGAGCATGATTACATTATGTCATGGATTCATACATATGAAATCATTATTTGTTTTACTCGGTATTAAAAACCTGATACAACAAACCACCCATGGAAAGTGATAGGAAAAACAACAATCTTCAAGGTGACATGGAAAAAATGCTTTGAAAAAATGCTACTATTATTTCATACATAACAACGATGCCCAATGCTCACCCATCATTTATTATTAATGAAATAGTAATGATTGTTAATGGAAATATATTGCAAGTTGTATTTCTTGTTTCAAACTACGTTTACTCATCACAAAGTTGAAATTTTAAGTTTTGGAGTCTTAAAATATTTGTAATTTCTGTGACAATGGTTTGATAGCCCATGCTCATGACCCAAAAAAATGGAGAAAATGAAAAACATTTTTTTAGAGTTAGTGTGCCTATTAGGGAAGGAGACTTAAGGGGAATTGTAAACGATGGCTCACATAAACCTATTGACTAGGAAAAAACCAAAGCGAGTAAGGAGAAAATGAAAACCTTTTTGATGGATGTGTTTCACTATTTTCTTTACATTATTGAGACAAAACAAATAAGGGTTATGGGTTGAGGAGGAATACATGTTTATGTTGGTCAGTTGATGGTTGTTGCACACATTCTAACTTATCAATCCAATGATGACTATGAGAGCTTCCTTTTGGCTGGGAGGAACTACCTAAAATAGAAAATAAGACCACAAAAGAAGAATTAAATAATATATGATGGTGGACTGCCTAGTGTGTGCTAGATCCGAGAAGTGTGATACTCCCTAGATGGTTGTCAATCCACTATTTAAAACAACTTAATGCAAGATATAAATAAATTACTACTGTAGTTGATATGATTTAGGTATCTTATTCAAGTACAATAAGCAAATCTAACAAAATAGGTTAGGCTATAGTAAGATCGAAGGGTAGGTAGGTGTCATGGTGTTAGAAGCTGGTGGGGTGGTCGGGTTACAGGTTGTTTGGGTCACTTGGTAGAAGGTAGGTTGGCTATGTTATTGGCACAGGTGTAAAACATAGAGACTAATGTCGATCGGGTATAACCGAAGATGGTTTAGAAGGGATCGGTGATGGTCATGGTGGCGGTATCGGTAGGGTCGGGGTGAAAGGAAATCAATGAGATTTGATTGTGGGGATTGAAATGAAGCTAAACAGAGATGGAAGGGTGGATAGGGAGGTTTGTAAAGGTCTTAGTTATACTCGAGAGGTGTATAGCGAGATGAGAATGGGTGATTTGGTGGTGTGCATAGAGGAATGACTAAGTCTACAAGTAGGTAGGAGATGGGAAACGAACATGCAAAGTATATACCGATAGCAAAAATAACAAAGGCTATTATATTGAAATAGACTATGTTGGTAGAAGGTATACTTATTGTGATGCAGGTTTGATGGTTGAATGGTGATAATAGTTTATCAGAAGAATGGTGCTTGGTGCCACGGTAGTGCTTCCTGGAATGCTTCTGTGGGTGCAATACCTCTCTCGGATCTCATCTGGTGTTGGTTGTGGATGTTTGGTTGCATGAAAAAGACTCTTATTCTACTTGCATGCAGCTCTCATCTTATCTCTCTCCAATCTCATAATGTGCCAACCCCAAAAACAAGGTTGATAAGGTGAATAAAGTGTAATCTGAAGGTGGTTCTAGGTTGGCCAGAGACATTGGTTTAGGGATGACCGGTGTTGGTTAAGGTGGGATTCCCTAGGTTTACTAAAAATGGCAAATCTCACATCTTTTGGATTAGGTTCGTTCATTTATCTCGTGGATCCGAATGGACATTACCTTTTATGAGTGGGAAGGTGGTTAGAGGAATAATAGGCCTTGATTTTTAGGTTTGGACCAAGTCTTATTCATTTATGGAAACATGTTATGAATAGGTCTATGGTGAGGTGTCTAGGTGAGGTGTCTATTCATTTAATTAAAGTAATTAAATTAATAATGGGGTGAGGATGGGTATTAATTTAATTATAAATAATTAAATTAATGTTAATGTGGGGTATAAGGATCATGGTTAGGTGAATGTGTGTAAGTTGGTTATTCGAAAGGGGATCAAGGGGAGTGCGACCCAATTTTGGTGTCTACATTTTGCCCATTTTTGTTGGGTAGCTTGTATTGGTAGGGGACGTGACAAAAACGAAGGTTGGTTTTTGCCCCATGTGAATTTAGGGTGGGAAGGTGAATTTGGGTGCCCCAAATAAGGGCATGAGTGATACCCCCCTCAAATCAGGAATTGATGATGAAGAATAGAGAGTCGAAATTAGGTGGGTGGTTTGAGAAAATAGGGTTAGGTGTGAAGAAGGTGAGGTTCGAGGGTATGGTGATTGTAAAAGGTAGGGTGGGTGATTAGGCAGAGCATTCAGATGTACACACACATTTTGAAATGCCATGAGATACAAGGGTTTCTCAACATAAAAATTTATGTTAGCTAGGGTCATAAAGGTCATCAAAATAAGGGTTATTGAGGTTCGGTATCCAAGGTAAAGAATACAATCCAGGTACTCAACGAGGTAAGATACAAGAACACATAGGTGTGGTTATAGTACATCCAAAAGGTCAAAAGGTCAAGGTTTGTTTGGATAAGGTTCATAGCCATAGGCAAGGTAAGGCTATTAGGCTGAGAAAAATAGGTATCATCATCGCAAGATGCAACAGGTGAGGACATGGGAATATCCACATAATCAACGGTTAGGTAGGTAGGTGTGGGTAGGGTAGGTGGAGGTAAAAATGGGTAATGGGTAGTGTCAATTAAACGTATGCACATGTGAAGATTACAACACAGTATCAGGTCGAAGATCTTTTAAACTCTACATCATCCAAGGTCAATTGGGTTATCCAAACAAGGGTTATTGAGGCCCGATATCCATGGTAAAGGATACGGTCCAGACACACAATGGAGTAAGATGCAGGAACTTGTAGGTGTGGTTACGGTACATCTAAGAGGTCAAAAGGTCAAGATTTGTTTGGATAAGGATCATGGCCAAAGGCATGGTATGGTTGGTAGGCTAACAACGTGGTAATAACATCGCAAGGTAAAGCGAGTGTGCAAGGTCGATGGTCACATCATGGGAGGTCAGGTGTGGGTAAAAAGAAGGTGTGGCATAGGTAAGGCCACGGGAGGGAAAAAAATATGCCCCAACTGATGGTGAGGTTGGGTGATAAATGATGAGGTTAGGAGGATGAGGTGGAGGGTTAGGGTTAGCTTCAAGTTAGGTGAAAAAGGTTGCGAGCAAGTAGATAAGATGCAATGGGTTGCCATGGGGTCAACATGTAATGCCGACACCGATTCATGTTTAAGCGATGTTGGAATCGAGGTTATGTTTAGGCATGGTGGAGTCGGGTTATAGGCATGGCTGATTTTAGGTTGTAGGTATGGTTAAGTTATTTTAAATATAGATGTTGATGATCTGGTCTTGTATAGGATAATCAATAAGTAATGATGAAGGTAAATGATAAGAAGTGGCAATAGAGTAGCTTAATTTATAAGAACCCTAATGAGTCTATTATACCCAAGATGGGATCATGAACGTAAGACCCTAAAGGCGTTGCATAATGGACCATTCTAAGGGTGAAGATAGTCACATAATCACAAAATGTCACGATTCAACATGTCCCTTAAGTAAAGAGGAAATTAGGCTAAAAAGTAAAGGAGGTGAGAATAGGTGGTTTAGTGTAACTTAGTATACGACAACATGTTTTTCTCGAAAGAACCCCGAGGATCAAAAATAGGCAAGTCCATGACGAAAATTTTGTCATTTTCTTCATTGTTTTTGTTTTAAAGAGACTCGATCGATGCGGGAAGCTTCTAGATATTTTTATTATATTTGTGAAATGACTTGATATAGTTGTCCTTCAAGGGAGCATTCTATTTATAGTAGTGGAATTAGAGTGAAGAGATGTCCCTTTTGAGGGAGTCATATTTTGTTGGAAGTTTGACTCAAGGAGTTGCATCCCTTTTTGTTTTGGACGTTTAAGTCATGGACAAGACTATAGAGGAAGGGTAGGTTCTTATTCGGATGACAAAACCATAGTACATAGGAGTTAACTATGAAAGGGGTGGTTTCAAGTGATGAACAACCATGGGATTCCATCCTGGAGAAGATGAAAAGTATCCATGAGAATCATGCTATGAGTAGAGCCATGGTATGCATATTGAAGATAAGGCTAAAAGGTGACGGGTAATCACATGATTCTTGTTTACTCGTGGATCCTCAAATCGGGTAATATGGAAGGTGGACAACACTCAAGGGATGAGTGATGTAGTCATTTTTTCACCCACCAAGAACAAGGGAACCTTATGCGCGAGACCCTATCACCCAATCCAAGGCGTTGGGTGCTCACCCGAGGTGCACAAGAGGGAGTCGAGTCTCTCTTTTATGTGAGTTCAGTGGAATGCATACTTCATGATCTGGACTTAGTGATTTAAAAGAAATGAGAAAGCTATAGAACTCATAACGGCTTCTATACCCCTTAACTCATAACAAAGCAAGCACACAATAGAATTAATAGAACTAAGAAGTTGTAAATCCACAAATATACTCAATCATTCAAGTAAGGTTCATGATTATACAAGATCAAAAGTAGAGTAGAAACATACAGATAATATAGAAGGAGATCTTAATATAAACATAGTGGTAACCTTATCATATTCATTCATAGTCTTACTACAAAGCATCACAGAGAGGTAGACCATAGTCATGCGCCATATTTGGATCCATACATGTATACTCACAAGATAAAATTTTCATTCCCCATTCCCTCATTACATTATTCCTACAATCATCTACCCATTTTATCCCATAGTTCTCACAGTAATTCTGCAGAGCTCCACTACCTCACTTATGTCTCTGTTATTTGCAAGGGCGCGTGTTTAAATAGGCATATTAGCTCTAACAAACTCTTCGCAACCTCGGATATGGCCCCAAGTGTCAAGGTGTGGGTCACCCCAGGTGCATGCCTCTCCATGTCATGATTAGCTTTTGGATCTTCTTATCACAAGGTATATTCCTTCCAAGACACCCTGTTATCAGGCTAGAACCTTATCCAAATGGAACACGTTCTTCATGTGTCCTGCCCAAAAGGCCGAAAATGGCTAAGTCCCGAATTGTGCTTCGTGGGCACACATCCTTGGTTCTCCAAGAACCCTTTTCAAAATTTTCCTTGTGCACCTTCACTTACGTGCTTCCTCTGCGGCAGTGCGTGCCTATGCGCATTTAATATTTGGAAGCTATATTAGGGTCCCAACATTACCCCACACTTCACCTGTTCTCCGCCCTCGGGAACCTTTTCAAAGAATGTAGTACAAAAATGCAAGGCCTTGCCTTGGAAAAGAATGGAGGGAAAGAATAAAGAATGGGGGAGAGAAAGAATAGAGGGAAAACTACCTAAAGAAGAAGAAGGGGAAATTTTTCCGTAAGTCGGCCTCCAACATATTCTAAGCACTGACTTCATCCTACGCTCTAGTGTAGATGTCGCCAACTAAGGTACTCACCTCATCGAAGGTTAACTCTTCCTCCTTTGTGTTAATGGTCTCCACCACAGTCTCCAATTCCTTGGTGTGATCCTCCAAGGCATCCATCTTCCTCGTGATGACCTTATAGAGCTCTTTTAGCTAGGTTTTGATTGAGACTCACTAGTTCTCAATAGCTTCAAACTTCTTTTCCACTTTGGCTATGATCTTTTCTCGCTTGGCTCTATTGCCCTTATTCTTTTCCCTGAAGTCCTTCAGCTCAGCCTTGTCGCTGGCAAGCAACATGCTTGTCACTTTGTCTTGATCCGCGTAATGGTCGTAGCGACCCCCATGGTTTATGCAGCTACTTTTATGTTAGCGAGCACCTTGTTGTATTCAGCCACAAGCACGATGACCTTCAACTTGTCTTCCTTCTCCAAGCATGCAGCTACCTCCTCTATTGACTCCAAGGCCAAAGGCTACCTTTCCATGGTGAGGATCTGAGTCAAGTCCTCTAGACACTCCAAGGAGGATCTATAATTTTTGGGGGGGTTAAGGTCCGGGTGCTTTGTGATAATCACTTGGGAGATGAGCTCCACCTTCTTGGAAACTTCACGTACCCTGGCCTTTTCCTCCCGAAGCTCCCTCGTAGTCGAGCAGCGATTAGTTTCTCAAGGCTGAGGTCCTTTATTAGCTTCACTACTTCTTCCTTCCTCTTCTCCAATAGGTCCTCTAAGACTTTAACCTTGTCATTCCTACCGAAGAGCCTAGCCTCGATTTCCACAGAGACTTTATTGAGCGCATTACACACTTGCTCATCCGATAGTTGTTGCATGTTTACAGTGGGGTTGTCCCCTTTCCCTCGGACAGCGCTAGTGCCACTCCTTGGTTAACCTCGAACTCAGGCTCATCGAGGTGGGAGTCGAACACCCATGATAGCATCTTCCTCGTGTGTGAGTATCCACCCTCATGATCAAAGGACTCCATGGCGGTGAGCTCTTTGGTGGGCACAGTACTCTAGAAACACGTGCGTAAAACATTTTTGGGGTCATCAATATATCCCATCATTATTATTCCCCCTTCCGTGCATTTACTTTCCATGTGAACGCCCTTGGGAGTAGTTACTGAAAGACTTGGGCCTTTTTTACTACCCACACTCTTCTCCCTCTACTCTTCTTTGAATTCACCGAGCATGAGCTCCATGCTGCGCTCCAACTCCTCTTCGACCAAGGTATTGATTATCTTCTCTACCTCCCTTGTCACTTTCTCATTCACCTCCTCCTGAGTGAGCTTGGGCATATCTAGCCCCTTAGTACTTGCCCCTTCGCTCCTTTCCTCGCTCTGCGTGCCTTCCTCCCCTTGGGTGCCCTTCCTCCTTACAAAGATGAAAGCATCATTTGTATCTTCTGCTCCTTCTTCCCCTGAATCATGGACATCAATCAGCTCCTGATCCACCTCTAACTCTCCCTCTTCATCATCATCCTTCTCACCTATATAGGCATTCGGGTCGTCTATATCTTCAAACTCTTGTTCTTCCATCCCCTTTTCTTCTTCTTCTGCTGAAAATTTTAGGGTGGGGATGCGGTCTTCTCTTCATCTGAGGGCTCCTCAAGGGATGGTGGCTTTGTAGGTTCTGGGGTCTTCTCCCGACCACTATTCTTCTCTTCTTCCAGACGTAGGTACTCAGCCCCACATGGTATCTACATTTTGTTTCCCCACCACCATTTTTTCCTCTATCTCTTCTCTCTCCTTACACTTTGGTGCGGGATTCTTCCTGCTAATAGGGTCGTCTGGGATGGATATTTCATTTTCCACATATGCACCCTTTTCAAATTTTGGCCTTATGCATAAGTAGATCTTAGTAGCATTGCTCCCAGCAATAGGTAAGGTCAACGACCTTATAATATGAACATCCTGCGACACGTACCTTTCAACGTACACGTGCTTCTCCGGGTAGACCAACTTCTTTCTCATTTCCTGTGCTCTTTGTCAAGGGTGGACAACTCCAGGTTTAGTTTCTTCGATTCCTTGTATCTATTTACCCCTGCTTGGAAAAATTGGGTAGTAAACAAGAATGGGAGTTTGCACTAAGGACTCCAACTACCATCCACCAAAATGAACCTACCAATGTAGAAGTGTTGGTAGACCGCGAACTCTACTTCTCCTTTGGTCACCGCGGGGAGTTGTTCAGAATGTCATTCAACCCCGAATGTGTTCCTAAGGCGTGTATACCATTTGTCTAAGTGTGCCTTATGTACCCCTGTCATTGATTCACATGTGTATTTCTAAAACCTCTCTGTGGGTGAAGGGTCTTCAAAAGGTACTCCCACATGAATTTATCAGATGCATCCGACACCCGCTTTTCGAGAACACAATTGTCAATGAGAATGTTCCCAAAAAGAATTTTTCCTCCGTTCTCCATGTTGCTTATGATTTCATCTCAGCTATGATCGGGAAATGTTGTATACAAGTGCCTTCTACAACCTTCTTACGGACATTCAGCCAAGGCTTGCTCACCTGGGTCCACCTTTCTTGTCAATTCATCTTGGAGACAAGGTGCATGGCCATCTTCATCACCGGATCACTGATATCTGAGACGTCATAGTACCTTGATCCCTTCTTCAATTCATAGGATTCTATGGTTTCTTTAATTGCCTCCTTGTCTAGAGGTCATCTATGAGCACATCCCCATGCAGTTTAGTCTTGTGAAGTGTGAAGTTAAGCGGGAGTTATGCACATTTTTTCCTGCGAAGTAGAAGAAGTCTTCGTGTATGTGCATCATCAACAATTGGTACAACCACTCGGGCTTCCCGAAATATGGTAACTTGTAAAGTTGGAGAAGCCCTACCTTCTCCATTTTCACCTTGACCACGTCACTGTAGATTGGCAACCCATCAGGTGTTTACTTATTTGTGGGGTGCACCAACTCTAGCACCGTTTCCTTCGCAATTATGCTTGACCGGTGATTTTAGTTGATCACAGTCATTTATCTTATGTGGGACTCCCACTCTTGCCCTAGCAAAACCCCATTTAGGTATTGCATCTCCGAATACCATTCTTTGTTTGTATCCAAGGGTATTTCCTCTTGTTTCTTCTTCCCTTTTCCTTTACCCTTTCCCTTCTTGGATTGTTCTGCAGGTTTACCTACTAGTTTTGTGGCCATCATTGTACCCTTTACTTTCATTCCAGGTTAACTTGCAAGTTTGTTTGAAATTTTTCCTCACACACCCCGTGCCCTAGAACACAAACCCTAATCTCTGATTTTCCTCCTTTGATCATGGCACTTCTTCACAATGTTCCTCACACCCGTGAATCACTTCTACTCTAGTTTGTAGATCTAATAGACTGATTACACATAAGTTTTTAGGATTTTCCTTCACACGAGTCAATTCTCGAAACCCTAGCTCGTGAAAGAAAATCACTCTTCTTGTTTTCGCAAAGTAAAATAATGAACTGCCCATTCTTGTATTTATAGCTTTTCCCACTTTTACACATTTAAGGCTAGGCTACCTACCACCTGTACAACAATGTTTAATGCGGTGTTTTCAAACAAACCCGACTTCAAGCTTCTCTGACGCACCCAATGCTTGCGTGAAAACTTTTCCACCCTTCTGGCGTGTAAACAATACATCTTGACAGAAGACTCTTGTGCGTGTGTTACCAGCACCAAAGGCACTTCTTCCATCCTTATGATTCTTTCTTTCACCTACCTCGTGTTTTTGTGCTTTTTCTCCTTTGTACGTGGATTTCCAATGTAACCTTATCTTGCCACCTATTTGCCTTCTTTTCTCCTTATGCATCTTTTTAACCGGGCCAATTCAAACGTTCTACCAACTCAATCCTCCTACAAAATAACTCCATGCCTCTCTTTATCACCTCACCCCACACTAAAATGATGTGTGGTCCTCTGCACATTCATAAGTCAAAAAGTAATAAGGTTATTGGCACCCAAGGCATAAAAAAACAACAACGTGAAAGGGAAATACAAGAAAGGAAAAGCATAAAAGGAAATTCTAAGCTAACTGGAAAAACTGCCTTATTTACAAACACCAAGAAGCATTATTTATAGTAGGGCTTCAACCTACTCCCATTGAAGTGTCCAGGTAATTTTTTTCCATCCAGCGCTTGTAACTAGCACGCACTCGAATCAAGGATGTATGAATTTACATAAGGACCCAACCAATGCACCTTCAACTTTCCAAGATGGCATAGAAATTTTGAATCATATAGCAATACCATCTAGCCAACCTCAAATTGTTTGTTCTTAATATGGTGGTCATGCCATGCCTTTTGCTTTGCCTTCTCAATTGTTTAGCTCCATCTTGCTAGTGAGTGCCTTTCATCCAACTTTATCAATTCATCAATTCTTTCGTCCCCGCGCTTGCTCGTTGTCTAACCCTCCCGTGCGCACTATATGCAAAGATGGTAGAATGAATTCCTTTGGTAAAATTACTTCCACGCCAAACACCAGTTGAAATGGTTTGGCCTTGTTCAATATTTTATACATTTTTCTGTATGCCCAAAGAACTGCTGACACCTTGTCATCCCAATCCTGCCTACCCACATCACATATCTTAGTCAATGTGTGACTAAAGATTTTTTTGAATGCTTCTGCAGTAGTCCCATTTTCCTGAGGGTGATAAGGGGTAATCTTGTGATGGGTTACCATGAATTCTGCTAATAGAATCCTCGATGGTTTCATTTAAGAAGTGAGTTCCCCTATCACTTGTTAAACTTAATGGGCACCCATACCTACTGATAATGTTTTCCCACAAAAATCTAGCAACCATGGTTGCGGTGCAATCCTTAGTGGGCACGACCTCTGCCCACCTTGTCAGATAATCAGTACATGTAATGATATACCACGAGTTAGTCCTTTGCGCAGCTGGTGAGATTGGTCTAACAAAATCTATTGCCCATTTTTCAAAAGGTTTAGTGCTTTGCGATGGGGCATAATGGCATCTCATCCCTTCGTCCAGGTTTTTGATGCACTCGGAAGTGATCATAGGCCTTACAAAACTCAATGCAATCCTAGTGGATCGTCTCCCACCATAGTTTGGTGACTAGGATCTTGCACGCGGTTGCATTCCCCGCATAGTGTC
This sequence comes from Taxus wallichiana var. yunnanensis, assembly GCA_018340775.1. Classification (NCBI taxonomy): domain Eukaryota; kingdom Viridiplantae; phylum Streptophyta; class Pinopsida; order Cupressales; family Taxaceae; genus Taxus; species Taxus wallichiana. The sequence continues at coordinate 88,716,665 of CM031243.1, forward strand.
CTCCAGCAATCCCACCATGGGCTTCTTCTAATATGGCTACACGTTCATGTTCTAAAACACACTGACGTAAAACCTCATCATGGCCCATTTTATACAAATCCCTATTAATCAACATGAAGGGCATGTCACGTATGGCTAACCTTTTTCTTTCCAGTGCATTCATCCCTTCGGGCACCACACCTTCCTTGAGAAAAACAGCAATGTCTTCTAACTCCGAGGGTGCACGCTGCAACCTGAATAGTTGCGCATCTGGCATGGTTTCCTTGATACTTTACGCATCCTCTCCTGAATCAATCCTTGATAAATGATCCGGCCCACAATTGCTCTTTCCTGGTTTTACCACCACTTTGAATTCAAATTCCTGAAATAAAAGTACCCAACAAAGATATGCACACTTCGCAACATTGCTTTGTTTACTAGATACTTCAAGGCCATATGGTCAGTGTAGAATATGAAGGGATTCGCCAACAAATATTGTCTAAATTTGTGGAGAACATAGATCATTGACAATGCCTCACACTCGGTCATTGTATAATTTTGTTATGTTGGTGTCAAATTTCTACTTGCAAAACACAAGGGATGATCAACAATCCCCTCTCTTGGTTGAGCAAGAATGGCTCCCATTATTGTACCAGAGGCATCGCGTGGACATGGAAAGGTTTATCCCATGATGGAAATCATAGAATAGGTGCGGTGATAAGCCTTTCTTTTAGAGTGTCAAATGCCCTCTATTGCGCTTCTCCCCACTGAAAGGAACTCTTATGTCTGAGCAATATTTACAAAGGTGCGGCGATCTTGGTGTATCCCTTAATGAACTTTCTGTAGTACCCAGTGTGTCTAAGGAATCTGCACATGGTGCTTTGGCTGGTGGGCTCCCCTAATCCCACAATAACTGCAACTTTTGCAGGATCCACCAGTAATCCCTCTTTGCATATGATATGCCCCAGACAACGTTCCAAAAGGAGTTGCAAAGATACATTTCTTGATGTTGAGGGAAATCCTCAACTACCGACATCTTTTAAACATTAATCTCAAGTTATCACAATGGTCCCTTACTAATCCATACACTATCCAATCATCCAAATATACTTGAAGGAACTTGTGGATGAAGTCCTTAAATGCTTGTACCACTATGCGCAAAAATACAATGGCGCATTCCTCAATCCAAAGGGCATGACCATGTATGCAAAGCTTCCCCACTCGGTGGTGAAAGTTGTCTTTTCTTGGTCTTCCTTGGCAATCCTTACTTGGTGATATCCCGAGAATCCATCCATAAAGGAATAGACCTCACACCCAGTAACTCCCAAAATCTCTTCAGTGAAGGGGGTGGGAAAAGGATCTATGATACAAACACATTCAATTCCCTATAATCCATGCATATCCTAATCTACCCATCCTTCTTTATGTTGATCACCATTAGACTTATCCATTTTGATTCCTCCATAGCCTCAATGATACCGGATGCTATCATTTTGTCTAGCTCTTCTTTAACCCTTACGCGCATGTTGGGATTCATCCTGTAAGGCCTCTTCCTGACTGGGCGCACACCATCTTTCAACTTTATCCTCATTTCCCCTAATGAATGGTGGATGCCTTTCAACTCATGGTATCTACGTGGGAATAAATCCTCAAATTCACACAAGAGATCGATGATCTTTGATACTTCCTTGTCCGACCAGTAGTCCCTAATGATAGCTTCCTTGGGCTCCTTCTCCAAGCTGATGTTAACTTTCTTGGTTTTGAGTGGTTCATGATATGCACACGCACATGCATCCGCACTGTCAACTACCTCACACGTCCCAATTGAATGGTCAACATTCAAGTTCTCCATCTCCTCTCCATCAATAACGTATACCATCTTTCCTTTCTCCTTTTTAGTACACGTGTGCTCGAATTGTATGTCTTCTGGTTCCTCCTATTTGAACCACGCTTCCAAGCTAGGTCCACCAAGTAAGTTTACTAATTTATCTTCCACCATGGCACAATCCCCTAGAGTGAGGCTTTTGATAGTCTGTAATGCCTCATCAACCGGTTGTATGGTACTTTGGTACTCAAATGTGTGAACCAGGTTGACCGTTGATTCCTGCCAATTTCCCATTTGGTGGTGAGTTTCAAAATGGATGTACCAAGCATGCGCACAACCTTGTAGTGTTTAATATAGCTTGTGCACCCAAAGGGAGGGTGGTAAAGCTTTCACACCTTCTCCTCATACCCTCTCACATTCCTAGATGTGGGAAGAGGCGGGTCCATTGCCATTGTAATCCTTGATAGCGGTGGGTATGTTTCTCTTGAGAATCGAGATAGTGAGCGCAATTCTAACTTTGTGCCTTTCAAAAAAAAATTCACTATGCGCACCCACCACCTCGCTGTTGTGCCTATCAAAACATAACCTAGCATACCTCGTCACTCGTCCTCCCTTCATTAAGCTTCTATTTCTCTCAAAAAGACCTCGGGGTATCATCCCAGAACACTTGGTTATTGCCTTTCCTCCCGTGCCCAGGAATCGTGCCATTGTTACCTTAGTCACCGATCCTTTCGGATGTCATCGAATCATTTCCTAAGTCCCATGTGCCCAATTATCACATGCTATACTAGTAATATCACTGATAGATTAAGCATCATCAAATTGGATGACTCCTTTTGTAGGGTGGATGGTCTCTGGATCTCTTATGGAGCACACATATAAATTTTCCAGGACTTCCTCTCCAAGGGGTTCAGTATAAGGTGTGGAATTTCCATCAACAAGTGGTATAATCACCCTCTCTTCCTTGTTTTCAAATCTTATGTACCCCTTGTTAAACTAGATATCTGCATTATTCTTATAGCACCATGGGTGCCTAAGTAAAGCTGGGAAATTATCTACCTCGGCAAGCGCCAAGACTTCAAATCCCTAGTGAACCTAGTCCCCTAAATGGTAATGGCCGCATCCTTCAAGATGCCTATGGGCATTGCCTGTGTCTTATTTGCCATATACAACACATTTGAAGATGGTTGTAATGCAGGTCTTCCCATTTGATGCCAGACATCCAGAGTGAGAACATTAACCTACATGCCTATGTTAATGAGGATATTGCTAATCATCCATCCATCCACTCATGTGTTCAAGGTGATTTCTTTTTCATAATCAAGGATGTGAGGTGGGAGGTTTGCATGCATGCAGGATCTTCCTTTCATGTTCTTCCCAAAGGCACGTGGCATTTTTTCTCTCAACCATGCTCTAGCAGTGAACAATATTCTCCTACCTTAGCAATTTACACACCTCCTTAACCTTGTCCAAGTCATCCTTTGGTGCTTCTGCTGGTCTTCTTTGCTCATATTTTCTAGTTTTCTCTTTTAAGCATTAGATCTCCCCTTATAAGCTTCGAATTACGTCCATGGTTTCCTGGTAGACTTCTTTCTGGTGAGCCAGATTTGGATACTTCCCATGTACTACTTCTTCCCTCAAAACTAGAGGTCTCTGCCTAGGTGCTTCCCTTGCGCGTGTGGACTCGCCCTTGTTGTTACCATAACAGGCTCTAGTTCTGATTCACGTATTACTCGCGGGAGCCATTGCGTGTCAGCCTTCTTAATACTCACCATGGAAACACCCTTATCCTTTCAGTATTGCTAACTCATATGTTTGTATAACTCTGGGCACTCTTTGTACTTATGTTTTTTTCCACACCAGGAGCATTGTAGAAGATCTGGACATTCACGCTTATAATGGTATGTGGCTCCACAATTAAAGCATGTTCCACATGGAAACTCACTTCTTACCCCACGGTTACCACAACCACAAAATCATCCCGAAACCCCCTTCCATGGGAACCTCCATCTCCACGCTCTTCATACCGAAATTCATCTCCTTTGGAACTACTGGTAATGCCAATCTGGCGTAAACCAAGATCAACTACCTCATGAATCTAGTCAATCAATCTACAATCTTTGGTGTCATGTGTGGTTGAGGTACATATCTTACAATAACAAGATACATTTTTACGGATCGCGCGCTGTAGTAAGGGGCACCTACTTACATCATGGTCCCCATGACATATTTCACAATTTACCACTATGGCACATACCGCCTTCCGAGTACATATCCTACCATTATCCTTTATGTGCCCTTGTCAGACATTACAATTTATGCACCACATCCTACCACGAGTCTCTAGAAGCTCGTGTTGGCAAATAATTTCTCCAATTACTTAGCCATGGTAGTAATCTGAGCCTCCAAAAATGGGCTAACACCAATGTCAACACTACTAACTACGTCAGCATGCAAAGCGGCTTCTAACGCTTCGCGCGGTCCGTGAATGTTTTATGAGACAAAGCCCTCCTAAAGGGTGTGATCAACCCTTCGAAAAACCACTGAGCATGTTGTGAAGGGTGGATATCATAAGATAGTTTAGATAATAGAGTTTTAAAGCATGCATCATATTCCCGCATGCTCTCTGCCATTCCCTGCTGGATTTCTTTGAGAGAGTTGATGTTCTTCTATTCAAACTTAGGTATGTGGAATTCCGCCAAGAATGCATTTCTCAGCACGGTATAATCCACAACAGTCTGATGAGGGTCATACTTTCTATACCAACTATGTGCATGTCCTTGTAAGGTCATCACAAATTGGTGACCTTTTGATCCCGGGCCGTGATCCCCTTTGCACACCATAACAACTCGCACTTATGCACATGCTCTGCGGCATATTCTATCTTGCTATAATCTGGTAAGTGTAGAGACATCTTGAAAAAGACTTGAGGAGGTAGCTAAGGCCCTTGTCCTCCCGATCCAGTCCCTTGGTTTCCTCTAGTGTTTCTTTCTCCACTGAGACCCATTAGATCTTGAGCCACCACTTCCACCTCCAAATCCTCTTGTGTTAGGTACTGGGGCCTATATTTGTCATGTCGAATGCTCCCATCATTCCACTAAAGCGTGCATGGCCGATAGTTTGTGAACTAGTGCCACTTCCAGCCATATTTCCTCCACCACTTCCTAATGTGCTTCTAAAACCAATTGTATATGTGCCTTGTCCAAACATTCCACCAAATATTGGAATAGTGTGTGAAGCCATAGAAGTCCCAAACGAGAAGTTGTACCTTCTAGGTGCCGATCGGTTGCTTCTACTGATATCAAATGGATCAACTGTACTTTTCCCTCGTTCAAACAAACCAAGCACCAAGGTTTGGTCGCTAGGTGGGGTCAGATGTGCACCAATGACTCTTCTTTCTCTACGCGATGGACTCTCATTAGAAGCCGCAAGGTTTTCTCTCCGCGCTTACCAAGATGGGGTATCACAGACTATTCGGGTTCCACATCCTCCGCATGAACCTCAACTCCTTTCCACCATGTCTGGCTCCATAACCCACTTGTAATCCTACACTGTCTATCAATATCCCTTTCACGCACTTCATTATACTTGAGCTATCTCTCCTCCCTTTCCTTTTCAACACTTAAGAGAAAGGCTAAAGGTCTCATGTGACCCGTAAGGCGTGACTAGGTGTGTGATGGAGATTAGCATATTGCTAGCATTTCATGCAATGTTTGACATAATCACAATAGTTGCGGTTTAGGGTTGGCCATATAATAGCCTGTGAAGAATGCATTTTGTGACAACTAAACAACTAAAGTGATCTCCATAAATTCCATCATGGACTTCCTTAATGTTGTAGGGAATTTTAGAGCTTGTATGGCATCGTAAGAGAATACCGTCGAAGCTACGCTTATAAAGAAGACCACCCATGATGACATAATGGGAGACACTTTTATGAAAGGCACATTGTCCATTACGAGTGATATCGGCGGGTAGAATGGAAAGGAAAAGATAGTCTACATATTGCTTATACCAAAGGTCACGTGGGTCAAGGGAAATGGTTCTAACAGAGTAGATCTCACGAGGTAAATAAGACAGTGATTGTAACTTGTGTATTGTGACAAATATTTTAAAGTAAATAGGCGAAGTAGGTATCTAAGAAGCCAAGCAAGCCATGGTATCCACAAATTTATTGGTAGATCGTGGGGTGGTTTGAAGTTCGTAATGGTCAAAGGTGGTCAAAAGTATATCTACGTGATGTTTATACTTTTGAAGTATCTCATTATGACACTGGTATATACCATTGACTTGGTTTATGACCAGCTAAGAATCACCAAAGATATTGATTGAATTAACATCTAAGGCATAAACACTGGAGACCCAATATGAGTGCTTCGTATTTAGCAATATTGTTTGTATAATCAAAATTGAGTTTGAAATATAAAGGCATAGGTTCACCATCAAGAAGAATAAGGATAACACCAGCCTAACCCCCATGCCGACACTTGGAGACATCAAAGAAGAGTGTCATTTGGTAAAGCGAGGTTCGTCTAGGAGAGGGCAGCTATAGACTCATCTGGAAATTTGAAGTTAGAGGGTTGATCCCTGGAAATAGGTGCGTCACCAATTGGTCAGCGATAGCTTGGCCTTGATGGACTTTGGATGAATGAATTCGAGGTTGAGGTCACCGAGAAGCATAAGCAGCGTGTGGCACATTAATTTTGATAAGGTTTGGCATACATGTAGTGTAATGGGTCCGTATTAGTAATGACAAAGTTTTGTGGTTAAGTAGGTAATGGAAAAGTTTGGTGGCGATGAAAAATAAGGCTAGGCAAAGTTTTTCGGCATGGCTATATCTAGTTTTGTAGTCAAGAAGGGTATGAATTATGTCATAAATCACTTACTCCTGGTGTTGGTCGTCGCGATGAGCAAGCATGGCACCTAGAGAATGGTCACCACAGAAATATATAGGTAGAAGGGCTGGTCATCCTTAGGAGGAATGAGCACTGGTGGCTGAAGGAGGTATTGTTTCAAGGCTTCAAAGGCTTTATGGTAGTCATCATCCCATTTGAATGAAATGTCTTTCTTGAGAAGATGATGAAATGGTTGTGATGGTCGTAAAGTTGAAAGATAAAATGACGAATGGATTGCAACTTACCTTGTAGGCTTCAAAGTTGGTGGAGATTAGTGAGAGGAGGCATTTCCATAATATCCTTAACTTTAGCAGGATTGACTTCTATGCCATGCAAAGAAATGATGAAACCCAGGAGTTTTCTAGAAAGTACCACAAAGATGCACTTCTTTGGTTGAAGATGCACACAATACTTGATGAGATAGTCAAAGATGACCTTAAGGACATGCAGGTGTTTAGTTCGATGTTTAGATTTGGCCAGAAGATCATCTACGTAATCTTCTAATGTATGATGCATGATATCATGGAAGATGTAAGTCATGGCTCGTTGATATGTGACATTAGCATTTTTAAGTCCAAAAGGCATGATTCGATAGCGAAAATTCCCTAAGGGGTGATGAAGGCAATCTCGTGTTGATGTTCGGAGCTAGTAATATTTTATCATAGCCCAAGCGCCCATGAGCGATAACATTTCATGGCTAGCGGTGAGATCAACTAGTTGGTCAATGCTTGGTAGGGGAAATTATCTTTGGGACAAGCTAGGTTGAGGTCATGGAATTCCATGTAAATGAGGATTCCCCATGTTGCCTTTATGACAGAACGATGTTAGAAATCCATTGGGGATGGTCAATGGGTAAGATAAAGGAAACTAAGTGAAGGCATTGAAGCTCTTCTTTGATCAGAAGAGCAATGCAAGGATGTATTTTCCGTAGCTTTTTTTTATGGGTTTGGCATCGGGAATGGTTATGATATTATGGACCACAATTTTTGGGTAAATATCGGGCATATCAAAGCATAGGACGAGGAAAATGCATTGCTATGGTCCCAAAGGAAAGAGGCGAAGGCTTCCTATTCAAAGAACGCCTAAGGATTGTCCGATCTTTAGAATGTGTGGGTCGTCCCGAGTGTTAATGTTGATTTTGATGGTTGATTCATTCAATATGGTTTACGTCTCGAAGGTAACGAGTGTGAATATAAGAATCTTCTGCACCTAGGTAAGTGAGAATGGATTCATCGTCCCGACATGGAAGGACATTAATATAAGGTGTATCATAATCGATTATGTCAGGATACATGAGTGGGAGAGAAGAGGGAGCCTCACCATCATGTTGATAGGTCATAGGTCCCATGAAATGGTGTTTACCAAAAAAAAGTTAGGAGGAATAGATTCGGGATCTATGGACTTTGTGGGTGAAGATGGTAATGTGGGTGAATGAGGTGGGGAAGGTTTTCCATCCTGAATGAGGTCAACACAAGCCTTCTTGGAAGCTTGTGCGTCAAAATCAATGCCACTACAGTCATTGTGTTTACGAGAGGTACATGAAATGATAGTATGGTGGCCCTGTTCGTAAAATCAAGCCAAATCCTTTCCACGTGCACCTGGTGGAGGAAAGTGTGAGTGAAGTGGTGGTTAGTGAGGGAGTGTAGGTCAAATGAAAATGGTTGGGTTTGGGATGGAGGTTTGGGTTTATAGGTGGCAATATCAAGTCCCCATACATTAGATTAGTGTGAAGGTGGGGAGGGCCATAAGGAAAAACTTCACCTATACGGATGTCATAACTAGGGTGTTAATGTGGGTTCACATACTCTTGTGGGGTGAGGAAAGTGTCGATATTGTATAGGCGGTATTCCCCAGTGAGGAATTAAAAACACCTTTAAGGGATTAGTAGTCGATATGTGGGTAGTGGGGATAGACAACTCACTAGAATATGGGGAAATTAGTGAGTCGGCCATAGAGGCCGCATGAGTAGGGATAACAAGATTAGATGCGGGAGAGGTGGTGGTAGTCTTGGTGGATGGGCTTGTAGGTGAAGGTGAAGTAGGGATAGTGGCAGATACCTTGACTAGTACAAGCACATCATTGGTCCGATATAGCATGTTACAGTCTTGAAAGGTGATGGATCAGCAGGGATGGTGTAATTATATCCCTCGTGTTCAAATTTGAGGTAGCGGTGTAAATTCAAAGGGACACAACCCATGGTGTGGATCCAAGGTTGATCAAGCAACAAATTATATTGGAACTATCCTTCTAGGACATAGAAAAGTTCTAGGATAGTGCAGGGACCCACATGGACATGGAGAACGCAGCGATACCTAGGGTAGAGTTCATGGCATCATTGGAGGAGAACAAGATAACTAGGTTACCATGCATGTAATTGGCAGGTATTTGTATTTGTTCATATGCATGGGAGGAGATGATGTTAATACTAGCACCACCATCGATCATAACATGTCGTATGCATATATTATCAATAAAGATGGAGATGAAAAGAGTGGGATCGGGTTCGTCGAACTGGAAGGGGATGATCTCTTCATCTGAAAAGTTGAGGGCATCTACTTGGCGAGTAGGTGGAGGCATAGAGGAAGGTGATGACCTAGTGAGAGAGGCTACATGGTGAGGGGTAATGATGGAGGCTACGGGCATGGGGTCATTTGGTAAAACCTCAATAGATTGAAGGACCTCCATGAGGGCTTGACGATGTGACTCAGAGGTTTGGATGAGGTCATATAAAGACATTTTGAGGGGGGATTGGTGCAATTGTTTTAACATTGTGTGATGTGTGACCCCATCAGAAATAGGATATGCAGGACCTCGAATGGTGACTTTGGGTATGGGTACGGATGGTATGTTGGGTACATGGTTGGTTGATGGGCCAATTGCCTTTTCCTTGCCTTTTTCTTTTTGGGTGTGAGTGGCAATGTTGATCATGTTGATCTCAAATCTTGGGGGTGGATCAAAGAGTTGCGGGGGTGGAGATATTGGTCGCTAAGTAGGTAATGGAAGAAGATCTAGGGAAATTGGTGAAGGCAAAATGGGGTCCTCATCAAGAAGATCGTCGTCATCAAAATTTTCTTCGGGAGGACACAATTGGACAAGAGCGGTTTTTAAAGCCTTACAGTTCTCTACATCGTGTCCTGGCACATGATGGTAGGCATAAATTTTAGTTTTTTCAAACCCTTTTGGTTTGGGTTTGAGCGGGTCATAAGGTCTAAGAGGTGGTAATGTGATGACAGAGGTTTTGAGGAGATTGGTTAAGATTTTGGCGTAGGACCCTGCGAGTGGATCACAATGGGAGGTGAGTGTGGGTTTGGGTAGGGTGTGGCTGATTGTGGAGGAAGAGGCTTTACAGGACGGGGAATGGGCTGGTCCACTAGTTTGGTGTGTGGAGTGGTCTTAGGTCTTGGTTGCATCTGCTTAGGTATGGGCATGGTAGAAGAGCTGACGATGGAAGGTTTGGTTGGTTTAACTACCTTATTGGAGGGTAGCAGATTTTTAACTTTAGGTTGCACCTTTTTGGGCAAAGGTGACATGAGTGTATGAGATGTAGAGGGAAAAGTAGATGGTGGAAGAGGACGGGTTACCCATGGGGGTAATCGAGTTGTTGTGGAGGTGGTTGGTAGAGGTTAGGTAGAAGGTGTGAGTGGAAGAGAAGAAAGTGTCATGGGTAGTGAAGAAGTTATGGATGGTAGTGGTGGTATGGGTGGTAAGAAGGTTACAAGTGACGGAGGAGGTTGTGTGGATCGCTTGGGTATATTAGAGGTTCATGATGAGGAGGTGGGTAGTTGCATTCTTGGTTTTCCGAGTGGAAGTAGCTAGGGTTGAGGGGTGAGGTCTTAGGATGGACGGGAGAGGCGAAGGTGATAACGGTGTGGTAGACAAGGTTGGTGTATGAGGCCTAGGAGGTTGGGTCTTCTTTTTAGGGGTTGGAATTAGTTTAGTGTTGGTTTGGGAAGGTGTGGCTAATGTAATTTGATGGGTGGGTGAGGGGTAGGTGTTTGGGTGTAGATGTGTGTTGGGTTGTGGGTAGAGGTGTGTGTTGGGCTATGGTTGATGACATGGAAGGTGTTGCAATAATCATGGTTGTGTTTGGTTTGGTTGCTTGAAACACTTTTGGATAAATAGTGGAGGTGTCAGTGAGTGTGTGATTGTATTTAGGTTAAAGTATGAAGTGGAAGATGTCCCCAAAGTAAGGATCTATCAACATAGTCTAGGTCATCGGCCAAGCATGAAAATGGTACTGTTGTAAGTCAGGTGACATGGATCGAGTAGAAATCTTCGTAAAATGTGTTTGAGACATAGGGAAATGGCTAGCGTTAGATTCTGTGGGTAAGAGAGATGAAAGTGTATCGGTGGGATCTTGAAGGTCCGATGGTGAATAGTCATCTAAAGGAAATGGTATTTCTACAGGATCCTTTATGGGTAGAGGAGAGGATGGGCCGAGATGAGGTTGACTCTCCTTGTGATGGTGTAGGTTGTGGATATGTATCTCCTATAAGTAGGATAGGTGCCACTGCATTGCTCGGCTATTTGAGGGGCCAAAGGCGGCGTGCTAATTATAGGATCTTCCACGATTAAAGGATAAAATGAAGAGGGTTCCTCTGAGGGTGGAGGAGTAGATGAAATAGGTTCCTGTGCAGGTAGGGGGACTCAGGATTAAGATTTCATCTAAGGAAGGAACATGGGGCAAGTGGGAAGCAACTGGTATGTCATCGAAAATAGAGTGGACCTCACGAACATTGCTATCATTAGTTGAAGTGTCACCAACTTAGTTTGAAGATGGGACATGATTAGGGAATGGCTTCTTGAAGATATGTAGGTTTTGGTTAGCGGGTGCATTTGGGTTATCCAAGACTAGATCTCCATTGTCTAACATTTCATGGACGATATTCTTGAAGGTGATGTAGTTATTTTCGCTACGACCTTTGACACGATGATAGTTGAATAATTCATGTTCTTTATACCATGCATACATGGGGTGCTCAGTGGTCAAAACCATTGTGTGATTTTATAGGTGGAGGGTAATGGCACCGGCCTTAATAAGCTTTTCCAAAACAAAAGAATAAGGTTCTCTTATTGAAGTTTATTTTTAATGTTCTCGTCTGAACTGGAAAGCTTGGATAGGAGAGATATTAGATGAATATTTGGCTTGGTTTGATGGGTGAGAGGGTCCAGCCTTGAGAACTATAGCATTGGTAGATCCTTTTGGTTTTGAATAGTTGTTTTGGGTTTGAAGATGAAGAAGCATCATTTATTTGAATGCGATGTTCTTGTTACGTAACTAATTTTTCTTCTCTTCAATAACACAAATCTCTAATTTATGTGCCATGGTAAATGTATCATCAAAGGTGCGAAGGTATGCACCCTGCATTGTTGGTGAGATGTGTCTACAGCGTGGCTTTGAGTAAACAACTCTATGAGTTTAGTGTGAGATAATTGGAATGTGAGCTAGTTAATTAGGTGCACCAACAAGTGACAAAGTCAGCAATAGACTCATCGTCATATTTTCTTGTGGAGTAAATATTAGTCATGGTGACTTTCTTGACACCTTTGTTGATTGAGAAGTGGTCTAAGAAGACTTGGGCTACTTGATTAAATGAGGAGATGGAATTTCTGGGTAGCCCACTGTACCAGTCTAATGTAGGTCCTATCAGGGACATCGGGAAGGTCCGTAAGAGTAAAGTGTCATCATGGGCGATCAAGTAACACCCATGTTTAAAAGACCATAAATGTTGTTGCGGGTCTTATTTACTATTAAAACGGTTGAATTTTGGCATTTCCCAATGTATAGGGTATGGGTGAATAGGGATGGACGGATGAATGGTCTCATTACAGATTTCATCGTATGTGAGAGAATGCATGATCCGGACACCGATTCTTCCAGATTGTCTCCGCATCCTTTCCATCATTAATTTGATGAGGTCATTGGTAGGTTGTGATGGAAGAGCTCCTCCTGTGGCATAAGAGGGATGGTACTAAACATGTGATGTGGGTGGCATTCTAGTGTATGGTAGTGCCGAATAGGAAGGTTGAGAATAGGGGATTGACATAGAGGGCATATATCCAAAATGAATGTCGGATGAGATAGGGGATGTTGATAATACGTATATGTAGGTGGGGCAATAGTGACTCTAGTAGTGATTGGGGGTAGAGACTACGGGATGGAGAGGAAAAGATTATGGAATGGAGTAGGGGTCACCAACACCACAGGTGGTTGTGTTACAATTGGTATATGTGAGATAATGGGTATAGATGGGGTTATGGTTTGGGTGGTAAATGAGGGAACAATAGATACTAAAGGTGTGATTAATATTGCATATGCAATGGGATCATAATGGTATGGGGCCCAACTGCGATACCATTGGGGGTAAAGCAGGTGAAGGTAATGTTAAACTAGTAGGGGCTGATGTAGAAGTGGGGATAAGGGTAGGAGAGATGGATACGGGCATGTCATATATCAACTAACCTGAGGATTCCCGTGTGGAAGAGTGGGAAAGGTAGAACTGTAAGGCCGTGGGATTCTAATCGAGGATTCGTGTGAATTCCTCATCACCTATGGTAATGGTGGTAGGCAGGGTTAGATCTATGGGTGACAAGATAGAGGGTGGTGAAGGACTAGGTGGGAGTGGTTAGCGACTAGCGTGGAATATAAGAGCGTTAGCTTGGTTGCGAGTCAACACCATGTGATTGAATGTATATCATGTGATGTTGTATCCTACAGATAACACAAAGAGCAGTAGGAATGAGAAAAACATGTTTTTATAGGTGGATTAGGGTAATGTATCAGTCGAGAATTAGCACAGGTAACCGACACCGGTTATGGGTGACCAATGATAGTTCAAGTGTAACCGAGGTTGGTTACTATGAGAAAAGAATAGTTTGACCAAAAGGGGTAAAAATTGATGAATGTCAGATAGATAAGTTGTATGATGACCATTTATGAGAGTACAGAGACTCAAAAAAAACTCAAAATAGTGAAGAAGATGAGAATAGGTGTCCCTTGGGAAAGTTAACCAAAAGGATATGTAACCGCGACGATTAGGTAGAACTAATGACGGTGAGGTGTAAACCGATGCCAGTGAATAAACCGATGTCGGTTATTGTGAAAATTTGAAAAATGCAAAAAAATAGATTCTTGTGAACTAAGATTAGATGAATGATCAACCCATAAGGTTGGAGATGATATAATGAGGTCCTAACACACTCAGAAGAAGTCAGAATACTCCAACTATGATTGTGGAGTGTGCAAGGTGAAAAAATGAAAAATGGAGAAACATATTCTCACACCTCAAAAACACACGTCAATTAAATGCTAAAAAACACATATCCTACAAGTGATTTTTATGTGTTGAGCTTATGCTATTTAGAATACTAACTTATGAATTTAGAGTAGAGTTGTTGGTGAAGAAGGCTTCCTACAAAGAAGGAGATCTAAAAGGAGAGGTTTCAAGTTATGTTATGGTGGGGATGGGCCATCCTCTGAGGTAATGACTGGACATAAGTAACTAGTTGGGTGTCCCCTATCAATCCATTGATCGTGTGATCATTAATAGATTCTTTCGGGTGAGATGTTGTTTAAGAAGATGTGTATTTTTTAAAATTTTGTGCAGTTTGGTAGTAGAAGAAGAAAGAGTGCTTTTCTACGATTCTTTGTGTCAACCATCGGTGGGCATGACTTCCAACATATAGGTTGCCCTCATTTTAATGTGAGATAAATGCAGCATACAAGGATGAGATGTAACTGACTTTAAACCCAATTTGACAAATTACATTCGATGAAGCAAATGATGAACAGGTAGGAATGTGCTCTTTCACTACTTATGCAAATACAAGAAATAAGAAATGGTTTGTTTTAAGCACCAAAAAATAGATATTGTTTTAGAGAATTAGAAGAAGAGAGGATTACCAAGGAAAGAGATTTAGTGTGAATACGTTTGGAAAGCAAACAAAAACACCATCTTTACCTAGGAATGAAGAAAAATTCAAGGAAACCTAGATGGATCCCACCATAAGGTGTGCAAAATGTTTCACCATTTTCTTTACGTTATTGAGACAAATGAGATAAGGGTTATGGGCTAAGGAGGAATGCCTGTTTATGCTAGTTGGTTGATGGTTTTGCACGTGTTCTAACTTCTCAATCCTATCGACTATGAGAGCTTCATTTTGGCTGGGAGGAACTACCATAAATAGAAAACAAGACCATAAAAGAAGAATTAAACAATATATGACGGTGGATTACCTAGTGTGTGCTAGATCTGGGAAGTGTGATACTCCCTAGATGGTTGTTAATCCACTATTTAAAACAACTTAATGTGAGAAATAAACAAATTCATACTGTAGTTGATATGATTTAGGCATCTCATTCAAATCAATAAGTAAGTAAATCTAACATAACGGTGAGGCTATAGTTAGATCTGAAGGGTAGGTAGGTGTTAGAGTGTTGGAACCAGTCGAGTCGGGTTTTGGGTTGTTTGGGTCACTTGGTAGAAGGTAGGTTGGCTCTATTATTGGCACAGGTGTAAAACACAGAGACCGATGTCGATCGGGTGTAACCGACGATGACTTAGAAGGGACGTGTGACGGTCTTGGGTAACCAAAGTGTCGGTAGGGTCGAGGTGAAAGGAACTCAATGAGATTTGATTGTGGGGATTGAACTAAACCTAAACAAAGATGGAAGGGTGGATATGGAGGTTTGTAAAGGTCTTAGGTATAATCGGAGGTGTATAGCAAGTGAGAATGGGTGATTTGGTGGTGTGGGTAGAGGAATGACTGAGTCTACAAACAGGTAGGAGATGGGAAACGAACATGCAAAGTATATATTGATAGTAGAAATAACAAAGGCTATTATACTGAAATAGACTATGTTGGTAGAAGGTACACTTACTGTGATGCATGTTTGATGGCTGAATGGTGATAACAATTGATCAGAAGAATGGTGCTTGGTGCCACGATAGTGCTTCCTAGAATGCTTCCGTGTGTGCAATACATCTGGATCGTCCTGTGCATGGTATGGATGTGGTGGATAGATTTTCTACATAGCTGAAAACCTAGGCAGTCATGAGATAAATCTCCCTCATTTACCGGTGAGGCTCCCGTGTAAGATTTGTCAATTAAATATGCTAGTATCTATATGGGGGTATTACTTTAACCATGCAGCTCATGAACCATAGTTGTATAGTTTTACAGCAAGTAAGTAGTTGTTAAAGAAAGGAAATATCTAATGAAGAAGGAAATAATAAAAACACAGGAAAGAAAGAGGGAAGATGTGCAACCCAATCAATAGATTACAAAGTTGATTGCATGCACATAGATAGAACCAATAGATATTAACACACAGAATTATAAGCAAAGGCAACTTTCAGATCTAGATCTAGAATAACACAAAGTTTATAAGTAGATCTAAGACAAAAAGCTAGAAACAAAATGCACCATGACACAAAGTTCTCCGAAAATCTACTCCTTTCTATTCCTTTGCTTCAAATAGCTTGTTGGTGTCCATTTTGATCCTCTGTTATTTTCCCACCTTTCCCCTTTCTTTACTTGATCAAAAATGTTTTCTTCGAGTTTGGTGGTCGCAAGTTTCCCAATCTAGATTGAATGCTTTAAATGGCTCATAAACCTATTGTTTTTCCCCAACTTAAAAGAAAAATACATGCAAGCTCTGTTTTATGCCCTAAATTTCCAAATCCACGGGCCTCTATCATTTTTTCCTTTTTCCCAACCTATGGAGCTTGAATTTTCTCGTTTTGTACTTATTTTCCCTCAAAAATCCTTCCCCATGGTCGAAAATTGCTTAAAACCACTTCCCATATGTTTTTTGACCAAAAACTCCTTCACCCACGAAGAAAAAATTGATTTTGGGCATCCTTTGCAATTTCTATGTTTTTTTTGAATGATGAGTGTCATTTGACCGTCAAAATTAAGCTCAAGCGACGTCTCCTATGTGGCCACATCTGGTTGGACAAGGATCGGGGTTTCTTTGCAAAACTTAGCATTTTTGGCTTTGGGAAAAATTCAAAATTACCCCCGCAACTCCGTAGAAGGACACATGTCATGTTCTTATGCCAAGGTGGAATGGAAGGTGGGCGGGGAACTTAGGCAATTTTTGCCTTTTTGGAAAAAGGGAGAAAAGTAGAAGAAAGGCCCACAGTCCACAATGGAGTAAGGGGTGGACATGTGGCGGGTGTAGGAGGAAGTGCGGGCTGCGGAAGAAAAGGGGAAATTTTTCCCTTTTGGTCAAAAAGACTTAGAGCAAAGAATTAAGCCATGGGTCCGAATGAAGCCATGGGGAGACACGTGGCAAAGGCAAAGCGAGTCGGCGGGCAGTGGAGGTAAAAGGGAATTTTTTCCCTTTTGTAAAAAGACTTAGTATGGAAATTTGAAGTGTTGGCCTGTGAATGAACCACAGGGGGACATGTGTCAAGGAAAAAATTGAAGGCGTGGGCCCGGGGAGGCAAAGTTGAAAATTTTCCTTAGCGAAAAAAGGGGTTAAAACATGAAATAAGCCCGTGGATTTTTAGCGATAGAGAGGATGACACGTGTCAAGGATAGAGGTGGAGGTGCGAACCCACGGGAAAAATGTGAAAATTTTCCAAATTCCAAAAAAGGGTGGAAATGGGAAGAATTGAAGTGCGATTTCAATGGGACCCACCATATGCCACGTGTCATCACCAAATTTCAAAGGCGAAGGGGCGAGAGAAAAAGTAAATTTTTCAACTTTTCCAAAAATGTTAAAAAGTCAAAAAGTGAGCCTGAATTCATTCCCAATCGTATTTTGACATGTGGAGGGCCCAAATTGAAGGAGAAAGAGCAGATCAAGGGTAACTATACATTTTCATTTTTGGTGCCATTTTTGCTCCAAGAAGTGTGGAAATGTGAATTTTGCATCATTTTTCATCAAATCTTTGGTGAATTCATGTCCTTTGTGCCTACAAAGATCAATGCAAGTGGTTTTAGGGATTAATTTATAGATTTGAGGTTTTTTTGAAATAAATTTTACTCAGGCCCGTGTAAAATGTGAAATATCAAATTATAAAGTTGCAGAATCAAATTTTGGAATGATAAGGATGAAATGATGAAATGAAAGGGGTCTGTATGCTTGGAGAATGAAAAACGTGCCTCCATAATGGATAATGATGAAGGATTTGTAATGATTCACCATTTTAGAAACACCTGGCAACTCTTGTTGCAAATTTGTTAAATGTCCCTATCTGCGAATCATGTTGGAATTTTGTAACAAACTTGATGTTGGGAATATTATTTTCTTGGGAAAGAAGGATCTCAGTAATTGAAATTTATATAATGCATGTTTTGAGACATGTAAAAGGTCGGAGAAACTTAGAAATTCACGAGAAAATTTGGGAAGAAGCCCATTCTCCGAGAAACCACCTGAGAACCATTTCTAATTCCTTTTGCATTCAGATTTGTATCATGTTGAGTTGGTTTTAGTTGTAAAGCCATCAACAATCTCTAATATTGTTATTATAACATTCCCTATTGATAAATTTGGTCATTCTCAGTATTATTTTGTGTTATCTCTTGGAAAAACTTGCATGCACTTATGTTTCAAAATGTTTTCAATTTGTGTTTCTTGTCCCATTGCGATCTTGTGTCTGAAATATCTCTTAATCATACATGGTCTCATTTCTTGTTGATAGTTTAGTGGCATTTGCGAGTCTCACATTCGTAAGAGCTTTCATCTAATAAAGAGATAAAAATATTTAAAAACACTTTACCTCCTTGAATTATGAGATTATGAGATTGTGTGTAAACCATTGATACTTTGTTGGTGCACCTTAGGTCATGATAAAATAGAGATTTTTGAGATACTTTGTTGGTTCATCCGCTTCAAAAGGCAGCGGAAAGATGTTGTAGAATGGTAGAAGGTGCGGAACTTTGTTCGGCAATGTTTCAAATATTGTGTGGAAAGAGTGCTAAAAATAGATCTAGGCCTCCATTTGGTGCACATATCCGTCTTGAAGGAGTACCTTAACCCCTTTGAAGCATTTTGATGTTTAGGTGATGTATTTTGAGTAATTTACATCTCTTTTCAGAGAAGGTATTCAAAGAATGGATCGGAAAATGTGTGGAAGAGTTAGTCTTTTCTAAAATCTCCCACCAAAAGGTATTCATTCGGAAAATAACTAATCCTACCCATTGAATACTAATCCTACCCCATACTACCCTAAATTGCATTGTGTGTCAACAAAAGAACATAATCCATTTACAAAAATGCACAAAGCAAATTAGGATCATACCATGTCTCTGTGACCTCATCCTTGTCTTGAAAGCATTTCCATCATTGGGTAGTGACAACTCTATTGAGTTTGATTAATGGAAAATTGATCATGTTTTCCCAAGGCCATCTCCATATAATAGGCACGAGTATAAGGATATATTCACCTCCTTCACAAAATAGAGGTTGCTAATATAGGTTCTCTTACCTTGGTTGAAAGGCACAACCTAAAATAGTGAGGATTAGATCAAGATCCTTTCAAGGTGCTAACCATCTCTCCATAAATGACGAGTGCCAGTTAGATCATATCCCCGACTACAAAATGACACACATCATGATCTATCTGACTTCAAGCTTCATGACATATCTTTGATGCTTCTCAGACTGAAAAGGAGAACAAATTTGGGTACCAACACCTTTCTGGCGCCTTTGTTAGGGAATTGTTTTGAATTCCTGGGAAATAATTTACACTACTGAGATTGATTTGTTAATTCATTTGACAATCCATGTCTATTTAGCCCATCAACAACACCTTTCTAGTGCCACTACTGGGGAAATTATTCAGTATTTTAGTATTTCAGTTCCATGGTAATACTTCTTCTGTGATTTATGTGCAATTACAAATTTGAGTCTCATTTTCTGATCAGATTTGCAAGGATTGAGTGAAGATATAAGTTCTTCCTGCAAATTTTATCATTTTCCAGCAGTAGTTGTACTTCATTTACATTTGTGATTGATAAATTCAAAGAAAGGAAGGTCTGATCTATAAATTTTGGTAAGATTTTCAGTGCTAATAGATATTTGACAAAATATTTTAGTGCATTTGCACAACTAGGGTGAAATTCCTTAGTGGCGACTCCATGTTATTACGATCTCGATAAGTACCGGTGTCTTAACTTTTCGTCATTTACTTTGGTGTTGCTAATCTCTCGCAAAACCGGAAGGAAGAAGATCTCTCTTCACTAGAGACTCGCTAAGAAGTTGTTTACATATTCAAGAAAATCGAGTTGGAAGGGAGAAGAGTTTGGAAGGTTGTTAAGGGTCGGACATCGGGAAAAGATATATCCATTGGTAAGAGAAATCAACCTTTGGTAGAGGATTATAACTCTTTTTCAAGTGATTCGATTCAAGAAATCCTTTCATAAATTTTTTTGCCTTAGCTAGTGAAGGTCATTCTACTTTGTACTAAGTAAGTTCCTTCTCTAATCTGCACCCTCGTGTTTCAATTCAAATAAAATTGTCCAAGAAAATCAGCACTTAGAGAATACCAGGTCTTGTGAATCACATTCTTGAGCCCTAAAACCTTGCACTCCTCATCACTTGTGTCACACCCAAGATCACCTCCATCAAACAATATAGCTCATCCTAGACCTCCATTTGTTGTTAACGCCTTTGGTCCTATAGACTTTAGAGGAATGGATAGTTACCCAAATGTTGTCCCACAAGATGTCGAAATAGATTGCCAAAATTCCAAGGTAACAATGCAATATAGCGGTGATCAACATCTCAAACTTTTTGTTAACATGATGGAAGATTTTGAGATAGAGTTTAAAGATGTGTATATTAAATTTTTCATTCATACACTAGAAGAGGATGCTAGGATTGGTACAAGGCTTTGCACGATAATTCAATTGATTCTTGGATTGAGATGAAGAATGCATTTAGGTTGCAATATGGTGACAAGACTAATCCTAGATTTCTCTTGTCTGAGTTTGAGAATATCAAGAGGAACCCCAATGAATTAGTCCATGACTTTAACACAAGGTTTAACAAAACTTTGAGAAGGTTTCCTGTTAGTTTGAGGCCTTGTGATGAGTCTTGTTTAATCAAATATGCAGATGCATTTGATAAAAAGGCAGCCTATTACCTAGGAGACAAGAACCCTACCAATCTAAGACATGCTTTCACCATGGCACTTCAAATTGAAAACAATATCAAAGCAATTGGGAAACCTCTCAAGAGAGATGGTGTAAATTTGATAAACCCTGAAAAACCTCAAGCTAGAAAGGGTGTTGATTTAGAGGAGGTTGTGAAAAATTTGGCAGGGGTCATCAAAGAAATCTCATATAAGTTGGTAAGAGTGAGAAAGGAATTGGGCAAACTTCACAAGGTTAGCCAAGAGCACAAAACCATGACAGTTTTGCAATCATCCTAGAGGTGATCAAAGGGAAGATGATAGAGGAAAAGAACCCATGGGGTGTGTAAATAGACATCCTCAAGCACGTGAAGGAAGAGTGTTACCTGATCCCCTAACTACTAGGGTTGTTGTTGTTGAGGAAGTTGTTGATATTGATTGGTGTGATAGGTGTTTTTACCCCATCCTCCATGTGAAGTGGACCAGCAAGATGGTGAAGTTAATAATGATGATGGTACTGATGATGATATTTGCATGATGGGTTGTTCTTCAAGTCCACAAGGAGGATCAACATCTACTGAAGTGATAAGTGCAAGGACAGCTACAACTTTTTGGGATTGCATCAAATGGGTACAATTATTTCTTCCCCCTCATACTCTTGAAGTTGATGTAGTGCAAGCTTTTGAAATTCCTAACAATGACTTTGAATATTCAAGAGCTTTGATGATTAAGAAGTATGATGGTGGTATTCCTTTGGAGGAAGATAGAAATTTTTGATGAATGTTGTTGTAGCTCAAGAGAAAGACTATAACATTAGAAGAAAATTTGTTAAGGGAGTTGGGCCTCAAGTCAAACCTAAAACACCCTTGCTCACAAGCATTCCCAAAGAAGCTCCTAACAAAAGCACTGCCGAAAGCTCCGTTGTCCCAAGAAAAAATTACAGTCCTCATCATGCCCAAGCTGCCAAGAATCCCATGCCATCTGATGAATCTTCTTGTCTCCCTTCCAATGTTGTTTTTCCAAAGAGTGTTCCCTATGACATAGCCCAAGTATTGATCCAAATCAAAGTGAGTGTTCCAATCATTGAGTTGCTTAGAATTCCTGAGCATAAGAAGAGAGCATTTGAGTACTTGGGGTTGAAAGAAGAGAAGACTACTCCAGGCAGAAATGTAAATGTTGTTGAGATTCCTCCTCAAATCATTGTTGACCTTGAAACACCACCAGTAGTAGAGGATTTTGGAGAGACACCTGAGGTATATTTGGGGACATCTTTGGTTGATTCCCAATTGAATGTTGATCCATTCTTCACAACTTTGATCATAAAGGATAGGCTACTTCACAATTGTATGTTTGATTCTGGTGCATCATGTAATGTCATGCCTCTAGAAGTCATGAATGAGTTGGATATCAAAGTGATAACATCCTATGGAAAGTGTATGGCCATGGACTCAAGAGAAGTGTTGGTTGTTGGTTGTGTGAAGGGTTTGGTTGTGCAGCTTGCATCTTATCCCGGGAGGAATTTAAAATTGGATGTTGTGATTGTTGATTGCCCTACCAAATGGGGTATGTTATTGTCAAGAAAGTGGGCTGCAAGTGTTGGAGGGAGTGTCCAAATGGATACGTCTTTTGCCACCATTCCCATTGAAGGCAGCCTTGTCAAGCTCTATGGAGAAAAGAAAATGTTGCATCTAATTAAGGACCCAAACAATGCTTCTTATGAAGTATTCTTTGTTGATGTTGATGATTTTAATTTTATTGGTTTTGTTGATGGTAAAGAACATAAGATGGATCATTCAAAGTGCCTTGAATAGGTGAGTTCTCCTTGGACTTTGCTATTTGATGGAGTTTGCTCCAAATTTGGAAATGGTGTTGGTATAATTCTGATTTCTCCTAGCTTGAAAGAGTTTGTTTTTTCCTTTAAGCTTAATTTTTAATGTACTAACAACATTGTTGAGTATGAAGCATTTTTGTTGGGTCCGAGAATTACATGGAAGTATGGTGTCAAGGATATCATTACAAAGGGAGATTCGAGAACTAGTTGTTAAACAAATAAGAAAACCGTATGCTACAAAAAATTAGTGGATGAAATAATATAAGCATGTAGTTTGGGATCTAATTGAGATGTTTGATTCCTTAAATATTGTGTACCATGATAGAAGTTTCAATGTTGTTCTTGAGAAGTTGGCAGTGATGGGGTTAAGATTTGAAGATTGCACCATTTCACCTTATTGTGATTACAATGTTGAAGTGTTAACTAGGCCACTATCACGACAACGTCAAACATTGGCAAGTGTTTGATGATGATGCTCAAGTGAAAAGGTTCTTACAAAATCAAGGTGAGTTTGTGGATCAGCATATTGATTGGGAACCAATGGTGTGTATGAATGAAGGGAGAGAGACTTTGTTTGGAAAAGATATTATCCAATTGAAAACTAACACCATTCCTAGAGGTCTTGTTGCTCTTGAGTCAAATTTCAAAAATGCTGATTGCATCATCAATAGAAACATGTCTACCTCAAGGGATGTGGAAGAGCATGACTTGGGAACAAAGGAAAAACCAAGAAAAGTTTGGTTGGGCAGCAGTTTAAACAAGGAAGAAAAACATTCCTACCTCAATTGTTGAAACAATATCAAGACTACCTTGCTTGGTCATATTCAAAGCTGAAAGCATATAGAGAAGACTTATTCCAACATGAGATCCCTCTTGAGAAAAATGCCAAACCATTCAAACAAAAGCAAAGGCTAATTAATCCACTCCTCTCCATGAAAATGCAAGATGAATTGAAGGCGAAGGAGGTAGGGATCATTCACCCCACGAGGTATTCATCTTGGGTTGCAAACCTTGTGCTAGTCAGAAAGAAGAATGGAGATATCAGACTTTGTGTAGACTTCAGAAATTTGAATAGAGCTTTATTGAAAGACAATTATCCTTTTCCAAACATGGAGAACATGCTGCAGTTAGTGACTGGATCTAAATTTTTGTCCACCTTGGATGGTTTCTCTGGCTACAATTAGGTTGTTGTCAAGGAGTCAAAAAGATTTAAAATTGCTTTTACCACTCCTTGGGGAACATATGTTTATGTGAGAATGCCTTTTGGTCTCATGAATGTTGGAGCTACCTTCTAAAGAGCAATGGATGTTGCTTTTGTTGGTTATATAAATGACTTCATTGCAGTTTATCAGGATGATGTGACTGTATTTTCAAGGAGTAGAGAAGATCACTTGTAGCATTTGGAAAGAATGTTGATCAGATGTAGAGAATTTGGAATCTCTCTCAATCCAAAGAAGTGTCACTTTGGGGTGTAAAAGGCCAAGCTGCTTGGTCATATTGTTTCAAAGGCTGGTGTCATGATTGACCCTGAGAGAATAGAAGCAATCAACAAGGTGCCAATTCCAAGAACGAAGAAGGGCATCCAATCTTTCTTTAGGCAGATCAACTTCATTAGAAGGTTTGTGTCCAATTTTTTTGAGTTGACTCTTCCTATCACATGCATGTTAAAGAAAGATCAAGTTATCAAGTGGGAGGAGGCTACTATTTAGGCTTTTGAAGGAATCAAAGAGGCACTTAAACATGCACCTGTCTTGGCAGCCCCGAATTACAAAAAGCCTTTCCAAATCTTCTCCTTTGCTTCTGAAAATACTATTGCATTTGTTTTGCTCCAAAAGAATGAAGATGGGGCTAAGAGGCCTATTACCTTCTTTAGTAAGGCTTTTTCTGGTGATGAGTTAAAGCACACAATCATGGAAAAACAAGCATTTGCCTTGGTGAAAGCAACAAAGGTTTTCGGGCCTTATATACTAAGTTCAAAAGTTGTTGCTTATGTTCCCCACACTATAGTAAAAGACATCTTATCGAGAGATAGAGGTCTCAAGTAAAATATGTATATGGGTGAAAAAACTACGGGAGTATGATATGGACATTTAAACCACAAAGTTGGTAAGAGGTTTGGGTCTTCTTAAGCTCATGGTGAGAGCAACTTGCAGATTGTGGAAGTGAATGAAGTAGAGGAAGAAAGGGTAGATGTTCTTGGGAAATTGGTAAGTTCGAGTGGTACAAGGATATAATATTTTACCTCGACACCTATGCTATCCCGATCATTTAAATAAAAATAAGAAAAAGAGCCCTCAAGTTGGCTTCTCAAAAATACATCATCATTGACTTTGGGCTGGCTTGGAAGAACCACGAAGGTGTCCTCTTGAAGTGTGTAATCGAAGATGAAGCTCCCAAATTAGTTGATGATTTCCATGGGGAGTTTGTGGAGGACACTTTGCTAGAAGGGTTACATCACACAAGGTTTTGAGAGCTGGTTATTGGTGGCCTACTCTCTTCAAAGATGCAACCATGTTGATTAGAAAATGTGAAAGCTGCTAGCATTTCTCTAGAAGAATGAAAGCTTCGTGCTCCCTCCTTTGTAGGAGTGTGTCAATTAAAGCTCCTTTCAAACATTTGGGGATGGACTTCATTGGTGAGATTTCAGACCCTTCTAGTGCTAGAAATAAGTGGATCCTTGTAGCCATAGATTACTTCACCAAGTGGGTAGAGGAAATCCCCACCAAGAAAGCAACACACCAAGTTGTTATGGACTTCTTGTTGAATAATATCATATGCAGATTTGGTGTGCCAGTCAAGATTATGGTGATAATGCCATGTGTTTTAAAGCTAAACCTTTGATGGCAATGTGCAAGGAGTATGGAACCAATCTGACTTATTCTTCAAAATATAATCCCCAAGGAAATGGACAAGCTGAGTCTCAGCAATAAGAATTTGTTAAAGATCATTAGGAGGACCTTGGAGTTGAACAAGAGAAAATGGGGTGAACAAATGAAATTTGTAGTTTGGGTTGATAGAATCATTGCAAGAGAGCTAGTGGTAAGAGCCCATTTCGGTTGGTGTATGGAACTCAAGCCCCATTGCCCTTACATCTGTAATTATCTTCATTTCAGTTTGTTCAAAAATTGAGGATCAAGAGGTCAGTCCATATGAAGCAAGGATTAATCAGATTGTGGAGCTAGATGAAGAGAGAAGAGCATCCCACCAGAGGCATGTCAGATTTAGAGAGAAGTTGAAAAGATTGTTTAACAAGAAGGTCACTCCTAGGGCCTTCAATATTGGAGATTTGGTTTTGTTATGGGACAGTAGAAATGAAGATAAGGGCAAACATGGAAAATTTGATGCATTATGGATGGGCCCTTACTCCATTTATATCAGAATTGGTGAGAATACCTTTTTTCTCAAAGATTTAGATGGGGAATTGCTTTAACTGCATGTTAATGGCAGGCATCTGAAGCATTTATTGGATTAATCCCCAAATTTGAGGTATGCACCACTTGTACAATGTATAGTGTTTGCTTTTTCGCTCTGTTTTGGTGTTTTGTCGGTTTGTGGTTTGTCTTGGTGTGTGGTAGCCATTTTTGTCGGGTTCTTAAGCGGTTTTGGTGGCTTTGGCTCATGACTCCTTTGCCCAATGGATTATTTTGGCACTTGGTCTACTTATTGTTCTTGTGGCACTCACTGGGAGTGCCCATCCCCGAGCAAGAGCTAATGTTGGTGTCCATTTTGATCCTCTGTTATTTTCCCACCTTTCCTCTTTCTTCTACGTGCTCAAAAATGTTTTTCTTCGAGTTTGGTGGTTTGCAAGTTTCCCCATCCATATTGAATGCTTTAAATGGCTCATAAACCTATTATTTTGCCCCAACTTGAAAGAAAAATACATGTAGGCTCTATTTTATGCCCTAAATTTCCAAATCCACGGGCCTCTGTCATTTTTTCCTTTTTCCCGGCCTGTGGAGCTTGAATTTTCTTGTTTTGTACTTATTTGCCCTCAAAATCCTTCCCCATGGTCGAAAATTTCTTAAAACCACTTCCCATATGTTTTTTGACCAAAAACTCCTTCACCCACGAAGAAAAAATCAAATTCAAAGGCCCTTAGCAATTTCTGTGTTTTTTACGGTCGTACGGGTGTCATTTGACCGTCAAAATTAAGCTCAAGTGACATCTCCTACGTGGCCGCTTCTGGTTGGACAAGGATCGGCGGGGTTTCTTTGCAAAACTTAGCATTTTTGGCTTTGGGAAAAAATCAAAATTACCCCCGTAACTCCATGAGAAGGACACATGTCATGTTCTTATGCCAGGTGGAATGGAAGGTGGGTGGGGAACTTAGGCAATTTTTGCCTTTTTGGCGAAAAGGGAGAAAAGTAGAAGAAAGGCCTGTGGGTCCGCAATGGAGCAAGGGGTGGACATGTGGCGGGCGTAGGAGGAAGTGTGGGTCATAGAAGAAAAGGGAAATTTTTCCCTTTTGGTCAAAAAGAGTTAGAGCAAAGAATTAAGCCGCAAGTCCAAATGAAGCCACGGGGAGACACGTGGCGAAGGCAAGAGTGGGTCGGCGGAAGCAAAAGGGAAATTTTTCCCTTTTGCAAAAAAAGACTTAGTATGGAAATTTGAAGCGTTGGCCACAAACGAACCACAGGGGAACACGTGTCAAGGACAAAATCGGAGGCGTGGGCTGCGGAGGCAAAGTTGAAAATTTTCCCTTAGCGAAAAAAAGGGGTTAAAACATGAAATAAGCCCACGGATTTTTAGTGATAGAGAGGATGACACGTGTCAAGGATAGAGGCGAAGGTGCGGGCCCGTGGGGAAAAAAGTGAAAATTTTCCAAATTCCAAAAAAGGGTGGAAATGGGCAGAATTGAAGCGCGATTTCAATGGGACCCACCATATGCCACATGTCATCACCAAATTTCAAAGGCGGAGAAAAAGTAATTTTTTTTTTTTTTTCCAAAAATGTTAAAAAGTCAAAAAGTGAGCCGAATTCATTCCCAATCATATTTTGACACGTGGAGGGCCCAGATTGAAGGAGAAAAAGCAGATCAAGGGTAACTGTACATTTTCATTTTTGGTTGCCATTTTTGCTCCAGGAAGTGTGGAAATGTGAATTTTGCATCATTTTTCATCGAATCTTTGGTGAATTCATGTCCTTTATGCCTGCTAAAGATCAATGCAAGTGGTTTTAGGGATTAATTTGTAGATTTGAGGTGTTTTTGAAATAAATTTTAGTCAGGCCTGTGTAAAACGTGAAATATCAAATTATAAAGTTGCAGAATCAAATTTTGGAATGATAAGGATGAAATGATGAAATGAAAGGGGTCTGCATGCTTGGCGAATGAAAAACGTGCCTCTGTAATGGATAATGATGAAGGATTTGTAATGATTCGCCATTTTAGAAACACCTAGCAACTCTTGTTGCAAATTTGTTAAATGTCCCTATCTCGCGAATCATGCTGGAATTTTGTAACAAACTTGATCTTTGGGCATATTATTTTCTTGGGAAAGAAGGATCAAATGTAATTGAAAGTTATATAATGCATGTTTTGAGACATGCAAAGGTCGAAGAAACTTAGAAATACACGAGAAAATCTAGGAAGAAGCCCATTCTACGAGATACCGCTTGAGAACCATTTCTAATTCCTTTTGCATCGATTTGTATCATGTTGAGTTGGTTTCAGGTTGTAAAGCCATCAAAAAGCTCCGAGATTGTTATTATAACATTCTCCTGTTGATAAATTTGGTCATTCGGATTATTTTGTGTTATCTCTTAGCAAAATTTGCATGCAATTATGTTTGAGAATGTTTTGATTTGTGTTTCTTGTCCCTATTGCAGTCTTGTGTTTGAAATCTCTCTTGATCATACTGGTCTCATTTCTTGTTGATAGTTTAGTGGCATCTATAGTCTCACATTGGAGAAGAGCTTTCATCGATAAAGAGATAAATACATTTAAAAACACTTTACCTTCCTTGAATTCTCGAGATTGTTTGTAAACCTTTGGGTGCACTCTTAGGTCATGATAAAATAGAGATTTGGATACTTTGTTGGTTCATCTTCTTCAAGATTTTGTGGTAGATTTTCAAAGATTGTGTGGAAGAGTGTAGATCCGGGCCTCCATTTGGTGCACATATATCTGGTTGAAGGAGTACCTTAACCCCTTTGAAGCATTTTGATGTTTAGGTGTTACAAATTTCTTTGAAAGGTCCTCAAAGAATCTGAAAATTCTGGTTAGTCTTGTCTAAAATCTCCTACCAAAAATTTCATTAAGAATAACTAATCCTACCCCATACTACCCCTGCATTGCATTGTGTGTCAACAAAAAAACACAATCCATTTACAAAAATGCACAAAGCAAATCAAGATCATACCATGTCTCTAAGAGTTCATCCTTGTCTTGAAAGCATTTCCATCATTTAGTAGTGACAAACTCTGTTGAGTTTGAATAATGGAAAATTGATCATGTTTTCCCAAGGCCATCTCCATATAATATGCACAGTATAAGGATATCTCCACCTCCTTCACAAAACAGAGGTTGTAATATAGGTTCTCTTACCTTGGTTGAAAGGCACAACCTAAAATAGTGAGGATTAGATCAAAATCCTTTCAAGGTCTTATCCATCTCTCCACAAACGAGTGCCGGTTAGATCATATCCCCACTACAAAATGACACACATCATGATCTATCCGACTTCAAGCTTCATGTCATATCTCACGATGCTACTCAAACTAAAAAGGAGAACAAATTTGGGTACCAACATAGTTATCAAGGATTTCAACACAAAGTCTGGAACATAAGAATGTTGCTTACAAATTCTCATCCTTAACCTGAAGGTTTTTCTTCTACTTATAGATTGTAGAAGGGAAATTACAAATGGGAAACTCAACTGAACTAGAACATAAACAAGAAGTAAAGATAACATCTGGCAATCATCTTCCTTTAATTCCTCTCCAAGTGACATGCATCCGGATCTATAGTCAAAATTATACACATCTGTCACTTAACTTATAGAATCGTTCCACATAACTTAAAGTAATGGTTTTAAAACCAACAACTTTAAAGTTTTACAATTACATCCGGGAACGTGGAAAATAGAAGAAGAAAGATTCGCCAGTTGTAACATCTACATCTTCTTTTTGTTTTGATACTGAATATACTTGTCGAACATGTAATTCAACAATTTCCCATCTGTTTTAGCCACAACTTCTTTTTCCGTCCTAAATTGTAGCAAGCCTTCGTTCAAAACCCCGATGCACGCTTCCACATCCTTCAAGCTAGGCCTCGAACTTCTCAATATATGACTGCAATGTTACCAACTTGCTGATGGAATCCATCATGAAAGGCCTACTCCATCAATTCTCTCTTACACGATCGAAGAGATCCCTCCAGGAGTCGGGCACTTTGCTAAAATGGTCATTGTGTATGAAGAAATGTTCCCGACCAATTCCTCATTGGTGAAAGCAATGACATTTGTCAGTAATGATGATGCCATACTTTCAAGTGCCAGCATCCTTTTCAGCATGATTCTGAAGATCTCTAAATGGAAAGATACTGCAAACTCAAGCAACTTTCCTTCTTAATTGATCCATTGGGCACAATTCATTCCACAATCAGCACCTCCCTTGGTAGTTTATTTATTTTGACCAAAGTACTTAGGTTACTTTCAACTACTGTGCTCATGTCTATCGTGCTCGTCACCAGTTGCTTCAGCTGAACCGATGCATCCTTCATAACCTTTAGACGGGCTGGTACCTCTCCGAGTTGTACAAAAGCTTGGCGAATGATTAGACTCTTCCATTCATTGATAGCTTTAACCTGGTTACCTGCATCTTCCACTTCCTGCATCAGATGATCACTCACCTGCTTATGTGCTGAAATGGGCTGAGTGGAAGATTTGGCAACTTTGGCAATAATCTCGCACAACTGAGACACCTGCTTCTGAAGTTCAACTTTCTCTACCTTTTCTTTGTCAAGCCTAAGGAATAAAGCATCTATCAATGTCTGCGTGTCTTGCTTCAATCCTTCTGTGGTGGCTTGACCTATGGGTACTTTGGTCACTATTATATCCCTGCCGTGAGCTCATCCTTCTTCTTTCCTTCTGCTGGAACTGACATCTCAACGAACTTCTACCCCGACTCCTCAATAATCAACCTCGAAGTTACCTTAGTAACTTTAGGTTTCTTGTCTTTCCGCCTGGACTTAGGAGCAGGCCGCAAGTCATGTTGCTCCAAGTTGATCTCCTCTCTAACCTCTGGGACCAATTGTGAAGCCAACCATTCTGAGAAATTACTTCTCAGAGAATGAGAAGTTATCGAGTGTTCCACCATCTCGCTCCGATTCCTCTATATCCGAAGCTATTTCACAATGTTGTGGTTACCGTCCTCTTTATTGTCCAAAGACAAAGCTCTTTCAAATTCGCCATCTGCCGCAACTTCGGTGTTTCTTTAGGAAGAGTGCTTTGAACGGAGTGGTGAGGAGAAAATATGAATGTTGCGGATTCAACGGAGGAACGGCGTTATCTTGTTGTGCAGGTGCGGCTTGATCGGTGAAGTACTTGATTTGGAGAAGTTGGTACTAACACCATAGTCATAGAAGTGATCTTTTCCCTTGAATGAGACTTTTGTGCACTTTAATCTTTTCGGTGCCTTCATTGCTTTCTCCCTCGTGCTTCCTTTTGAGGGAATCTCCTGTGCCGAGGTTGCCTGTGATCTGATTCATCAAAGCTTCATCAAGGCAATATCCCTTTGTCAGCAACCAGTTTGAAGTATTGACCGTAACGGCAAGAAGAAACCTTTCCTCGATCGTGTGCCGCTACCTATATTCTCTGAAGTATAGCTCTATCTCCTCCCATCTGATGGTATGCATCAAGTAACACAGGCCCATCATCTTTAAGATCCGTAGGTATTCGTGCTAATCCAAAGTCAAACACTTGCCGCGCTGATAACCTGCTGAAATCCTTCTTTCTAACTTCGTACTCGCTTCTGCACTTCATCTAGAAATCTTCTAACGAAGGCACATGTGCGTACTCCTAGGAGATTGTCTTCCTTGCCACTCCATATGGATCGAAGTTCAGCCGTGTTGGGAAGAACTCTTGCTCGTATTCAGAGAACATCTCTGCTTCAATTCCTCGGGCTTTATGAATGCTCTGGCAGCTATAATAGCCCACTGTGATCGGGAAGAATCCTGTAGACTTGTGCCGTTTTGACTGTAGGTCATGCATCTCCATGAGTTATCTACTTAACTCCATGATGACCAATCTGTCACTCGGATATCTGGGCAACTTGACTGGTTCTCCGAAAAGCGGTGACCTTGATGTATGTAAGGTGCGTAAACCGGATGAAGATCTTGCCGCGAACTGGGACACAACTTCCTAGGATTCCTTGCTTACTTTGTTGGCCTTTAGGTCACCGTTCAGCCTGTAAATGAATCCGTAGAAGAATCCATCATTGACCACCTTGTAATATTTATTGCATGCGGGCACAGTAAGCTGCAGATAGCACTCAAAAATAGGATCCTTGGAGAGCACACCACGTCTATCCAGCTTGGAGAAGATACCTTGTGAAGCTGCTGCATATACCAAATACGAAGTCATTTTGAAGCTATAAGTCCGCCTCACATTCTGGAGTTGCTCACCGATGTTGTCACTAATGATTTCCGACCAATTGATTATAGAATCTGCTTTGTTGATTTCAATGGTCTTGATGAAGGCATACATCCATGAGCGGAAGTTGTGAGCGTTAGCTTCGCCATTTATCCTACATAACAATCGGTAATGTCATCCACCTCCTGCACCAGATTGGATTGTGGAAGAGTCCTCGGGAACTTGGATGGATATCTGAGCTTCTTTATGTACCTGTTGTTCATTATGCCCACACAGTCAACTTTATGATTTTCCCATCTATTGTCGGCATCCAGTATACTAATAATAGTCACCCCCTGTCGTGTTGGAATCTTCAGACAATAATTGATGAACGTGTGTCTAGCCGGATTATTGTCTTCCTGTGACATCTCCCGATCTAGATAGTGGGTGGTAAGACCTTGCATGCTCCATGACGAATTCGACAACTAAGTCGTGAATGGGAATTGAAGCTCGAATGATTCCATTACTTTTGATCGCATTTGCGCATGAGAGAAGTCTTTCCAACTCGGATCTATCAATCAATTCAAAAGAGGTTCGGAACTAGATCTATATTACCGATGTTAGCAAACCTAGAAGTAATGCATGATTCTGTTGAGCTTTCTCTTTCATCCCACTTTGCCATGGTCGGATCTGTCTTTGTCTAAGTAACTCTTTTTCTCTTTATTCGGCCAGAATTCTTTACAACCTGGTGCAGATCTGAGGATTTCTTCGGATTCAGAGGATATATTCAATGTATTTGACATTGAGTTAAGTCCCCTTTCAATTATATAAGCACCTGTAATGAATACTTGACATTAATTCAAACAAAGATGGCAACAGAACATGAACACTTGATTTTAATCATAAAAATCTGCATATATAAAGCCCGCTGCCCTAAAATTTGAGGCTTTGTTTGCATGCAAAGCAAGCATGAATATTGTCAACTTCACCTGAGCACCTGTACCACTATGTAGACAATTAATCAAACTTAAATCAAGCTCCTTCAAACCTAGGCGCCAAACTTTGAAGCTTTCCGACAGTGAAAACACCTTCTTATGAGCAAAATTCCTCCTTAATTGGGCGCCAAAATTGCCTGGGCTGCACTCCTTTGCTAGAAGAATTAATTACTTCATTAATATGGCAGCCCATGCTTATATAACCTTCATCATTCTATAATTAATTATTGCCTCTCCTATTCCTGACAATTAATTAATTAATAAACATGTTTTTCTCTTCAATTTGGGCGCCTATTTTGTGCATGCTCATGGTTGCCATTAAATAAATTAAATTTATTTAATTTTAGCTTTCTACTTCCAGTCTACTTTGACTTCACACTATGCTTTGACCTCATGCGCCAAAAATAGGAATTAATTCCATCAATAAATACTTTAAAAAGTATTATTTCTCCTCTAGGTGGGTCGCACTTTTTTGCATGAGAGAGGGCTGCATTAAATAAATTAAATTTATTTAATTTTAGAATTCTATTTCCAATTTCCTTTATCCTCTCATCCTGTGTTGACTTTTCCACATGCTTGGGCGCAAAATTAGGAATAGAAACAATTAATAAATGCAATTAAAGCTATCCTTCTATTCCAAAAGGGGTCACACTTTTTGACATGGCTGATTTCTATTTTTAAAAGTCAATTTCCAATGGGATTATTCACCCTGCACTGCAGCTCCAAAAATCTCATGATCCACTTAAGTTGTTTGACTTTCATAATGGGATTTTTTACCCTGCAAGGCAGGTAAGAAATTCCCATCAATGCCTTAAGTAATTTTCTTTTATTTTACAATGAGATTTTTCACCTTGCAAGGCAGGTAAGAAATTCCCACTTGCTTGTTGCCTCTAATTTTCCCATTATGACTTAAGTGACTTTGCTTTCATGGGAAAAAGTACCCTACTAGGCAGGTACAAAATTCCCACCGCTACTACTACCAAAAATCCCATTGTAGCTTAAAACCTTCCTTTCCCAAAAATGTGACCTACCCAGAAGAGGCCTTTTTGTGCATGACTTCGTCTTTTAGAGAGAACTAGACCTCCTGTGGCAAATTCCTTTTGGCATGACGTCGTAGATGATCTCCAGATACTCCAGGCAAGAAAACAAACTGAACCGGCAAAGGAATAGACCTAGGGAAATTTCACAAAAAACAAAATGAGAAAAATACCAAAAACGCAAAATGTTGCCAGAAGTCACAAATAAAGCCCAGGATTCATTCTTGGTGGAAACCCTACTGGTATATGGGAATATTGACATGTAAAACCTCAACAGGGTTAAACCGGAGCACAATTTACCTCAAACGGGGCTTAAAATAATTAAATAAAAATTTCCCACAGGCAAACCCCAACAACAGGATACAACGAGTTTGGGCATCTGGGTATTTGTTGAAATTGGCTTATATGACTCTCTGGGAATATCTTGACACAATACAGACATTTTCTGGCAATTAAAACACAAAATGACCCATTATTTTAAAAGTATGATTTTTTTACATGGGGTAGTCTCAGATTTCAAGGTGAAATCTGGGGACACCAGGATGTCCGGATGCGTGAAAAAGACTGCGGTTTACCTTGCATGTAACTTTCTTCTTGTCTCTCTCCGATCTCGAGAATGTGCCACTGACCCCAAAACAAAGTTCTTAAGGTGAATAAATGGTAGCAGGGGCGGTTTCGGGTTAAGCAGACGTCGATTTAGGGATGACCGACATCGGTTAAGGCGGGATTCCCTAGGTTTACTAAAAATGGCAGATCTCACATCTTTTGGATCAAGGTTGTTCCTTTATCCATGAGATCCAAATGGACGTTACCTTTTTATGAGCGGGAAGGTGGTTAGAGGAATAATAGGCCTTGATTTTTAGGTTTGGACCAAGTCTTATTCATTTATGGAAACATGCTATGAATAGGTCTATGGTGAGGTGTCTATTCATTTAATTAAAGTAATTAAATTAATAATGGGGTGAGGATGGGTATTAATTTAATTATAAATAATTAAATTAATGTTAATGTGGGGTATAAGGGTCATGGTTAGGTGAATGTGTGTAAGTTGGTTATTCGATAGGGGACCAAGGGGAGTGTGACCCAATTTTGGTGTCTACAGGATGAGTCCTTTGTCCTATAATGAAACCCTCCGGCTATATCCAAAACACTAATGACAAAATGAAGGATGATGTTTTAAAATGCGTAAATCCTGTGATTGCATACATTATTGGTTGTTCTTTGGGATGTCCTGCACCGACCATTGATGCTAGACAAAAGATCTCATCTTGTGGCCAACCACGTGTAATAAGATCGAGGCATTGAATCTTCTCGCAACCCACAAAACTCAATATCCTTGCCAAATCAAATCGCAACCACTGACCCCACCTTGCAATTGAAAACCCTATGTCAAACAAGCCTAGAACCCAACAGAAACATATGCAAATCATATTTGTCACTATTGGGAAAAAACCACGTATCAAATAACACCTCTTAGATTCTCATAGCCACAACAGGTTCCAAGAAATAATGCAAGCCATGCATCTCCCTATCCAATTTTCACATGAACAATCCAAATGAAATACATAGTCACACTCATGTTCAAGATTGTTGATGAGAGCAACAAGGTGAGGGATGCCGGTTGTTTAATGCCTATCGTCGTAAAAACAGTAGCGAGGAAACGGAGAAACCATTTTTAGGTGCTACTAAACTATATTTGCTAACTTCACGGCATATGTTAATATTGGGTAAATTTGGATAATTGCTTGGCTGCGAAGAAAATGGGGTTTCGCCATCAACATGGATGGCGAAAGCATGGCCTCTTTCCGTAATGAAACATATAAAAAGGAAAGGGGGAGACTTGAAAGTATTTGATTAAACGGAGATTGACGGGGCAATGGGGAAAACGAAAAGCTAGAGCCTAGCATCTTCTCATGCTTCTGCTGGGAAGTGGGAACCGGAATCCTGGAAGATAAGCCCTGCAACGCCCAGCATTGACATTAACAGAGGAGTGAGCATAAGTTATATCTTTATATGTTAGGGTTACGAAGGGGACTGGAAACTGGTTATTGATTAAAAGGGTTTGCAAAGAAGATGGATGTTGGTGTGGTCACGCCCTCCCAGTTTGTGTTTGCGAGGACGGATGTGGAGTTGGAAGAACAATTGCGAGAGGCATTTGAAGCCTCAAATGACGACTTTGCATTCTGTATTCAACTCCAAGAAATCCTCCGCCTTTCTGATTATACCTTTGCTTATCATTTGCAGCTTGCCGACATCACTACTCCGTCTCACCCCTCGGCTTCGACTTCGGCTTCGGCTTCGGCTTCCTCCTCTTCGCCCGGGCATTCCAAGCATGATCGTGATCTTGTCGCCGAAAATTACTACGAGCAAGGACAGGTAATCTTTCTATTCCGCTCGGTTGATGAGTAATTAGATATTATGCGTGGATCCACCCACATCATCTGCTGAATTGCAAAATGAAAACAAAATCTAGTCTTAGGTTGAATGCAATTGCTGATCGAAGTTGATATTTGAGCCAAAGCTCAGGGAAAACCCTCTAGCCGGCTCAGGGAAAACAAAATCTAGTTTTAGGTTGAATGTAATTGCTTATCTGTAGGCTATTAAACTCTACTAAGTCGTTACTTGAGCCAACGCTCTGGGAAAACCGTCTTATCGGCTACCCAGAGGTGATGGAAATTAGTCTTTTTTCACGGGTTCGCTGGCTCCACCAGCCGGGATTTGAAGATGGTGAATTGTGGTGGCAGCCCAAAGATTCCATATTAGTCAAGGTTAACTCGGAATACTGACTCAAAAACACAAAACAGCAGTTTAGTTTGTCCTCTATTACTAATAACCTATAATGGGGAAAGTTGTTTGGGAACTTTGTAAATTCTGCCCATTGTTTGATTGTCTTATATATGAATTATTTATATATAAGACAACATGCTTCATGTGGTAGGCAAACTCAGCACGCTCTGCCTCCAACAGCTTTATGTGATTGTTGTCAACTAAAGTTGCACCCCTTATAGATCATGACAGATCCATAACTCTAGTGAAACATGGGATGGTCCCTCAATGTGGGACTTGACTATTGAGACCATCCTCCGAGAGAAGGCCGACCTCCTCTACTTACCTATCCTACCGCTAACACGACTCCTAAGCCAAGTCTATAACTAACTAATCCTAATCTAAGCATCCAAGGGACGAGGTTAGAGAGAATGCAAGAAATGAAACCTAAGCTAAGGAAGGGGTTGATAGCATTGGATAGAAGGGGATCGCTCTCCATGAGGGGAAGAACTTAAGGAAACACGAAAGGAGAGGGAAAACACGTATCACTGACTCAACCCCTGCATCGACCCTTTCATTCCACACATTATAGACACATAAATGGAAACTGCAAATATAATCCACACACAACATACCAAAAATGAATGGAGAGGCAAGAACACAATAAACGCGAGCATAGGGCAGAAATGAGCCACAACGACAAGATTTTATTGCTTAAAGGATGCACAGTCCATTACATCAATAGGGGCACTAGATGCATTACGGTTTAGATCCAAGTCGCAACTCATGAGAGATCGGTCACCATTTTGACATGGTGACTTTACAATCGGGAGAGGATTCTTTACAATGAGTTTTTGAGTTGCATTTATAGAAAGAAGGAGAGAAGAGAGGGAGCAATGGCATCCATTCATGAATAGATTCAACCACCCGCCACCACCGAGGACCAATCGCCATAGATTCGCAGGTCAGTACGGGCACTTGACATTGCTCCAATCACGCACCATCAAATCACATGTGTAGGAGGACGACGCCGATCAAAGTTAAATCTAGGTTGGTGGAGTGGTTGAGTGCTTGGTTCAAGTCGGGCGCGACTTTGCTATGTTTTCGCTATGATCCGTGGCTTCTCATTGTTATTATGGCCCTCACGGCCTTACGTGCTTTCCCTTGTTCCACATGACTTTGTTTCCACCTTCGATGAGTAATTAGATATTATGCGTGGATCCACCCACCTCATCCGCTGAATTGCAAAATGAAAACAAAATCTAGTCTTATGTTGAATGTAATTGCTGATCGAAGTTGATATTTGAGCCAAAGCTCGGGAAAACCCTCTAGCTAGCTCGGGAAAACAAAATCTAGTTTTAGGTTGAATGTAATTGCTTATATCGTAGGCTATTAAACTCTACTAAGTCGTTATTTGAGCCAACGCTCAGTGGAAAACTGTCTTATCGGCTACCCAGAGGTGATGGAAATTAGTCTTTTTCATGGGTTCGCTGGCTCCACCAGCCGGGATTTGAAGATGGTGAATTGTGGTGGCAGCCCAAAGATTCCATATTAGTCAAGGTTAACTTGGAATACTGACTCAAAAACACAAAACATCAGTTTAGTTTGTCCTCTATTACTAATAACCTATAATGGGGAAAGTTGTTTGGGAACTTTGTAAATTCTGCCCATTGTTTGATTGTCTTATATATGAATTATTTATATATAAGACAACATGCTTCATTTGGTAGGCAAACTCAGCACGCTCCGCCTCCAACAGCTTTATGTGATTGTTGTCAACTAAAGTTGCACCCCTTATAGATCATGACAGATCCATAACTCTAGTGAAACATGGGATGGTCCCTCAATGTGGGACTTGACTATTGAGACCATCCTCCGAGAGAAGGCCGACCTCCTCTACTTACTTATCCTACCGCTAACACGACTCCTAAGCCAAGTCTATAACTAACTAATCCTAATCTAAGCATCCAAGGGACCAGGGTTAGAGCGAATGCAAGAAATGAAACCTAAGCTAAGGAAGGGGGTTGATAGACTGGATAGAAGGGGATTGCTCTCCATGAGGGGAAGAACTTAAGGAAACACAGAAAGGAGAGGGAAAACACGTATCACAGACCAACCCTGCATCGACCCTTCCATTCCACACATTATAGACACATAAATGGAAACCTGCAAATATAATCCACACACAACATACCAAAAATAATGGAGAGGCAAGAACACAATAAACACGAGCATAGGGCAAAAATGAGCCACAACGACAAGATTTTATTGCTTAAAGGATGCACAATCCATTACATCAATGGTGGAAGGCACTAGATGCATTACAGTTTAGATCCAAGGTCTGCAACTCATGAGAGATTGGTCACCATTTTGACATGGTGACTTTACAATCAGAGAGGATTCTTTACAATGAGTTTTTGAGTTGCATTTATAGAAAGAAGGAGAGAAGAGAGAGACCAATAACATCCAGTCATGAATAGATTCAACCACCCGCCACCACCAAGGACCAATCGCCATAGATTCGCAGGTCAAGTACGGGCACTTGACATTGCTCCAATCACGCACCATCAAATCACATGTGTAGGAGGACGACGCCGATCAAAGTTAAATCTAGGTTGGTGGAGTGGTTGAGTGCCTGGTTCAAGTCGGGCGCGACTTTGCTATGTTTTTGCTATGATCCGTGGCTTCTCATTGTTATTATGGCCCTCACGGCCTTCGTGCTTTCCCTTGTTCCACTGCTTTGTTTCCAACCTCCGCCAAGATCTGCGAGCAACACTCAAATTCTGCAATACATTATAACACTGCGACTCTTTGCTCTTTCTCTTATGGCATTCATTGTGCTTTGTGGGCTTCATCGTGGCTTTTAGACTCGTGACAATGTTCCTTTGTTCCATGACTATTGAAATCTGCGGAACACTACACTTAAAAAAATCCGCGAAACATTGAATTGTTTGTTTCGTGGCTTCCAATCTTAGGCGCATTCCAACCTTTTTCTTTTGCCTCGCGGTGTTTTGTGGCACATTTTTCCTACATCACAACTTTACCGAGCAAACTACATCTTTTGTTTCACGAAATTAAGCAACTCCGTGGAATTAATATTCTCCAAGTCGTGGGACATTACATTTTCTATCTTTGTGAAGCAATAAGCCTTTCACATGCCGTGGAAGACTAATCCTTTGACTTCTTTATTCGTGGATCCTTACTCAAAATTTGCCTAAGTCCGAAAGTTCGATGAGTTGTTCAAAATAACATGGGGTCCTAATTTGGACAATAGTTTGGCGACTTTCAGGGGACATGTTCCTGCTAGATGTAAAGATCAGTAGCTTTGAAGCATCCATTGGGCATGGAGTCAAGCTTGAAACTTGAATTTAATCTTTAAAATTTTATAACTTTATAACTTGAATACAATTGGAGGATTTGGAAACATAGGGGTTTCCTTGATATGAATTGGAACAATAGGATTTTCGTTGATTGCATGAGGAGTTTGGAGAAATTCGGGAGGTGAGGGAAGAATGGAAGTAATGGTGAAGGGTTTTCTCTGTCCATCTGAATGAGACACTTATTAGCTTGTATAGCAATGCCAAAAGCCCGAGGAATTGAGTTGCCTCCTTTTTTTGGATTAATACAGCCAAATCAGAATCAAGGGCCCTCAAATAGTATAAGAAAGCCATACGTAGTTGGGTTTTGAATTCTCGAGGAATTCTTTGCCATGTCCTTGTGAATTTGATGTTAAAGTCTGAGATATACTCCATTAAAGCTCATTGTATTGTCTTTGACGTGTTCCATGAGAGATATGATCTTTGTATTCTCCTTGAACCAATTGTTCAATTGTTCTCCCAGCTAATCCCACGTGGAAATAGATTGTGAAACCAAACTTGGGTACCAACTCGTGCTTTGCCTCGAATGAAAAAGCAAGGAGTTTGAGGTAAGCAGACTCCTTCTGTCCATCCTGAATGAGACACTTCTTAGCTTGTATAGCAATGCCAAAAGCCTGAGGAAGTGAGTTGCCTCCCTTTTTTGGATTAATACAGCCAAATCAGAATCAAAGGCCCTCAAATAGTATAAGAAAGCCATACCTAGTTGGGGTCTGAATTCTTGAGGAATTCTTTGCCATGTCCTTGTGAATCGATGTTGAAGTCTGAGATCTACTCCATTAAAACTCATTGTATTGTGCTTTGACGTGTTCCATGAGAGATATGATCTTTGTATTCTCCTTGAACCGATTGTTTAATTGTTCTCCCAGCTAATCCCACGTGGAAATAGATTGTGAAACCAAACTCAGTACCAATCTTGTGCTTTGCCTCTGAATGAAAAAACAAGGAGTCTGAGGCAAACATTTTCTTTTGTGATATTGTGGATGGCACAATGGTTGGCTACATCTGGATATGATCAATAGGGCTAGGATCACCATTTCCATGAAACAAAGGCAAATTTTCAGATCTATCTTGGGGATGTCATCCCTTTATTTGCAAATGGAGGGGGCTAGAATTGAAATGAGGGAAAGGGTAAGCTCTTTGGAGAGCCATGAAAGAATGGAAACATCAAAATGAATAACAAGTAGAAGATGGAAATGGTCTAAAACTGAAAAAATGGGTTTTTGAATTGGTGGAGTCGCCATATGTGCTGATTTAAGCCTCCAACCAAACACACATCAAACTTGGTGAAATGATGTAAAGATCAAAAGACTTTGTCCCATCGGGCATGTCAAAATTGTTGTCACCTAAAGTTGCACCCCTTATAGATCATGACAGGTCTATAACTCTAGTGAAACATGGGATGGTCCCTCAATATGGGACTTGATTGTTGAGACCATCTTCCGGAGAAGGACGGCCTCCTCTACCTACCTATCCTACCGCTAACACTACTCCTAAGCCAAGCCTATGACTAACTAATCCTAATCTAAGCATCCAAGGGACTAGGGTTAGAGAGAATGTAAGAAATGAAACCTAAGCTAAGGAAGGAGGTGATAGCACTAGAAAGAAGGGGATCACTCTCCATGAGGGGAAGAACAAAAGGAAACACAGAGAGGAGAGGGCAGACACGTGCCACAGACCAACCCTGCATCGACCCTTCCATTCCACACATTATAGACACACAAAAATGGAAACTTGCAAATATAATCCACACACAACATACCAGAAACAAATGGAGAGGCAAGGACACAATAAACACAAGCATAGGGCAGAAACGAGCCACATCGACAAGATTTTATTGCTTAAAGGATGCACAATCCATTACATCAATGGTGGAAGGCACTAGACGCATTATAGTTTAGATCCGAGATCTGCAACTCGTGAAAGATCGATCACCATTTTGACATGGCGACTTTATAGTCGGGAGAGGATCCTTTATAATGAGTTTTGAGTTGAATTTATAGGAATGAGAGAAGAGAGGGAGCGATCACATCCAGTCATGAATAGATTCAACCACTTGCCATCACCTAGGACCAATTGCCATAGATTTGCAAGTCGGTATGGGCACTGATATTACTCCAATTGCATGCCATCGATCACCAAAGTGTAGGAGGACAACGCTGCTCAAAATTAATTCGGGTTTGTGGAGTGGTTGAGTGCTTGGTTCAAGTCAGCGCGACTTTGTTATGTTTTTGCCATGATCCGTGGATTCTCATTTGTTATTATGGCCCTCATGGCCATTTCTGCTTTTTCTTGTTCCATAGCTTTGTTTCCAACCTCCAATAAGATCTGCGAGCAACACTCAAACTCTGCATTGCATTATACCACCCACAACTCTTTGCTCTTTGTCTCGTGGCATTCACTGTGCTCTGCAGCCTTCATCGCGGCTTTTAGACTTGTGACAATGTTCTTTTGTTCCATGGCTTTTGACATCCCAAAACACTACACTTAAAAAAACCCATGGAACACTGAATTCTTTGTTCCACGTCTTCCAACCTTAGTCACATTCCAACCTTTTTTTCTTTACCTTGCGGTGTCTTGCGGCACATTTTTCTTGCATCGCAGCTTCTCTTGAGCAAACTACATCCTTTGTTTCACGGAATTAAGCAATTCCACGGAATTCATATTCTCCAAGTCCGGGGAACATTGCATTTTCTATGCCGCGGCGCTAATCCTTTCACACATGTTGCGGAGGACAAAACCTCTAACTTCTTTATTCTGCGGGTCCTCAATCTGGAGCCGCCTAAGTCTAAAACTTGGATGAGTTGTTCAAAATAGCATGGGGTGCTATTTTGGACAACAATGATCATTAAAATTTGGGCTTCTCTCACTTGACTGACCCACTTTGTAAATTGCTCTCCCAGTATATTGGGGCTTGCCCTTGTCTTTCTGAGTAGGTTTTCCCTTGAGTTTAGAAGGGGTACAAAGTGTTGAATGGAAAACATATCTCAATAAGCTATATTGGCTATTCCAACATCATGCTTTTTTGTAAATAATAATTTTTATACCTTCATGCTAGCAAAGACAGGTGCTCATCTCAGTATATATTGTTCCATCTCTGTTAGAGGTTAGTTTCAATTGACTATACAGATCTTTTATGTGTGTAAATTCATTGTAGAAACTTTGTTATCTTGTTTTGTAGACAATTATTGAATTGATACGGAACCTTGTTACCTATTTTTGTGTCAATTCCCAAATGACCAACCCTTCTCTTGAGTCCCAAGGATGACTGGGCATGGTAATCTTCTTATATGAGCTTCTATTATTTGTATCAAGTCTTTTTCCATATGCTATGAAATTTGAAAGTTATGGCAAAAAAGCTAATATTTATTTTCAGTTTCTTTAAGATTACAAATTCTTATTGTGCGTTGAACTCTATTCTATCTGGTATGGGAAGACTTATTCGGGAGGGGGAAAAGAGGTGGGATCTTGGGAATGTTCATACAGAACCCAGGCATCGGTGCCAGTGGAGCTGTGTGGGATCTGCTTTGAGAATTCTTTACCTGACATGTTTGAGGGTATGCACTGTTTGCATCGCTTTTGTCATTCCTGCATGACACAGTATATACATTCAAGGCTGGGACAGAAGAGGCACCAGGTATACTGTCCTCATGAATCTTGCAGGGAGGCTCTGTCGCCACAGGAATGTCATTATTTTCTGCCGGCAGAAATTTTTGATGCATGGACGCAGGTGATTCTGGAGGCCCAAATTCCCGAGTCAGAAAAGGTCTATTGCCCTTTTCCAGACTGCTCTGGTCTCCTAGTGAAGGAAGATGTTGCAGGCATCATGGTAGAGGACATATTGAACGTGGAATGCCCCTTCTGTAACAGAATGTTTTGTGTGCGGTGTATGGTGCCCTGGCATGCTGATCTTGACTGCTCCCAATTCCAGAGTCTGCCTCCTGCAGAAAGAAGTGAAGCGGATGTACAGCTTTTCAAGCTTGCCCAGGATTGCAAATGGCACGCTGCGGAGAATGCAAGGGCATGATTGAATTAACATATGGATGCAATCACATGAAATGCAGGTAAAAACTCCTTACAGTTTCTTCTTTTTTTCTGAAATGCTGCTTGCTGCACTGTCCTTGTGAGGGGCTTATCTATTCCATAAAATTTAAGCAGGACCTGAACCTAGCCTGATCAGCACCTACTTTGGAGTTTTAAAGCTGGGTCTCAGTCCTAATACAAGTCTCACATTTGTTTTTGTCCTTGCCCTGCCTTCATTTTTGTTTGAGTATCTATATTCTGTCAAATCTGGATTTTACAGAGTCCAACGTGCAACTGGAAGTTCCTGATGGAGATGTTAAGAGATCAATCCACACTCCATCAAATTGAGTGTCAGGAAGCCAATATTCCTGATGGAGATGTTAGGAGATTAATCCACACTCCATCAAATTGAATAAGGAGGGCCAATATCTGGTGGTAGAGCCATAGCACTTGCATGCCTATAAATGCATCAATTCTTTAGAAAACAAATTCTAGAAAACTTGTGATAGAAGAATTTATACATTGAAGCACCACACTTCATGGATAATGGGCCTCCACGAGTGACTTAAGTTCG
The DNA here is from genome assembly GCA_018340775.1 of Taxus wallichiana var. yunnanensis. Classification (NCBI taxonomy): domain Eukaryota; kingdom Viridiplantae; phylum Streptophyta; class Pinopsida; order Cupressales; family Taxaceae; genus Taxus; species Taxus wallichiana. The sequence continues at coordinate 88,761,620 of CM031243.1, forward strand.
AGCGTCTGTCCCTGTTCTGGTAATTTGATGCCAAAATGTCAACATTTAAATTCTCTTGTCAGTAGTTTTCCAGAAACATCTATCTCTTATTAAACAACTATTTGTTTACTCTTATTCATGGATTATTAATTTATTTGTTTATGAAAGTGATGAGAATTACATGTGTGTCGCAGGTGTGGGCATGAGTTCTGCTATGAGTGCGGCATGGGATGGTCAAATGGACAACCTAATTGCACTTGCCCTCGAACCAATGAGAACCGCCTTCTACAGTGATTAGAATTCAATTGAGTCTGCTCGCAGTACTAAGTTCTTTGTACAGAATTTCCTAAAGCTGAAGTTTGTACATGGATTTTGTTGCTTGGTATATGCATCAAAGAACACAGTCCTTCCCCTTTGGGGCAAATCTCCTCCTTGTGCAGGATATGTACAAACTAATGGTTAGCACTGAAAATAAAGTAAACGTCAAGTAGTAGTTCCATTTCCATTTTCTGGTTTGGTTTGAGCCCGACTTAAATGAACAAGTGTGAGAAATTGTGTGTACGTGAGAAGAATCGTTTGTGGTTTGGTGCATTAATGAAATATGTCCAGAGAGTAAGGGGTTCTGTAACTGCTATTGATATTACTAGCTGTATTTATATTTATTTAAGTACTTATGGTTTCATTAAGGTTACAAATTTCTATAACTCTGAACACAAAGTATACCCAAAGGGAGGTGATGAACCTAACCAAGCTTGGAAAACCCTAACTAAGCTTCCACTTATTCAAAAAAATTGTCCGAATGGCTTGGGAATAGGGAAAATGAATGAACATTTGGTCATTCCGCTCTTTATTTTATCCACTTAACTTTCAGATTGCATGGCCACAGAATCCATGCTTCATCAGATCATCATATGTAAGTGCTTTCCCATGGAAATCCAACGGTAGGAAGGTGTTTGCTCTCGGAAGCACCTCCCAAAGCCAAACTTTATTACTTGGGGAATTTACCATTATTTTTATTGGTCAAGATAATTTCTCTGTAAGCTGCAGTCACAATCACCTCCTTCGAGGAGTCTCATTCCCAAAGTAATCTATCCTCTACCTCTTTATTTGACAGTGGGTGGCAAGGAGATGATTTAGAAATTTTCTCTTACTTTCAGCATCCTCACCGATCCAATTGTGATTGCTTCTAGTATTCAAAACCGTCAATTTCTGATATAGTGTCACTGATCATAAGGCCCCATTGTGCTATGGCATAATCCTTAAGATTATGGCGAGCTCTTCCTGACCTGGGGATGACTTTTTGGCCCCAATTCATCCCAAAAATGCATCTAGCGTTTGCAAATAAGCCATTTCAATTTGAAGTGATATACACCAATGTAATGGAGTTCAAATACCATTGGGAGGTAAATCGTATGCAGTTTGCATGGAAAACTCTTCATTATGGTCGGTATAACCATCATAACACACTCTCCTTCCCGACTCCACTAAAATCCTAATGCTAGAATCTTCATTCAAGTTTATAGCTAGAGTTCTTATTCTTTATTATTCTTTCGTTCCATCTCCCTTATGCATGCCATCAAAGTTAAAATGAACAACAGATTTGTGTTATGAATGAAAAATGATTGTTTATTCTTCTTGTTTTAATGTCATTGTATATATACTAGCAAATGCACACGAGTTGCAAATTTTGTCGGAGAGGATGACAATGTAAGTTTATTGGAGTTGTAATTTGTGGTGAAATGTATGCTATCTTATCTTATTTTATGTTTATGTGATTGGGAGGAGCGAACAATGTAGTACAACTACAACATTCGACAAAAAACACTTTGTATTTTGCCTTGATGGATGTCCATACTCTATCGCAAAGCTCTTATTTTGCCACATCTTGTGAGTATGCTGGCAAAGGCGAGCTCATCAAGTTGAATATCTATTTGTTGCATTTGGTGAAATAGTCGCAATGGCTTTTGAGGATGATCGTGTTTGCATCTTCTTGACACTATTTGTCACTGATCAATAAGAAATTTACAAAGAAAGCTATGAAATTATTAATTATTTATAGTTAAAAACACAAACACATGTAAACAACTATCAATTTTAAACATGGGTTGGAGTTGTGACCACAAAGTCTCCCTCATCTTGGACATATCGAACAAGCATAAAATCTCCAACCTATAAAGACATGGAAGTAACATTAATAAATTTCTCACCAACAAGAATATGCCACAAATTTATTTCACTTAATAAACCCCAATCTAACAAAGATATCTGATTAAGATTAATTAATTAAAAAATAAGAACACAACATTAGAAAAAAATAAACATTAATGTCAAAATGATTTAATTTCCTCTTTGGAGATCACGTGGGTTAAGAAGTTGGTTGGAAAAAAGCTTGACAAAGCGGCTTTGGAGAGTTTAAAACCATCTAAAGAGAAGGTTTGTTTGTCTCTTTAGGTACCGAGAGGTTTTCTTGGATAGAGCAAAGACATCCATGGAAAATCGTTGCATTTATTTGTCCCAACATCGATTTGTTTCGTAGTTGGGCCAAGAGAAGATGGGCAACAAACAGAGCTATTTAGGTAACAACGTATGCTAATGGATACTTTTTGGTTTCCTTTTCAAGAAAAGAGAATGTGATTAAAATCTTGTCTGAAGGACCATGGTTTATAGGAAAGTCTCATGTGGATATCCAAAAATGGGAACCTGCCTTTAACCCTTTTGAAAAAATTGGCCTTTAACCCTTTTGAAAAAATTGTTTCGAGTCCCCTATTTGGATTTGTCTTTACGGGGTTGCCCTAGGAGTTTTGGGAACCGGAAGTCCTTGTTGGAATAGCCAAAAGCTTGGGTTCTCCAATCACGATTGATCATGTGACCAAATCTAGGACTAGACTAACCCATGCGAGATTTTGTGTCAACATGCAACAAGGGGAAACATTGGAAGGCAATATCAAACTTTTGTCTAAATTTGGAGATTGGATTCAAAGATTTGAATATGAATAATCCTGTTTACATGCAAAAATGCAAATCTGCGGGTCATGATTTTAGGCATTGTCATCTCTCAAAGAAGAAACAAGAAACGTGTTCTAAACCTCCTCCACAGTCCATGGCAAATAATCTCGGGAGTGGAGGCGGGGTGGGAAAAATGGAAAAGTTATTAGCCCTCCTAATGAGGAGGCACCTAAAGAGGATAACCCCTTTCCCCCCAAAATCTTGAGAGATGAAAGGAGAAGCTTCACTTCATGAGAAAGAACAAGAAAATGGGCTGTAAGATAAAGTGTATACGGAGGAAATCTCTTCTCCAAATCGGGAAAAGGCAAAAATAGAGTTCATCTCTGAATCTCAGGGTGTGTATGCACTGAAGGTGGCTCTTGGTCCCTCTCTTGAGGAGGTCTCATCCATCGGCCAAAGCTCCTTTGGATAAAGGGAGGATGATATGGTAACAACTTTGAATGCCTTTGAGGTCCTGATGAGGGAGGTGGTTCCAGACACTCAAGAGGTAACATCATCACTAGTAACACCGGTGAATAGAGTCAAACCAAACACAATAAGCAACATCAAGGCAGAGGTAGGTAAGGATTCAACATCAAAAGGGAGAAAGACAAACAAGGAAAAAGAGAAAGATCAACAATGAAGGAAGTGGAGAAGGGCATACAAAAATCATTGAAAGAGGTTTTGGCCAACACTGTAAGAATAAATGATTGTTTTATCATGGAATATTAGAGGGTTGAATAACCCAAGTAAGCATAGACTTATGAAGGACTTAAGGAGTAAATACAAACCAGACATTTTTCGATACATGAAACCAAGATGAGTCTTGAAAGATTTAAAGAGGTTAGTAGGGTGGTTTGGAAAGAAGGACATTGGGAGGGTGTGAACTCTATTGGGGCTTCAGGGGGTATTGTTAGCCTCTGGAATCCTGAGGTTGTTAAGGGAGAGTTTTTGGTTTCTTCCCCTAATCATGTTGTTATTTGCTTCATGGAGATTGAATAAAAAATTGGATTGTTTCTAACATTTATACCCCAAACACGGTTGGTGGTAGGAGTTTATGGGAGGAGCTTTCAAGGTTTAGACTTCTCTTTAAAGATGTTGACTGGATCATTGGAGGAGACTTCAATACTCATCTATCTCTCGGTTGATAAAAAGGAAGCATCATTCTTATTTCGATAGCGGTATGGAGGAATTGGCTGATTTTCTAATGAGGAATAATTTATTTAATCTAGACCTTGGTGGATCCAAATATACTTGGGCCAATAGAAGATTAGGGAAGGATTTTATTCGAGATCAGATTAGATCGGTTTGTGATTAGTCATCAACACATGATAAACCAACTCTATTCACTTTCCTCACTTCCTAGGATTGGGTCGGATCATAACCCAATCCTTCTGAAGTTGGGAATGGGATTATCCAAAAAAGCCAAACCATTTAGATTCAAAAAGATGTGGTTGAGTGATGATATTTACAATAGAATACAAGAATGGTGGGAGTTTAGGTGCACAAAGTTCCTATGTTTAGGTGACATATACATTGAAGCATGTTAAAAATAAGCCGAAGGAGTGGAACAAGAAGACATTTGGTAACATATTTTAGGAAAAAATAGGATAATAGAAGAAATGTGAATTGTGGAAGAGGTAATGGAGGAAGATGGTCTCCACCTTGGTCTTAAGGAACAAGTACAAAATCTCTCATTGAATATCATGATCTTTTAGCAAAGGAAGAAGTGTACTAGAGACAAAAATCTAGGGTTAAATGGCTCAAAGAGGGTGACATAAATACTAGGTTTTTCCATTTCACTTTGCCGCTACTAAGGCCAACTTCCTTAGAATACATGAAATCGGGGTTCTAATGGAAAACTTACCTCAGATGAAAATGAAATCAATGAAACAATGATAAATTATTTCAAGGAACTTTTCCTTTAGGGTCAGAGCCGGACAATTCTACCTAGAATAATGTCTTGATGTTGTTCAGAAAGTTATCTCGGACCAAGAGAACATAACTCTCTCCCTCATACCTAGTGAAGAAGAAATTAGATTTGTTGTGTTTGATATGGAGTCGGACAAATCACTGGGACCTGATGGTTTTCCGGCCTTTTTCTTTCAACAATTTTAGGAAATTGTTAAAAGGGATGTGGTGGATATGGTTCAAGACTTTTTCAAATTTGGGCATCTCCTAAAGCAGATCATAACACTTTTTTGGTCCTCATCCCCAAGATGACAGGTGCTAAGGATATTAAGGATTTTAGACCAATTAGTTTATGCAACACTAACTACAAATTGATCACCAAAATTCTTTCCTTCAGGATCAAGAACGTTCTATCCAAGTTCATGTCGCCCAACCAGGAGGCATTCGTTCTAGGAAGGAAAATCCTTGACAACATCATTGTTATCAAGAGGCCATCCACTCGGTTGAAAATTCTGGTAGATTTGCTATGCTGGTCAAGTTAGATATGCACAAAGCATATGACAAAGTTTCTGGTCCTTCCTCCGGGCTATCTTGGGCAATTTGGGGTTCTGTGACCACTTTGTCAATATGGTGATGACATGTATTTCCACTGCAAGTTTCTCGGTTGTTGTCAATGGCAAGCTCGAGGGTTTCTTCGAAGATGATCGAGGATTGAGGCAAGGGGACCCCCTCTCTCCTTTCCTTTATATCATTATGGCTGAAACCTTGAGTAGATTATGTAATCAAGCTCTTTCTCAAAATCTTATTCAAGGGATTAAAATTTCTAATGGTCTAACTCCTATTTGTCTCAATCAATTTGTGGATGACAACTTCCTTTTGGGGAAAGATGTTATCAAGAGGCTACTAACTACAAGAAGGTGTTAAAGGATTATGAGATGGTTTCGGGAAGCTTGTTAATTTTCATAAGAACGTTGTTTTTTATTAATGTGGAGGAGTAGTCCCATATTAGATTAGCTCACATTCTGGATGTAAGATTAAATCCTTCCCAAATTCTTACCTTAGAATGCCCCTCATTCACAAGAAACCGGATCTATCTATATGGAATCCTCTTATTGAAAGAGTAAACAAGAAAGTAACCTCGTGGAAAGGTTCTTTATCAACCCAGCCGATAAGATCCAACTCCTCCAAAGTTTCCTTCAAGGAATTCCAATTTATGTCATGTCTCTCTTTAAGCTTCCGCTAAAATTATTGGCTCATTGGAAAGGATCCATAAATGTTTCTTGTGGGTTGGAGCTGAGGATAAGTTCAAATATTCCCTAGTGGCCTAGAATAAAGTCAAAAACCTAAAACCTACAGTGGATTGGGTTTGAAGGACATCAAATTAATGAATGAGGTTTTGTTAGCCAAAACTAGCCGACGGATCACAAAAAGAAGGTCTCTGGGTGGATATTATCAAAAAGAAATATCTTAGGAACACTGACAGAGAGGATACCTTTTTTCTACAAGATGATATTCCTAACGGTTTGATTTTTTGGAAGTCTTTTGTGGCCTCCAAAGATATCTTGGGGAAGGGCATAAAATGGAACATTGGGAAAGGAAACACAATCCAATATTGGCAGGATTCTTTGGATTGAAGATAAACCGCTTGCTATGATGGAACCCTAGAACTTTGTTTCTCAGTTTTATGAGGAAATTGGTATAATTATGATCCAGGACTACTGGATTTGGAGCAACGAGGAGCCTAAATGGACCTTCATTGCTCCCCCTCCAAACTTTAATGGTCCCTTATAACCTTTCATTGATCTAAACTCTAAACTTCAGAATTTCCACATTCCTCGGTTTCATTCTCAAGAAGATTGTCATTTGGAGGGAAGAGGAGTTTGGACACTATTCTATTAAATCTGTTTCTCTTCTAAATTTTAAGGATTTTGAAAGAAAGAGTACTTGAAATTTGCTTTGGGTTAAGGATCTTATACCTAAGGTAAATATTTTCTACTGGCTTGTTGCTCAGAATAAGATCCTTACGGTGGACAACCTGAGGAAGCGTGGAATGATAATTCCCAGTAGATGCATTTTATGTGGCACGTAGGAGGAGAGTGTTAGTCATCTTTTTATCCATTGTCCCTTCTCTCAGGTTGTTTTCTCTTATATGATGGAAATTTTCAATGTTCAATTTACGTCCTAACTCCATGGAAAGTTTCTATTTGCATTGGGCTTGTCCTTTCAAGTATCATGTCTTGGTGGCTTCTTGGAGGATTATGCTTCCCCACTTCTTATGGAGTCTATGGAAGGAAAGGAATGGTCATATTTTATGGGGGTCAATAAGAAAATGTCAAGATGGCCAATTCTCGGTTGTGTTCATCCATTAAGGAGAATATTAGACTCTTCAAAGGCAAGATTAAAGCTCTTTGCCCTAAGGCAGAGACAATAGTTCTTAAATAGTTCGCCTTAAGTCCCCACTCTATTAAAGTCCATCATACTGCTAATAACAAATGGTCTAAACCTGAGGTGAACTACCTTAAATTGAACTTTGATGAAGCTTTAAAGGGAAACCTTAGACCGATTTGGGGGTATTCTCAGATATCATGAGGAGATTGGATCTTTGCATATGCGGGGCCCTTGGGCACTCAAAGCAATAATGTGGCGGAAGCAGAGAGCATTACTTTGGGGTGTTTATCTGGCTAGGGAGAGGGGTATTAGGCATATTCAAATTGAAGGTGATTCTTTGCTCATAGTGAATGCCCTTAGAAAGAACCACATGCACAATTGGACACTTGGCAACATTCTACTGGATGTCAAGGAACTTCTTAAAGCCTTTGATAATTTTAGTGTCCTTCATACACCCCGTAATGGAAACAAATGCACGGATGGTTTGGCTAATTTAGGGGTAACTTGTAATGATCTTAAAATCGGGATAAAGGTGAAGAAGTCCCCATCTCTATAAATAATCTTATTAATCATGACAGACAATAATTTTGATGTCATTTTTCACATGAGGGATGTCGTCATCATTGGTTTTAAAGGTAAGGGATTAAGTGGTGTGATATCTCTATGGGGATCCTCATTCATTTCCAGTTTAAGGGAGTTTTTTCTATCTGGTCTAGTTTTTTGTTGAGAACAAATAAACAATGGGTGGTGGCAGGGTGTGGGTTGAATCTGTCTAGCCATGGAGCTATTGTTAACAACCACTCATTGTGGCACATTCTCAGGATTGGTGGTTTTAGGGAGTACATCTCTAAGCTTAAAGGGCATGACCCTTCTCTCACCCTGGAATTTGGCAAGGCGTGGGATAAAGGGAGGGTTGTGGTGTGAGGCTTGGAATTGGAAGTCTCTAAGAAGTTTATTACACAGGTAACGAGCATGGACATGAGGGGCTTAAATATTTTCAACGATCAAAATCAAAGGAACCACGAAATTCATACTTTTTTTAGAGGTAAGGAAAAAGTATATCTCCTTGTTGATGGCATCATGAGGTCTTGTATACCTGGTATTTGGAATGAAGTGTGTCTTCACATTATGCGTTATATCACTCTTGAGGGAAAGTTTAGAAATATATACGCATCATCTCTCTCTGTTAAATATGTTTAGACACCATGTTATGATGAGCATACCCTTTTTCTTGTATATGTCGCTCTCTGCCTTTGTCAATGATTTTCAGAATGGGAAATTGGATTCTCCCTTGCACGAAGGGCTTATTCTCCTCCTTTTCAGAATGGTAAACCCCTCATTCCCAAGGGGTTGTTTCAACAGTGGGATGAGTCGGATGAAGAAATCACCTTGGCTAGAATGTATGGCTAAGATGCGAACATGGAAGGATCCCCAAAACCAGGTTGAGGGGGAGGATTTTCAGGTGACCAAGGGTTTTAGAGGACAGTAGGAAGGAATGCCCCTCCAAGGGGAAGGACAAAATTCAAGTGGAAGGGGGGTAGAATAATGAGAAACTTTACCTTAAAATTCAGCAATTGGAAATGATTGTGGAATCCATGGAGGAAATGGGCTCGGACATGAGGGAGAGCATGATTGACTATATTGAGGCTTCCAAAAAGATCTGCATTTCCTAGAGAATGATGAGAGGGGAGATGACGAAGTTAGAAAATGTGGTCAAGGAGTTGCAGAGGAGGTTAGCTACAGTGGAATCGAGCATGAGGAAGAGAAAGTTCAAACTTCACCTGAGTAGCTCTGAGGAGGAGGATGGTGGGAGGAAGACTCAGAGGGACATGGAACAAGGCCATCTACAGGAAGATCACACTGGTGCCCAGGGTGGCCCCTCAAAATGCCACAAGAACAATTAATTTTTGTGTTGGTTGTTTAAGGTTTTTTGTTGACTGTTAGCGAACTATGTCTACCCTTGTTGCAGACTGTTGGTTTTTTGTTTGTACTTTCTTGGAGTTTTGTGGACCTGGTCTTTCTTGAGTTAAGCTTGTTTAACTTTCTTTTTTGTCACGTCTCTCTTTTTTGTTCCTATTTGGGTGTTATCATGATGCATCTTTCTTTGTAAGGCTTCTGGGAGCCATAATCCATGCTTATTACCCTATCTAATAAAAAAATCAATTTCCTCTTTGAATGCAAAGTTCCATAACACTCCACCGACACATGTTATGTGGTTTGGGTAGAGAGAAAAATGCTCCTCTCGAAAAATATCATAGTTAATAATTATTAAAAAATTTAAGCCTTCACTTTTATTTTCCTTTATATTTGATTAACCATCTCTCGACAATACTTAGAAAGGAGTTTCTTGTGGTTTTTTTTTTTTCATTTTTTTGGTTTTTAGAAGATAGTTTGGGATGCCACTTGTTGGTTGGATATTTTGTTGGAGACAAAATATGAGGTTCAACCACAGTACACGGACAAAGTCCATCCTCAAATAAAGGGGAGGTGCCCTGTTTATTACTAATCTAAAACACGCCAAAGAATATTTACAATATTCACACTATTCTAACCATTTGGGGTTGGGATCTCATCCCAATAGATTTATTCTTTATAGAAAGGAATGTATTTAAGGAGAAATGAAGAAAAGAGACAAAAAGAAGTCTAGAAGAATAAGAAAAGAATAAGTGGAAACGTGCTTTCACTTAGGAAAATGCAGATTGAAAGATAATAACACGCGATCAAATAGTAACAACTTGCTGAAGATGCAATAAACTAGATATTAAAGTAAAGAACCATGTAATGCATTGAACATAGGAACAATACCTTAAATGAAAAATATATATCCACAACACAAAGTTTGTAACAAATATATTTAATATTCTTCAATAACAAGATAGAAAACACAAAGTCTTTCTGTCTCTTCAACTCCAAGATCTATGTTATGCAAAAATCTCCAACCCTTTATAATGCCACAACATTTTACATTTATAGAGAAGGGGAGGAGAAAAACCAGGAAATAGTTTGAACTACATACTAAAAATAGTAAATACACATTAAGAGTTCATTTGACCGGTTCTTGAAAAAGACTTGGTCAAACTTGCAAATTCAAAAGATGTTCCAAAATTTTGGAAAAAGACATGTCAAATGCAAAATAAAAATGACATGGTAGGTCCATCAATCAGACTTGTATTTTTCTTCCTCGGGCTTTGCATGCTTGATCGAAATTCCTGGAACTTCCGAATTATTTCTCAATTTTCTTCATTATCTAGTCCACAGGAGTAAAAATTTAGCACATCACAAGTTTCAAACACATTGCCCATCTTCCCTGGAAGATTATGATATTTCTTGACAAACTTAGACACATTGTTTAGAACATTCTCACCGAGAATTAATTTGTCAATGGTTCCCAAATCGAAGTCTTCCCCTGCTTAAGGATTCCTTTTCAACTAGATACATAAATTCTTGAATACGTCATCCGTAGGAAAAATATTCAAACCATCGTCCATTACTTTCTTAAGGATCTTTGCCAATTCTTTGTCAATTGCATTAGTGGCATTGATCGCTTCTTATCTGGACTGGATTGTTGGAGCTTATCATAAGCCTCTCGAATAATATTAACCCAAAATTCAATAGCCTTGCAAAATTCAAAATGCCTATCAACATCATCCACAATTCCTTCTTTAATCAAAATATCGAATGAACCTTTTTAAGCTCACTGAGAGCTTCTAATGTCAAGTCCCAATTACCACTTTCTTCCAAGAGTCCACTTTTCAATTTATCAACCTCCAATATGGCCTTCTCCACTTCATTGTAAGTGTCTACAACATCATTGATTATCCTTCCTCCATGTGTAAAGAGACACTGAATCCAAACATCTACCACTCTACCTTTCTGGCTAGTCTTCTCCATCTTGGGAACATAAGAGAAGTTGAAACTAAGCGAGTCAGAGATGAGATTTGGACTTGTGTAGGTTGAGAGAGTTTGAGTAGGATAGTTGTTAATTGCCCAACCTTTTCTTTCAACTCTTCCTTGGAAGCTTTAGTTTCTTTGAGATTTCTAAAAAGATTTTCCATGGTAACTTGTGCATCTTGTTGAGTGCCTTCGGTGGTGAACTTGCCAAAGGCTACCTTTTTATTTGATAATATGAGGCCATAATGTCCTTGGTTTTGTTAGCAATGAGTACACAATGATCTCTGCGAACCTTTGACCGAGATACATCTATAGTGATATAAGAAATGGTCTTAGGTTTCTTGGATGATATTGAGGTGGGAGCTTCAAAGAACTAAAATGAAAGGATTCAAGAGGAACAATTGTCTTTATTTTCTTGAAGTCTAATTAGCCAACCAAGAAGGGACTGAGAAAGAGGGTTCCTTTAGGGGGAGGAACCATAATCATCAGAGTGGAACTTGGTAGAGTGAGAAAAGTAGTTACCAAAGATGGAGGAGTGGAAAGAATGGTGGTGAAAATGGTAGAAGATGTTGGAGGTGGAGGAGGTATGGAGATGGAGCTTTGGTAGGGGATGAAAGATGAGTGACTTAGGGAGATCCCAAAGTCACAACTATTCTACTCGAAAGAGGTGAAAATGATGAGAAAACACTTTCCATGAGAGATACAAGAGGGGATGAAGGTGATGGAGGTGAAGATGGGGGAGAAAGAGTGATAGATGTAGGGATTGATGAGATTTACAAGGTAGAATGTGGAGGGAAAGAGGAACATGAGGGGGTGATGAAATGGAAAGGGTCACCTGAGGTTGTTGACTAACAATGGAGACCAAGTGAGTGATGAGGGAGGAAGAGGGAATGGGTTGGGTAATTATTGTGCTCACTGGTACTTCATGTGCATGTGAAGGAGAAGGGGAGTCGATAACCAAAATAGATGAAGTGGGGATGTCATATGAAGGAGGATGAGAATTAGCTCCACTATTGTAAAATTGAATTTCAAATTCTCCATAGAGTCTTCACTTTTATCCTTTTCCCCATGAGAGGGGCACACTATTTACATGGATGTGATGGTAGTTTTGTGAACTTGGGTTCCTGGGCTCAATGCCCCATGAACACAACCATGTGTTTGGTCCGAATGAGGATTTTAGAAGATCTATCATGAATGGATGCAGATTCCTTTATGGACAAATCAATTGGAGGGAATCCCACATTATCACCATCCATTTTCTTTTACATGGCTTCTACGATATTTCCATCATCGACTGTTTCCTCAGGAATATTGATGAGATCCATAGTTCTTATTTCATATAGAGTTCACTTGTTGTTATCCTTCCACATAATTGTCACTTCATTTTCTAATCCATGCAAATATCTTCAAGTTTTGGAACGTGAAGTTACATGGTTCCATGAGCCTTCATAATACCTCAATAATCGAATCTGTGCCTTGGTGGCTTGATCTTCTTTAAAAAATCTCTTTGCATTTCATTCAGAACATCCTTGGATTTGATAACAGAGAAGCAAGTGTATCTTGCAAAGGAGATAGGGAAGGGAACCCCAGCCTTGTTCTTATTCTTCTAGAACTTGTGAAAATAAAAAAATTTCATGACCAATCCCATGAGGATCCATTTATCACTTGGGTACTTGGGAAGACAAATTGGAGATCCCAAAAACACTGCAACTCGTAGATAGGTGAATTTATGAAATTGCAAAAATATGCAACCCCATTTTTATATTGTATTTCATGTAACATCGAGAGAATTTTTTTTTTAGAAATATCGGGCTCCAATCTACATGATGATATCATAAAAGAAGGCACCATTAACCCTCCTAAAATGTATTTGGCTTCCTTTGAGGGATAATTGAGGGTAGTACTTATAAATATGATCTGAGGGCCTAGAACCCACTGGCTTCAATCCATGGTAAAACCTCATTTCAGTTTCGCATAAGTGACATATGACATCATGTAAAATTTGCATGTAGTCAAAACATATTTTATCTAGGTGTTAATAGTGTCATTGATGAATGCTCCCAAGTCGAAGAATTGCTCATTTTTCCATATGATGGTGAGGAATTGATACATCCATCCCCAAAATTCTTTAGCATTGGGGAGCCCAAACACTCTACTGAGGGGTGTGATGATATTTATGATTTCCAAAACAAAGTTGCTTCTGGGAACGGTCTTTGGAAATTTGGACATAGAAGGCTTAGGTTTCAACAAGTACTTCTTGTTAACATGTTTGACACATTAATCCAAGCTGTCATCTCGGGATTTATGAGCCAATTGAGGATTTTTCTTGACATATGTAGTGATATTAGGGAGATTGATAAGATCATCAAAGTAGTCAGTGTCCAACTTGACAACCACCTTGCTAGATTGATTCCAAACAAACCTTGTATTTGAGTCATAATGGTTGATACACACACAAGAGTGAATTCTAGGAATTGAGCAGAGATTAGGAAGGAAACAAAAAGGTAGTCCGTTATGATAGATACACTACATCCATGAATTCTACGTAGAAATTCCTACTGCTCCAAAATTCTTCCATGTCGATGTGCCCTATCTCTGTGTCTCTAATACCAATATTAGAGTCAATATTGGAGGGAGGCACAATTCCTTGATATTTATACCTTATTTATTTTGATGATTCTTTTTTCCCTTGCCTTTTCTAGAATCGGACATGGGAATTGAAGAAAATGATTACAAGATCCCCCTAAAAACTCCTGGAAGGAGTTCAGTTTTATCTCCTATAAAACATTCTAGCACAACCCAACTAACTAGTAGGAAAAATACCTTGTTGAGCAAATAGAAAATCGTGACAAACTAGTCGGGGTTTGCCTCGTCTCGAAAACTCCCAATGTTTGATACAATGTTAGGATTTTAACCCTGATTGACACCTTTAACTTCTCAATAGGCTATCGGGATTTTGAACCTCTTGAACAACCACTAAAACCCAACACATTGTTGGAAGAACCGACTTGTTCGAGACTTTGGGAACTCCAACAAGCTGGGCGGGAACCACCCTTTCTTAACACCATCAAATTTCCTAAACACTTGTCGGTACTTCACCTTCTTTAACAAGGAAGAATTCCAAAATTTATTTCTATTTATAAATCACCAAGTTATTTTCTTCTATAAAATTTTTGTGAAGTCTTTCACCTAAAAAGAGTAAGTTTGATACCCTAAGCCCTTACACTTACTAGGGTAAAAAAAAAGTTTGCAACAAAAGACAAGAGGAGTAAAAGAGTTTGAGAAAACTCAAAATAAATCCTCAATCTAAAGAAAAACAAGATATAACCCCAAAAATACAAAATGTAATTAAACCAAAAGGTAGAGTACTTCCCCAAAGACGAACCAAAAATTCAAATCCACAAAAAATAATCCAAAACACCAAGAACACGCTAATTGGGAGTTTGAAATGCAAAAGTAGGAGGGAAATCTAAATGACATAGGGAGTACAATGGTACAAATGACATGGAAATCCCTCCTATTTATAAATAACCCTACATTAATTACACATAAGCCAATACGTGTGGGCCACCTACTCCACCCTAACATTAATGGTGTTGACTTAGTGGCGGGAATCAGATTGCATGTGACACCTCATGCAATCGTGTTATCGGGTTCCAAAACCGATACAAAGGAGTCTAGTGACGAGTCATGGTTTGGGTTCGGGGAATAGGAAACACCTAACATACAATATGTTTTCCCTTCTCCAATAGAAGAAAACTTGAAATTTGATATGCGATAATGTGTTGGGTTTTGGGTTTGGAAAACACATGACACATTGCATGTGTTTTTAGAATAAAATGTTTTGATGCACTCAGAACCTGAAACTCGAAATCCCGTAGTGTGTTGGGTTTTTGGAGGCGGGAAAAATTTAACATAAAACATGTAGAATGTCAACAAAACCCAGAATAAAACGACTTGAAGAGAAAAAAAGGAATTTTCAAAAGAATACTTGGATAAAAATGGGTCTTAAAAGGTTTGTTATGAATTTTTTTTATTGGTTATATCCATTTTATTGATAAAATAAAAATGGGATAACACTAGCTCCGATTAGGGATTTTATTTGATAAATCAAAGAAAGAGGAATCTGTATCTCTAAAGTGTCAATCCATTGGGATAAGAATTAAAAAATAACATAAAAAAACACAAACAAACAAAACACACCAAAACTAAAGCAAAGGAATGAAAAGGAAACACACAACTGAAAAAGTAAACTATGATAAAATGCAAGAAGAACTTGCACTACTAGCAAAATAACTTGAGATGTTTCCCATTGTGAGGTAGCAGAAGTTGAGTCCCATCAAGTTATGACATATAAAATGTATTTTCTCCACACAGTTGATGAATCTTAAAAGATACTCTCCATAAGGAATCAAATTTTCCATGCATTCCTTTTGTTTCTTTTCTTTTATCCCATAGCAGAATGAGGTCTCAACATGAAAATCTTCTTTGCTTAGATTTCTTATCAAGAACCTTTGGACTTCTCGATGTTCCATGATCTTGTCAACCACTTTGGACCTCTTTTATTCCAAATTTGTCAAGTACATGATTCTTTTCTCCACAAAATCTTGGAAGGTATCATCTTCAATCATTTTGGCCAACCTTAAGGCTGACAATTCCAAGGAGATAGAAATCTCCCATCAAATCCATATAAAAATTGGAAAGGTGACATCCAAATAGCTCTCTTTGGAGTAATACAATCAACCCAAAGTGCATCATACAATGCTTTGTACCATCCGCTTATTTTCATGAACCAATTTCTGATTATACTCACCAAGTTTTTAAGACTTGATTCCACCTGACCATTTCCTTGAGGGTAATAATCAGATGAGTGAGATAAAGTAATCCCATAACCATAACAAAATTTAGTGAGTTCATAAGATGAAAATTATAAGCATTATCAACAACAATCTTATGAGGAACACCAAATCTGACTATTATATTCTCCTTGATGAAGTTACAAACAACTTCGGAGGTAGCATGTTTTACTGGGATGGCTTCACCCACTTTGTGAAATAATCAATTGCATTGAAGACATAACTATGTCCAACACTAGACGAAGGATTAAATGCTCCAATAAAATCAATTCCCCATTGTTGAAAGGGTTCTTCGATCACCACTGGCCTTATGGGGAAGTGCCAATTTTATATGACCAAAAACTAACAAGCCTCACACTTTGCTACCCATATGGATGCATCTGAAAGAGAGTGGGCCAATAGTATCTTTCTCGCAGGATCTTGTGAGTTGTAACAGATGATGAGAAATTTCCTCCACATGCTAAGTTATGAAATGCTTCAAGAAGCTTACCTTGTTGAATTTTATCTACGCAATGAAGGAAAACTCCATCAATTCCTCTTTTGTACAAACCATTATCCCAAAACACATACTTAGCTTACCTTAGCTTTATTGTTTGTTTCTCTTTAGGAATAAGATGTTTAGGAAACTCTCCATAAGTTAAAAAGAAAGTGATATCTAAATACCACTCATCTATTGTGATTATAAATAGTACATGGGAAGTTCTTCATGACTTTCCTTGGCTACATGAACTTCTTCTTCAAGGCTATTTTCGGTGATGAATTAACAAAAACCTCTTCCTCAAAAAATATTGGTAGGTTTTATTTCTAGATCATACTCTTGCACCTTAGCAATCTAATTTCCTCATTGAATACCTAACTCATGTTGAGTAAGGATGGAATTTGCCGTATCGGGGACGAGGACCAATGTATGAGAATTCAGGATGTAATACCTGAAATTTTTACTACTCAAACTACGACTTAAGGATGTTTTTCAATCTAGGACATCTTCATCTCATGGTCCTTTAGAGGTCAAATCATAAAGGAAATTGGAGATTCGAATCCGTTGGCATTATTTTCATCAAATATAACAAACACTACATGAGTGAGGCATAACTATACATGATCAAATATTTTTGAAAAATGGGCATACTAAGACGATGGCATGAGCTATGACTTATTTTATTTCATCAAAGGAGAATTTTCCATTAGAATTCCTATCGAAATGGAATTTTACCTTTCATCATCTCAACAATGTGGTGAGTCTTATCAGCAAAATCTAGAACAAACTGTCTCAAGAAGTTAACCTTCCCAAAGAATGAGTGTACACCTGTTTTAATTATAGGAAAAGTGAGACTTTGTATAGCCTTGACCCATTCATGATCAATCTTAGTTCCCTCTTTCATCACGATATGTCCTAGTAGTTTCCCTTATGTGACTCCAAACATAGATTTCTTGGGATTTAAAGAAATCTCGTGTTGTCGACACCTTATCAGAACCTGTTCTAGATGATTATAAGGTCATGTCTATTTTTGGATAAAATAGTAAGATCATCTAGATATACTACAATAATTTTTCCCATTAAGTCTCTAAACGCTAAGTCCATAGCCCTTTGGAAAGTATCTCCCGCATTGATCAACCCAAATGACATCTTTTGATAAGTGAACATACCCCATGGAGTAGTAAACATTGTCTTATGTTGATCTTCCATGGTGACCTCAACCTGTTTTATCCCAAAAATCCATCCATCATAAAGAGAATTTTGATCTTGTTATTGTTATAAGCACCTTTGATCCATAATAGGTAAGGGATACTTATCTTTCAATGAATATTGGTTGAGGCTATGAAAATCAACACATATATGAATTTCTCCATTCTTGTTGTACACAGGGACAATGTTGGCTACCCATGTGGAATGATGAATTAGGAAAATAATTCTTCACATCTAACATCTTTTGAATCTCTACAAGAATGGTACCGGAAATATTTGGATTGTAATGGAATTGTTTTTTTCTATACGGATGAGCATCTGTCTTGAGAGGAATATTGTGTTGAACATATTTTGGTTTAAAGGACTTGAAATATCGTAAAACCATGCTAAGACATCCATTTTATTATTTAATAACGCCAAAATGTTCTCTTCTCCTCGAGGAGCAACATTTTTCGATGTTTACAATTCGTGTCTACTTTGCAGAGCCAAGATTAACTTGTTCAACCTCGGCGGAAGAATTAACTTCAGACTCTTGCTTCTTTTGAATGAAGTGATCATGTTTATCAAACAATCCTTTGAGAGAGATCAATCGTTTGGGAATTTTATTCCCATTGAATTGGAGAAATTATTCATTGACTTCTTTGTCGTGATTTAGAAATGGATTCATGGAAAGTCGACTCAAGAACCCTCAAAGTAGAGCTCGCTGAAATTATCATACTTTTCAAGGAAATTCAAAATTTGTTAATCATCATTGAATACTTTCCAATGTGAATATTTATCAAGAACGTTAGGCCGATGCAATATCTTGATGGTATACTTATCTTCCTTAAACTTAGGATAAGGAAAAAAGTAACAAAGTTGAGAATCTTTGCAAGAGAATCTACCTTATCATTGTGATCTCTAGATACTACTTTGATGGAAATGGCATCAAAATTTTCAATACACTCCCATACCCTATTCCCATAATGATTTAAATGATCATTCTTCACTTGATAGACATCCTTTACTTGATTTACAATGATTTCTACATCTCCCTATGCTTTGAGGTTCCTAATTCCTTTTTCTTTCACCATCCTTAGTCCTAATAACAATGCCTCATACTTGGATGTGTTATTAGTATTATCAAATTGTAATTTGAATGAAAAAGGAAAGATTTCAAACTCAGGAGAGATTAGTACTACACCAACACCATATCCAAAAGTCGAGCAACTACCATCAAATTCCAAATTCCATATTGCATTGGCATCCACCTACGTCATTGAAGTAGAAGAAAATATTTGATCTTAAGTCATAAACTAGGTTCCTAAACCAATGTCTTCAAAAATAATTTGTGCCTTTGGATCATCATATTTTGTGACCAAATACTTCTCTTGAACTTTGGGTTCAATAATACGCATGGCTCTCATTGATGGGATTTTGTCCTTCATCTAATCCATATGAATTTCTCCACCTACATCCATGGAAAAACCTCTCCTAAGAAAAATTCCATAAGTGGCTAGAATATCCATGACTAAAATAGTCATCTTGACTCTCTTCTCAGGGAACATAACAAACATTAATTGTGCATCCTTGATTTGACCAATTAGTGGGACCTACTTGGTTTCCATAGAGTAGAAACATCCAAATGGATTTGTAAGAGTGAGTCCCAAAGCATGGGCTACCTTTGCAGCATAACATTATCTCGAGGCCCCAAAATCAATAATGTAATTGCTGAGTTTGAAACCATTGATCGACAGAAAGAAAAATAAAATGGTTCAATCTTTCCAAATGAGGAGGTTGAAGCCATATTATTTTGAGATGAAGGAAGTGCAGGATTAGGGAGGAGTCCTTTGGATGCAACATTAGGAAGCACAACAAATTTACTTTTAATGAACTTGGCAAGCCTTTCAAACTTGTCACGATTGTACTAAAGGTACTCGCCTCGACATTTGGATTTTGGTTCTTTTACATGATCAATGATTTCAAAATCAATGTAGGAACAAACAATTGAAGCTACAAATCCTTCAATATTCTCCAATGCATTAGGAGGTCTAGTCTTGGGAACAACATAATGAGAGGGATTAGAAGCGGTGGTGGCCTTTTTAATAGTGGGTTTATCTTTTGGTTGAATGAGAAAAGGAGTCTCTCTTTTGGCAATAACTATCGGGTCTTCCTTTTCTCTAGGTTTCTCAACCTCTTTCCTTGTATCCGGGATCGATTGAAAATGGAAAAGCGATTGACCAATAGCTTCACAATCGTATTTTCATATTCTAGGTACCCTATGTTAGAGTCACTCGGTGATTCATCATATGACTCATGATCATAACCGGAAGCTTCAGATGAATCATTAGCTTCATCGCTTACTTCTTCTCCTTCTTTAACTACCTCAACAACAACATTAACAGGAGGAGCTTCAATGGCCAATATTGGTTGTGTGGCCGGTAAATGATTTCTATCTCTAATAGGAGCGCCATTTTTATTGTTGAAGTTCCTCCTAGGGATATCCCCATAAGGGATGTTTGATGCATGTTGACACATCTGCTTCTTTAGAGTCAACAAGTCATTATCCATTCTCTAGATCATAGGATCGGTGGTAATTTGAGAGGTACTCTAATTCTTAGCCTTGGAAGAGTCTCTTCTAATCTTGCCAACCATAATGAGATCATATTCAATCTCTTTTTAGTTGAATGTGTAATGGATAAGTTAGGAATATTATATCTTCTCATAAAGAAACTAACTTCAGGAAATTGTGTGTTGAAAAAGAAGCACTTTTGATTTTGAAGAGTGGGAATTGCATGTTCGGGATCTTATGGACTAGCTTGTTAAACTTGGCCAAAAAATCACACATAAGATCATGTGATTATTTCTTCTCTGTGTGATTTGTGCCAACATTGCGTGTGAATCTTCTGTGGGTTTGAATCTAACCTCAAATCTTGTTCTCATAGTGGTCCAATTGTTTATACATATAGGTGGAAGATGATAAAACCATTCGAAGCATTACCCTTGAGAATCTCAATGAACAACCAAATAGGTACATCTTCATGAGCCACTTCCAAAACTCCACAAGCTACAAATAATGTGGCTATGTGTTCATCTAGGTGTTTCTTTTCATCACCATTGAATTTTGGGAAATTATTACATGATCCATGTGGTAACTCATGTAGTGGTTGAGCCAATACAACAAGACCAATAGATGGACCCCAAGGGACCAAAGGCTGCGGGTGTTGAGTAGCCATGAAAGTTGTATGTGCAGGAATATGAATATCACTAAAAAATAATGCCCTACAAGTTGTTGAGGTGGCTTGTTCTTACGTAGCATGATTCCTACACATAGGTAAATAACTACTTGACCATTACGAGGATCACCTTTCTTGTGCTAGATTGAAATCATGTTGTTCTAGTAGATCAAATAAAGGATCAAATTCACCTCTTTCTCGGCTAGCGTGAGTATATACCCTTCTTTTCATATTGACTTTGGAAAGTAAAAATATAACATAACAAATATGAGTCACTAATAGTATAATAAAATTAGCCTTACGTGTCTATATTCCCAATAGAGTTTTGAAAAACTATTGGTTGCATATTTTGTTGGAGAAAAATATGAGGTTTAACCATAGTACATGGGACAAAGTCCCTCCTCAAATAAAGGGGAGGCACCCTATTTATTACTAATATAAAACACGCCAATGAATATTTATAGTATTCACACTATTCTAACCATTTGGGGTTGGGATCTCATCCCAATATATTTTTATTTATAGAAAGGAATGAATTTAAGGAGAAATGAAGAAAAGAGATAGAAGGAAGTTTAAAAGAATAAGAAGAGAATAAGTGGAAACATGCTTTCACTTAGGAAAATGCTAGATCGAAAGATAATAACACGTGATCAAATAGTAATAACTTGCTGAAGATGTAATAAAATAGATATTAAAATAAAGAACCATGTAATGCATTGAACATAGGAAAAATACCTTAAATGAAAAATATATATCCACAACACAAAGTTTGTAACAGATATCTTTAATATTCTTCAATAACAAGATAGAAAACACAAAGTTTTTCTGTCTCTTCAACTCCAAGATCTATATTATGCAAAAATCTCCAACCCTTTGTAATGCCACAACATTTTACATTTATAGAGAAGGGGAGGAGAAAAATCAGGAAACATTTTGAACTACATACTAAAAATAATAAAGAAAAATTAAGATTCCATTTGACCGGTTCTTACAAAAAGACTCGGTCAAACTTGAAAAAATCAAAAGATGTTCCAATATTTTGAAAAAGACATGTCAAATGCAAAATAAAAATGACATGGTAGGTTCATCAATCAGAATTATCTTTTTCTTCCTTGGGATCAACGTGCTTCGAGAAAACTTCCAAATTATTTCTCAAGTTTCTTCCTCATCCATTCCACAAGAGTAACGGTTCAAGACATTGCAAGTATCAAACACATTGCCGATATTCCCTGGAAGCTTCTAATATTTCTTAAAAAAATTAGACACGTTGTTTAGAACATTATCATAGATAATTAATTTGTCAATGGTTGCCGAATCAAAGTCTTCCCTTGCTTTGAGGATTCCTTTTAACCAAATCCCTAAATTCCTTTAATAAGTCATTTGCAGGAAAAATATTCAAACCATCGTCCATAAATTTCTTAAGAATATTTTCTAATTCTTCGTTAATGTCATTAGTGGCATTGACTGCTTCTTCTCTAGACTGTAAGATCTTATCACAAGCCTCCTGAAGAATCTTAACTTGTAATTCAATAGCCTTGTAGAATTCAAAAGCCCATCAAAGCATCATCCACAATTCGTTCTCTATTAAAAATATCAAAATGAACCATTTTAAGCTCATCGAGAGCTTTCAATGTCAAGTCCTAGTTACTACTTTCTTCTAAGAGTCCACTTTTCAATTTTTCAACCTCCAATCTGGCCTTCTCCACTTCATTGTAAGTTTCTAGAACATCATTGATTACTTTTCCTCCCGCGTAAGGAGATTATGATCCAAGAATCCATCACTCTACCTTTCTGGAAAATCTTCTACATCTTGGGTACATAAGAGAAGTCAAAACCGAAGCAGATTCGGAGATGAGATCGGACCTTCGTAGGTTGAGGAAGTTTGAGTAGGACAACTATTAATTGCTCAACCTTTTCTTTCAACTCTTCCTTGGAAGATTTAGTTTCTTTCAAATTTTTAAAAATATTATGCATGGAAACTTGTGCATCTTACTGAGCGCCTTCATTGGTGACCTTCCCAAGGGATACTTTTGTGACATGATAATTTGAGGCCATAATGTCCTCCTTGGTTTCTTGAGCAACAATTATAGTGATCTCTGTGAATGTTTGACCGGATGCATCAATAGTGATATGAGAAATGGTCTTAGGTTTATTGGTTGATCTTTAGGGTGTGAGATTTAGAGACTTGAAATCAAAGGCTTTAGGAGGAACATGTGTCTTTCTTTTATTCGAAGTTTGATTATCCAACCAAGAAGGAACTGACGAAGAGGGTTCTTCTAGGGGAGGAATTATAATCATCAGAGTGGAACTTGGTGAAGTGAGAAAAGTAGTTACCAAATATGGAGTGGAAAGAATGGTAGTGACAAAGGTATAAGATGTTGAAGGTGGAGGAGGTATGGAAGCAAGAGATTTGGTAGGGGATGAAATATGAGTGTCTTGGGAGATCCAAAATTCACACCCATTCCACTTGAAAGAGGGGATAAGGATGAGAAAAAACTTTCCATAAGAGATGCAAGCGGGGATGAAGGTGATGAAGGTGAAGATGGGGGAGAAAGAGTGACGGATGTAGGGACTGATGATTTTGCAAGGTAGAATGTGGAGGGGAAATCAAAACATGAGGGGGTGATGAAATGGAAAGGGTCACTTGATGTTGTTGGGTAACAATGGAGACCAAGTGAGTGATGAGGGAGGAAGAGGGAACAAGATGGGTAATTATTGTGCTCTTTGGTACTTCTTGTGCATGTGAAGGAGAAGGGGAATCGATCACCAAAATAGATGAAGTGGGGATGCCATATGAAGGTGGATGAGACTTAGCTCCACTATTGTAAAACTTGAATTTCAACTTCTCCATAGAGTCTTCACTTTTATCCTTCTCCCCATGAGAGGGTGCACTTTTTACGTGGATGTGATGGCGTTTTGTGAACTTGGGTTCTTTGGGCTGAATTCCCCATGAATACAACAATTTTTGGTCCGAATGAAGAATTTAACAAATCTATAATGAATGGATGCGGATTCCTTGATAGACCAATCAGTTAGAGGGAACCCTGCATTATCACCATCCATTTTCTCGTACATGGATTCTGTTGGTGCTAATTCTCAGTTTGCATAGTGTGCCCTAATGTTCCATGCCCAAATCTACTCACAAACATTTTATTTTTGATTTGGTGGTCTGTAGTTCGTCTTCCCCAATTGAATGCTTCGAAGATGCCCAAGATATTATTGTTTTTCCCTAATTTGAAACAACAATCCAAGTTTCCCCCTTTTTTGTGCCCTAGCTTTTTCAAATGGTCGGGTTGTGTCATTTTTTCCTTTGTCAAATCATGTAAAACTCAAAATTGATCGAATCTGAAGTAATTGCAACTAATTTCCCAATCCCAAGGTTGAAAGTAATGTCAAAAATGATTCAGTTGATTTAAAATTATAAAAATCTGCCTTGCTGAAAATTTTGATTTCTAGGGCATCCTGTGAATTTTTGACGTTTTGATGGGCATACGGGTGTCATTTTCGTCAAATTCATCATCACAACGCATTGGCAATGTGGCATGATATGATTGGATGGAGGATTGGCGGGTGGTGGGTTGTCCTTGAAAAATTTGGCTTTTACTTTGCAAAATTTTCAGAGTAAATTTTTGGCCCAAAGGCCCTCGGCCAACCACAGGAGGACATATGTCTAGAAATAGTCAATATGAGGGGGCAGAGGTTTTGGTGCATTTGAAGTTTTTAACTTCAAAATTTTAAAAGTTAAATTTTTACCTGAAGGTCTGCGACCAATGAGAAGTGGACATGTGTCCAACAATGTAAAAAATTAAGCAAGGGGGCTGAAGGAAAATTTTGTGAATGTTTTGTCGCTCCAATCTAGGGCCAACACGTGTCCCAAAAGGGAAAAATGGAGAAATGGGGCTTGGGGAGAATTTGAGAATTTTTGCCTTTGGAGGTAAAATCTCAAAAGTAAAATTTGATCCGCCTTGTTGCACGGGAAAAATTTGTATGAGGGGGCGGAGGTTTGGGCCTCGAGAGAGAAGTTTGAAACTTTGCAATTTTGGCAGGGAGGTTTAAAGATGAATATGATGCTTGGCCCTGCAATGAATAGGGAGAAGACATGTGGTAAAGAAGAAAAATAGGGTGCAGACATGTGGGGAAAAATGTAAATTTTTTCCAAAATCTAAAAAATGGCAAAATTAATAGAATTGATCCTTTTCAATGGGGCCCACCTTTGGACACGTGGCGGGCCCAGGAGGCAGGCGGGGAAAAGTGATAAAATTTTCCAAAATTTTAAAAGGGGTCGAAAAAGCATTTTTGAAGCATGGGAGCCCAATCCAATCATGTTTTGACATGTGTCCCACCTTATCTAGGGTCAAAAAGGGTAATTTTGGGCTTATGTTTGGGATCTCATCTGCCACGTGGAGGGCTGGTATTTAAAGTTACCCAAAATTGACGACAACTATGCATTCTCCCTTTTGGCCGCCATGGGAGCTCCAAGAAGCTTGGAATCATGTTTTCTTCATCAAATTTCTTCAAACCTTATATGATTTTGCATTGTCTCGGCCTTCTGAGTGCAATGGCACCATTTTCGTGACCTAATTCGTGATCTATGATGTTTTTGATA
The DNA here is from genome assembly GCA_018340775.1 of Taxus wallichiana var. yunnanensis. Lineage (NCBI taxonomy): Eukaryota > Viridiplantae > Streptophyta > Pinopsida > Cupressales > Taxaceae > Taxus > Taxus wallichiana. The sequence goes on from CM031243.1 coordinate 88,787,138, forward strand.
ATTTTTTTGCTTAGGCCCGATAAAAATGTGAAAGTTAGATCTGGAGGTTGTAGAGGTAAAAATTAAAAAGGTAAAAAGGTGAAAAAGGATTGATAAAACATGCTAGCATGCCTGAATGATAAAAACGTGACCCTGGGATGGATAAGGATCTGAATTTGTGTAATAATTTAAAAATTTTATGCATCCCTTACCTGCAAGTTGTTTTCCAGTTTGATGTCATTTTCATGAAATCATGAAGTTTTGTAACAAATTTGATCCCATAAGCATATTATTTTCTTGGGAAGTAAGACTCCAAGCTGGCATAGACTATATATCATATTTTTGGAGAATTTTGTAATGGTCGGAAGTTGAAAATAACGAGTGCATTTTAGAGAAAAAGTCCATTTTCTCTCGAGGAAACTGGCCGAGAGCCATTTTCAATCCCATTTTGCATTAGGTTTTATAATTTGAGTTGGTTTCAAGTTGTAAAGCCATCAACAAGCTCTGAGATTGTTCTCATGACATTCCCTTGTTGATATATTTGATCATTTTCTAGATTATCTGGTTTATTCTCTTGGCAAAGTTTGCATATACTTATGTTTCAAAATGTTTTCAATTTGTGTTTCTTGCTCATGTTGCAATATTTTGTTTAGGATCTCTTTGATCATACATGGTCTCATTTCTTGTTGATGGTTTGATGACATTTTCAATCTTATATCCAGAAGAGCCTTCATCTGATAGAGGATAAACAAATTTAAAATCATTTTACTGTCCTTGAATCTTGAGATTACTTGTAAACCTTTGGGGGTACCTTAGGTCATGATCAAATAGGGATTTCTGGATACTTTGTTGGTATATTTTCTTCAAGATTTTGTAGCAAGTTGTCAAAGATTGTGTGGAAGAGTGCAAATCTAGGCCTCCATTTGTGCACATATCCTGGTTGAAGGAGTATTTTAAACCTTTTGAAGCATTCCTATTGTTTAAATGTTACAAATTTATTGCAAAGGTCCTCAAAGAGTTTGGTAATTTCTAGTTGGTCTTGTCTAACATCTCCCAACAAAATTTCATTCAAAATAACTAACCCTACCTTATACTACCCCTACATTGCATTGTGTGTTAACAAGAGAGCATAATCCATTTACAAAAAATGCACAAAGCAAATCAGGATAATACTATGTCTCTAGTAGCCTCAACCTTTTTTTTAAAACATTTCCATCATTTAGTAGTGACAACTCATTTGAGTTTGAATAATGGAGAATTGATCATGTTTTCCCAAGGCCCCTTCCATACAATATGCAAAATACAAGGATATCTCCACCTCCTTCACCAAACAAAGGCTGCAATATAGGTTATCTTGCCTTGGTTGATAGGCACAACCTAAAATAGTGAGGATCAGATCAAAATCCTTCGAGGTGCTACCCACTCCTTCAAATATTGAGTGCTAACAAGTCAGATAGATGTTTCCCTGGCTACAAACGACATACAAATCATTTATCTGCCTCTGTGTGTATTGTGCAAATCCATGATGCTGCTTGAGTTGTGAAGGAGATTAAGTTTGGGTACCAACACCGGAGTGGTGCCATTGTTGAGGACTTCAAGAGGTTCTTGGTGGTTTTTAAGTATTTGAGGGGTTTTAACATTTGTGTATTTAAGTGTTTGAGCTCTTGTATTGTAAAGATATCATCCTATGTTTCACATCGTGGGTTTTAAAGCATGGGTTTCAAGCTCAACTTGTCATTTTCATTTCGCATAGTTTAGACACTTTGTTGCAATATGTTTGGTTGATTTTCAAAGTAAAAGGTCTGGTTTATAAAGCATTGCAAGGTTTTCAGTATTAGAAAACATTTGATAGAAATATTTTAGTGCATTCTTGCACAACTGAGGTGAAATTCCTTGGTGGCGACTCCATGCTGATTTGAATTTGGAAATACCAGTGTCTTGATATTTCTGTCATTTATTTTTGTGTTGTTGATCTTTGCAAAACTGGAAGGAAGAAGATCTCTCTTCCTTAAAGAATCTGCTAAGAAATTCAGAGTTGGAAGGGAGAAGAGTTTGGAAAGTAGTTAAAGGTCACACATTAGGCAAAGATATAGTCATTGGTGAGAGAGATCAACCTTTGGTAGAGGACTATCACTCTTCTTCAAGTGATTCTGATTCAAGAAACCCTCTCATAAACTTGTTTGCCTCAGCTAGTGAGGGTCCATCTGCTGAACCTGGTAAGTTCCTTCTCCAATCTGCACCTCTGTTTTTAATTCAAGTAAAACTTCCCAAGAAAATCATCACTTAGAAGATACGAATCTTGTGAATCACATTCTTGAGCCCCAAAGATTTTGTACTCCTCACCAGCTTGTTTCACCTCCAAGATCACCCCACTAAACAATATGGCTCAACCTAGACCTCCATTTTTGTTAACACCTTTGGTCTTATAAATTTTAGAGGAATGGATGGTTGCCCAAATTCTGTCCCCACAAGATGTCATGAATATTGCCAAAATTCCAAGGTAACAATGCTATTACTAGTGATCAGCATCTCAAATTTTTTGATATTATGATGGAAGATTTTGAGATAGAGTTTGAAGATGTGTGTATTAAGTTGTTTATTCATACACTAGAAGAAGATGCTAAGGATTGGTACAAGGATCTACCTGATAACTCTATTGATTCATGGGCTGAAATGAAAAATGCATTTAGGTTGCAATATGGTGATAGGACTGATCCTAGATTTCTTTTGTCTGAGTTTGAGAATATCAAGAAGAACCCTAATGAATCAGTCCATGACTTCAACACAAGGTTTAACAAAACTTTGAGAAGGTTGCTTGTTGGTTTGAGGCCTTGTGATGAATCATGTTTAATCAAGTATGCAAATGCATTTGATAAAAAGGCAGCCTATTACCTAAGAGACAAGAACCCAACCAATATAAGACAAGCTTTCACCATGGCACTTCAAATTGAGAACAATATCAAGGCTATTGGGAAACCTCTTAAGAGAGATGGTGTAAAATTGATAAACCTTAAAAAGCCTCAAGCTAGCAAAGGTGCTGATTTAGAAGAGGTTGTGAAGAATTTGGCAAGGGCTGTCAAAGAAATCTCATACAAGTTGGCAAGAGTTGAGAAGGGAATTGGGCAGACTTCACAAGGTCATCCTAGGCAGCAGGCACAAGATAGATTTGGAAATCACCATAGGAATGAGCAGAGGTTTGATGAAAAGGGTAAAGGGCCTGTTGGATCTGCAAATAGACAACCCCAAACACATGAAAATAGATTGGTTCCTGATCCTCTAACTGTCAGGGTTACAACTATTGATGAAGTTGTTGATATAGATTGGTGTGATAGATGTTTTCTTCCTCATCCTCCATGTGAAGTGGACCAACAAGTTGATGAAGCTAGTAATGAGGGTGGAACTGATGATGATATTTGCATGGTGGGCTATTCTTCAAGCTCACAAGGAGGAGCAACATCTACTGAAGTAATGAGTGCTAGGACTGCTGCTACCTTTTGGGATTGCATCAAGCGGGTACAAGTCTTTCTCCCCCCTCATGCTCTCGAAGTTGATGTAGTGCAAGCTTTCGAAATTCCTAACAATGAATTTAAATACTTGAGAGATTTGACGGTAAAAAGGACAAACCAAGAAAATTTTAGTGGGTAACAGTTTAAACAAGGAAGAAAAACAGTCCTACCTCCAATTGTTGAAAAAATATCAAGACTGCCTTGCTTGGTCCTATTCGGAGCTGAAGGCATATAGAGAAGATTTATTTCAGCATGAGATCCCTCTTGAAGAAAATGCCAAACCATTCAGACAGAGGCAAAGGCCAATTAATCCACTTCTCTCCATGAAAATGCAAGAGGAATTAAAGAAGTTGAGAGATGGAGGTATTATTCAGCCCACTAGATATTCATCTTGGGTTGCAAACCTTGTGCTAGTTAGAAAGAAGAACGGAGATATCAGAATTTGTGTAGATTTTAGAAATCTAAATAAAGCATCCATGAAGGAAAAATATCCCTTGCCAAATATGGAAAATATGTTGCAGCTTGTGACAGGGTCTGAATTGCTTTCTACATTGGATGGTTTCTCGGATATAATCAAGTGGTTGTCAAAGAATCAGAAAGACTTAAGACAACCTTCACTACTCCTTGGGGGACTTATGTTTTTGTAAGGATGCCCTTTAGATTGATGAATGTTGGTGCCACCTTTCAAAGGGAAATGGATGTTGCTTTTGCTTTGGTTACATCAATGAGTTCATTGCAGTTTACCAAGATGATGTGACTATGTTTTCAAGACAACGAGATGATCATTTGCAACATTTGGAGAAGATTGATTAGATGCGGGAGTATGGAATTTCTCTTAATCCAAATAAGTTTCATTTTGGTGTGCAAAATGCCAATTTGTTGGGACATATTGTATCGAAAGATGGTGTTATGATAGACCTTGAAAGAGTGGAAGTAATCAGCAAAGTACCTATCCCAAGAACCAAGAAAGGCATCCAGTCTTTCTTTGGTAAAATCAATTTTATTAGAAGGTTTGTTTCCAAATTTTCCGAGCTGACTCTTCCAATCACAAGCATGTTAAAGAAGGACCAAGTTATCAGGTGGGAGAAGGCTCCCATTCAAGCTTTTGAAGGAATAAAGGATGCACTCAAGCATGCACCTATTTTAGCAGCTCCAAACTATAAGAGGCCTTTCCAAATATTTTCCTTTACCTCTGAATATAACATTGCTTCTATTTTGTTACAAAAGGATGAGAATGGGGTTGAGAGGCCTATTGCATTCTTTAGCAAGGCTTTACAAGCAGCTGAATTGAAGTATACAATCATGGAAAAACAAGCGTTTGCCTTGGTGAAAGCAACAAATATTTTCAGGCCTTATATACTGAGCTCAAAAGTTGTTGCTTATGTTCCCCACACCATGGTGAAAGACATCTTATCAGAGATGGAGATCTCAAGAAAAAGATGTAGATGGGTGAAAAAATTGCAAGAGTATGATATGGATATCCAAACCACAAAGTTAGTAAGAGGTTTGGGTCTTGCTAAGCTCATGGCTGAGAGCAACTTGCAAAATGTAGAAGTGAATCAGCTAGAGGAAGAAAGGGTAGATATTCTTGAGAAATTGATGAGTTCTGAATGGTACAAAGATGTGATCTTCTACCTCAGGCACCTATGCTGTCCTAGTCACTTGAATAAAAATTAGAAAAGAGCCCTCAAGCTAGCTTCTCAAAAATATATCATAACAGACCTTGGGCTAGCTTGGAAGAACCCTGAGGGTGTCCTCTTGAAATGCATAACTGAAGATGAAACTACCAAGATAGTTGCTAATTCCATGGGGGAGTTTGTGGAGGACACTTTGTTGGGAGGGTGACAACACATAAGATTTTGAGAGCTGGTTATTGGTGGACTACTCTTTTTAAAGATGCAACCTCAGTTGATTAGAAAGTGTGATAGTTGCCAACGTTTCTCGGGAAGACTTAAAGCTTTAGGGTCCCTTCCTTTGTAGCCTGTATCAATTGAAGCACCTTTCAAAAAATGGGAATGGAATTCATCGGTGAGATTTTAGACCCTTCTAGTGCTGGTCATAAATGGATTCTTGTAGCCACTGATTATTTTACAAAGTGGGTTGAAGCAATTCCATCTAAGAAGGAAACACACCAAGTGGTAATGGATTTCTTGTTGGATCATATCATATGCAGATTTGGAGTTCCGCTTAAGATTGTATCGATAATGCATGTGCTTTAGAGCCAAACCTTTAATGGCAATGTGCAATGAATATGGGATAAATCTGACTTATTCTTCAAACTACAATCCACAAGGGAATGGACAAGCTGAGTCCAGTAATAAGAACTTGCTCAAGATCATTAGAAGGACCTTGGAAGTGAACAAGAAGAAGTGGGGAGAACAATTGAAGTTTGCAGTTTGCCATTGCTGATAGAATAACTCCTAAAAGAGCAACTAGTAAAAGACCATTTGAATTGGTGTATGGAACTCAGGATTTTCTACCCTTACACCTGCAATTATCTTCATTTTAGTTTTCCCAAAAGTTGGAGGATCAAGATCATGGCCCATATGAATCAAGGATTAATCAGATCATTGAGTTAGATGAAGAGAGAAGAGCATCCCATCAAAGGCATGTCAGATTTAGAGAGAAATTGAAGAGATTGTTTGATAAGAAGGTCACTCCTAGAGCCTTCAATATTGGAGATTTGGTTTTTCTTGTGGTATAGTAGGCATGAATACAAGGGAAAACATGGCAAGTTTGATGCATTATGGATGGGCCCTTATGCCATTGACATCATAATTGGTGAACATACCTTTTTTCTCAAAGATCTAGATGGGGAATTGCTGGAGCTGCCTATTAATGGCAAACATTTAAAACATTTCTTGGATTAAATCCTCAAATTGAGGTATGCACAAATTGTACATTTGTATAGTCTTTTTTTTTCTTTGTTTTTTCTGTTATTTGGTGTGTGGTTTGCCCTTTTGTCCTTGGAAACCACTTTTGGCTGGTTTTCTTGGTTCATTTTTGGTGGAAATTCTAGTTTTTGAGCTGCCTTGTTTTTTGAATCCTTTGCCCAATGGTTTTGGCACTTGGTCTATGTTTTGTCCTTGTGGCACTCACTGGGAGTGCCCATCCCCAAGCAAGAGCCAATGTTGGTGCTAATTCTCAATTTGCATAATGTGCCCTAATGTTCCATGCCCAAATCTACTCACAAACGTTTTATTTTTTGATTTGGTGGTCTGTAGTTCATCTTCCCCAATTGAATGCTTTGAAGATGCCCAAGATATTATTTTTTTTCCCTAATTTGAAACAAAAATCCAAGTTTCCCCCTTTTTTGTGCCCTAGTTTTTTCAAATGGTCGGGTTGTGTCGTTTTTCCTTTGTCAAATTGTGCAAAACTCAACATTGATCAAATCTGAAGTAATTACAACTAATTTCCCAATCCCAAGGTTGAAAGTAGTGTAAAAAATGATTCAGTTGATTTAAAATTATAAAAATCTACCTTCCTTGTTGAAAATTTCAATTTCTAGGGCATCCTGTGAATTTTTGACGTTTTGACGGGCATACGGTGTCATTTTCCTGTCAAATTCATCATCACAATGCATTGGCAACGTGGCATGATATGATTGGCTAGAGGATTGGTGGGTGGTGGGTTGTCCTTGAGAAATTTGGCTTTTACTTTGCAAAATTTTCAGAGTAAATTTTGGCCCAAAGGCCCTCGGCCAACCACAGGAGGACACATGTCCGAGAAATGGTCAATATGAGGGGGTGGAGGTTTTGGTGCATTTGAAGTTTTTAACTTCAAAATTTTAAAAGTTAAATTTTTACCTGAAGGTCCGCGACCAATGAGAAGTGGACATGTGTCCAGAAATGCAAAAAATCAAGCAAGGGGGCCGAAGGAAAATTTTGTGAATGTTTTGTCACTCCAATCCAGGGCCAACACGTGTCCCAAAAGGGAAAAATGGAGAAGCGGGGCTTGGGGAGAATTTGAGATTTTTTTCCTTTGGAGGTAAAATCTCAAAAGTAAAATTTGGTCCGCCTTGCCACATGGGAAAAATTTGTATGAGGGGCATAGGTTCGGGCCTCGGAGAGAATTTTGAAACTTTGCAATTTTGGCAGGAGGTTTAAAGGCAAAATAGGATGCTTGGCCCCAGCGAATAGGGAGAAGACACGTGGCAAAGAATAAAAATGGGGTGTGGGCCCATGGGGAAAAATGTAAATTTTTTCCAAAATCTAAAAAATGGAAAAATTAATAGAATTGATCCGTGTTTTCAATGGGGCCCACCTTTGGACATGTGGCGGCCCGGGAGCAAAGTAAGGAAAAGTGATAAAATTTTCCAAAATTTTAAAAGGGGTCGAAAAACCATTTTTGAAGCATGGGAGCTCAATCCAATCGTGTTTTGACATGTGTCCCACCTTAGCTAGGGTCAAAAAGGGTAATTTTGGGCTTATGTTTGGGATCTCATCTGCCACGTGGAGGGCTAGTATTTAAAGTTACCCAAAATCAATGGAAATTGTGCATTCTCCTTTTGGCCATCATGGGAGCTCCAAGAAGCTTGGAATCATGTTTTCTTCATCAAATTTCTTCAAACCTTATATTATTTTGCATTGTCTCAGCCTTCTAAGTGCAATGGCACTATTTTCGTGACCTAATTCAATGATCTATGATGTTTTTTGATAAAAAATTTACTCGGGACAAATAAAATTGTGAAAGTCAAATCTGGAGGTTGTAGAGGTAAAAATTGAAAAGGTAAAAAGGTGAAAAATGATTGATAAAACATGTTGGCATGCCTGAATGATAAAAACGTGACCTTGGGATGGATAAGGATCCGAATTTGTGTAATAAATTTTAATTTTTATGCATCCCTGAAAACTTGCAAGTTTGTTTTCGCTTTGATTTCATTTTCATGAAATCATGAAGTTTTTGTAACAAATTTGATCCCATAAGCATATTCTTTACTTGGGAAGTAAGAATCCAAGTTGGCATAGAGTATATATCATATTTTTGGAGAATTTTGTAATGGTCGGGAGTTGAAAATAACGAGTGCATTTTTGAGAAAAAGCCCATTTTCTCTGAGAAAACCACCTGAGAGCCATTTTCAATCCTATTTTGCATTAGGTTTTATCATGTTGAGTTGGTTTCAAGTTGTAAAGCCATCAAAAATCTTTGAGATTGTTCTCATGACATTCCTCTGCTGATATATTTGATCATTTTTTGGATTATCTGGTTTATTTTCTTGGCAAAGTTTGCATATACTTATGTTTCAGAATGTTTTCAATTTGTGTTTCTTGCTCATGTTGCAATATTGTGTTTAGGATCTCTTTGATCATACATGATTTCATTTCTTGTTGATGGTTTGATGACATCTGTAATCTTATATCCAGAAGAGCCTTCATCTGATAGAAGATAAACAAATTTAAAATCATTTTACTGTCCTTGAATCTTGAGATTATTTGTAAACCTTTGGGGGTACCTTAGGTCATGATCAAATAGGGATTTCTGGATACTTTGTTGGTATATTTGCTTCAAGATTTTGTAGCAGGTTGTCAAAGATTGTGTGGAAGAGTGCAGATCTGGGCCTCCATTTGTGCACATATCCTAGTTGAAGGAGTATTTTAAACCTTTTGAAGCATTCCTACTATTTAAGTGTTACAAATTTCTTGCAAAGGTCCTCAAAGAGTTTGGTAATCTATGGTTGGTCTTGTCTAACATCTCCTACAAAATTTCATTCAAAATAACTAACCCTACCTTATACTACCCCTGCGTTGCATTGTGTGTTAACAAGAGAGCATAATCCATTTACAAAAATGCACAAAGCAAATCAGGATAATACTATGTCTTTAGCAGCCTCAACCTTTTTTTGAAAACATTTCCATCATTTAGTAGTGACAACTCATTTGAGTTTGAATAATGGAGAATTGATCATGTTTTCCCAAGGCCCCTTCCATACAATATGCAAAATACAAGGATATCTCCACCTCCTTCACCAAACAAAGGCAACAATATAGGTTCTCTTGCCTTGGTTGATAGGCACAACCTAAAATAGAGAGGATCAGATCAAAATTCTCCGAGGTTCTACCCACTCCTTCAAATATTGAGTGCTAACAAGTCGATAGATGTTTCTCGGCTACAAACGACATACAAATCATTTATCCGCCTTTGTGTGTATTGTGCAAATCCATGATGCTACTTGAGTTGTGAAGGAGATTAAGTTTGGGTACCAATAGATTCTACGATATTTCCATCATTGACTGTTTCCTTAGGAATATTGATGAGATCCAAAGTTCTTATTACATATAGAGTTAACTTGTTGTTATCCTTCCACCTTATTGTCATTTCATTTCTACATTTCATGAAAATATCTTCAAGGTATGGAACGTGAAGTTGCATGGTTCCACGAGCCTTCATAATACCTCGATAATCGAATATGTGCCTTAGTGGCTTGATGTTCTTAAAATCTCTTTGCATTTCATTCAGAATGTCCTTGGATTTGATAACACGGAGCAAGTGTATCTTGCAAAGGAGATAGGGAAGGGAAACCCAACCTTGTTCTTATTCTGCTAGAACTTGTTAAAATCCAAAAGTTTCCTGAGAAATCCCATGAGGATCCATTTATCAATTGGGTACTTGGAAACATTAATTGAAGGTCCCAAGAACACTTCAACTCGTAGATAGGTGAATTTATGAAATTACAAAAATATGCAACCCCGTTTTGATTCTTTGTCCATGCAACATCATAGATCCTTTGTTTATAAATATTGGGATGTAATAAACATATGATATCATAAAAGAAGGTTTCATTAAGCCTCCTAAATGTGTTATGCTTCCTTTGAGGGAAAATTGAGGGTAGTACTTATACATGTGATCTCGAGGGCTTGTAACCCACATGATTCAATCCTCGGTAAAAACTCATTCCATCCATAACATATGTGAAATCATGTAAAATTTTCATGTTGTCAAAACCTCTTTCATCTGGGTGTCAATAGTGTCACTGATGAATGCTCCCCAGTCAAAGAATTTCTCGTTCTTCTATATGATGGTGAGGAATTGATACATCCATCCCTAAAATTATTTAGCATCGGTGATCCCAAACACTCTACTGAGGAGTGTGATGATATTGTTGATTTCCAAAAAAAAGTCACTTATGGGAATGATCTTTGGAAATCTAGACAAAAAAGGCTTGGGTTTCAACAAGTACTTCTTGTTAACATGTTTGCCACATTAATCCAAGCTATCATCCTAGAGTTTTTGAGCCAATTGAGGATTTATCTTGACATATGTAGTGAAATTAGGGAGCTTGATAATATCATCAAAGTATTCAATCTCCAACTTGACAACCACCTTGCTAGCGAATAGACCTTATATCTGAGTCATAATGGTTGACACACATGAGAATGAAATCTAGGCATTGAGAAGAGATCGAGAAGGCATCGGCTAAAGGTAGTTTGTTATGACACATACCCTACATCCATAAAGTTTATGAAGAACTTTCTACTATGCTTCAAAATTCTTCCATGCCAATGTGCCATAACTCCGTGTCTCTAATATCAATATTAGAGTCAATATTGGAGGGAGGCACAAATCCTTGATATTTATACCTCATTTATTTTAATGGTTCTTTTTTTCCCTTTCCTTTTCTAGAATCAGATATGGGAATTGAAGAAAATGAATACAAGATACCCCTGAAAAATCCCAGAAGGAGTTTGGGTTTCCTCCCCTATAAAACACTCGGACAACCCAAAAAAATAGTTAGAAAAACCATCTTGCTAAGAAAATAGTCGGGGACCAAAAAAGTAGTCGGGGTTTTCCTTGTGCTCGATAACTCCTTATGTATGATACATTGTTGGGATTTCAACCTTGATTAGCACCTTTAACTTTGCAATAGACTATCAATATTTTGACCTGGTCGACAACTACTAAAACCTCGACACATTGTAGGAAGAACCGGATTGTTTGGAACTTTGGGAACTCTAAAAACTTGTGGGGAACCACCCTTGCTTAGCACCTTTAAATTTCCAAAACACTATTGGGACTTCATTTGCTTTAATAAGAAATAATTCGAAAGGTATTTTTAGTTATAAATCACCAAGTGATTTTCTTCTATCATGTTTTTTGAAGTCTTTCACCGAAAAATAGTATGTTTGAAACCCTAAGGCATTACACTTACTAGGTTAAAACAAAGTCTTCAAAAAATATGGGAGGAATACGAGAATTTGATAAAAATGAAAATAACTCCTCAATTTGAAGAAGAACAAGATAAAAACCCAAAAATATGAAATTCAATTAAACTAAAAGGAAAAATACTTACCCAAAGATGAACCAAAAATTCAAATCCATGAAAAATAATCCAAATCACTAAGAAAATGCTAATAAGGATTTTGAAATACTAAAGTAGGAGGGAAATATGAATGGCAAAGGGAGTATAATGGTACATATGACGTGGAAATCCCACCTATTTATAAATATCCCTTCATTAATTATACATAAGATGAAACATGTGGGCCACCTACTCTACTATGGCATTAATGGTGTTAAATCGGGGAAGGAATTAGGCGCATGTGACACCTTATGCAATCATGCTATCAGGTTCTGCAAAACTCGATACAAAGGATTCCAATGAAGAGTTTTGGTTTGGGATTGGGAACATGAAACACCTAACTTGCAATCCATTCGCCTTCCCCCGATGCAATAAAACATGAAATTCTGGTATGCGATAGTGTGTTGGGTTTTCAGGTTTGGAAAACACATGACACATTGCTTGTGTTTTGAGAATAAGATGTTCCGATGCACTCAAAACTTGAAACCTAAAATCTTGTAGTGTGCCAAGTTTTGAGTAGTCTGTGAAACATTTAACATAAAACATGCGAGAATGTCAAAAAGACCCCAAAACCCGACTTGGAGAGAAAACAACTCGTTTTCAAAATAATACTTTGATGAAAAATGGGTCTTAAAAGGTTCATTATGACAAAATTCATTAGTTATCTCCATTTTATCGATAAACTCAAAAATGGGATAACACCACTAAAAACTGAAGAAGAAGCAAAAAACACTCCACTTCCACCATATTTAGGTTATCCCATACATGTCATAGTGCAAACAGATGCTGGTTAGGAGGAAAATTCCTTATTCTAAATCTCCTATTTTGACAAAGGCTATAAATATGCTTGCAAAGGTTGTGGCGTTTGGCTTTACACTTGCTAATTACATGTGCGTGAAAATTTTCAAGGCCTTATCAACAAACCCATTTTTTTACAAATCCCAAAATATTTGTAGTTCATGATACCACATATCTTTCAAGGATTTTATGGAACTAGTCACATGCTTCCACATTTTGCAAATATATTTTCCAGGCAATTACATCTTAACATTTTCCAAAACTCGCTTCTTCATAATGCTTTGGCAGATGTCCATGCCATGCATCTAAGATCCTATTTTTTTCACATGCTAGCAAATGTGAACTAGCCATATTGGACACCTATTGGTTGGATTTATTGAAACAACCTCAATGTTCCATGAGTATTATAATGCCCATGCCCCTTTCAAAAATTGTCACCGAAATTACAAAGCTCTTATTTTTCTCTTTTCCTGGAATATGGTAGCAAAGGTTGGGATATCATATTTATTTGAGGAATTATTGTGAAAAAATTGTGTCCCTTGTGTTAACTTCCACATTTAAAGCACTCATAAGGACTTAAAGCTAGAAAAAAATTTGGGAGAGCATACACAAAATTATCTAATACACTAAATATTGTAATATTTGAAATATCTTTTATATGCGTCATGTATCCATTCTCTAGAATAAAATTGAGAAAATAGGATTTATATGTGATAAATAAATCAAATAAATTAGCTTCATAAAGGGAATAATCCACTACCAACCTTTCATTTTGACCACAATTATGAGTAAGGGTAAATTACCTTTGAATGAGGAGTTTTTATCTATTTTTTTCTGGTTTCTCTCTAGAAGTTACATAGAAAGTGATAGTTGTGAGAGACCCCATCCCTTAAAGAATAATAATAAATACAAAATAGGGAGCTCAAATTTCATGTAGAGAAGGGGATTCAAAGCTTTTTCCACATTTTGTAAATATTTCCTAGGGATCCTCCAACTTCAACATTTTTGGGAAGTCTTTTCTACATAATGCTTCGATGGATGTCTACACTATGTTTTGAAATTCCATTATTTTCATAAGTTAGTAGCATGCTAAAAATATGAACCAATGAGATTGGATCCTTGTTGGCTATAGTCAATGAAATAGTGTTAATGCTGCACGAGTAACTCGATATGGTCGGACACCTATTGATTGCATTTTGTGAAACAATGTCAATGTTGCGTTCAAGTGCTTTCGGCTACCCTACTTTTTTTTCTATTACGGATATGGACTGATGAATGGACATCTGAAAATATTCCATGAAAAGATGTTGGAAAACACAAACACTTGATTACAAAGGCTCCTCAAAATTAGATTCCTTTTTCGTGATTAAATCCACACATGGTTTATGGATTACATTGGAAATGCCAATAGAAATGGCCATCCTACCTTATATGAATAATTTTGTCTTAAAAGATTTAACTCTATCAACAAAGGCATGTTGAAACTTCTAATTGCCATAAATTTTCATCCTAGAAACACCTCTAAAAACATGGTAATTTTTTGTTTCGTTATTACGCTACACACACTTTAGATTTGATTGTTGTCTCATCTACACCAATGTGCCTCGATGCATGAACAAAAAACCATGACACCAACATTCTCTTATTTTACAAACACCAAAAGGAGGAAGTAATGGCACAACTATAAGCCACACTAAGATAGGTTGGAGGATCCATGGCCCGAATCTCATGCTTCATTGGACATGTTTAATCGGATAAAATAAGTAATACAATCCATAAACTAATGTTGCATTTTCCCCAAGGAGAGAAGCAAAAACAATAACCTAAACCACCAGGGAGAGGTAAAATGAGGACTCTATCCACCATATACATATATTCCTCAATTTACATCAGATTACAATTTATTCCCTTTGTAAGAAGCATTGGCTAACGAAAAATAAATATTCATAAGAATGAACACTCTCATAAATGATACCACAACTAATTACACCATATTTTCTCAAACAAGCGTAGCATAAAACAATAGTATACCCACATAATGGTTTAAGAGGGAAGGGATTTGCCCACCATACACAAGGATTGTTTGGTTCACATCTCCAATATAGTTGAATTTCTCCATTTAGCATTATTGGTTGGACAACATATAATCTAGATGGTTTGTGTGCTCTTGTTTAAAGTTTACATAATCCTTATTTCATTAAAAATGTTCACTCTCAATGAGTGTATCTCATTTGTTCAATTCAATAATAAAATCAACTATTTTATTCCAAATAGTATAATACTTATGAACACGAGTGAGAACATAGGGCTCACTTCCAAGTTAAGAGTTCTTAAGTTCAAAAGCCATGATTTCTTAAGAGCGATACACTACACTTTCCATAGCTAAGAATGGTTTTGTATAAAGTTAAAAGAGGAAGTTCATGTTTCTATATACACTTCCTATACATCATCACAGTACGAAAATAATCACAAAGAGAACGCATGACAACCTTTCCCATAAAAATATAATACGAGGTAAAGGAATATCAGATGTGAATCAAATTGGTGTGACGGGTCCAATCCTAGACTATCACAAAAGGGTCCTTTCACAAAGGAATCATGATGACACAAGAAAGACCCATATATATATGACATATGCCAATACAAAATTATGATATCATGAAGGTCACCTACATGGTTGAGAGTAGACTATTTGATTCAACTCCACTACAAAAAAATGATTTATGAACAATTCCAAGAGAAAAAACTCTATTATTAGTATGCCATTTAATATATCTATTATAACTATACACTTAAGGGACTTGGGATTGATTTGTCCCAACTTGCAATAACTATGACCCACCAAGGGGTTAGTACTAGGACTAACACAACATTTTTATCTCACAAAAGTGTGGTACAAATAGAGATATTCACTTCTTATTCATAAGAGAAGGAGCACACAAGTCAATCTATTCTAGCTCAAGAGGATCATGACACTAGAGTAGGGAAAACCTAGGAGGCATGGTTCCATTTCCCTCAAGGATGTCAAGTTACTAGATTCCATTTCCAAAGGTATAAAGGAAAAACCAAAATAGGTTTAAACAACCAAAATTTCCACATGGGAAGGAACTATTCCACTGACGGGTGTAAGGATCACTCGTGAATTGATCCCATCATGCTAGAAACCCACAAGGCAATCAAATCCTTCTAGCTCAACAACTAGACGAGATCTCAATGGCAACCATACCGCTAACGAACCATACCAAGATGTTTCATTAACCAATTGTGAGACTTGGTCTCCTACTAAGTCCTAACTTATATGTGTAAGAACCACGCCATTAATTTGAGTATACAAGGGTCCTCTTATGGGTCTAAATGTAAGAAGACTGTTGGTTCACCAAAGAAACCAATGGGAAAAAGGTAAAATTAATAACTCTTCATAAAACTTATACATTGTTCCCATTTCATTCCAAAAGGTTAATAATTTTCCACTCAAACATAAAGGTAAACACATAAGGATCTTATTTACCACATTTAAGAGACTCACTCAAATGTAGCCTACCATTTACTATGTAAGGTACATTGCAGCAGTTCACGACTAATAATTTTTCAACTTTTGATACTATCAAAAGACAATTATTTTTCATAGTCAAATCAAATATCCATTTTAATGACATTGGTACCTAATCTCCTTCTCAAATACCATAGTAAATATTTAAGATTCCCATTTACAACTTAATATTGAATACAATGCTAAAACATGTTATAAACGTTTTTTTTCTTTCAATTCTTAAGACAAGTACAATAGTTTTGAAGACAACATTTTAAATGCATCTTTCTATAATGATTCAAATATTATCTAGAAAATTTCCATACATCAATTTCCATTACATAATAAATTAATTCCACTTCTTTTACTTTAATAAATGTACAAAAGTACATCTAAATATGAAAAAAATAAACTTTTCCATTTTAGTAGAACAAACATGTTAGAAAACCATATGCATCTTTAACACTCAATTTTATCAAACATTTTATACCTCCTCACCACTTGCAATCTGTAAAACCATGTAATCATGGGTCAATGAAAAATTCTCACATGACAATCTCCTACGATCTAGCACAATTCACGATTGCGTAATTTTTCATTCACAACATAAACAAACAATAACACACAATATAGAGATGATAAGGAATGCATTTGTATCAATTTCATTTCATTTACAATCAAGAGAGAGAGAGAGAGAGAGAGAGAGAGAGAGAGAGAGAGAGAGAGAGAGAGAGAGACACCATATTTCCCACAAATAAATTTCTCAAAACAAGTAACCACAAAGGAGGTTTCATACACGGTCATGAGATAATGTTTAAAATTTCCCAAGTAGATATTAGGCTTAAAGGAGGTCCCATGAAAATTTTCCCATTATTGTTGCAAGTTTACAAAAGTGACCAGATTAGCCATAGTGACTACAAAATTGAGTTAAAAAAATAATGTCTCAGACTCAAACACACAATGTGTCAATTCCCATATACTCCCATATCTACAAGGAAATCCTCAAAGTCTATAGAACTCTTTTCTCGATGACCAAGGTTTAAATTGCAACTACCTTTCCGGATTCGATTATCATAATTGCATCAATTCATCACTTCTACTGAGAATGACTAGAGGCCTAAAAATGCCCTTGAAAAACTATCTTCTAAGGTGGTTTTCTCAAAAATAATGGTTTATTACAATTTTCATAGGGAAACTCTATATGTATGTGGAGGAAAATTTTCATTTCTCAACACGGGTCCCTAAACAGTGAGCCAAAACCAAAATGAATTTTAAACTTTTGGTAGCTATCCAATGTGTGAAATGATCAACTGGGATCCTAGATCCATGATGTTCAATGATAAAATGATCATATGAAATCATTCTAAAGGTTGATGTGACATTCCATGTCACCAGGGAACACATTCAAACCTTGACTTTCCACTACGTGGTTTAGAGATGTGTTTTGTGTGTCATTAAAAACATGTTTTATTAAATTTTTACAAGGTGTTCAAGTGGTATGTTTAAAATAAACCTGAGTTCAACTCACTATTATTGAGATTGGCTCTATTGATTTTTGTAGTTTAAGTTTTTCCATCATCACGGGACATGATCCATGAGAAAGATTAACACTCAAAGAGGTCATTCTAGATGTGTGAAAAGTAAAGTTTGAAAGTTTTGAGCAACAAAATTCTTTAAAAAATAAATAAACAAACAACACATGATTTTTCATTCGATTTGAATTTATGGTACCATCACGCAGTAAAACTAAAAATGAAACATTCATGCTAGAAGTAAGTGAGAAAACCATGCCTATGAATCAATGAGATGAGGTTCCAGAGGTTCTCTAGGTAGTTCCACACGTGCTCTAAGAGACCACACTCACTAAGGCATTTTTTCAAGCATTTCTCATGCTTTCAAAGTATGTTTCTACATTTTGCATACAATTTTTCTAGTGCACAAGTTGTTATCCCATTTGACAAAAAATAATATAACTTTCCATTATACTTCGATGCACATCCATAGGATGTTCCAATCTCCCACTTTGGCGCCAACCTGGGGATGTTGGGGAAATATTGTTGAGTCCGAATTTATACTGGAAAATGCATTCGTTATAAGTGCTAAGGCCCTTATTTTTATTTTTATTTTTCTTGTTCTTTTCCAATAACCTCATTTGTACATATCTTGTCAAAGGTGGACAGATCGACTTGTGAACCTAATTTTTGCCTTTGGTGAAGTATTCTCAATGCACCTTGTACAAATGTGATTATGCTACTCCATGAGGGACATCATGCTCTTATTTAAGGTCAAATACCTAGTGTCTAACAACCATAACTCCCATTTTTCCATTTAAAGTTTCCAAGACATTTTAATCACATTTTACATGCATATGAGACAAAATAATTTTATTTTCACTCATGCTTATATGGATGTCTGTCTCTATTCAAGAGCTCCCTTTTTTGGCATGAACTAGAAGGATGGAGGTAAATTTGTGGGGTATGGTTTGCACCTACTATTTTCCTTTGCTTGAAATATTACAAGACCTTAAAAAACCCTATATTTGCATATTCTAGCGCCTATGTGACTACATTTCTTTCAAGAATTTTATTGAACAATTCAAACACTTGTTTCAAGGCTTCCATTGGTGCCACTGGTGCCACCCAAAATCCCACATGCATTTGTAGTCATTCTAACCTTTTCAACAACTTATTTGAGTGCCCACACTCCTCCAATAGTAGATCCACACCAAGAAAAATTTACAAACGTAAACTCCTAGACCAACACATATGCTAGTAAAAATGAAGATTACAGGGTCAAGGCATGTTCCATGAGATCATATTTCTCATGTCACTTGGATGAACAAGACTCATGACGTTAGTTGTGAGTGCCACCTCTATTTTGTATACACATCACCCATGACACTTATAAATACAACATATGACAAAATCCCCTCTTTATTCACTTTAATGGATGTCCATTATCTATTTCAAAGCTCCTATTTTAGATGTAGGATGAGGAGGACGTAGGAAGGGGATTTTGTCGAGATGCTGGATGAGGAGGACATAGGGAAGGACATATGACAAAATCCCTACGTCCATATGACACTTACAAATACAACATTTGACAAAATTCCCTCTCTTACCACCTCTTCCAACCAAAAAGTAGAAAACCTAAATTTCTCCTCCCTCCTAAAATGGGCTTTATATATTTATTTTTATGAACAACACACACACACACACACACACACACACACACACACACACACACACACACACACACACACACACACACACACACACACACACACACACAAGAACTACATAGAGTTTGAAATACAAAGGTAATGCTTGATGAAAATTACATTAGGGTGACTACTAAGGCCATTCTCGACATAAGCATGTGTATTATTTATTCCATATAATTTTTGATTGAGTTATGTGTAGGTAGCCAAGGTTTGTTTTTTAGATACATGTACGACACAATAACCATGAAAAAGTGGATGCAATAAACAAAGAAAGGAAGAAGCCAAGTTCAGGACCTTGAAAAGACAAAAAGTAGAGCACTTGCCAAGACATTAACACCCGGATCGGACACTAGCACGTGGGGAGGTCATATCCTCCTTTGGGAAGTTTTTTCTAAAGATGTTCCAAACTCTAGTTTCTCATAAAATTCATGCACATCCATATCTAGCCTTCTCATCTTTTTTCCCAGCCCACGCTCGCCTAAATCTTTTGATATAAGCTAAGTTACTCTTATCTCCTATCTTACACACTTGCGTGTACTTTTCATGCTAATTATTGCTTATTATTTCTTTATCTATTTGATCCCATTCCCCTTATTAATATTTAATTTTGTTAAATCATTTGGTGAACTCATTTATCGATCAAACCCTATCTCGACCTAGGATCCATCATCTTATATATTCCTCATGGCTTATAAAAATGTTGCATAAATTATATGCTTGAGAATCAACATGTGATTCCAGACACACTCGACCTCCTAAGGTCATGCCAGGAAAAATGAAATGTGTAGGATTGGGGGGATATTGAAAGGTATCTATAAGAGAATTAGGGACTAAGAACAGGTAGTGTGAGTTCCTATGAGCTAAGTTGACAAAGAGGAAATTAGAGGTTATGTACGGGTAGCATAAATTCCCTATTTTTTGATTGTCTGGTCTGATTTGAATGTTAAAATACATTAAAAGTTCATTTTAGATAAATAATAAAAGTAAAGCTAGCTTAAATAAAAGACAAGTGTGTTTTAATCTTTTAATTAACTAAATTCATTCCCGATTAATTAACCAAAATGAAATGAACAATCTAATCCATTTGTCTAAAAATAAATGAATTGAAAATAGCTAACTAAACAAATATTGATATTTATCTACTCTAAATTAATTAAAACAAATAAATTTATAGACACAAATAAATAAGTTAATCTAATTCTAATAATAAATTAAATTAGACGGGAATAACCGGATGTGGCTATTCCTTTGTTGCAGGATGTGAAGCTAAATCTAATTCAAATGAAGATTATTCTAATTTGTAATTGTGGAAATCTAATTTCTTGTAATTGTTTCACCTCATAATCTTGGGGAATAATAAGGCTTCTCAGAAGCAATTTCCTCTTCACCAAAGACTTCCCCGATAAAACAAATAAAATTTCACAGCTAAATTAACAATGAAAAATTAAAATAATAAGCATAGACACAAAAAAATTCTAAAGATTTTTTCCCTTGTAGATGCATAGGGATAACCAGGGAAGAATATATCCATGGAATATTGTTCGTATGTGTACAAAACTAGAAATGAAGAACTAAAAATGTACGAAATTCTAAAACAAAGAAATAAAGAAGTACTTACATAGAACCTTCCTCCAAATTCTTCCCAGGGAAAATCCATAGGGATAAACTAAGAAGAAGATATAAATGGAAAGCTTCTTACAATATGTAAATTTTACTCCTTAGGAAAAATGTATCTAACGATAATTGTCTAAAGAATGAAATCTTTGAAATAATTATAAATGCATCCCCAACTTGGATATGTAGAACTGTGACAATCTCCAAGTGTGGTGATGAATTATCCGTATCCTTAGCTTCCTTTCTAGAAATGAGAGCCCAATTGGTCCAAAGAATAGAGTTGGATGATTGTACAAGAATATAAGAAGATGTTGGAGAATACTGGTTGGAAAGCTAGTTGGTCATAAATATAGGTAAGAAGAAACAAAGAAATGAATTGAGTTGTTTGTGTACTTCTTGGAAATATTTTGGTAGAGTAACAATGTAATTCAAATCAAGAATCTCCAACCCATGATATGGGTAAAAAATTGGATTTTATAGAAAAATGGTAGGGAAGAAGTGTAGCACACTTAGAAATAAAGAAGTACCAAATCACCTAAAGTGAGGTAGTCAAAATTCTAAAAATAGTAAGTAGATAAGAAGATTTCAATATGTATCCAACAAGCTTGAAATCAGGTGAAATGATTAATAAACGTGCGAGAAAGACACTCAGAAGCTTGCAACACACATTCAAAACACACATTTTAGAGTCTCAGATTAATGCACATGGAACCAATGGTCTATGTAGACTTACGAGTCTAGGAAAACCAGTAATTACGTAACCATCATGGTAGTTTCATGACTTAAAGTCACAACAACCAAGGAATGAGTGAAAATGGCGCGAAAAGAGAAAAAATATGAGATAGGGATAAGTTATGTAAAGTAAGCATGTTAAGAGAAAGGGGAAAGGATTTGGAATTCATTGTTTATTATGGAAAAGAGGATATCATCATCAGATAATATTACCATACCATCGATGTGGCACCTATGCAATTTTGGGTGCATACATATTTCGCCTCGAGAATCGTTTTAGCCATGAATGGGCATAAAATGTGAATTTCGAGTATGACGCTCCCAAATGGCGAGTTATAAATTTTACCTCAACTTTCATTTCATTGAAACCATGCCAATCGAACATCCCCACCACCGTAAGTGAGAGACGAGAATCAAGTGTAGATATAAAACATGATTAACAAAATACTCTAAAATAAAATGACAAGATTACGCACCATATCTCAAGGGGATGACAGATTTACTGCTTCCAAGACGCTCGACCCTACATAAAATCACTAAAAGTGATATTAAAAATTTATATTTTCATTATATAGGACCTTTTATTGTTTATAGAAATCATTTTCACTCACCCACTTAGCTATTTTTGGAGCTATGGATTACCTATGATTGTTTCATTCGTGAGTATGGTTAAATTGGAAGGGATTTAGAAACAATTGTGATAGACAAAAAAAAAGTGTATGGGGCTCATGAATAGGTTAGAAGCAAGAGATTTTTCCTTTTTGATTTTTTGAATGCATTTGATAATAACTTATCATAAATTTATACCCGAAGAGGTCATTAGGGGTCTCAAAGAGATGGATAGGTAGAGTGCCTTTATTTCTTAGTCTCATTTTTGTGTATTTATTGATTTTTTTGTATTTTTGGCTCACAGTTGAGCATTTTGACCACACTTGTCCTATGGTGGGATGACGTTGTGATGATACATTAACAAATGGATACATACATGCATTAACATCTATTTTTGGTTCGGCATTCCTTTGCAAAAGTTGGTTGCATGGGGTTCATCTCATTTGTGTCGTTAGATGAAATTAAATTTCAGATGTTTTTCATGTTTTTGAATGTATGTTATGGATGATGATAATGATATAATGTGATAAATAAAATGATATACATGTGACTATCATTATGTTAACATATTGTAATTTGGATACTTTTCTTTTCAAGTAACTTTTAACATTTTTGTTTCATTGGAAAAATGTGTTGAACATGGTATGATGAAAAATAATCTCACTTCATTCTTAACTCCACACAACTAGAAATATGCGAGCGATCACCACCAAGAGCCAAGAAGAACATGAGATATGTGTTTTGAATAATGTGAATGAGAATGACCAAGAGACAATAATTTTGACAAGGATTTATTGAGAAACCTACAACCCAACCCAAACTCAAGATTAACTTGAACAATTTGAAATGAATTTTTCTTGCAAGTTTTGACTAGAATTAGATTCATAGATGGCCTGTTGATATAAAATATGGTTTTAAAGAATAATTTTATATCTTAACATATACATCTAAGTCATTTACTTATTAAAATTTAGAAGCACTCTTATTTGTTTGATTATTTACAACTTATGATTTATTATTATGACCCCTATGTCTTGCCCCATGCTACTAGTAAGAAGCATGGGCTCATCACCAAGGAAAAGACATAGGTGAGTAAGGGAACTTCCCACCCTTTCATAATTTCATGATACTAGTAAGAAGCATGGACTTGTCATTGAAGGTTGGTAGGGACAAGAAGTGTAGTTTATTTGCAAATGAAATATTTTTTTGTTTATTGTTTATTTATCTTATTTTTTTGTTTTTGACTTGACTTTAAGTTGTGATTTTTGGGAAGAAACATTTTCCCCTAATCTCAACCCCACACAACTAGTAAGATGTGAGGGCTCAACACTAAAGATTGAGATAGGCAAACAAGAGTTTTAGGTGAAATGTTTAGAATGTTTTTGTTATAGAGAGATTTTTAGGGAAATATTTATCATTAAGAAGCTTCTATAGAAGAAACCATGAAGAAGCTTGAGTATGTAAGTATTTATAAAGCAATGTCAAAATTTGTCTCTTGTATGAAAGTGATGATAAAGATTATACAATTTTGAATGTATGAAAAGAATGGTGAAGTAGGTATGATTAAGAGATTTTCCAATGTTAGAAAGTTAAAGAATTACTTGAACAGTAAATTTATGTCTTACAATTTAAATGATATGATAATGCAAGTAACAAGACAGTTTGAATGCAATAAAGGATAATGTGAAAATGTAACTGACTATATATAGAAATGTCTCAGATGACACAAGTCGGTTGTTTCATCAAACTCCTCACCTCCCAAGATACACAAATGATAGGAAGGATTCCTGAAATTTCCATTTTCTTTACAAGGGCCTAATACCTTGGGTTTAAATTTACAACCCTTGTTTAATATTGTATCCATCTGAACATCTAACCTTGGTGTAAGACCATTTTTTTGTAAGGGTAATTTGTAAACCTCTTTTTCGTACTCTTGATTGATTATGTTCATATGGGCATGATGTTGTTGTTCAAATTTGTTCCCTACACTGGGAGTAATAATCCCATTTGGAATTTTTCACACTATGGGATCATGTCTCATGGACACGATGTGCTTGGTTTTTGATACATTTGCATATAGGCCAAGGTTATAAATAAAATAAGCCCTAGAGATGGCATTGATGAGTATCATTTTCTCTCAAGATAATCTTCTTCTTCTTCTATTCCTATCATATGTATATCCAGACCAAGATCATTAGCAAGAAGAGAGGCTAAATTGAGGAAATTATCAACTCCTTATAGTTCAAAGGGGAGTAAAATAGGCTCATCACTTTCTAATATCTTCATAATCTTTGTTATGGTTTTCATGGATTGATTTCGACAAAAACAACCTTGACCTTCAAATTTTTTTGGGTCATTGACCTTGAATTTCAGAACATTCTCAATGGTCATGACCAATTCCTTTGAGAGAAGTAGTTTGTTTAGCTAGTTTGTAGGGACCTTGTATTCCAAATGAATCCCCTGGTTTCTTCTCGAGACTCTCTACTGTATATCGAAGGGTTTGTAGGACCCCCTTGAGTGATAAAGAGTTTTCCTAAATGGAGGAACCTAACCTCTTGGAATAAATTTTAAAAATGGCCTTCATCCAGTGAATCCATGATCTACCAAGGATCATGTTATAATTCATTTCCTTTTTGATGATGTAAAACTCAGTTAGAATATTTTTTCCGAGGGAGACAAGAAGAACTATAGTTCCAATTGAGGTAGCTTTAAGACTGTCATACCCTCAACATGTTTCTAGTAGAGGAGCAATTAGTCTCCCCATATCCCAAATTCTATAAGAAAGAGAAGGGAACTACATTTACAACAACCCCATTATCAATCATAACTTTGTTGATGAAATTGTTATATACCTATACTTGAAAATATAAAGAAATATCTCATCTTTGGGATATTTAAGCATCAAATGACATCTTTCTTATATCAAAGACAAACCTGGTATCCCTATCACTCTGTCCTAGAGGATGTATGTTGAAGTCAATATGATTGATTTGAGACCAAATTATAGGTATAACATGGATTAGGTGACCAAGACCCAAGGTATCTAGTAATGCAAAATGACGTGCAAGGAATTCTTTAATAAATCTAGAAACAAAATGTGAGAAAAGGTCTTGTTCAAATATAAAATCAAATCATAAGCTCCTACATGTTTTGAGACTATAGGAGCATCATCTTGTAAGAGAGAATGAGTGGGAAGAGGTTGTGAAGTGTACTCCCTTGTCCAAGTTGTTGCATTAATTTCTGGTTCAACCTCTAACTCAACTAATCCCAAGATCTTTGTATTTTTGTTTGAGTTGAGGTTAAGGGAAAATCAAGAATTATCAAAATTTGAGGCTTCATGATCATTGTTACCAATAGGAATACCCTTATTTATGTTTTGAGGATTTACATTAACATCTTTAGGATGTTTAGGGAATGGATCCCAATAGATGCCTAGGTTTGCATTCTGAGGTGTAATGGGTCCTATATGACTAGGTTGTGAAGTTCCTTCAGGATTTTCTAAGAACATGTCCACAAAGATTTGCCTTTGATTTTTAGGGATTATTTGAAGGAAATTTTTGAAATCCCTATAATTCCTAGCATTATAACCAATGTCATGGTGAAAACCATAATACGGGTTAGGATTGTAATCTCTCAACCTTTGATTCAAGTTTTGTTGTTGATTATAACCTTACTTGTAGTTTTGAAACTAATTATTATATCCGTAATTATTTGCCACTTGGCCAAAATTTTGGTGTTGGTTCGGGCCTTGGGTTTGATCCGATTAAGGAGGGGGATGATTGACATCAACTGGGTTGATAGAGGACACATAATTAGGGCCTCTTTGATTTTTCATGTTGTTATTGTTATTATTAGTGTTACCATTGTTTGTAAAACCAACATTCTTTTTTTGATCAGTAACACCATCTGTGGTAACACCATGATTATGATTCAAAACCTTAGATCCTTGGTTGTTGGCTCCATTTTTTTGATGGTTTGTGTTGTTTTGGTTAGGGGACACCAACTTCCCATTGATCGTAAGTCTTACGCCCGCTTTCGATAGCGTCTTGGTCGATTCGGAGTGTACCTTCCAACACTTCCTCATAACTACGAAAAGGAAACTTTTGGACTTCCTCCTTGGTCTCTTGGTTAAGTGAGTGAAGGAAGAGGTCATAAAGATCCATCTAATCCATGTTAATTTCACTTGCAGAGGAGTAAAAACTTGACGTCATCTTTGAATGAAATGGTCAAGAGATTAACTTGGTTCCTACTTAATATGTAGAAACTACCTAATCCCCATTTGTTGTAACTTGTTCATGTCAAATGATCTAATGAATTCAGAAACAAGTTATGTGAATGAATGTATCAAAGCTTCTAGAATACGATAGTACCAATCTTAAGTGATTCCTTCGAGAGTCTTCAGAAATATTTTAGCTACTACAAAATCCTAAGGAAGCAATTCCTTAATGTCGAGAAGTATAGGCCTTGATATGAGCATTTAGGTCTCCTTCTCCCTCTAATTTAGGAAGATATAGAAATGAGTGTGGAAGCATAAAACCTTGTATTGTGAAATCAAGGGGTTCTTTCAAATACTCAATGTAAGTGTCCATCGCATAAGATTCCACCATTAACCCCATTGATGAGGAGGAGGAGGAGGATATGGATAAGCTGCTGCAGTGTAGAAATTGACCAGAATGTATGGAGCTCCTTGATAGAACATATAAGGAGTAGGGAAAGTATACATGTCCATTTGAGGGGATTTTGAGTACATATGTAGGTAAGGTGGAACAACACTAGGATATGGACTAGTGGGCGTGAAACTAAAGAACACCACATTTCTCTAAGGAATGAAATTTGAGAGCACATTTATGGCCGGTGTACTGTGCGTAGGATAAGTGTGAGATGGATTAGAACCCATTCCTAGTGTGTCAGATCCTATGATAAAATCACCTGGGTTTGATTAGATTAGATAACCTTGTTACATAGGATGTTGCATTCGTTACACATTGGTAGGGGTATACCCTTTGTTGTCAATGGGATACCCCATGTTTTTCCTATTGCATAAGTTGGTTGTGAAGGTTGGGAACTTTCTAGTTCTGTAATCCTCCCTACTAAAGTAGAAATAACATCATGAGGTGAGGATTGAGTCCCTTTTTTGGGTTCATGTTGTGTAGGGTTTGGTTGAGAGGACACATGATACCCTGTTATAAATTGTTTGGTGTTTGTATTCTTGTTTTCCTTGAAAATAAGAGTTCTAGGGTTTATGGCCGATATCTTTTTGTTGAAATTATCATTGATATGGTCATTCATATTTTCCAAATAATCATAAATTATGCAAAGTCGGTTAATAATTCATGTAAAAATGTTATCCTCTATCAATTATATGTTAATGTTAGGTCTTGACAAGAGTCAGGGGTAAGGACCGGTTTCACCCATAAAAGTAATGTTGTTTAAATTAGATTGAGTGTATCGAATGTTAAAGGGATGATTGACCTCCTATATTCTCACATAACTAATGGGGTGTGAGACATAGCTAGGGGAGGTTTTCATGTTGCTTGTGTAGTTTTCGGGCCATCATGAAAGGGAAGGGGATTTTTGTGGTTGAACATTGTCGTAGTACCTATCAAATCCAAACAACCCACCAAATTCTCTCGCAGACATATTTTAGGATGTGTAAAATACTTTCCTAATAGGGGAAGAGAAGGAAAGGTGCATTGAAGGAAATGAAAATAAAATATATAAGAAGAAACTTTTCCTTCACATTAAGTTCACCAATTTTGTACACCTGAGAATCAACACATGATTCCAGACGCACTCGACCTCCTGAGGTCATTGCCGGGACAACCGAATTATGTAGGATTGAGGGGATACTAAAAGGTATCTATAGGATAATTGAGGACTAAGAATGGGTAGTGTGAGTTCCTATTAGCTGAGTTTGCAAAGATGAAATTTGAAGCTATGTATCGGTAGCGTAAATTCCTTATTTTCTGATTGTTTGGTTTGATTCGAATGTTACACTATGTTAAAATTTTTTTTAGATAAATAAAATAAGTAAATATAGCTTGGATAAAATCCAATTATGTTTTAATATTTTAATTATATAAATTCATTCCTGATTAATTAACCAATACAAAATGAAGAATCTAATATATTTGTCTTAAAAAAATGAATGGAAAACAACTAACTAACCAAACATTGATGTTTATCTACTTTAAATTAATTACAAAAATAACTCTACAAACATAGATAAAGAAGCTAATCTAATTAAAAAAATCTACTTCTAACAACAAATTAAATAAAACAAGGAATAACCGATGTCGTTACTCTTCTATTGTAGGATGTGAAGCTAAATCTAAATCAAAGGAAGATTATTTTAATTTATGATTGTGGGAATATAATTTCTTCTAATTGCTTCACCTCAGAATCATGAGAAGAAATAAGGCTTCTCAAAAGCAATTTCCTCTTCCCGAGACTTCCCTGGTAAAATAAAATAAAATTGCATAGCTAAAATAAAAATGAAGAATTAAAATAATAAGCATAAAAACATAAATTTCCTCAAGCTTTTTTCCTTTCATATCCACAGGATAATCAAGGAATAATATATCGATGGAAGATTGTTCGTATGCGTACAAAACTAGAAATGAAGAAGTGAAAATGTACGAGATATTAAAAAAATAAAATAAAGAAGTTCTTACATAGAACCTTTCTCCGAATTATTTCTCAAGAAAATCCATAAGGATAAGTAGAGAAGAATGTATCAATGGAAAGCTTCTTACAATATGTAAATTATACTCAAGAAAAATGTATCTAACGACAATATTCTAAATAATGAAATCTTTGAAAGAATTATAAATGCATCCCCAACCTGGATATGTATAATTGTGACAATATATAAGTGTGGTGATGATTTATTTTGTCTCCACATCTTCCACTCTAGATATGAGATTCATATTAATCTAAAGAAAAAATTTGGATGACTATAAAAGAATTCAAGAAGATGTTGAAGCAAACCGGTTCAGGTTATCTAGTCACAAATGCAGGTAGGAAGAAACAAAGCAATGAATTGAGTTATTTGTGTACTTTTAGTCAAGATTTTGGTAGAGTAATGGCGCAATTCAAATCAATAATCTCCAACCCATACTACGGGTAAAAACTTGTATTTTATATAAAAATGGCAAGGATAAAGTCTAACACACTTGGTAATAAGGAAATGCCAAATCACCTAAAGGGGGTAGTCAACATTCTAAAAATTTTAAGTAGAGAATAAGAGTTCAATACATATCTAACAAGCTTGAAATTGGGTGAAATGAATGAGACATGTGCAAGAAAGACACTCAAAATCTCGCAATGTGCATTTAAAACATGTAGTTTGGAGTCTCAAATTAATGTGCAAGGAACCACCAATTTGGGGCAGACTAGCGATTACGTAACTACTATATTGGTTGCATGACTTAAAGTCACAACAACCAAGAAATGAGCATATAATGGCTTGGAAAGATAGAAAAATCTAAGACAAGGATACGTTAATAAAAAAAAAGCATCCTAAGAGAAAAGAGGAAATAATCATCAATTACTTTTACCATACCACCGATGTAACACTTATGTAATTTTGGGTGTGTACATAAACTATCGTCCTAAACCTCCTTTCCCCATGTAAGAACCTATTCCCTATGACTCGGTGTTCAACCTTTTTTATAAATTGCCAAGAGGAAGTGGACTTAGATCGTAAGTCACATATTACTATTACTTTTCATCCCAAAACTCCTTGTGTATTTATAAATATTTTAAACCTTTGTCTTGATGTTATTCCTACCCCTATCCGGACCACTAGTTCTTGTGAATCTAATAGAGATTTTTCTTCTATTTCTACAAATGATACATATGTTTAAGATTTGGTTAATTTTTCAAATGAGGAAGGTATTTTTAATGATGTTTGAGATTCATGTACTTATTTCAATATCATAGATGATATAATCAATGGTCCTTGCCATACTCCCGATTCTCCTCCACTTACGTATGCATATCTCATTTTAGTGATAACAACTAAAATTGAGATAACCACAGTAAAATTTTGGAAAAATCTCTTAAAGTTCCCTTTAAGAGAGATTTTTAGGTTTTCAGGATTTCACTGCATGAAAACATGTTCTTTACATGCATCATGTCTCATGTTTCTCGAAACCTGAAACCCGAATTGACTAAGTCCTTTGTGTTGGGTTTTGGAGGTTCAGAGCATCGGAACATGCTTTTCCTATCGCATGTTTCATGTTCCATGTTCCCAAAACCCAACCCAAAACAAAGCCAATGTGTTAGGTTTTGAACTGGAAGCATCTCAACATCTCATGCTTCATGCCTCATGTTTCTCGAAACCCGAAACCTGAAATGAACCAAATCCTTTGTGTCAGGTTTTGGAAGCCCCAAGCATGATGACATGTCATTAATGTCTAGTTGTTCTGGTAGTTGGCACATGTGTCAGGTGAGGTGTAATTAATGCTAGGGTTTTATAAATAGTTATTTTTACACGTCATTTGTTACCTTGTATGTTTTTGTTGCGTTGGATTTCTGTGCATGCTTCTTCCACCTCCAAACCCGATTGATTTTTCTATTGATTTTGCCATCCATTTTCGATTATTTTTCAAGATTGTTGAAGGTATTCTTCTCGTCTTTATGTTTTTGAGATTTTTGGGTTATTCATAAGATGTTGTTTGGGGTTGTTATTTCATTTCCTTTTTCCATTAATGGTTTAGGGTTTTGGGTCAGTTTCATCATTTCTTGCCATTTCTTCATTTTGGGTTCTTGTTTGGAAGACATCAGTAGGTTACTTACTTTCCCTATGGATGTTTTAAGAGTTTAAAATTCATGAGTTGTGTCTGAATGATTGCAAAGGAATCTCAAAATTTCATAAAAGAAAGAAGGTGGGAAAATCTCATGCTCTGACACATCAAAAACCCGATATGTGCATTTCGGGTTTTACAGGGTGTTTGACATCTCAATACTTTTCCACCTTTGTCAAGGTTTTGCTACTTGCTCAACATCCTTTGAGTTCCACCTTTGTTTTGGGTTTTTCCAAGTGTTTGACACCTATCGAATTCTGCCAGTGTGTCAGATTTTTCTTGGTGTTTGACACACCCTAACTTCCGACATACATTTCACAGTGTATCGGGTTTTGCAGTGTGCCTGACATCCTCCGAACTCCACAAGTGTTTCAAATTTTTCTTGGTGTTCGACATGACCTAACTTCTAACATACACTTTAGTGTGTCAGGTTTCACAAAGTGTTTTGCAAGTCTTAAAATCTGAATAGTGTGGCGGGTTTGTGGAGTTGTTCAGCAAGCTTCACACCCGACTACTCTTCCAGAAGTCATCAAGGCATTCTCAGGACTCCTCATGTCGGACCCTGGCCCATCTCAAGACAAGTCAGATAAGTCAGGGAAGATGAAGTATAAGTATCAAAAGATGGAGTCCTCTTCTTACGTAAGTTGCAACTATGACATCTAGGACATAGAGCTGACAATATAGATATGGAAGACTTCTAGAAAATAATTATGGATTCTTCTCAAAATCCATGGATGAAGTCAATAGCTGAAGTGGTCTTCCTCTCAGAGGATTTCTAGTATTAGCCCAATGCCCTGAATTCATCCTGGCTTGCGCTTCTCACTATGACTCAGCCTCCCACTCAGTAAGAAATCAAGTAGGGGAGTCAATAGTGAAGTTAGACGGAGATTATTTTGACCAACTCCTAAAGTTTCCCAACTTTATGGAATATGTTGATTTAGACCTTAAATCAACACAAGAAGGCCTGGGACAAAGATCAGGAAGACTACATCAAGCATGTGAATAAAAAGTTCTTGATCAAGGCTAAGCCAGTTGTTTCTAGGTTTCCTAAGTCGGTCCCTAGAAGTGACTTTATTCTTGAAGTCAATGATATAATCACCCTTTTGAGCGGTTGTTTGGACTCCTAGATTCAAAATAATTCCAAGGGTGGATGTACCAGTTCATGGTCATCATAAAGAAAAATGACCAAGGGATTGACTGGGGCAGCTTGATAAGTAATGAGATAGACTCTCAAATGAAAATGGTCTTGTCTACCGGCAAGTTCTACATGATGTCTTATGTCACTTATGTGGCAGAAGGCATGAGGAACTATCTAGGTTGGATGCAAAGGGGAACCGAGCAACAGAACACATATATCGGTACTTCCTCATAGCTAACAATAAAAGGTTTGAAGACCAATTTAGAAGAGTGAATGATGCCTTCTTCTATGAAAATATTTGCAGACTAGATCTTGACCTAAGGAAGAGAAGGGTTTCTGATGAAGCATGGAAAGAAGTGTCAAAATGGGGCTGCATCTTCTTGTAATTCAAGAATTTTACCTATCTCGGGTGGTAAGGTTCCATGGTACTCCTTTCCATCTTCCCAGGTTCCCAAGGTGACAAACTGATCCTCATGGAGTTGGTCAGACAATTGTTGGATTTTCACAAATTCCAACAGAGTAGACATAAAGTTGTTGTCTCCTTCCCTATTTCCATTGGAAGGTATACATGTTCCACCATGGTTAAGGCCAAGAATGTGGTGCATGAAACTTTAGGATAAATTAAAGAAGCACATGAAGATGAGAGAAGGATTTGACATCCGAGGAGTCCTTAAGTCTTATGGAACCTTGTACCTGCATGTACCCACTGTGGAAGATATCTAGGTTGATCTTCATGATGAAGTTTCCATCCAAAGAAAAGACAACAACAGGCTGACACTTGAAGAAGTTCAGATGTTAGATCTGGCTGATATCCCTGAAGGCACCATGGACAATGAAAGTGTCTTGGAACCTAGGTATGAATAGTCAGATGGAGATCAACTTGGATTCCCAGCCATTGATTGGTCCGTTGTTGAAAAGGCTTCTATCATTGAGAGAGCTTCTCAAACCCTTGTCCACACTAAGGCATGGCTCATTTCTTGGGGAATGAGTTATAAAGAAAAGATATTTTCAAAGATAGCTACTCTAGAAGGGACCTCTCAAGGGAGAAAAGGAAAAGGATAAAAGCCCTACCAAGAGGAAAATAAAGTTTAAGTTTGTCAAGAAAGGAGATAAGCAAGGGGCCGAATCATCTGCTACTCCAACACAAATAGTTGAGATCTTGGATTCACCTCCTCCTCCGGAACAAGGAGAAATTATTTTAGAAATGAGGTTAGTCAACCTCTTATTTCCCCTTTTGTTGATTGCTCATCAGAGGTAAGCCTTGCTCTTGCTTCTCAAGCTTTGGCTTTAGAGTCTTTACCCCCTCTCTCCCAATCTTCCTCATCACATATTTCAATGCCACTCTCATCAGCCATGGCTAACATTTTCTCCGATCTCTCCCTCTCTCTCGCTGACCTACGATGGCTATAGAAATGCCTCCTCCCACACCTTCATTCCCTGAATCTATTCCCATAGTCACTACACTTGCAGTCATCATGACTCCAAGAAAATATTCCTCCACCCACAGATACAACCATGACACCTCTAATAGGAGAAACTTCTTCCATTATACCTCAATGGTTGGTCGACCAGACTCCAAGGAAGAGGAAGGTGGTAGTTCCCCTACCAGCCTTTGATTTTAGTTCACTCAAGGCTTCTCCTACCAAATCTACCAAGAAACCCAAAATAGTTTCAAGAGTTTTAGTGGATGCCTCAGGGCATAAGTTTGTAGAGATTGCCACTCCCGTGGCAACTGACAAAATGAAGGAAGATATAAATGAACTGATTATCAGATTACAAGGGTTGACCTAGGAAAAGTGACAACTGAAGGAGCACAATAGGATGCACAAGATGCCATGAATGTGCTTTGTCAAAAGTTGAAAGAAATAAAGGTAAGTAGGGATGAGTTGAAAGAGAAAGTGGAACAATTGACAGAGGTACTACTCAAGCTTTCAAAGCCTTCATAGTCAACACCATCATCTTCTACCCCTATGCCTATAAGGTTTGATTTCTCATTAGTACCTATGATTGAAAAGATCAATGAGAAGGGTAGAACTGTTGAAGAATGGATAAAGAGGCTACTCTTGCAAGGAAGAGAGGTCATAGATGACATGGTGGAAGTTTACAAATCCTTGGAGGATATAAAGAAAGATGGTGACAAGATGGATGATGAGTTTTCACAAGAATTCGGGAACCTTGAATTAACTTTGGAAGCCCTCAATGCACTGAAACAGGTTCCATCCGGATCTTAATGGAAGAAGGAATTATTCCACATGGGGATAAGCATTTCCAGCTTGCCAAAGCCATCAAGTTCAGGATAAAGATTCTCAAGTGAAGCTTGCAGACAAGTTGAGGGAATCTAGAGATCAGTTGGTTGATGCCACTAATGATATAGAAGAGGAGCTATCCAGGATCTTTGCCAAGGTGTTAGGTGAAAAATCAGAGATTCTACCTATTGATGACCTCTACAAGAAAATTTAGGAATTAATTCAAAGCATGAACCAGCTACTGTCTTTGACCTATCAAACATTGACAAGTTCATAAGGATCAAAAATGTTTTGGAATCACTGAGAAAACTCAACAAGAGATTAAATAAACTTCCTGGTAATGCAAGTGACACTTAGGAAACTTGCAAAGTTCTAAGTGATTATTCTAGTGTGCCGGATGAAGATGAGATACAGGGCATAATCTGAAAGTTCCAAGAATTTCGAGACAACAAGTTTACTTGGAGGAAGACAAAGATGATGAAATAGAATAGGCATAATGTTTCATGTCATTTCAATTCTGAGATTGACATGTCTTTTTCATTTTCGTTTCATCACATAGAAAGCAAATTTTGACTTGGTCTCCTGCGTGAGAGTCAAGAAAAATAGGACTCTCATTAAAAGAACTATTTTCTAGGATTTATCCTATTTTCTCTCTGCTCTTTTTATTATAAATAAGGGATGCTTGTGCATTCAAAAGGGTTGATATTTTTGGAATATCAAGAGCTATTGTGAAGAAGAAGAAAACTTTGTATTTTCTTTTAATCATTTGAGGAATAGAAACAGGTGTTATTTTACAAACTTTGTGTTGTGGGATTCATCTATCTTGAGAGATTGTTCTTATGTTCAAGATCTTAAGCTATTCTTTGTTTAGTATTCTTGATCATTTTAATCATTTCAAATATTACACTCATTATCTAAAACTCGTATAAGTATTTCTTGATCTGTGTTTTCTTGAAAGAAAATATGTTCCTCTCATTCCCTTTCCACTTTATTTCTTCTATAATAGTTTCTTTTCTAATCCATTATATTTCTAAAAAGTGTGACATTCTCATCTCATGTTGATATGGATTTTGGGATTGTATCCCAACCCCAATGGTTAGAATAGTGTGAATATTGTATATATTATTTCTGTTGTGTTTTAGATTAGTAATAAACAAGCAGCCTCACCTATCTTTGAGGAGGGATTTAATCCCATGTACTATGGTTGAACCTCATATTTTGCTGAAAAAATATCCAACCAAAATTTTTGGTGACTACTGGGGAATGATTGATAAGACTAAGCTTATCCTATTGGTGTCTGGTGACTCCGTATTTGCCTTATTTTCAAAAAGATCTATTTTCCAGTTCAAGCTAGCAGAAAGATCTTCACTCGGTCAAGCCGAGCCAGGGTGAAACTGATCCATTCTTTGATTTGCTTCAAGCAACATAATTTCAGACTTTCACCCAACAAGTGTTGCATCTAGCCGAGTGAGAAGTTCTTCACCTATCCGAAGAACTCAAGTTCTTCAAGAACAAGAAGTTTTTGCAACCTTGCCATGCATTATTCTTGTCAGATACTCAGATTCTATGTATGCACTTCATTCAGAAGAATGGCAGCACAACATGTGCCTTGGGGTGTGGCTATTGGTCCTCTTTCCCTAACTCCACCATTGCATGATCTACCACATGGGTCTCGTAAGAATATTCCTAAGTTCAATGGTGATGGGAAGCAACACCCTGATGAACACATCGCTTCATTATTTGTCACATGTGGCATTCTTGGAGTTTCTCATGAAGATGTCTCTATTTGACTCTTCATTGAGACATTGCATGGTGTAGTAGTAGAATGGTTCTACCATCTTCCGAATGCATGCATTACCAACTAGACTACCATGTGATCTGTATTGAAGCAAGGTTCAAACTAGCTGAAGATTCTCATGCCTTGTTAGCACAACTTACACACATGAAGAAGGAGTCTTATGAACCCATGTAGGACTTCATAGCCAAATTCAACAAGCTGATTCATAAGATTCTAGAGCTAGCCATTCCCACTCTTGAAAATCAAAAGTGTTTCTTCATCAATGCTCAGCCCCTAATGTGAGCTTCTTGTTGAGAAGATTTGTTATCCCCGATTTGGCCACTACTCAAGCTACAACCACTGAAATAGAAGATGATCTTATTCTAGCTGGAAAGATAGAAGAGAATCATCTAAGCCTAAAAATCAGAGTTCTTCTTAGAGTACTACTGATCCTATGATTCAGAAGATGGCCAATGACTTGATCACTTTAAAGAAGAAAATGTCCCAACAAGTGACCAATGCTCCTTATCGGGATATTCCTAGATGGAATTTCAACAATGCCAATGGTGCCCCACAAGAGATAGGAATCGGTTGATTGTTGCTCCCACCAGGCTGGCCATTGAAGCTCCTCCTGTCAACACATCATTGAAATAGTTGAGGAGGGTGAAGAACCAGAAGATCAAGACTCTCATGAAGCTTTCAAAGCTTCAGGATATGTTGATGAGTCTTTTGACGATTCAGCTGGTGACTCCAGCATTGGGTACTTGGAGTACGAGGAAGATGAAGGTGAGCATGATGGCCAATCATTTGCAGTCTTCACTCGATCCCAATCTCAGAACCCCAAAAAGTTAGTTGAAGGCTCTAAGGAGAAAAGTAAAGAAGCTCCCGTGGTTATGGCTAAAAGAGGCTCTCCTATCTCAGCGCAAACTGAAAAGGAGACAACTAAAAAGGTAACTTCATCTTCTAACTCTTTTTCTCCTTCTCTCAAGGCTAGTACCTCGGCTCAAACTAGTGTAACTAGAACTGAGCCCTCCATCATTCCTTCATATACCACTTTGACATCATTGATCATGCAAAGAAAACCAAAATCCAAATGTCGGAAGCCGAGTACCTGCAGTCCAACCCTGAGCAATTTGAGAAACTTT
This sequence comes from Taxus wallichiana var. yunnanensis, assembly GCA_018340775.1. Lineage (NCBI taxonomy): Eukaryota > Viridiplantae > Streptophyta > Pinopsida > Cupressales > Taxaceae > Taxus > Taxus wallichiana. The sequence goes on from CM031243.1 coordinate 88,824,540, forward strand.
CCAAATTCATTAGAAGCAAGGTTATTATTCCTTCATCTTCAAAAGGCATTTTTCCTAGCCCCACTCAGCCTTTACCTCAGAGTAATATGACCTCTGTTGCTTCTTCAGGAAAGATTGAACCGTTTTATTTGTCCTTACTTATAAACGGTTTTAAACTCAACAATTGCATAATTGACTCAGGAGCCTCTGATAACGTAATGCCCGCAAAAGTAGCTCATGCCCTTGGACTCACCTTGACTAAATCTTATGGGTGGTGTTATTCCATGGAAACCAAACAAGTCCCCTTGATTGGCCAAATCAAGGATGCACAATTTGCATTTGTTGCCTTCCCTGAAAAGAGAGTGAAAATGACTATCCTGGTTGCTGATATCCCAAGCTGCTTATGGTATTCTCTTAGGAAGAGGTTTTTGCAAAGATGTTGGAGGAGAAATCAACATGGATTGGACCAAAGCTAAAATTCCAGTAAATGGAGTTCCTCGTGTCCTTCACCCGAAGCACAAGAAAAGTACCTGGTCACTAAATCAGATGATCCTAAGGCTCAAATTCTCTTTGAAGATGCAGGCTTGGGTAATTATTTCATGACATCTGAGGTGCCCTCTATAGAAGTCAAAGAAGAAGATCCTAATGTTGTTTGGACCCTTGAGTTTGATGGGAGAGTTATTCAACTACTAGGTTGGTAGTCGTTGGCGTGGTTCTTATATCTCCATATTTTGAGATTTTTCCCTTTGCTTTCAAGTTGCAGTTTGATAATACTAATAACACAGCCAAATACAAAGCTTTGTTATTAGGATTAGAAATGGCAAGAAAAAGGAATCCAAAATCTCAAAGTGCAAGGAGATGCCGAGTTGATTGTGAATCAAGTAAGGGGGACCTATCAGGTAAAAAATGATCACCTAAGACATTACAGGAACAAAGTTTGGGACAACATAGAATGCTTTGATGCTTTTTCCATTAAGGTAGTCTTAAGAGATTACAATGATAAAGTTGATTCTTTAGCCATATCTACATCTCTTCTCCTTCCTCACCCAAAGTTCAAACAAGACACGTATACCATTGAGATTGTGTATCATCCAAGTGTTCAGATAACTCAACACATTGGCAAGTGTTTAATGATGATCAACAGGTATTGTCTTTTCTTGAGAAAGATGATAATTTTAGTGAGCTTTATTTTGAAGGATCAGAATCAGCTTTCCATGAGTCCATCTCAAATTCATATCAAGAAATTGATGGTGAATTCATCTAGCTCAAAGGCAATAAGATTCTGAAGGGATTAGTTTCTTTGGAAGGTCTGTTTGACAAGCATGACCATTTCATTCAGGATAAAAGGCAAGCTGAAGGTGCTTCCTCATCAGAGGTAGATCAAGTTAACCTGGGCTCTGCTGATCAACCACGGATGGTAAACATTGGTAAATGTTGTTCTCTGAGAGGAAAAAGAAAGATTCTCTTCACTCTGAAGAGATATATGGACATCCTAGCATGGTCATATGTGGATCTAAAGTATTTCAAGCCCAAGGATGTGCAACATAGCATTCCTTTAAAGCCTGAGGTTAAACCCTATAGGAAGAAGCAAAGGCATTACAACCCAAAGATCTCAGGGACTATCCTTGCATAAATTCAGAAGATGTTAGATGCAAGGATTATCTTTCCAATCCATCATTCCACCTAGGTTGCTAACATTATCCCTATTAGAAAGAAGAATGGTGAAATTTGGATTTGTGTTGACTTCCGAACCTCAATTAGTCTTCATTGAAAGACAATTATCCATTGCCCATCATGGACCAAGTATTATCAGACTGTCACTGGATCAGAAATGTTATCCATGCTTGATGGATTTTTGGGGTATAATCAAGTTGAGGTAGCTATTGAAGATCAACATAAAACAACATTCACCACCCCATGGGGAACCTTTTCTTATAGGAGGATGCCTTTTGGTTTGATTAATGCCGGAGCCATGTTTCAAAGAGATATGGACTTAGCTTTCAGAGATTTGATGGGAAAGGTCATAGTTGTGTATTTGGATGACTTGACGGTCTTCTCTAAAAGTGAAGTGATCATTATGATCATCTGGAGTAGGTACTCTTAAGGTGTAAGCATCATGGGATTTCATTAAATCCTAAAAATTCCATGTTCGGAGTAACAGAAGGAAATTTTGCTAGGTCATATCATGACTAAAGAAGGAACCAAGATTGACCCAAGAGAGGGTGAAGGCCATCCAAAGCCTTACCCTACCCACAAGAAAAACTGGGGTGCACTCCTTTTTTGGGAAGGTCAATTTCCTAAGAAGATTTGTACCTGACTTTTTGATAAAACCAAGGATATCCTTGGGATGATGAAAGGTAAGACTCCATTTTGATGGAGCACTGAAGGGAAGATTTCTTTTGAAGAAGTCAAAAGAGTGATTTCTCATGCTCCTATTCTGGTATGCCCAGACTTCAAGAAGGATTTCATCATGTACAACTATGCTTCCACACATACATAGTATCAGCCATCTTGATGTAGGAGAATGAAGAAGGAATCAAAGCTCCCATCACTTTCATGAGTTTCCCACTAAAGGAACATGAATTGAAAATGTTGCAAATCAAAAAGCATGCTTATGTAGTGGTGAGAGCAGTGAAGCATTTTAGGTACTATGTGTTGAGTTCTCACACTCTCGTTCTTGTTCCTGATAATGCAGTTAAGTCCATTTTGACTCAACAAGAGTTGGGTAGTCAATGGGGTAACTGGATAGCCAAAGTCCAAGAATATGACTTGGACATCAGACCTACCAAGTTGGTACGAGGAAGAGGCCTGTGCCAATTGATTACAAAAATAAGTTTGAGACAAGAATGCGAGGAGACTAAAGATACTTCTTTAGAATTTCCCATGGTGCTTTTTGTAAGCACAACCGATGAATGGTATGCATATATCACTTTATTTTTAACTTATGGTGAATTTCCCCACATTTAAGCCAAAAAGAAAAGAGGATAGTTAAACTTAAGGTCCGCAAGATACATTCTTTGGGATAATGGTATATATAAGAAGGGTATTGATGGTGTATTCCTATGTTGTGTTGATAAGTCTCAGCAGATAAGGTTGCTAGAATCCTTCCACAATCTAGCATGCGGAGGAAATTTCTCTTCTTCCGTGATAGCTTACAAGATCTTATGGGCTAGGTACTATTGGCCTACTCTCTTTTGAGATTCAACTGAATGGGTGGCTAAGTGTGAAGCTTGTCAACATTTTCGTTGGACCCTAAGTTGGCTGCTCTTCCCTTGAAGCTTGTAGTAATTGAAGAACCTTTTCACCAATGGGGAATTGATTTCATTGGAGTACTAAATCCTACCTCTAGTGTCGGTCATAATTATGTGCTCACCGCCACTGACTATTTCACCAAGTGGGTGGAAGCTGCTCCAATCAAACAAGCTACTCTCGAAGTTGTTTGCCATTTTCTCAAAGAGAATATAATTGTTAGATTTGGTGTGCCTCACAAGATTTTTATGACAATGCTTCCAATTTCTCATCACATGAGTTGACTAAATTTTTTATGGATTTGGGATCACATTGGCTCATTCATCCGATTATTACCCCCAAGGCAATGGTCAGGCTAAATCAACAATAAGAACCTAGTGACCATAATCAGAAAGATGGTTGATGAGAATCAGAGGACATGGCACAAAGCATTGTATGATGCATTATGGGTAGATCGGATTACTCCTAAGTGAGCTATTGGAATGTCCCCATTCTAGGTGTTGTATGGAATTGATGTTGAGATTCCTATCTCTGTAGAATTTCCAGCCTTACGGTTGGCCAAAGCAATTGAAGATGAAAATTTTCAAAGTTCTATTGAGAAAAGGATAATGTACCTAGCTAGGCTAGAAGAAGAATGAAGCAAGGTGGTGGATCACATTGCAGATCATCAGAGAAAATTCAAAAGATATTTGACAAAAATCAAAGCAATGTGATTTCTAGGTTGGAGATCTAGTACTTCTCTGGGACAAGAGAAGAGAGAAGAAAGGGATGCATGGCAAGTTTGATTCTTTATGGAAAGGCCCTTTCAAAATACATCAGCTGAATGGTGAAAATAGCTTTTGTCTATCATATCTTGATGGAGAGTTTCTCCCTCTACCTTTTAGTGGCCAACATTGAAGTTGTTCCATCCAGTAATGCAAGATGCTCTCTTGCATTGTATATACTCTATTTTTATTGTGTGTTTGTTTTATTTCTTTCTTTCTTTGTTCATTTTTAGTTTTTCTTCTTTAGACTCCATAGCCCAATGGATAAAGCTTTGATACATGAGTTCTCTTCCTTTGATGTTTCAAAGAAAGTCCCCAACTAGAGCTAGTTGTTATCTCATTTTAGTGATAACAGCTAAAATTGAGATAACCATAGTAAAATTTTGGAAAAATCTCTTAAAGTTCCCTTTGAGAGAGATTTTAGTTTTAGGCTTTCACTGCATGAAAACATGTTCTTTACATGCATCATGTCTCATGTTTCTCAAAACCCAAAACCCAAATTGACTAAGTCCTTTGTGTCGGGTTTTAGTTTTAGAGCATCGGAACATGCTTTCCTATCACATGTTTCATGTTTCATGTTCCATGTTCCCAAAACCCGCAACCCGAAACAAAGCCAGTGTGTCAAGTTTTTAACTCGGAAGCATCTCAACATCTCATGCTTCATGCCTCATGTTTCCCGAAACCTAAAACCCAAAATGAACCAAATCCTTTGTGTCAGTTTTTGGAAGCCCCAAGCATGATGACATGTCATTAATGTCTAGTTGTCTAGTAGTTGGCACACATGTCAGGTGAGGTGTAATTAATGCTAGGGTTTTATAAATAGTAGTTTTTACACATCATTTGTTACCTTGTACATTTTTGCTGCATTGGATTTTTGTGCATGCTTCTTCCACCTCCAAACCCGATTGAGCTTTCCAGGTCGATTTTGCCATCCATTTTCGATTATTTTTTCGAGATTGTTGAAGGTATTCTTCTTGTCTTTATGTTTTTGAGTTTTTTTGGGTTATTCATAAGATGTTGTTTGGGGTTGTTATTTCATTTCCTTTTTCCATTAATGGTTTAGGGTTTTGGGTCAGTTTCATCATTTCTTGCCATTTCTTCATTTTGGGTTCTTGTTTGGAAGACATCAGTAGGTTACTTACTTTCCCTATGGATGTTTTAAGAGTTTAAAATTCATGAGTTGTGTCCTGAATGATTGCAAAGGAATCTCAAAATTTCATAAAAGAAAGAAGGTGGGAAAATCTCATGCTCTGACACATCAGAAACCCGATATGTGCATTTCAGGTTTTACAGGGTGTTTGACATCTCAATACTTCGCCTTTGTTGGGTTTTTCTACTTTTCAACATCCTTCAAGTTCCTCCTTTGTTTCAAGTTTCACCAAGTGTCTGACACCTATTAAATTCTTCCACCAGTGTTCGATTTTTCTTGGTGTTTGACACACCCTAACTTCCAACATACATTTCACAGTGTATCGGGTTTTGTAGTGTGTCGACATCCTCCAAACCAATGTGTTCATAATTTTTCTTGGTGTTTGACACGACCTAACTTCCGACATACACTTCAGTGTGTCGGGTTTCACAAAGTGTTTTGCAAGTCTTAAAATCCTGAATAGTGTGGTGGGTTTGTGGAGTTGTTTAGCAGCAAGCTCTCACACCCGATTACTCTTCCAGAAGTCATCAAGGCATTCTCAGGACTCCTCATGTCAGACCCTGGCCCATCTCAGGACAAGTTAGATAAGTCAGGGAAGATGAAGTATAAGTATCAAAAGATGGAGTCCTCTTCTTACGTAAGTTGCAACTATGACATCCGGGACACAGAGCTCGGAAATATAGATATGGAAGACTTCTGGAAAAGAATTGTGGATTCTTCTCAAAATCCATGGATGAAGTCAATAGCTAGCAAGTGGTCTTCCTCTCATAGTAGGATTTCCAAAGTATCATCCCAATGCCCTGAATTCATCTGGCTTGTGCTTCTCACTATGACTCAGCCTCCCACTCAGTAAGAAATCAAGCAGGGGAGTCAATAGTGAAGTTAGATGGAGATTATTTTGACCAACTCCTAAAGTTTCCCAAATTTATGGAATATGTTGATTTAGACCTTAAATCAAACACAGAGGCCTGGGACAAAGATCAGGAAGACTGCATCAAGCACATGAATAAAAATTTCTTGATCAAGGCTAAGCTAGCTATTTCTAGGTTTCCTAAGTCGGTCCCTAGAAGTGACTTTATTCTTGAAGTCAGTGATATAATCACCCTTTTGAGCTAGTTGTTTGGACTCCTAGATTCAAAATAATTCCAAGGGTGGATGTACTAGTTCATGGTCATCATAAAGAAAAATGACCAAGGGATTGACTAGGGCAGCCTAATAAGTAATGAGATAGACTCTCAAATGAAAATGGTCTTGTCTACTGGAAAGTTCTACATGATGTCTTATGTCACTTATGTGGCAACATGCATGAGGAACTATCCAAGGTTGGATGTAAAGGGGAACCAAGCAACATAACACATATATCGGTACTTCCCATAGCTAACAATAAAAGGTTCTGAAGACCAATTTAGAAGAGTGAATGATGCCTTCTTCTATGAAAATATTTGCAGATTGGATCTTGACCTAAGGAAGAGAAGGGTTTTTGATGAAGCATGGAAAAAGTGTCAAAATGGGGCTGCATCTTCTTGCAATTCAAGAATTTTACCTATCTCTTGGGTGGTAAGGTTCCACGGTACTCCTTTCCATCTACCCAGGTTCCCTAGTGAAAAACTGATCCTCATGGAGTTGGTCAGACAATTGTTGGATTTTCACAAATTCCAACAGAGCAGACATAAATTTGTTGTCTCCTTCCCTATTTCCATTGGAAGGTATACATGTTCCACCATGGTTAAGGCCAAGAACATGGTGCATGAACTTCAGGATAAATTAAAGAAGCACATGAAGATGAGAGAAGGATTCGACATCCGAGGAGTCCTTAAGTCTTATGGAACCTTGTACCTGCATGTACCCATTGTGGAAGATATCTAGGTTGATCTTCGTGATGAAGTTTCCATCTAAAGAAAAGACAACAATAGGCTGACACTTGAAGAAGTTTAGATGTTAGATCTGGTTGATATCCTGAAGGCACCATGGATAATGAAAGTGTCTTGGAACCTAGGTATGAACAGTCAAGATGGAGATCAACTTGGATTCCCAACCATTGATTGGTCTGTTGCTGAAAAGGATTCTATCACCGAGAGAGCTGCTCAAACCCTTGTCCGCACTAAGGCATGGCTCATTTCTTGGGAATGAGTTATAAAGAAAAGAGCTTTTCAAAGATAGCTACTCTAGAAGTGGGACCCTCCAAGGGAGAAAAGGAAAAGGATAAAAGCCCTACCAAGAGGCAAATAAAGTTTAAGTTTTTCAGAAAGGAGATAAGCAAGGGGCCGAATCATCTACTACTCCAACACAAATAGTTGAGATCTTGGATTCACCTCCTCCTCCACCAGAACAAGGAGAAATTCTTTTAGAAATGAGGTTAGTCAACCTCTTATTTCCATTTTTTGATTTCTCATTAGAGGTAAGCCTTGCTCTTGCTTCTCAAGCTTTGGCTTTAGAGTCTTTACCCCCTCTCTCCCAATCTTCCTCATCACATATTTCAACGCCACTCTCATCATCCATGGCCAACATTTTCTCCGATCTCTCCCCTCTCTCTCTGTTGGACCTATGATGGCTATAGAAATGCCTCCTCCTTCTGCACCTTCATTCCCTGAATCTATTCCCACAGTCACTACACTTGCAGTCATCACGACTCGCAAGAAAATATTCCTCCACCCACATATACAACCATGACACCTCTAATAGGAGAAACTTCTTCCATGTACCTCAATGGTTGGTCGACCAGACTCCAAGGAAGAGGAAGGTGGTAGTTCCCCTACCAACCTTTGATTTCAGTTCACTCAAGGCTTCTCCTGCCAAATCTACCAAGAAACCCAAAATAGTTTCAAGAGTTTCAGTGGATGCCTCAGGGCATAAGTTTGTAGAGATTTCACTCCCTGTGAAAAAACAAAGGAAGATATAACAAAAATGATTATCAGATTACAAGGGTCGACCTAGGAAAAGTGACAAAGGAAGGAGCACAAAGATGCACAAGATGCCATGAAATGTGCTTTGTCAAAAGTTGAAAGAAACAAAGGTAAGAAAGGATGAGCTGAAAGAGAAAGTGGAACAATTGACAGAGGTACTACTCAAGCTTTCAAAGCCTTCACAATCAACACCATCATCTTCTACCCCTATGCCTATCAGGTTTGATTTCTCATCGGTACCTATGATTGAAAAGATCAATGAGAAGGGTAGAACTATTGAAGAATGGATAAAGAGGCTACTCTTGCAAGGAAGAGAGGTCATAGATGACATGGTGGAAGTTTACAAATCCTTGGAGGATATAAAGAAAGATGGTGACAAGATGGATGATGAGTTTTCACAAGAAGTTGGGAACCTTGAATTAACTTTGGAAGCCCTCAATGCACTAAAATAGGTTCCATCCTAGATCTTAATGGAAGAAGGAATTATTCCACATGGGGATAAGCATTTCTAGCTTGCCAAAGCCATCAGGTTCAGGATAAAGATTCTCAGTGAAGCTTGCAGCAAGTTGAGGGAATCTAGAGATCAGTTGGTTGATGCCACTAATGATATAGAAGAGGAGCTATCTAAGATCTTTGCCAAGGTGTTAGGTGAAAACTCAAAGATTCTACCTACTGATGACCTCTACAAGAAAATTTAGGAATTAATTCAGCATGAACTAGCTACTATCTTTGACCTATCAAACATTGACAAGTTCATAAGGATCAAAAATGTTTTGGAATCACTAAGAAAACTCAACAAGAGATTAAAGAAACTTCCTGGTAACACAAGTGACACTCAGAAACTTGTGAAGTTCTAAGTGATTATTCTAGTGTGTGGATGAAGATGAGATACAAGGCATAATTTGAAAGTTCCAAGAATTCCGAGACAAGTAGGTTGTCTTTGGAGGAAGACAAAGATGATGAAATAGAATAGGCATAATGTTTCATGTCATTTCAATTTTGAGATTGACATGTCTTTTTCATTTTTGTTTTGTCACATAGAAAGAAAATTTTGACTTGGTCTCCTACGTGTGAGAGTCAAGAAAAATAGGACTCTCGTTAAAAGAACTATTTTCTAGGATTTATCCTATTTTCTCTCTACTCTTTTTATTATAAATAAGGGATGCTTGTGCATTCCAAAAAGAGACTTTTTTTTGAATATTAAGAGCTATTGTGAAGAAGAAGAAAAACTTTGTATTTTCTTTTTAATCATTGAAGAATAGAAACAGGTGTTATTTTACAAACTTTGTGTTGTGGGATTCATCTATCTTGAGAGATTGTTCTTACGTCCAAAATCTTGAGCTATTCTTTGTTTAGTGTTCTTGATCATTTTAATCATTTCAGAATATTACACTCATTATCTAAAACTCGTATAAGTATTTCTTGATCTGTGTTTGCTTGAAATAAAATACGTTCCTCTCATTCCCTTCCCACTTTTTTTCATCTATAATATTTTCCTTCTAATAATAGATTGTTCTCCCATTTGATAATCCTATCCCAACCCCAATGGTTAGAAAGATATTATGTATATTATCTTCATTTAGATTGTTGATATGGATTTTCCCATGGGATTATTTTGGTTTGAAAAATATCCAACCCCAGATGGTTAGAATAGTGTGAGATATGCATGTTAGGTGATTAGTAAAATAATTTAATGATTATATCTTATGTTTCAAATCATGCATGCATCATTTACTTTATCAGCCTATTGATCTAGAAATGCAATATATCTTTTGTCGTGGCTTGATTCTTCCTTTGAAAGAAAAATTATTATATGATACATGTGAATATTTTACACTTCTTTTCTTTAAGGTTATAGCTTTAGAATAAGAGATTCTTAATGAACATACTATTTCCCATGCTCCCAATTCTTCTACCACTTCTCCACCTCTTATATCTACTCTTCCACCTATTACTCCCGATTATCCACCACATTTTCATAGACCTCCACCATGTTCCACTCCCCCTCCTAAGTGAGATCCATTGTAATTCTCACATTTGTCTAGGCCTTATGATATTTTTCACAAGTTGTTGAGGATAGGTTGATTAGGCTACCCTCTACTAAGAATCATCATCCTCATTGGTTACGATCTAATCATAACCAAAAATTTGTAATTTTTATAGGATCAATGGTCATAGATATAATTATTATTATGCACTCCATGATAGGATTTAGTGTTTTAGGAAAAGGGTGTCATTAATTTTCATGCACGTCAAGTTGATAGATCACTATCTCCCATGTTGCGATGTCGTACACTAGAATCTATTACTTTTACTACCTATTGTCCTCCTAAGATAATTTTGTCTCCTCCTCCCTCAAATTTGACTATACATGAGTCACTTACCCCACTTGTCATTCACCCTAGACCTAAGTAGGTCCCAAAGGAGCACCAATTTTTGTTATATGATGCACATCCTCCTAGTGTTTCTATGATCACTTCAAGCTTATCATTTAGTACATGTGCTCATAACATTACATAATTTGAGCCACTTGTGCATATTCGTCACCTTATTTCTATTTAAATGCTATATGTTATCTAGTACTACATAATTCCACTCATGTTATTTAATTGTATGACATTATTTCTCTCACTTCGTGAGGTATATTCTTCATTTTTTCTCTTTACCATCATTAAAAATATTACTATAGGCCATATATAAAAATCATCTTACAATACATGCCTATTATCATTATCCTATCTATTCTCGTTTATAATCAAGATATTATCTATGTTATCAACACATATAATATACTCTACAACATCAATATCTATAGTTACATCATCACTATTACAACAACATATCCTATCAAATCAAATCAAATAATCAACAACTCATATAACAAACACAAGTACACATCATCATATCAAAAATGATCTTACTATATATACATCTCTGAAAGTTTCATAATACAAAATAAAGGGGAAATGCCCAATATAACATATATAATATGTCCTCTCAAAACTAATGGAGGCTAATATTAGATCTCTCAAACTCTAAGCCTTGTCACTAGATCTCTACCTATGTGCTCAGAAATATTAGTCCTCTATCCGATTCTATAGTGACACCGCCTCAACCACATCATCTACATATCGGAAATGTAACTCCACGTATCTATTCAACATACTCTCGAGGTAGGCCATCTCCTCTAACTACCTCCTTCACTCACGTTATCTCTATCCTAGCCTCATCTCACTTTGACTACAACCCTGTACATATAGATGTTGCCACTTTTGCCACAAAAAAACAAATACACATGTTCCCGACAACATGCTCTACTCTCTCCAACACCCCCTACGAGGACATCTAGGGAATGTTGAGATTCAACTTGTATATCAATGTATCCATAATTAGCCTCAATACTAATCACCTGTAACACATAGATTATATTAATACATCATCATCACAAATACAAAAACACATGTATCAATTACAAATAATAACAATCACTTATACTTATTTCAGTGCAAAGAATTCCACTACCACATCCTCCTCGAGGGAAGATTATTTCCCTCCTACCACCTCTCCTCCTTTTGCATGACCATGTGGTAGATCTCCTACCACATCTATCAAAAATGGAAAGAATAGAACCCATTGATGCTCCACCTAGAATTGCGTATAAGTAGGGGTACATCTGCATCGTTTATTTACATAGGTATTATCTCCACATCCGCCTCTCTTTTGTATCTAGTAGGTGTAATTGGGACCTTGTAGAACCTAGCCTCACCCCTTATTACCTTGCCACTCATATATATCTATGCCACACTTAAGGGTATAGAGACACATCTTGCACTATGCCAAAATTTTGTGACACTCTCTCATACCGAAAGATCTTGGCCACCACCTGGAAACCTTTCCTCTAGCCACATAGTATGCTGAATGTACCACAACTCCACAAGATCCTTAATCCACCCCCATAGTCCCTATATGACCTCCAAATCACTACACTGAGCCCATTCCTATTCAAATTGACCTATAGGTCTTAGTTTCAAACCCATGACTCATGGGACCAACCCATCTAGCTGCGAAAATATCGATTCGAGCCCAATATTCTCATGTACCACTAAATAGTCTCATTATAAATATGTTGTCATATTCTCACACATGCAATAATGAATTAGTACCAATTCCACCGCCATGATCCTCATGTGTAAATATGCAAAATTCTTTATACAGATGAGCCAACACATAATGGATCCAAGCATACCGAGTCCCATGTTTCTCAATACTCATACATATCTCATGCATCCTATAGGATATCGATACTCCTCTATCATCAATGGATACACACGAGGCCAAAACCAATGTAGTAAAATTACACAATGTGGAACACCCGATATCACTATGTCATCCACTGTAATTGATGACTCTATATGTGTCTACAACCCTGTAAAATATTGTCTCACATCTCTCTACTACCATCATGTATCACCGGGGCATCACGTTTACCCTATCTCCTACTATGGAAAATCATAATATCATATATACATCCTCAAGGGCTACCATCGTCTCTCTCTAGTAGGTAACCAAAAGTTACAAGTGTTTTCACACCATCTCTCATAGAGTGCAATCATCAGCACATGATATGGGAACATCCCCCAATCTAGTGATGTTCTGTAGCCTAAAATAGTCCAATATATCCCAATCGTCCTCCTCTAATCCCGGTCCAACAATGTAGTCAAATTCCGCCCCCACAAAACTCCTCAGTGAATGTATGTTTCTCTCGCACAACACGACAAACAAAATGATCCATAGTTAACATATAAAATCATGTAAAAACATATTACTAAGATCCTCTATAGCCATGGATAGAACTACCCAACACCATGGATGATACCTTCTAGAACTTGGAAACTACTACCCGAAATTGATGGTACCATCCAAGTGACAAAACCAACCTTGTCGGTTTGTCTTGGACATAAACGTCCAAATTTTCAAAAACATGAAAAACATCAAATTACTCAAAAATCATAGGATACTACCTAATATACTTCAAATAATATGCTATTTACCATCCGATCCATATTCTCGTGTTGAGAGTGCCTCCACAACCATTTCGAATCTAGATGGGATCCTCTCTCATGGACATGACATCTTTGTAACTTAGAGCTCAAAATCACAATACTCCAATTTACAAATGAGGATCCTATTGACTTTTCTAACCTTACTATTTATAGTAAAATATTATTGTCACTCCAATCACTATAGTTACTATGTTATCTTTTATGGCAACTAATTCATCATCAATGTTTCTTCAATATCTTGAGCTTCATTTATTTATTTTCAACATCATCCGACAATAGAAACATATCTGCACCATCTACCATGTAACTATTAACTAGCATACCTATTTAGGATAATTTACATGATATTCCCATGTTTCATTCCTTACTATACTATTATATACTGCAATTTCTCCCCAAACCTTATTTCTCTTTTCTTTTAGCTCATAGTTCGACGACCTCTCACCCCTTCACATAAAGGGGGAAAATATTTGGGGTTATCCTATTATCCCTATTAGAACAATCTAAGAAAAATATCCAATACAATACATGACCACATCATGCACTATCATATTCAAGAAATTAAAAAGCAATATTCAAATCATACAAAAGTTATTACTCCAAAATACAAGTTTCAATCTATCTCAAGTGCCAAAATATCTCAAATTTTCACATTTTTCTCAGATTCTCACAACTTTCCCCTCAAATGACCCAATATGGGGGCAATTAAATCTTTCAAAGTAGTCTCAAATCAATCAAGTTCAATCAAATACTATGTTTCAATCAATGCAAGTTTTTTCGATTCTATTCCAACAATATCAATATTTCTCCTAGATGACCTAACTTGGGAGCCAATCAAACCAAGAACTTTTCCATTTTACCAAGTTTACACCCTTACAATCATAAAGTGGGGGAAATGAGATGTCATTTCCTTTACCGAACCACATTATGGGGTTTTTGTGCCTAGTAGGTAAGTTTTAATTGGTTTGTTTCTGTCTACAACGATGGAACCTATTATGAGGAATTTATTGCCCAAATTAACCCCTAGATATTTTGGCAACTTGTAGTTCCATTCGGCTTTGGAATCATTTTTCAAGTTGCATGTGCTATTGGTTTTCTTCCTGGTACATTTACTTGGTTGTAGTTCTTGGAATGCACCATCTTACGATTCTCCTTGCTTCCTCCTTTACTTTTATTTGTGCATGTTTCATGCGCTTGCATTCCTCCATTGCATAGTTTCAAGTCTTTCCCTTTTCCTTTTGTGTGCACTCCTTGTGCATTCAATTTTTCTATAATGGCCACTACATACCCTTTTGAGCATTCTTGATAGTTTTACTTGCATCTTTGCAAGTCCCCGCCATTCCTCCCATGTGCATGTATTGTTTTCCCAAGTCTTGTGCAACCCCTTGCATATCTCTTCTCACGTGCTTCTCCCTTTTTCCCCTTACATGCTTCGTATGCCACTTTCCTTGAAATTTCACGCTTCCCTTTGGCGTGCCTTTGTAATTTCTTTGTATATTTTCATATCTATGTAGATATGCATCCCTTTCTCATATCCAACACATCCTCTCATGTGTGTCGGTATACTTCTCTTGTATCCTTGCTTCCTTCTCGTAAATTTTTCTTCGATCCTACTTCTATGCATGCACCCAAGGATGTAACCTCTTCACCATTCCCAACTTGCCACATGTCCAACTCTAGGGACCTAGTAGATAGAGTGTAAATCATAAGGAAAAATATAAAAGTACTAGCTAGGCACTCGATCCTTTTAGTGAATGGAAGCACAACACATGGTGCGAGATGAATTGCAATCATCCTACAAACTCCTACGACCAATCAAATATCACCATATGTATAGCGTGTTCCTTTACACTACAAAACTTCAAATCACCATAACTTCTTCCATAGAGCTCAAAATCATGCATGGTTGGTCTCATTGGAAATTTATTGATGTGGGCTACATTTTAGGCTCTTCAAAATCATATTTTGGTAGGATTTGGTAGGTGAAAATGGGAAAAAGTAATTTAGGTCATTAATGCACACTTTTGGTTGATTCAACCATCCATATTTCATGGGATTTAGATGCTTTCCTTCTTCCACAGTAAAATGATGTGGGAGGCAACTTTGACATATCTCCATGAGGATTTACAAGAATTTATTACATCTTGTTGGTGGTTGTGATTAGAAATATGAGTTTTCCTCTCTTTTCCCTCCTCTTCTCTCCCTTTCTTATATATATTATAGAATAATTCTCATTTGTAAAGGTTGGACCCTCTTAGAATGTAAGGACATTATAGAGAGTAGTGTATTTTGCATTTTGAGTTACAGGCCTCACATCTGGGCCATTGCATGTGGATTTTTCCTTCTTTCCTCATTGTAATGGATTGTGCATTCATCTAAAGTAATAAAATTTTGTTTTTGGTTGTTCTTTTCCCTAGCTCATGTTTATTACATCTTCTTTCCTTTCTTTTACAATATTGGTATGTTGTGCATATTTTATACCTTATGCGGTGTTTATTTTCTATTGTGTTCCATGAAAGTGAGAGATATAATGTTGTTATGGAGTGTGACACACATGTATTCATTTCCTTTACTCATTTTCCTCATCTTCATTCATCTAAGAGTGTTTCCCCCTTAAATTTTTGTGTTATCACCTCCCCTTAGTCTAGGATTTTAGTTTTATGCATATTCTTCTTACCCCTGGTCCCTTGGAATAATAGAGTAGAGTTAGATAGCTACATTTCCCTTTTTAGGATTAGTTTTAGCAGTAACAATAAATAGAGGAAGATAACCCTCTTCGGAGGTCTGTCTCAAGCGCAAGGTCCCACAACTTAGAGACAATCCCATATTTCCTAAAATCCTTGGATCATCCCGATTCATGATGGGTGTAATTTTGAGCTCTAACTATTTTGGCACACCATATGGGATGAGTATTGAAAGCTCACATTTCATCATTACTAAGTTTTAGTGTGTGGATTAGCGATTTCTAGCCTTTGGGGATTGTTTCAACACATATGGTGACTCCCTAATAGATATATCTACTAGTTTCAACAATTAGAGTGCATATGAGTCACTAAATATATGCCCTTGGGTACATTTCTAGGTCCTAAAATCATGCTAGCATTTACATGATTCCTAAGCAAGAAAACTAGTAATTGACAACTTCTTGTGGCCTATTGCTTTGTCTTCTACACTTTTATTGACTTTATACATCTTACACTCTAGCCAAAATTTAAATATTTTTATTTTTCTACGGCCTCAGACACTATCACCGGGTGCTGCTGTCCTCCTTGGTGATCTTATCCCTCTTTATTATTTTCTTATCCTTTTGGACCCCTTTCACTTTCTAATTACTTTTTATCACTTTGGTCAGCCTTTTAGTTGTCAATTACGAAATTCAAACAAGGGAATCATATAAATACATATTTATGTTTTCAAAATGAGGGACCAAACACTAAACATTACATACTACCACCTAAGTTTTTAGTCAAAGGAACAAGATCATAAAATGCATCCATTCAAGGGAAAGGACTACATACTTTTGCATATACAACATGTGAAGGGGAAGTCTATTCTATTCCATCCACACATACTATAAATTTTCTACATTCCAAATCTACCCCATTATCATTTTTAAAACTTGCAGTAAGGGAATTCTAGGAATCATTTCTAAATACAAACAAGAAATACATGGATTCTGAGATGTAGTGTAGTGCTCAGTCATAAGTTCACTCTTTGACTGACCACATGGGTAAGTCTGATTTCCCATTCTACATTTTTCTTTTTAGGTTTGATGTGGTTTGTGGGTATGTATAGGTGAACTTATTTCTTGCATGTTATAGGTATACTTAGCTATTAAAGAGAGAAACCAATGTGACAAGCGGTGACCAATAATGAACCTCCTCCCATATAGAAAATACCAAATTCAAAGCACCTATATAGACACTAGCACCAAGATATAGACACCAACACATGGGTGCTCTTGTCCTATCCCTGACGCTTCTATCTAGAATAGTTCTAGATCCCAAAACTGCATTTTATAGTGACAACATTGTTCTAAGTCTATTCTAATAGTTTTTCAACCCATATCACTTCTTATTCCCTCATAAATCAGCTAATTCCTTTTCTCTCCTTTTTCTTAGGGTTTCATATTGCATATGCTTTATTTCTTATGTCTCATTATATACTAGAATTTTTACATCATTAGCAACAATAGTTACTTTGAAATAATATTTAATTAATTTAATTTAAATTAATTCATTTCATGAACTCGTATCCTCTTTCGAACATTACCGTTCCTTGTTTCTAACTTCAACACCCTATGTTCCTATCACCATGAATTTATCCATCCCCACCTTTTGCGCAGTCAACCTTGACTATCAATATAAAATCTAATATTTTTTTTCTAACACTCATATTGATCCACATACTTCTCCTGAATATGTATATCATAAATTTACTACAACATTATCTTTTAAGGAAGAAACTATTACTTTTACATATGCAAAAATTCTTTCTCAATCTATTTTAGATAATGATCCCCTCTTTATATTCATGTTTTCATCAATAACGTGGGGGTTAAACTAGATTTAGTTGACAATGGGCTTAACCTTAATATTTGTAATTTAGCATTCCTTCATCAAATAAGCAGTTCCATGTTGGGGTGATAATGTCAAGTGGGATATCTACCACTGTTGTACGCCCCACATTATCTTAAAGTTTATGTATTAAAATTTATTATGATGGTCTTCCACATTTAAGTGGGGAATAGAGTGATAGACTAACAGAGCTATTGAATCATGGAAATCCCTCTCGGGATTGCTAATAAACCAACATATACATTGGTATTGATATAGAAGATCAGTTGGTTGGTAACCATGATTTTTTTACATTATATAGAAATAAATCGCTCGTAGTTATGTTCTACAAAAATACCAAGGAGTGAAGTGGAAGTGTTGGGTAAAACTTATATTTGAGATTCTTAATACAAACAAGTGATTTATTATAGTGGGGTTTTCCTTCGGGTTTCCCCACTTAAATCTAGTGTCTTTTATCTCTTTTATTTCCTATTATTTACTTTAGCTATTGTTATTACATTTTTTAATTTTGTACATCGTAATATATAATCTTCAACAACTTATATTATGGATTTATAATCAATCTAATCATTCCTTATAAATCCTGGCATGGTATCAGAGCAAGTGATTATGTGTGTGCAAGATCGATCTAGGAATTTTTTTAATTTTCTAGAGTGAAGAACCCTTGAGTTTATTTATGAATTTTGAAGCCCTAGTTGCTCACGGTCTTCTTCAAGTTAATTAGGTTTAAAATTCTAATTCCCACCTTATATTTACAAAAATATTGGCTAAAAGGATGATTAGATCATGTTTGAGCAATTGTATGCTTAGCTATGTGTTTTACATGTACCTAGTTTCAAATAGTAAAATTTCAGCTTAAATCCATAATGTGAGCTTTTTTAATTTTTTCATGCCATTTATAGCCATTAGGGATATTTCTTATTGTAGATCCAAAATATCTCTTGAGATCTAGTTAATTCAGAGTGTTTAAATCCACCTTGACTTTATAATTTTTTAGATTTTTCTAGATCTGTGTTCAACAAAGCCCGATCTAATCATTTTTTGCCAAGTGGCTTAATTTTTAGGTTTTAATAGATCTTTTCATTTTTTTAAGTTATACTATCTGTGGAAGCTTGATCCAATCATCTTGCGCCATCCTTCTTCACATTGCCATTCTTTAAATAGTCTTTTTTGTTTTTGTGAAGCCCAAGCTAATCGGAAGTCTCCACATTGCTTTGCATTGTTAGTTCTATTATTTATCTAATTTATAGTGGCGAAATGTGATCCAATAAGGGATTTCCATGTATTTCACATTATCGGGTTTTTTATTAGTTTTCTATGTATTTTCAAAACCTAACCCAATAAGATTGCTCCAAGTAGTTCCATATTTCAGTTTTTCAAGATTTGGTTGTTTTATTATGATATTTACAAAATTTAATCCAATAGGATTGCTTCGTGTGTCATCACATGTTGCTTTTTTCAATTTTATTTTTTGTGTGGTGGCTTATCTAATAAGATTTAGCCACCTTTTTGTTTTTCGGTCTTTGTCGGACTTCATGAAAGTTAGTCATTTAGAAGGCTCCACATTTGTTCAGCAAGTGTGTCGGTCTTTACTTTGGCATTAGCTACTAAGATTGTGATATTTGTCTTTAGATTTTAGACCGAACTTTATTTTATTTTTTGGCTTATTCCGGTGACTTTAAGTCCACCCGAAGCCCTCTATTTAAAGTTTGGTGGAAAGCCACCAAGTTTCTTTTATCAATCACTAGATTATTAACAAGTGGATTTATTTAAATAAGACTCTTCTTTTGTATATTGTTTACATTGTGTTAAAGTGCAAATAAAAGAACCAATAAATCAACAACACATGTATTTAGCTTTTTGTGGTGTCAGAGTTTATATATTTTTCCACATATTTTGATTGACTTATCAACCATGTTGGGGACTCAATAATTTATATGTTTTTCTTAAATTCTGGGGACTTCACGTCCAAAGGGGATTTACTTTAGAATTTTTGGAAAGCCACCATATTTCATGTTGCTTTATCTTGATCTTCAACACATATTGCATCATGCTTTGTTCGTGGGTATAAAAATTTTTGTATACCACGGGTGTTTAACTTTATTGTGTCACAATTTTCAAACTTTCTTTGTGTCGTGGATTTTTAACTTTTCTTTATACTACGGGTTTCAAATATCCTTTGTGCCATGGTTTTTCTAATTTTCTTGATTCTACATTTTTTGTGCAAATGTGGATTCCAAATTTGAGTAGCTAAGATCTTTTCTCTCTCACGTTCTATTTGTCTATTTCTTGCTAATCTACTTACAAGCATATATATAATAAAAAGATCTCGTAGTAGTTATTTTCTTGTCCTTGTTTTGATTCTTTGAATCAAATTCTTATCTCAATTCATTTCCACTATCATCTTAGCATTAAAAATGGTTATTTTTTATATTTTTCATTAGATAAGTCTCGAGTTATTGAATGAAATGAACTATAGAATTTAGATAATTCGATTAAAAGCATGTTTTATAGCTAGAAAATTATGGGATCTTATAACTGGTGTGGAAACATGACCCACTAGAAGATAAGAAACCCCTGAAAACCTTAGCTCATTCTCTCGAGAGATTACATGAAGCTCTGTCATCCTTTTGCAAAGTATACAAGATGAGTTTTTGATGTATGGAAATGATTAGAACCCATGCATTAAGCATGAAGTCATCTATCTAAAATAATTCATCTAATTATGGAATTTTTTATAACTCCTATGAAAGGGGATGAGAAAATAGTTATTTAGCTAAAATTAAGAACATTAAAGCTCAATCAGGAGATGGCTATAACTATAAACTATTTCAAGACAAACTTTTTTACTTCACTATTCAAATAAATATTCATGAAAATTTTAGGAATTATATCTCAATTCTTAACTCTAAGTATCAGAATGAGAATGATCTTCCTGATTTAGAAACTCTGTCTTCTTTGTTAATTCAAGAAGAGAGTGTAATGGAGAATTTTGATTCAAAAGAGAATGCTATCTCATAATCATAAGTCTACTCATTATAAAAATAATAATCCTAATAAGAAACCTAATATTAGACCCAAATTTAAATCAAATCTTAAATCCAATTCTGCTAAAAACAGTCAGAAATTTAAAGTCAAATTTAATGGCACATATAAAAATGTGGAAATTTTGGTCACAAAGAGTTTGAATGCCATGTAAATCCAATTTTTTTTTTTGAAAATACTAAAACTAGTAAATTTAACAATCAAAAGAAAGATCAAAATCAAAAGAAAAATCATGCAAATAATGTTGAGCAGTCTATTGCCCTATATATTTCCCTTTCAACATCAAATGACAATGAATGGATTCTTGATAGTGGTGCCTCTAGGCACATGACTACTCCTAGTATCCTCTCAGATATAGTTAAATGTGAGGAGAATATCTATCTAGGAGATAAATCCATCATTAGATCTAAAATTTGTGGAAATGTTAAATTTTCAAATGGTGTAATTAGGAATGTCTTGTATGTTCCTCAATTGAAAAATAATCTTTTATCTTGCTCTCAGCTAACTAAAGAAAATTGTAAAGTTGTTTTTTGCAAGATAAGTGGTATGTAAAAGATAAATTTCAGTAATGTTATTGCTTTGGTATTCAAAAAAATGGTTTATATATTTTGATGAATTTGTTTTCCAATCTTGTTTTTATTCTTTATCTACAAATGATATTCAACTTTGGCATGAAAAATTAGGTCATATAAATTTCAAAATTTGTATGAAATGTCTAGACTTAATCTTGTTTTTGGTCTCCTAAATTAAAATTTGATCATGAAACATGTGAAAGTTACTTGCGTGGTAAACAACGTGTTGAACCATTTCAAAAACATCATGATCCCAATTCTTAAAGTTATTATAACTGACTGAAAGTGATGTGAGAGGTCCACTTGAAGTTCCTTCTCTTATTGGAGTTTTTTTATGTTGTTTTCTTTATTGATGATTTCTCTAGGATGACTTGGTCTTATTTCATTAAAAATAATTTTGATGTCTTGTCTAAATTTCAAGAATTTAAAGCTTTAGTTGAAAATGTGTCTTATCTAAAAATTAAAATAATTAAGACTAATAATGGAGGTGAGTATGTTAAATTTTTTTTGATGAGTTATGTGTATCATGTGGGGTTCAAAGAGAGTTGAATACTCCTATTCCCCGTAGTAAAATGGCATTAGTAAAGGAAGAATAGGATTGTCTTAGAAATGGCTAGGACTATGATTCATGTATCTAATGTGCCTAAGTTTTTATGGGAATGATATCTAAATAGTGCGAGTCTATATTCTAAATAGGTTTCCTACAAAATCCCTTCATCAAACTACTCCTCATGAAGTATGTAAAAAAAAAAAAAATCCCACCTAAAGAAATTCGGTAGTCCTCACTCTATCTTCATTCCAAAAGTTAAAAGGAAGAAGCTTGATCGATTCTTAATCTTGTGTTTTTATTGGCTATGGTTTTTAATCTAAATGATTAAGAGTTTTTCAATAATTGCATAGTTGAAAACAAAAATGTTCAAGTCTTAAGAAAATTCATTTTGTGATGCTTCTCAGACCCCCTCCTCTGTTACACTCCGAGATAGAGCCTAATAATATTTCTCCTAGAATTATGGAAATATAAGTTCAAGAGGCTGATTATCCTAATGTAGATATGATGGATATTGAGGTGGAGTCATCTCAAAACATCTTGCATCCTAATATTCCTAAATGGGATCAAAACTTGGTTAAGGAGTCTAATCTTGTTAGTTTTAGAAAAGTAACTCATAATCAACATTCTTATCATGCTTTAATGACCCTCTATGAGGGAGGACCATAATATTTTGAAGAAGCATGTAAAGATGATAGATGGATTCAAGATATGAAAGATGAATACAATGTTTTGATTAAAAATGACACTTGGGAACTTGTCCCTCCTCCTTCTAAGTGAAGCGTTGTATGATCTAGGTGGTTGTATAAGATCAAATATAACTCTATAGGAGAAACAAATAAATTAAAGGAAAGGTTGGTAGCTTGTGGTTTCACTCAAAGACTTGGTCTTGACTATGTTAAGACTTTCTCTCTATAGCAAAAATGAGCACTTGTTAGAATTCTTCTTGCTTTGGATGCCCAATATGGTTGGGAGATTCACCAAATGGATGTTAAAAATATTTTTTAATGGTGACTTAAAAGAAGAAATCTACATGTGTCAACCTATATATTTTGAAGAACATGGTAAAGAACTTTATGTTTGTAAGTTAAAAAGGTCCTTGTATGGTCTTAAACAAGCTCCTAGAGCTTGGTATTCTAAAAATTAATACTTTCTTTCAAGATCTTGGTTTCTTTAACTTGTTGTTCGATAATAATTTATTTGTTAAGGTTAAAAATAATCATATTATAATTATTATCTTGTATGTTGACTATATTTTGATTACTAGTAGTGATAGAAATTAAATTATTAAGATAAAAGAAAGGTTAAAGCAATGTTTTTAAATAATTGATTTAGGTTTATTAAATCATTTTCTTGGCATGGTTATATTTAAAAATCATAAGTCTATTGTTGCATCTTAATCTCAACATGATATTATTTTTCTTAGAAGATTTAACATGATTAAATATAAGCTTGTTTCTATTCCTATTGAATTTGGTGTAAATTTAGAACCTAAACCAACTTGTGCTAAATTTGATGTTACTTTGTATAAATAACTAGTTGGTAGTCTAATTTATTTGACTATTACTAGACCTGATATTTCTTATGCAGTAGGAGTAGTTTTAATATTTATGCAAGAACCTTATGAGGATCATTGGAAAATGAAAAAATAATTTTGAAATATATTAAAGGAACAATTAATTATGGTCTGTTTTATTCTTCTTCTAATGATGCACAATTATTTGGCTATTGTGATTTTGATCATGCTAGTGATGTTGCAGATAGAAAGTCTACTTTTGGATATGTTTTCAAGTTTATGCAGGTGCCATCACTTGGAGTAGCAAGAAGAAACAAACAATGTTTATCTCTTCTACTGAAGCAGAGTATAGAAGTGTTATGGAAGCTACAAAGGAAGCTATGTGGCTGAAAAAACTATTGGATAAACTGCATATGGGCATCAAAGGAGCACTACTCTTCTATGTGACATCCAAAGTTGTATTTCTCTTGCAAAGAATTCAGTTTAGTATCAAAGGACCAAACATATTGAAGTTCATATGCACTTTATTAGAGAAAAGTCTTGAATGGTGATATTGAATTCAATTTATGTTCGAATGAAGATCAAGTTACAAATATCTTCACAAAACTGTTTGTGTTCTGTTAAGCTCTAAAAATTTCATTCCTTGTTGGTCCTATCATAGTTTCCATTGAGGGGGAGTGTGCATGACAATGCCACCTCTTAATGGCTGTTGAAAACTTCCAATACTTCCTACATTCTATAATAAGTAAATGTGTCACAATATGTGAAGTTACTTGTAAATCCTAGTGAAGCATTAGTTATGGGAATGCCTTATTGTATAAAAGGCTCCATAATTTGATATAACTCTTCATATATAAATAAATTGTCCTTAGAATTTATTTTGTAAATGTTCCTTTGTATTGTGGATTTTATAGGATCCTTGGAACATTGTTTTGAATCTGGAAAAACAATGTCTCATGGTCTTGCTAAAATTTGCAATGTGTTGTTCGCGGTTTTTATAAGTCCATGAGATACTACAGTAGTGGACTATGGAGTTGAAAAAAAAACTGTGGAACTATACTCTGGTGCACTACAAAACTAAAAACCCACGGAAAAATTATTCGCGGCTTGTATAAGTTTAGGAGACACTGCAGTAGTGTACTGCGGAGTTGAAAAAACCATGGAAATATGCTTTAAGTGCACCATGGAAATGCAAAAATTCATAACAAGTTTTTTTGGTTGTCAACCTAAATCACGAGTTGATTTATGGATTGTAATTCCTTTTGTACTAAAAGGTGACTTGGCATAAGGAATAAATGTTAACATTTTTACATGTTTCCCACTTAACATTAAGGGGGAGTGTTGGGGTGATAATATCAAGTGGGATATCTAGTACTGTTGTACGCCCCACATTATCTTAAAGTTTATGTTTTAAACTTTATTATGATGGTATTCCACATTTAAGTGGGTAATAGAGTGAAAAAATAACACATATACTAACCAAAGAAATCCCTCTCGAGATTTAATAAACCAACGTATACATTGGTATTGATAAAAAATATTAGTTGGTTAGTAACTATGATTTTTTACATTGTATAGAAAGAAATTGCTCAGCAGTTCTGTTCTAAGAAAGACCAATGAGTGAAGTGGAAGTTCTAGGTAAAACATATATTCATGATTCTTAATATAAACGGTGCTTTATTACAATGGTGTTTTTCCTTTGGGTTTCCCACTTAAATATGGTGTCTTCTATCTCTTTTATTTCTTGCTATTTTCTTTAGCTCTTGTTATTACATTATGTATTCTACACATCGTAATCTATAATCTTCAACAACTTATATTATGGATTTATAATCAGTCTATTACTCATTCCTTATAAATCCTAACATTCCAAATACTCCTTGCTTCCCTCTTATGTCTCTATTAGTTGATTTGATAACATCCCCAAATGGGTCTTAATCCCAATCACCCTCCTGTTATTATTGGACCATGCACTTTTCCTATCTCATGTAATGTAATGCCCAATAATATTAATTATAACATTCTTATTGGGCAGCTTTGAATCCATGTGGTTCCCTTAACCCTTCATACGTGACTTAAATTTTTATATCAAGGTGTGGCCTATAAAGCCTTAGTTGACCCCTTCCCATTTTCCTTCTCGCAACACCATCGATCATTCACCGCTACCCCACCCCCGACATATTTTAACCCAATTTTATTAAATATGGCCTTGGATATCAATATATGCTTCGCTATGGATTTAATGACACCGGGTTAGGAAAATATGGAAAGGGAATCATCAAACCTCTTCCCATCCCCACACATTCCACTAGGCTAGGCATCGGCTATACTCCCCATCTCCCCCTGAAGTTTGCAATGTTTCCCACACTCATCACCTCACTCTACTATATCCTGAGCTCATCAATGATTTTACTTCTTCCACTTGGCCTACATTAGATACATTATACACTGATGATGCTTTATTAGAATTCATATGAACCTATGAACATCTCCCCACTTATCATCATAAAATACACTCCGTGAATCTTCTTACTTAATGCATCCATTTACTTTGGTGAATATTCTCCTTCCATTGCAAATACTGATACTCCTAATACTATTCCTATCAATCCCTATATTGAAGGCCACTCTATGCTTCTAAATGAAGAGACTATTGAATACAACCTTGGTACTCAAGACAACCCTCATATTGTTATCTTAGTTATTTCTCTTATAGCTTCAAAGTAGGATGACATCAAACAAGGACCTCATGATTTCTTCAATGTATTCGCATGGGACTATAGTGATATGTTGGGTATAGATCCTTCCATCGCCATGCATAATATAGTCCTTAACCTTGGAGCCAAGCTATTTCATCAAAAAAATTAGAAAGATGTATCCTAAAGTTTATCTATTAGTAAAATAAGAAATACAGAAACTATTGGATGTTGGCTTCATTCATGTTGTCAACTACCCTAAATGGGTTCTTAATATTTTTCCCATTATGAAACCAAATGACATGGTACATTGTTACACTAAATTTCACAATCTAAAAAATATTTCCCAAAAGATAGTTTTCCCCTATTGCACATAAATGCTATATTTGATTCCATGGCTAGATATGATATTGTTTTTTGGAGGGATTCTCTGGCGACAATCAAATTAAAATAGATCCCACCAATCAAGAGAAAACATCATGTACTACACCATGGGGTACCTTTTTTATATTGTTATGCCTTTTGGCCTTAAAATGTTGGTGCCATCTATCAATGTGTAATGATCCACATATTTCATGATCACATCCATAAATCCTTGAGGATTACATTGATGATATACTTCATAAATCTTGTAATTGTATCACTCACGCTAATGGTCTACACAAAATTTTTGCATGCTTAAGAGAATATAATGTGTGCTTAAATCCTAAAAATGTGTTTTTGGGGTCATGACTAGAAAAATCCTCGAGTTATATCATCTCTCAATGTAAAATTGAGATCGATCCCAAGAAAATATGTGCTATTGTCGACATGCCTCCCCCAAGAAATCTCCATCATTTATGCTTGCTCCAATGGAAAATCCAAGATATCCTCCACTTCATCACTCAGATTAGCTGAAAAAACTAAGCCCTTTATGTTTCTTATGAAAAAATACACTAAGTTTTTCTGGGATGATCATTGTCACCGTGCTTTCAAAGATATCAAATCTTATGTGCTAAATCCTCCGAGTTCTTGTGCCCCCATAACCGATCAACCTTTCTTCTTATATCTCTCCGCTACATTTCACAATTTGGGAGATCTTTTTGCACAACATAATAACGCTCACCTTTGTGAATGGATTTTTATTAATTTATCCATATGATACTCCCTTATGAATGTAATTATAGTTATATTGATAAATTATGCCTTGGCCTTGTCTTTTTCACAGATAAATTGTGACACTATCTTCTCAACCATGAGATTCATATTATCACCAAAGTTGACCCTTTACGATACTTATTATCTCAAACACATCTCTCTAGTTACCTTGCTATATGGGTTATGTTACTTATAGAATTTTATTTCAATCCCACAAAAATCCATTAAGGGCCAAGTTATTTATAACTAGTTAGTAGATTCTCCTCTTTCGATTCTTCTCCCATCCGCGAGTCCTTCCAAAATGACTCTAACACTTACACTTGTTGATCATGATACATGGAACATGTATTTTGATGGATTTCATTTCACCTTAGACGCCAAAGCTCATATTGTGTTCATCACCCTCATGGTGATTATCTCCCTTTTACTTATCATTTAGGCTTTTCTGTACAAATAATATCTTTGAATACGAAGCTCTTATCCTTGGCATCACTATCGCTCGCAAGTTACTTGTTCATAATATCCACATCCAAGGTGACTCTCAATTAGTTTTTAATCAAGTCAATGACATCTACCAAATCAAATAATAATGACTCATCCCTTATAATGACCTTGTAAAAGCTATATTGGCCATATTTAACCCATATTATCTCACCACCATTTAAGACAATCATCATGCTAATTCCATGACCAATGCTACCTCTCTTATTCCACAAGATATCACTGATGATTAGGTTGCTTTCATAATAT
The DNA here is from genome assembly GCA_018340775.1 of Taxus wallichiana var. yunnanensis. NCBI lineage: Eukaryota > Viridiplantae > Streptophyta > Pinopsida > Cupressales > Taxaceae > Taxus > Taxus wallichiana. Next base: position 88,852,488 of record CM031243.1, read on the forward strand.
GTCATTTATGCCAGCCCTCTATTAAAAGTATGGTTTTGGATGCTTTCGGTTGTTACACGTAGTCATGACACTCCTAAATGGCTCACCCCGATATTTAATTTCCTATATTGTGAAACCATCCATACCAACCTACATGCCCATGAAGCTCGTAGACTATAATGGGAAGCCACATCTTGTGTAATATTTGGAGCCTCACTTTTTAAATGGGCATTCGGTGGTTGTTTATTACATTGTCTAGGTGTCAATGATATTCCTTTAGCCATTTCCCAAATTCATGATATCCTATGTGGTAGAAAATTCTCTGTAAAGTAATGTCTCAAAATATCTTACAACAAGGGTATTATTGACCTACCATGGAACAAGATTGTTTAGAATATGCCACACATTATGAAAAGTTTTAAAATCATAATAATCTCCACCACACACCGCATATGAACTCCAACCCATTGCCTCATCATGGCCATTTTACTTATGGGGTTTCGACCTCATTGGAAAAATCAATCTAGAATCAGTTGATGGCCATAAGTTCATCATTACCACTACTGAATACTTTACTAAATGGGTCAAAGTGACACCTTTACAATCCACCACCTTTGGTGATGAAATCTTCTAAATCATCAATACTCATGTCATTACATTATTTGGTATACCATCCGCTATTATCAGTGATAATGGTCCTCCCTTTAAAAATAAGGATGTTAAATGAATTTGTGCCAAGTTCAAAATAAAGAAATATTTTTCTACTCCTTATTATCCACAGGAAATGGCCAAGCAAAAGCTACTAATAAAACCATTGTCAACATCTTACATAAAACTGTCGATTCTTCTGGGAGTGACTGGCACAATCAAATTTTATACGCTCTTTGGGCTTACCGCACCAGTATTCACACTCCAACTAATGCTACACCATTTTCACTTATCTACGGAACTAATGCCGCTTCCTTTAGAACTTGAAATTCCCTCCTTATGTGTATCCCTCAAAGGAATTCTAAAATATAATGAATATCGTGACCATTGACGGCATGAACTTAAAATTCTTGAATCGCGATGGGTACAAGCCTTGGAACATCTTTGCATTTATCAAACATGCATTACACATGCTTATAATAATAAAGTACACTCACATGAAATTAATATCGACGACATAACTTTTTTAAAAAGAAAATTAGAAAAATACTAATGTCGATGTTTAATCAAAGGTAATTTCAAACCCAATTGGCTCAGATCTTATGTAACAACTGATAAGTTAGGACATGGTGTACACCACCTTGCCACTCTCCTTTAAAAACCACTCAATAATCCGCTCAATGTCATGTATCTTAAACACTATTATTTTTAGCCCTTTCTTTGCCTCATTACCTTATGATGCACTCTCATGTTATGGTTCACACTTGATTGTTGAGGGCGCACTACATCCTTAAACCTTGCATTCCACAATTTATGCTCTATGTTTCATGACATATCTTTCTAGCATCTACTCACACATGATGAACCCATTTCGATGACGTGATCTTTTTTATGGTTCATTCTTGACTACTACAGGGGCATTTATAAATAAACCTCATTTCACACACATACACTAGGGAAATGTAACTCCTCCCATATTCACATTTTACATATCACGCCATCACCTTCATAGCATTTGTATATCTTATTTTCATTTACTCTTGCTTTCTTATACTACTTATATGTTGCATTTTTCTTATAATGTTAGTAAGATACTTAATATTTCATTATTTTTTCTGCTATATACACATGCGCGTTCACTTGGTCTCTAAAATTGAACACATATATCTTACATATTTTCACATGATGTAATGATGCGAAACACTCGTACCTTTTACCAATCATCTTTGAGGCTTCTATAGGTATATAATTTTACTAATCTACATATTACATGTTTTATTACTACATTGTTACTTCTCATTACAACTACTTTATTTATCGCTAATATATACATGTTTTGACATACTCTTTATCTTTCTAAGATGCTAATGGGTGCTTCATGTGTAGCATTTTCTTTGTAGGAATATATACAACCATTGTTATTTGATACACTTTGCTTGATATTTTTTGTTATTATGTGCTACTATTTACGGGATATGCCCTATGTCTTGAGTGATCATAGTATGCTTTTGGCCACTTTGGTCTTGATTGTATTGTGAAATTGTGAGTTTTGCCCCATGTTTGAAACCCACTTTTCTCGGTCCATCTTGTTTGCACACTTAATTATTTATTGTTGGAGATCAAATTTGCACCTTGTACCGAGTGATAGACAACTCAGGGATTTTGAGGCAACATGGGAATGCCTCCAAGTTTTGGGACCTTACACTGTGAGAAATACCTTTGGAGAAGGTCAATTCCTCTACCTTATCCTAATGCTAAACCTACTCCTAATACAAAAATCAAATCCTAAACTAAACATGCCAAGGGACCAAGGATAGAAGGAGATGTAGAAAGGGGAAATCCTAAGTTAAAAGGTGGTGATAACACCAAGAAAAGGGTGACAAAAATTGAACACAATCAAAATGGAGCCTGCAAATGAGATAAATATACACAATCCATTACAACGATAAGAAGGCAAGAATACAAATAGAAAGAGCTAGGAAGATAAAATGTGCCAAAAACAAATTTTCATTACTTAAAATATGGGCAATCCATTATAGTTGAAATATAAGGTAGAAGCATTTACAGAGGCCAAAATGAAGGCTCAAAGTTTATAGCTTCTTGAGAGACCATTTTGACATGGTTCCTTTGAGATAAGAATGTCCATCCTCTTTCAAAATGAAATATTTTACAATATATAATAGAAGAGAAGAAAGAAAAGAGGGAAAGGAGAGACACATGAATTTTCAAACTATTAACCACGAAATTCTACATTGAAGTCTTCTGTAAAGCACATGGTCACTCTAGAAGTCCATTACTATGTCAATTACCTCTTATAAAAGGAAATGAAGCCATGATTCATCAATTCTAGTGGTTGAGCTATCTGATTTAATTGTTTGCGTGCTCAAGACTACTCTTTTATCCTTTAGAAGTTGTGTTTAGTATTTTTCCCCATTAAATGCCACCAAAATCCAAATATTATTGCATATAATTCAAGGCTCAAGGAAACCTTTCCAACGATATAATATTTTTCAAATTTTGCATGTTGGGAAGCACATGAATTTGACATTTGGCAGCCTCTAATTAGCTCAAGGATCGGTCTCTACCAATGTTTGCAAAACTTTTCCTTTTTCCATGTGTCCATCTTCCATTGGATCACCGCTCAGCTTTACTTCCCTTTACTTTTCATTCATTTCCTTGTAATTTGTCTTCATTTTTGTCCTTTATGAAATACAAGCCAATAAGACCCTGACATGTTTCTTTGCAAATGTCGAATGTCTCTCGACCTTATCAACTCCTTTATAAATGAGAATATTTCCATGCACCTTCACAATTCACCTTTAAACTAGTCCCCGATGACCACTACAAAGTGTGAGCCAATGAGAAGGCTCCACTCTCTTCACATGTCGGGTCCTTTTATTTTCCCTTTTGACACCCGCAAAGAACTAACCAATAAGGAAGCTCCACACATTTTGGGTTGTCGTATTTTATTAGTTCTTTATTGACAATTCTGTAAAGTGAGAGCCACATAGAAAAAATCCATGCAGGTTCATAGTGTCAAAATTTCTTGATTATGGACTAACACGTGTGAAGCACAAGCCAATAAGAAACACCCACATACCTTTGTAGTGTTAGTGTGTCAAACTTCCCTTTTATCTTCCCAATTTTAGATCGGGAGAAGTTAACCAATGAAATGGCTCCGGTATCTTCGGACTTTTCATTTTTAGAGTTTGATGGCTTCACACCACAAGTTGCTACGTTGAGGGAATTATAATTTTTTTCTCTTGAATTACTACCATGTAACCCTTTATTAGCCTTTCTGAATTTTAATTAACCCCACCGTGACACAAAACCGATGCATTATGAAACACAATTTAGTCTAAGAACTTGACATCCACAGTAATCCAAAAGCCTTGAGGAAAGCGAGAATCCAACTACATGTCTAGCTTAGACCACTAACCTTTTGACATGTGGTCCTACTAATATTGCATTGAATTTGATGGGCATATGAACGTTAGTCGCCTTTTAAAGTGACCCACCAATGAATTGGATAATTCTCCCATGGGTTTTAAAATCCAACAACTGGTGCTTTTGGGAAGTGAAATTTGATGGTCGTTTGAACATCCTAGTCCTGTTAAAAAATGGTTAAATCCATTTTTAATGTGTTATAAAAATCAACCCATGGGGAAAATTTGGGATAATAGTTACAAATTCTTCTTTTACATACTAGCTATTTTTACTACTAACACTTGTACTAGCCTACTTTATTTGCATGTGCCTTGGCTTTTACCATGCACATATCGTACCCCATGTAGGTATCCATTTAATATCAACATCAAGTCATCTCCTTTGGGCCGCATTATCCTATAGTTTTTGTATGCACCCCAAACAAGGAGGGCATACATTAAATGAAAAATCAACCCTACAATAGCTCATAGCTACAATTCATATCAACACAATACAGAAAAAAATCATACAATCACAAAATAGTCAAGAATCAGATTTGGAATTCATACACAGTAAAGATACTAGCACCTAGACCTAGACACAAGTACCTAGTTGCTCCTTTCCTCCCCTTGGCACTAATGTCCTAGGGGAAGAAACAAACATTTTCTCATTACATCATTGTTTACAAAAAAATTTAGAGCAGTTCTATAGTGGCAAGCATTAGCCTCTAGATGCATAATTCATTCTATCTCCTATAATCAGTTATAATACATAACAACAAGGAGCAACACGAGATGTACCATCTGTAGTGGTGCTCATTTGGGAAGCAGTCATGGATGGAGAGAAAAACTAGACCTCTTTCCCCAACACTCTTCTCCCGTGGCATGACATCACCCAAAACTCATACTTGGCATGAGATTGCCCAAAAAAATTACACTTGGCATGAGATAAAAAAAAAAATCACTCCTGGTATGGTATCCCCCAAAAACTCACCCTTTACAACATTTCAAGACATCTTTCTATCCTTTACACTCTTATACATCAAGTGCACACTTTCCTTTTTACATACTTTCACACTTTTACATACTTATACATGATTTACTTAGATTTTTCATATACAAGACTTTGACTACTCTTTCGCTCTTCTTTTACAGTTTTGTCTTTAATACGTAATAATAAGTAACCTACATCAATAAATACAAGTACAACAATAGAAACAATCTACACATGTGCTTCACCCCTAGGGTCCACTTCCCTTTGTCCTAGTCTTCACGCTTCACATTACGATCTCCTCATGCTTCACTTGTCCACTCAGCACACTATTCACTACACTCTCTACTGGGATCATAAATTACATATCTTCTGAATACTTTATGTTATTAAGTATTCATTCAACATCATAAATTTGGTGCAAAACATAGTCACAAAATATATGCACTTGGGTACATTTCTAGGTCCTAAAAGCATGCTAGCATTTACATGATTCCTAAGTAAGAAAACTAGTAATTAATAACTTCTTGTAGCCTATTACTTTTTCTTCTCCACTTGTATTGGCTTTATACATCTTACACTCTTTATGGCATTTAACTTTTTTATTTTTCTATGGCTTTGGACACTAGTGTCGAACTCCTATCCTCCTAGGCACTCTTATCCCTCTTTATTATTTTCTTATCCTTTTGGACCCCTTTCACTTCTTAATTAATTTTTATCACTTTGGGTTGACCTTTCAATTGTCAATTATGAAATTCAAACAAGGGAATCATATAAATACATAGTTATGATTTCAAAATGGGGGATCAAGCACTAAACATTACATACTACCACCTACGCTAGCATTGAAAGGCACAAGAGCACCAAAGGCATACATATAACATCCATTCAAAGGAAAAGGTTACATAATTTTGCATATACAACATAGGAATGGGAATTATATTCTATTCCATCCACACATATTATATTTTGGTACCCAAATATACACCCCCTTTTTGGTCAGGGTTGCATCAACACTTGAAGTGGGATGCTCTAAGTATGATAGACTTGTTGTTTTGCAATTTGGGGAAGATGTATGACAAACTTATTTAAAACCGGGCGTTGGAGGGACTGGGTAGCACGTATAAAGGGGATGACCTTCCCTACTACTTTAGGTCCTACCTTTAACCAAGGTGAGAGAACCCATTTTGTAACTGAATTTGTAAGAAAGATAGGTGGAATCACAGTTTCTTGGCCTTATTTTTGAGATTTGGAGGTCAGTCTTGAATGAACATGGTCAATGTATGCACTACTTAACTCTCATGAGTTTTCACACTAAATAATGCAAATGTCACTCAAGTAGGACTCAAGGTTACTCTAGACAATGGAAAGGTCTTTCTACTTCTGTATCTTCATGAAGAAGGGAAGTAAAAATGGTAAAGTCCCTTAGCAAATGTTCATAGACAGAGAAAATAGAAGTGGTTCAGGAAGGATTTAACAATTGTAGGATTTTATTTGTGTAGGAGTGGGAGATTAAAGTAGGATAAATTTGATTATACAAAATTCTCAACAAACTTTAACATTGTCAGAAAATTGCTCAAGGTAAAAAGAACACATCAAATAACCAGTAGCAGCCCTTTAACTAGAAGATATGCACTCATGGAAGCCCAAGAATACATGCTTTCACACAATATTTAAGAAATCAAACACAAAATATCATGTTAACCTCTCAATAAAATATTGACAATTCCTGATCCATTACACCCAAGATTCACTCAAAGACTTACAAAAATCCTCTCAACAAAATGGATGCATTGTGAATTTAAAATTGTTTATCACACTATGAAAGGAAATATCTTCTCACAACATGATTGCAGTTGCCACAACACCACCACAAGGAAAATATATAGTGTAATTCAAAGGAATTATCAACACAAGATTGCAACATGACATACAAATGGTTCATTTAAATTATATCACCAAGAAACAAAGATAACAATGCTCATGAACATACATAGTTTATCTCAAGATTTTCAGATTTCTCAGCAAGGGAAAATAAAACCTATGATCTCAATGCTTGTCAATGGCTGTACACTTGCAACCATCTTGACATAAGAATATTTGAAAGGTGAAACAAAAACATAGGTATCTCAATTTGATTCAAGTTTTTAAGAATGTGTATTAGTTTTACTGTTTCTTCCAAAAAAATAGAAAATTTAACCCCCCCTCGATATGAGAACATTCTGCCTCATATCTATAAAATATTTTGTTCTCTTTTTTATTTTTTCCCCAAAGCTTTGAATATTTCCAAAGAATATTTTTGAGGAGAAATATTTGATTTTATCACTTTTGAAAATATCTTATTCCCTATCATGCCATGTGGAGAGATTTTTACAAATGTTGCAGTGTATGTTTTTTTTCCTCCTGATGAATGGGATGCTTATGTCATTTATTTGACATCACCAACTTGGTAATTTCTATTTTGGGTAAGTAGGGAAAACTTTTTAAATGATTTTTGAGCACCCCCAAATAATTTGATTTGATGTTAATCATTCCCGCCTTTTGGGAATCTACCTCGAAACACACACAATCATTTTCATATCTTTTTGAGATGAGTATTTCCACATGTGTTGTGTTACATCAAGACAATTTCCTCCTTTTTGTATGATATCAGTTTTACTTCAAACTTATCTCCTTCATGTAGGTATCACAAAAATCTCAATGATCAACTTACCATGATTATGCTCAACTTAAATTTTCAGCTTTATCTTTACTATAAATTTCCACCATTTCTTCCATGATTCATGTCTCTTCTTTCTTAGTGAGATCTTTGTTCTCGCAATATGGTTGAGTAACATTAACATCCAGTTTGAAAGAACTTTCCTCCAAGGATCTAAACTCAGTTTTTGATTTATCGGGCCCAGATGAAGCATTCGTAAGAATGCTATTTGGAATTGTAGACCTTAAAACTATGATGGGCCATTGATAGCTCAAGTTGTTTGAGTGACACTGATTTAAATACTAATAAGGATTATTCCCATATTTTCTACTTTCCAAATGATGTACTTTCATCTTTTCAGGTGGGAGCATCAAAAGAATCCCAAGGTGTTGAAGTAGTTTTGGCTCAAGATTAGGCCGAATGTGAAGGGTGTAGTTGATAACACATGCCCTTTCATTTGCAAGAATTCACTGTGAAGGATATTCCTTCAAAATCTTATGTACTTGGTAAGGGGTTTTTATAGACACTATGCCTACTCTTTTTGTAAGGTGACTGAGTTAGAGCAATGTGTTTCTACTTTGGATAAGAAACCAATAGAATCTATGCCTTCACAATCTCTGGGGGCATCATCACTCTTTATGAAGAAATGTAGGGGTGAGTCTAGCTCCAAACCTCCTACTCAATCTGCTCCAAAAACCACCGTGATTGCACTCCCAGCCACAACAAACACTTCCATTTCACCCTCTACCTTTAAAGCATCAGGGAAAAGGCACTTTCCAGGGGTGGTTTGGATCTCCACGAGTGGGTTTATTCTTACGAGAATAAAATGGAACTTATTGGCATGTTGGGTGGTCCTAGAGAAAATATTGACAATATCGTGGCTCTAGGCATGTCTCATGGTCTGCAGGGAAATTTTAATGGAATTTGGGACGAGAAGAAATCGTACTCTAGGAAGAATAGGTTTTTAAATAAAGTTCCTTCTTTCAGGGAGGATTTCTTAATAGTAGAAGACTAGGTATCTTTTCCTTAGTCCCTTTTGGTATAATGTCAAGAATGTATGTAAAAATTTTCTAGGTTGGGGCCCCTATAGAACCCCATTTTTTCATTTTCAAATGCAAAATATTTAAGATGTTATAATGAATTTCATGTTAATAATAGATATAGAATTCTATTAAAACAAAATGAAATCCTACTGCATTGTTCCACATTACATACATAATTGAAAATCACAATTTAAAACAATATTCAATCACAAGCATAAAAATATCAATCGAAAAGGAAAGTTTTTTAGAACATATAAGCATAAGCTTGCTCATGGTATATTAGGGCTGATTTCAAGTTCCTTGACACTATTTTGTTGTGTTTCTTATAATCTTCCATAGTATGCATCTGTAGACACAAAATTATGCACTTTACACATAATTTAGCCTGGTCTTATACTACTATTTAGAAGGTTCTCAAGTGGATAAAGTACTAATTAATTCCACCTTTTGTCCATCTTTATTTTATATTTTATTTCATAGTTCCCATGTATTTTCCAACACTTATCTTCCCATTTCACAACTACCCCATTATTCTATCCTAAAATTAGGGTGCCCCAATCTATGCAAATCCCCTTTCGCTCATTTTTGGGTCATTTCTAGTTGTTGGTCATCTTTATCTTTTTCCTAGTCAGTCTTGTCAGGATTAATTACGAAATTAATTTTGAGAGCCCTATAAATATAAACTTATAAAACCATAATGAGGGTCCTAGGTCCTATCATTACACACTACTATCACTACATCTAGAGTTGCATCCATTACATCACTTGCATCCACATAGTGTCATGCATTAAGGCTAGGAGATCTGAATCACACACACTACATAGGGGGAGGGATTCTATTCTATTCCATGTACACATGCTATTTACATTTTCTATAGTTACTATTTCTCGCTACTTCACAAAGTACGACTGACATGAGAACACCTAGGGCATGACATGTACACACATGCCAAAACTACATCCGGGTCCAAAATGTAGTGCAACGCTCAATGATAAGATCACTAGTTTGGTGGCTGAGGCTAGTCTCGACCCATTCATTTGCATATTTTTATTTTTCTAGGGTTTTATACTTCTCTTTGCATTGTAGGTCATTTTCTAGCTCATCTCGGAAGATCCAGTGATGACAAACAAGGAAGGTTTGGAACCAAATTATGACCATACTAGTTATAGGTTTTGATCATTTACAGTGATTAGAGCACCCAGGATTGCATGCTAGGGTGCCCAAGACACTCCCAAGTTCCCCGTCACTTCAGATATTCCAAGTATTCCCTTCATAGGGTCCTTGAGTGTTCATCTACACTTCCATATTTTATTCTCATATCTGTGACACTATGTGACCATCTATAACAATCAGCTAAGTCATTTCTCTCTCTTCTCTTGCACATCTAGGGTTTCATTTTACTTAGCATATTTATTTGCATCTACTTCATGTTATTTACTACATTTATACAATGTTTTAGTCCTCCTAATTAGATTAACTAGGGTTACTATTTCTTAGCATATAGTTATATTTTAGTTAATCATTTTGGTGAACCCGACGTCTTTCACGCTTAGGATTCTTATTCTTCTTATATCATGGGTCAAGCTTCTTTATCTGATTTACTTAAGAGATATCCCACTTGTCAGGCTATTTTCCAACAATCCCTAGACACCAAGTATTTTGATGACAATATGCCACCACATGAATTAAGTGTTATGCTTCATTGTTTCTTTGTCGACCCTAATCTTGATGACCCTCCATCTAACCAACCTATCTTAGAATTGATTCATGCCTTGCATGCCAAATTTACTATCATGGAATCCACAATCAAATCACTTATATCTGCATGTCAACCATTTGAGAATGGTTCTTAATCATGTACATCCTCCATCCAATCTATGGAATCAACAATCACATATCTTAGATCTAAACTCCAACAACTTAAGGATGCTTCTCAATCACATATATCCTCTATTCAATCTATGGAATCCACCATCACATCCCTTAGATATGAAATTCAATAGCTTAAGGATGCTTCTCAATCACATGTTTGTTCTTCTTCGACATCTCCTATTCAATCTATGTCCACTACATGTCATATAGTTGAACCTCAAGTCATGCCATCACCAGAACCTCTCATACTTGATCACAATGCTAAGCCACATGAAATTCTAGCCCAAATTCTTAGTCATCAATTGATTCTTCTACCACCTACTCATTTTTATCCTCCTTATTGGCAAGCAAAACACCAAGATCATCCATATTGCCATTATCATCAAATCAATGGGCATAATGACCATGATTTCTATGTTTTACGATGTAGAATCAAACATCTTGAGTGTCAGGGCTTTATCTCATTTAATGGAAAACATCCTATTGCATGCCCACCTACAAATACTACATCTAAATGGGCTCCAAAATCTGCTCCTTCTACATCTAAGGACCCCCACCCTATCGATTCTCATACACATTCTTCGGTTAGTCAAGAGCCACCTAAGCAACAACCTCTCCAAATTAGTTCACCATCTCCTCCTACTCCATCCTCTACAACATTACCAAATCAAAACAAGTCATCACTTCTTAATTTTTCTCTACATCACATCCTATTACTAAGATTTCTATTGTATTACCAAGTCAAGCTAAGAAACCTCCTATTAAGGATGATCTCATTCCTACTTCATCAAAGGTATCTATAATAGCATTACAATATCATTAGGCCATGCTCATCAACCACCTCCTAAAGTTAAGATATTTATTCCAACATCCACTTTAGACCTTACATACATTGATAATTGGGACTCAGATGACATTTACCATGATGATGAACCATGTGATGATCATACTTATATTTCCAATCCCATCACTTTTGTTAAGGAAAATACTTCATACACTGACCCACTTAGTGTCTCTTGATTAGACCTTCATCATGTAAATACTTGGGGGGTCACAACAATCACACATTTCCCCCTCACCTAGCATCTATCCTCTTAACATTTTCACATAGGAATATTCATCATGTATTGTAGCACCATCACTACCCAATGACACACTCTTGTGCTTTGGTTCACATTGGACTATTGAGGGATTACCATTACACTAAACCCCACACATTGCACTATAGGTCTTACACACTTACATTTTATCATCATAGTCTACATCCTACATTATCTTATACATTTCTCATCTCGTAGTCATCTATACATCATCTATCTCACCCATGCTACACTAGTCATCATTATATATGAGTCTAGTTTTATATTTCATCCATACATTCTATATTTATGCTAGGTCACATTATCTATGGGTCTAGCTTTACCTATCATCACTACATATTCTATCTACACCTATATTCACATCTTACATTATATAGCACATCTATCCATCATATACATTCCACATACTACACTAGATTCCATTGTATATGGGTCTAGTTCCATCTATCATCCTTACATATTCTATACACCTATTGGTGTATTCCATACATTACACATGCTACATATCTTACATTGTATTTTTACACCGCACCTTTGCACTTTGTATTCATCAATTGGTCATTTTTTACTATATTTTCTTCTAGGTGTTACACTCACTACCCTATGATGCACTTTAGTTCCTCGGTCCATACTTGATTGCCGAGGGTTTACCAATCAAATGGACCTTACATTCACCACTGTGAAATTTTCCTCATACACCTTAGGTTAAATTGTCACCCCTTCTTAACATCTTGTAGTGGTATACGCTTTAGGCTAAATCACCACCCCCATTCTATCATTTGATAGTGGCCTACACCTTAGGGTACATCACCACTCCCTTCTTGTTCATCCCATAGTGACATACGCTTTAGGATAAATCGTCACCCATTTTCACCTTTTCATTTCATAGTGATATATGCTTGGGGATAAATCATCACTCTTCCATTCAACAAGTTATGGTATACAGTTAGGATATAGGGTCTATTCACATATTTCTATATATCTCATCCCCATACACTCATTCTATAGTGATATACACTTAGGGATAAATCATCACTCTTCCATTCAAAAGGTTGTGGTATATGCTTAGGCTATAGGGTCCACACATATCTTTCCATATGTATCCTCATCATCCACTCATTCTATAGTGATATACACTTAGGGATAAATCATCACTCCTCCATTCAATAAGTCATGGTATATGCTTCAGCTATAGGGTCCATGCACACCTTCCCACATGTCACATTTCATCACCACTACATATATACACTCATCACAACACGCTAGATACAACCTACACTACTTGACCATTTCCCGATGACACACTCTCATTTACGTTACATTCATGACTGCCGAGGGGGAAAATGAACCTCAATACATACATTTCCATCCAATTGGGGGAACATTTCTCCTATCATTCCATTTTTCATTCCATTCCATCCATCCACAACATACCCCATTATCTTGGTAACATTTACTCTTTCTTACTACTATTTTTCATGCTCAATTTATTACACATGTTAGCTTGCTTTCTTATATGTCATTATCTTACACAAAAGCACTTTCACATCTTGGTTTAGTGTGATCACAAATATAAGACTCTACGCATGACATGGATGCTCATCTTCTACCCTTCCTATCTTGGTCACTAGGGGCATCCACAATCATCTCACTGGGTGTTATTGTTTCATTTTTTACTTAGCATCTTATAATACTTGTTCATGCACGCTTTGACATATTGGTTATCACTCTAACATGCTAATGGGTGTTCCATGTACATCAATTTTTTTACATGATTACATGTTTCGTGACTACTTGTTTGTTTCTACTTGTCTGCTTTTTTTACCATTGTATGTGGGATTTTCCCTTTAATTGTGTGAACACTTGTATGTTATTTGTATCCATGATGGCATTGCATGTCTTATAACATCGTGAGTGATGTCCCATGTTTGAATACCACTTTGTGTGGTCTACTTGTTTTCTTACATGTTTGCACTACTATATTTGGTAGTTTCTACATTTTCTACATATTTTCCATTTATTGTATGCATTTTTTGGACCAAAACATTTTTTGGCTAGCCATCCCCTTTTTGCATTCCTTGGTATCTACCAAGTGCTTCCCTTTACCCCTACAGGTATAATTCTATAGATCGAGTGCGGTTGGGTCCTCTTTTGGTGCCACATTCTCCTTTCTGCAACATCACTTGCACCCCCAAAGAGGGGGACATCATTGAGAGTTTTTCTACTAACATGACATATTTACACCGATTCGGACATAGCGAGTGAGTTGAGACTAGTCTATGAACTCCATACACAGTTTTCTTAACAGGACATGGTGTCCTTCGACAATTTTACAAAGTAGTTACAAGCTTGGGGTTATATTGGGTGTGTCTCTCTACACTTCTCCATCCAAAGTGTTAATGGATTGCATTAAAAAATGATAAGTACAGAGATCTCTTCACACATTTCAGAAGAAGTGGTTAAAGTTGGAGGATACAACACATCTCCTCCATATAATTCTTTAGCTAGGGTGGCGTGAGATTGCCAAAAACTCGCGATAGTACAAGATATCCTTCTACACCATTTTTCTTGACATGGATCAAGTGCACGTGTTCCAATTACACTTTTTAGCATATTTTACATTTGCGTACTTTACACAACATTTTTACATACATATATATTTGACTACTTGATCATTTTCTTCTTGCAAGTCTCAATATGAGAAACAAACAATCAAATTGGGGGCAATAACAACAATAGTGATAATGACAATGAAAACACATCGCTATAGGCACTTGCCTTTACTAATCATGTAGGTACACTACAGCATAACAATAGTTACACATGCGTTCTACCCTAGGTTCTCTCTCATCACTTTTTATGCATATTTTTCATCTTTAGAAGCCACACTCCACATTTTTTTTGTCATTCCACGCTTTAATCTATTTTATTGACACATATTCTTCTAAAATCGACAAAGATATCAGGTACACATCTTTATCTACTTTATGTTACCGAGCTTTCCGCTCACCAACATAAAGTGGGTGAAAAATGTAGACACAAAGTTATGCACTTTACACATAATTTATCCCGAGTCTATACTACTATTTAGAAGGTTCTCAAGTGGATAAAGTACTAATTAATTCCACCTTTTGGCCATATTTATTTTATATTTTATTTCATAGTTCCCATGTATTTTCAAACACTTATCCACCCGTTTTGTAACTACCCTATCATTCTAGCCCAAAATCAGGGCACCCTAGCCATCTTGGGCACCCGTCCCACTGGGTGCCCCGATCTATGCACATCCCCTTTCACTCCTTATTGGGTAATTTCTAGCTATTGGTCATCTTTATATTTTTCCTAGTCAGATTTATCAGGATTAAATATGAAACTAACCTTGAGAGCCCTATAAATATAAATTTATAAAACCATAATGAGGGTCTTAGGTCCTAACATTACACACTTGTTATCACTCCATATAGAGTTGCATCCATTGCATCACTTGCATCCACATAGTGCCATACATTAAGGCTAGGATATATGCATCACACACACCTAGATAGGGGGAGAGATTCTATTATATTTTATGCCACATGCTATTTACATTTTATATAGTTATTATTACTCGCTACTTCACAAAGTGCGAGTCGTGAGAGCACCTAGGGAATGCCATACACACACACACCATAAATACATCCGAGTCCAAAATGTAGTGAAACACTTAGTGATAAGACCACTACTTTTGGCGAGGTCATTCTGACCCATTCATTTACATCTTTTATTTTTCTAGGGTTTAATACTTCTCTTTACATTGCAATTCATTTTCTAGCTCATTCGGCAGATCCAACATGACAAATAAGGAAGGTTTGGAACCAACTTACAATCATACCAGTTTTAGGTTTTTAGCATTTGCATTGATCCAAACACCTAGATTGCAGACCAGGGCACCCCAGGACACTCATAGGTTCCCAGATCACTTCAGATCTACCCTTTGTAAGGTCCCTGAGTGTTCGTCTACACTTCTAGATTTTATTCTTTGACCTGTGACATTGTGTGACCATCTACAACAATCAAGTAAGCCATTTCTCTCTCTTATCATGAACATCTAGGGTTTCATTTTACTTAGCATATTTATTTGCATCTACTTCTTTTTATTTACTACATTTATACATCGTTTTAGTCCTCCTAACTATATTAACTAGGGTTACTATTTCTTATCATATAGTTATATTTTAGTTAATCAGCATCGAACCTTTGAAATATTTGGATAATGTCATCTTCATCAATCCTAACCTAGAACATGAATATCAATGCTTGCTCTCTGAGTACTCCAAATTTTATCATTATAATACTTTTTCTTATTTTCTTTGACAACTTGGTCATGTGTTTCTCCAAACCAACAAACTTTTGGACAATATCATAACTAAACATTGGATTCACTACATCAAGTTTTCCATTAACATTTTGATCAAAGGATTGTACCAGATTCTCAATGCCCCAATCACTATAGGTAAAAAAATTTCTATCAAAATCTTTCCTAACCACTCATCAAGTCTATCTGTGTGCTCTGTTATCTTTTCTCTTTCTAAATGAACAATTTCATCAATCTTCTTGAGATTTTTCACCCTTAATTTGATAGCTCCTTCATAAGTATGTTGTATTCCCCTTTCTTCGGGGAAATAATTTTTCATCTTCCACTAATTGATCATCTAATTGAACTAGTGCTTCCATTTTAGGAAGAATTCCTTCCCAGTAGTACAATTCATCTCCACATTTGTTAAGTTGGTCACTTGCATCATTGGACAATTCAGTCAGTTGTTTATAACATTCTACTACCTCTTCAATAATATTATTTCCCCTTTCAATCAACTCCTCTTTCCATTTATCCACAGCACTGGCCATTTCTCTAGCCTTATCAACCTCTTCTATAATCTGAGGTGTTATACTAGTAATAACTTCTTTCCCTTCATCTACAAGTTGTACCCATTTTTGTATGTATGAGGATAATGTTCTAACTTGTTCTTTTAATATCCTTTTAGACACCTTATCATCATCAAATTTATGCAACAAACCCTCAACAACTACTGTGTGATATCTTTTTAATGTTTCTCTAGTAGGTTTCCCCAAATGAATGTGTTGAACATCATAATCACTCATTGTGATTTCATCTTTTGATTTACCTTAGTGTGGGGTTGCAATCTCTAGAGTTCTAAGCCCTTGTCAGTCTACATGGGTCTTAGTTAATATTTTTACATTTTTGAGGTTCTTTTGGGCTTTGGGAAATTTATACTTGTGATGTCTATAACCTCTTCTAGAACAACTTATTTTTCCACATCTGAAAGCAATCCTCCTAGCCAACCAGTTGTGAGAGTGTTTCCCACTTTTTCTCCTTGTGATGCATGTTGGGGATACTCAGATAAAACTACCAAATGTTTAGATGCTTCTTGAGGTTCTTACAAAAATGTACTTCTTCTTGCATCTTGTCCACTTCTAATGTTGGCTCTTTAGATTCATCATGCATTGTTACTATTTCCAATTGCTCCTTTTCCTGCCCTTGAGTTTGGGACTGGCTAGTTATTTCTTGAGTCATACTATCAGTTGGTGTTTTTCCCTTGTCTTTATATTCTACTAGAGTAACAACCATTTCTATAGTTTCTCTAGTTGGAATTTTCACCTTGGATA
The DNA here is from genome assembly GCA_018340775.1 of Taxus wallichiana var. yunnanensis. Classification (NCBI taxonomy): domain Eukaryota; kingdom Viridiplantae; phylum Streptophyta; class Pinopsida; order Cupressales; family Taxaceae; genus Taxus; species Taxus wallichiana. The sequence continues at coordinate 88,869,909 of CM031243.1, forward strand.
ATTCCTTTTTCTTTGTACTATCTGCCTCCTGTAAAGACTAATGTTCAGTAAAAATGTCTTCCAGTATGGACCCTTAAAACTTAAATTTCTGCTTCAACATTTGATGAATGAGAAAATTCCTTCATTTTTTCATCTTCCTAAGAAATAATCTCACCTTTTACCATATATTTTTCAACTATTACATCAAAATGTTCAAGTAAGGGTACCTCCTCAAGTACATCTATGTCTATTACTTCAATTGGATTTTTCACTTTTTCATGTGATTGACTATATTAAGGTAAATATTGACCCTTAAATTGCATTGCACTTGATTCCTCTGGCCCCTTTTCTGTCATAATACTGCTAGGTTGATTAGGCATGGGAATACTATGAGTCATTTGTTCCTAAGCCACTTCTTCCACTATTCCCTTTGGAATCAAAACTATAGCTGCAATATTTGGTCGTATACGTGGATCAACTTGCATTGCTCCTTGAATTTTTGATGGCATTTCCTTCTCTAAAATCTTGCAACTAATTTCTCTTGATCCTTCATGAGTGGAACTAGAGTAATGATCTCAGGCTCTTTACTTTTAGTTTTTTATGGTTCATGACCAATTTCCTTTACCTGACTACCAATATCCCCTACCAATGGTGATATTACCTTTTCTTTCTTTGCAACCCTCTCAAAAATCTGAGGCTAGGTGCCTCCCTTTCTTTGGCACTTTACATTTTAAGTATTGGGTCAATACTTGCCACAGATCCTCTCATCTTCTTTCTTGTACTAGATGACCCTGGAAATATTACTTGTGGGAGTTCTCATTTTGGTTATACATGTCCCCTTAGTTTGTATAGGAACTTCCTGAGTGATAGGGGAATTCTGCATGTATTTCAAAATAATTTCCTTTGTCCTTTATTTCAATGTAGATATAGAATTTCCAGTCCCACCAGTAGTAGCAATCCCCTCATCAATTATTCCTAGGCTGGGTTTCTTGGTGGGAAATTGAGGATCTCTTCCTCCTAATGGATCAATCTTATCAACTCCTTCTTTTAAAGGGGGAAGATCCTCCTTCAAAATTCCCAAATATTTGAACTCATTTAATACCTTTGTATTTTGTATGGACAAATCCATACCTTTTCCTTGCAACCAAGTCAAGGTCTGTCTCATCACATTGGCTATTCTTTCATATGGATTGTCTGATTCTTCCTCATCCCAGACTATGGGAGAAATTGGTTGTGCCTCAATATTATGGTCAATATAATATTGACTCACTTTGTCTGTTGATCATCTTCTACTCCTTGAGGTACTACAATAATCTTGAAGTCAATAATCTACCTAAGATTCATCCTTGAGAAATCTCTAATTTTGACTTCTTCTTCATCTCGTAGTTCATCCAATAATCTTCAAAATGAGGTTCATGTTCATATGAACTCCCCAAAGTTGAGCTAACAACCCATCTGATGTCATATTGGGACCTTGGTTCAAATTTTTCCATTTCAAATATTTCCATCTCTTCTTCTAGTAATCTAGATCTTTTGCAATGGAGGGACAAGAATACCTCCCAATCCTGATAGGAAATTTAATATTGGTCTTATGATTTCCTATAATTAATTTGTGCACTAGTGCTAATTTCCTTGAAATCTCACATAGGGCCCACTTGTCATCTACATATCTAGGAAATTTACATGGTTTCCCATCAAATCCACTAGCTCTAATATAAGTGAAAAACTTGTGCTGAATAAAGAAGCAACCATACTCTAATATTACATTCCTAACCTCTTCAAATATTCTGTATTGCTCCCATTCAGGTTTGAAAAGACATATTACATGTGCAAAAATGCATCATTTACTTGCCTCACATTTCCTTTCTAGTTGTTTAGACATAGCTGGGGTAGACATCATATACTTTACTATCTTTGAAGCATTCCTTTTGTGGGAGGCCAAGGAAAAGCTTATGACCTGCAATATTGTAGATGAAGTATGACATCATATAGAACTCAAGATCAGTAATGAAATCCATGTTGATTTTTTCAGCTAATTCAAAAATTTATGTGTGGATTGATGTAGCTATGAGTGTTTCCCAGCAAATACTTCCTTTATTCTCCAAGATAACCCATATATATGGACACATCCATTCTTTGAATTCATAATCCTTGTCCATGCCAACCATTCTACTCAATAACATAATTATGTCTTCCACTTCCTCCATGAATTGTGATCTAACCAAATTCTTAGGAATTCTTGTGGTATCCTTTCTATCTATCAACAACCATTTTGTATTCATGATTCTGGCATAGTATTTATTTTTGGCCTCGTAATATTTAAGGGTTGATTCTATGCTTATGGTTATTAGTCTCAAAATTATCACTAGCCCTAACATTAATCTAAATTATTTAGGTCTTAGGGTCAACACTCCTTCACCACTTCCATCCAAGAATTCCCTTTTTTTGGATCATATTTTTCATCACAGATTCTTACCGGCTCAAGACAATGCATAGATGGAGGTTAAGTAGTGGCTAGGGAAATGTGGCTAGCATTAATGAATTCCATGAATTCACTTTATTGGGATCATGGAGCCTTCGCAAAAAGTCATCCAAATTAGCATTTAACAAATTTATGTCTGTAATTTTGTCCAGATTACTAGTAATACTAGAGGCAACGTCAAATCTTGACACCATGGTTTGAATTCTATATGCTTTAATTTCCCCTCTTAATTCCTTACAAATTATAAATCAAGTAATAAGAACACGAACACAATGCAATAACTTACTCATTCCTCATGAAAAATTTGTGAAATTATCCCTTTCTTCCATAACTCCAAGTTATTTGGCTCAATGTCACCACCTCACAGTCAATTTTTCTTCACTCTTTCACAAATTTTCATTGCTAGGGCATAAAAATTTCTCGTAAGCAAGGTAGAAGCTAGAAATGATCGAAAAACCTTTTAAAATTCATACCTTGATCTGTATGCATGAATTTATGGTGGTATCCATTAATTATTTTAAATCCTGACCCTTCGATCTGTTCATCCTTTTGAATTTGAACCATCCATGTGGTTTGATCTAACACATGGCGAAGCCGCGGGTTTATTTGCAATTTTTTATGTTTTCTTGAATGGTTGTGGGCTGCAAGTTTGACCCAAACACCCACCCATTGAAATTAATTTAAATACTAACATGTGTCTTCTATCGAGCCTCGAGATATATTTCCACTTAGTATTATATTGGGCTGTGATGTAAAAGTGTACCGATACTCTGTATCCCCGCTCTAATCATATTTAAACATGTGTTCCTTTCATTGAGCATGGTTTTATTCACACTTTGCAATGAATAACTGAAATATTCCTTAGAATATTTCATCGGGCTTCGAGTTTGACCTACATTTTACGGTGATTAAGTAACTTGTGTAATTGTGAAAATACAACCCGACATAGCGCAACCAATTAAATCATGCCACATATCTTCGGGCATTGGTGAAAAAAGTGCAATTTGCACTGAAGATCAAGGAATGACATACAAGATGAATTTTCAAGGATCAACACAATCATTCGACAATGATTTCTTGGATACTTCTCTAAAACAGTATGGTTACAATTTCCTTGACTAAAAAGAGGATTTACACTAGATTTACAATCAAAAAGTGTTTTTTTCTTGGTTTAACATGGGTTCATCATCTGGACACACATGTTTTAGAATTCTAATAGAGGACATGAAAATTTTCAAAGGCATATTTTAAATCAAAGGAGCGATCTCAAAACAAGCACCAACACTATTAATTTTCTACATTCCAAATCTAAACCGCTATCATTTGTGCAACTTGCACAAGGGTATCATAGGGCATCATTTCTATAAACACACACACACACACACACACACACACACACACACACACACACACAAAAGAACTACATGGAGTTTGAGATATAGTGAAGTGATCGATCTTAATCTCACTATTTGAGTGAACGTCAGGGTTAGTTTGAATCCCCATTCTACATTTTACTTTTTAGGTTTGATGTGGTTTGTGGGTATGTACATGTGAAATTATTTCTTACAAGTTATAAGTATACTTGGAAATAAAAGAGTGAAAACAGTGTGTCCAAGTAGCAATCATTTGTAAACCTCCTCCTATAAAAAAAGACAAGATCTAGAGCATGAACACGGACACTAGCGCCAATATCTAGACACCAATGCATGGGTGCTAATGTTCTATCCTAGAAAGTAGTGTCGGCATAGTTCTAAATCTTAAAATCTCCAACTTATATTGATGACATTGTTTTCAGTATGTTCCAGCAATTCTTCAACCTAGATCACTTCCTATTCACTCAAAAATCAGCTAATTCCTTTTATCTCTCCTTCTTGCTTAGGGTTTCATATTGCACATGCTTTATTACTTTTGTCTCATTGTATACTAACACTTTTACATTATAAGGAACAATATTTACTATACAATAATATTTGATTAATTCAATTTAAATTAAATCAACCTCTTTCATGAGAATAATTCAAACTAGACAACATGCATCTGTTGGTGAAGCCTTTGAATATTTGCGATTGGATCCAATAAGAATAAGAATCGAGACTCACACGTAGATCTCCATCTCTCATGCCTGAGATATCTTTCCACACCCTTGGTAGACCTTTCACGTGCTCATCTAGAGTCTTAAGACCCATCAAAATCATGGCACATAAGAGACGTATGCCCTTTATCGGCTTCAATGGTGGTATCCACTTGGCTCTTAACGTGCAACATGATATACTAGTGGCTACACTCAAAAGTATTCCATTTTTCATTGGTGAGAATTAAACTACTCCTACTAATCACATTTAAGATATTACAAATGTTTAATCAGTTCATCTAGTTACAGAAGATGATGTTGTAATTAGGCTACTAGCTTCTTCACTCAAAAGAAAAGTGCTTCAATGGTACCAAATTTTAATACCTACCACTATTCACAACTGGGATGAGCTAGGCACTGTACTTTGCAATCAGTTTGAGGAGAAAGAAAACAACATATCCTTATTATAAAAACTCACAAAAATTAAGAAAGATCCTAATGAGCTCATGGTTAACTTCAAATTCAGATTTAAGAAAACATGGGACATAATTCCTCTTCTCTTAAGGCCAACTCCACAAGGTGCTTTTCTCTATTTTTTAAGAGCATTGAATTCTCATATAGCATTTATGATACAATATATGGATGGTATGCAATTTCTTGATGCCTACCTCATAGTCATTAGAGATAAAAAAATTAATCCAAGTTTGTAAGATAACCCCTAGATTATATAGGCCTTTGTTTCTTGAATTGCCTCAAGTTTCATGACCTTATTTTTCTCCCATTCTGAGTAAATTTCCTAACTCATTTCCTCCACATCATACTCTCCCCAAAAGAAGAAAGAAGATGAAGAGATAAAAATCTGGTTAATAAATTTGTCTAACAAAGTTATATCTTTAGACAAACAACAAGCTCAGTCCTTTATAAATAATCTGAATCAAGGATTAAATCGAAGTTATTAGTTATTTATAAATCAATATCCAAATTAGAAGTATGGGAAAAATCATCGAGAATGATATATGGCAACGCATCAAAATTTAGTTCTCCCTCTTCGAATAGTCTCTCTTGCACAACCACTTCTAACGCCCATCGCAAGAAAATCATTGGTTCTAGTGTAAACTAATATGGTTCAAGAGACATAATTGTGTTTTCCTTTTAATTTTTCACACATTTAATATAATTTCATAAATGATTTCTACACGCAAGCCTTCATGATTCAAAATTCTTCCAATCATGAACCATCAATGAGCGTGCACTAACTCGATGATGAAAAAGTTCATGAGGTCAATCCTAAGACTAATCTAATTTTTTTGGGGTTAATGAAGTCTACGTAATGAATCAAGCTATGGATAGTTTCAAAGGCACCAGTCCCTCTTAGAGTATTTTTATAGAATGTTAGCATGATGGTGCATATAGATATCCAGATTCATTATCAATAGTAAATAACATCAGTGCATAAACCAGATCTAGTTCTTATAATAGATATAGAATGAACTAAACAATGACTATAACAAGATTTACCATGCAAGAACTAGATTCAGTCATGTTCAACACCATTATCCAGCTAATATGAACCATTGTATTAAGTATTGTAAAACACAAAATATTCTTACATTACATAAGTATCTCCATGAGTCATGCGCGTGACAAAACCAACAACATAACTCTACCATAGTTTTCATATACTAACCGTGCAAATCAATACATATATATAAGGGTGGGGACTTTCCCTTCACCACCATGCACTTCTCAAAATAGGTCACATGCTAATAATAGCCATGCACCTTTACAATAGGATGCACAACATGCAAGTTTCTAACAATAGACTTCTATAGTTAACTCTGAGTAGAAATCCTATTATTAGCCTAAACTATGCATGGTGCTCAGTTGTTGCTTGTTCCCAAAATACCATTACATGGACCACAAGTCTTCATGTCTTTGTGTGCTCAGCATGCTAACTCCAAAAATATCCCTTATCCAAAAATGGCTAAGTCTTGATCCTAGGCGCTCTAATCCTATCATAGCATGCATGCGCTCTTCCAACGCCCTACATTTGTGTGCCCAATACTTAGGCCATTTTTTTCGCTCAACATTACCCCACACTAGAGTACATTTCATCCCGATAATGGGTAATCACCTTGTCACTCCAAATAATATAGGATAAATGAAAGAAAGAATCAAGGAATAAAGAATATGGTGAGCCATTTTATTGTGTACCCTTCTCATCTTTCTAGTAGAATGAATTCTGGATATTCACTTTGTATTTCTCCCTCAAACTCATACCAGTCCTTAAGCGTTGCATTGGTCTTGTCTTTTCAGGATGTCCACAACGATGTCATCTAACTCATCCATAGTCATGCTTCCACCTTCACTTTTCAAAATTCTAAGGATGTTGGCCATACCTGAGACCATCCCTTCCATGACATCCACCTTCATGGAAATGAGCTTCCCGATGCCCTTGATCCGATCCATATGTTGTTTCCTCACAGCATCCAGCAGTGTGTCACACTTTGTTTCTACCAAGGTAACTCATTCTATGTGCACCTCGAGTGTTTCATCCTTTTCCACCTATAGAACTTCATTCTCCTCTACCTTTTTCCTTTCCTGTATTAAGTTATCGTGCATTGTACACATGGCTAATATTGTATATCCACCTTCTTCATTTCATCTTTTAAGGCTTGTAAAACTACCTCGTAGTTGGATATATTTCTTGTAATAGAATCCTTGACCCTTGATGCTTCTTCCACAACATTTTTTTCTTAGGAGGTGTGATGGTCCTTCCTCCAGAAGTAGGTGAACTATTGTTGTGCAGATAGTGTAACTCAGACTTGAAGTCCCGAGGCACCTTCTCCTAAAAATGGGTCTCTTCTACAAAATCTCATATGTGATCTACTCCACCATATTTTTAACATTTTGGGCCTCACTACTACATTATCTCACTCCGAGTGAAACTTGATCTTGTGTTTTTTTTCCTCCTTATCATCTAATAACACCATATTTTTTCCACCTTATCAATATTTTGGCACGCTACTTCTATTGACACTTTGACCAATGTGTTACCCACATGTTCATCTAAAAAATGTGTTGGCTTAATAGTCACATGGTGTGTGTAAGGTACCTTCCTCATCTTCTTTCAAACTACATGCCTCCTCGTAGACATCAAAATAGGCTCATCCATGTGAGTCTACATACTCTAGGATAGTTTTTGTGAGTGCATGTGTTGGCCATTTCTAGGTCCATCCAATCCCAACCATATAACTACTTTTTTTGGAAGATTACTCTGGAAGCGGGGTGAATAATTTTTGAAGGGTCATCCATATAACCCAAGTTCTAAGTACCTATTACTTCTTCCTCATCATGCCCACCTACATGCTCACCAACATCCTCATGAGTAGACGCGCCCTCATCTTGTGGTATTGCCATGCCTGCATCCTATTGTATAGTGCCTCCAAAATCTTGATTCACTTCCCCTTCATCCTCTCCTTCCTTCTTCATGGGGCGTACTATGACTTTGTGTCTCCACCTAGTGCTACTCTCTCCTTCACTAGAGAGCATCATTCATGAATACTTACGCTTGGGTCTATAGTCTTGTAGACTACGCACTCACCAATATCTTCATCTTCCTACATTTCCACATTGGGGTGGCCTCTGCTCTATGCCCACCCATACTTGGAGTTTCCTCTTCTTCTTGTGCACACTTGGATGTGGGGATTCCTCCTCACTATCTTTAATAGGAACATACTTCTGTGCTTTTCTCCTTTCTTCCCCCTCATCCTTCATAGGAGTCACGTGTGGTGATCTCCTTACTGGTTGTGAAGTCCATGCAAGTGTCTCTGGATGTGTGCCTTTTCCATAGAACTCTCTCTGGTATGCACAAGTCTAGTGTTGTCTTCTGGTTCTTCCTACTTGAGGATGTTTTCTAGTCATGTAGGCACTAGATCCTCTTGAGTAGGGGGGGAATATGTAAAATGCCTTGAAGTCCCCCTATTTTTCCCCTTCTTCAGAGGTCCTGGAACTGCCATATCTATGCCCTTCACAATTTTTCCATCCTTGAACCTTGGCCTATATATATATATATATATATATATATATATATATATATATATATATATACGCACACTGGTTCAATCTGCCCCATGGCCAAACTCTCTAGTGTGATGTCCACATTTCTTGATTCCATGGTTTCCACATAGGCCTCTTTCCCTGGCCATACATATGTCTTTGCAGAATGTGAATATTGCATCCACCTTGTCTATGCATCAAACTGGAGTTGGCATGCATCATGGAATCTATTTACAAAATCTTTAAAGTATCTTGTGGTAAATGCAAAGGAAACTTACACCAAGGGCCCTTCTCTCTAGACTTCATATGGAAGCACCCCAAGCTGAAATGTTGGTAAACCACAAATTCAGCCTCTCCTTCCAACACCTTTGGCAATTCACATGGAATGTGCCATTCTCCCTCGAATGCCCTACGTAGTCTCTGAACCACTTGTCTAGGTGCTCCTTGTATGTATTGGAAGTAGTCCCCCAGAGTGTACTTGGCATATTTCTTTTTTGGGGACTTATTCTCAATGAAAACTCCCAGATATTCTCCCTAGGTCCATTGGGTACTCCAATTTCACTAAATACAATCAATAATAGAATTACACCCTGTAATCTTCTCACCTTTATCTACTTGGATGCATGCCTCATTCACCAAGATTTCTGTGACATACCTGTACCCAAAAATGTTGTAGTATGTCTTGTTGACCATTTTGTGTGCTATATGCAACCAATGCATATTCACCTCATTCCATCACTCAATGGCACCCAACTTTCTCCCCGCTAAGTGCACTGCAACTCTGGTGGCCATGTCTATAATATTGGTGACCTTGAAGGCTCAGGCCCCCTTCTTATACTGATGTAGGGCTGTTGTGGCATCAATGCCCTCATCATCTGATAGGTCTCCAAGTGATCTCTAAGCCCGAGTCACGTGCAACCCTGTCACCTTCCCAATCAACTTGGTAGTGATCCTCATTCTCCTGCCCGTGAAGTAGAAAAAGTCTTCATGGACACGTGACATGAGCCATTGGTACAACTACTCAAGGCTTCCCAAAATAGGGAAACTCTATAATTTGCATGACCCCCATGTTTTCAAGTAATTTCTTCACATAATCATCCAAGACCCTAGTGTCATCCGCCAATCACCGATTTTTCCTCCTGTAAACTTTTTTGTGACATCCTTCAAGCATTTCTTAGTGTGGTGGTTGATCTCTGAAACCCTACACTATGTAATCTTTTTTTCCATGGCCTCCCCTCAATAACTTCTTTTGGATATAACATCTCGACCAACCACTCCTCTTGGGTCATCAACCTCCTTCTCCACAACTGGAGCCCTCATGGTGCCATCATTCCTCTCGATCATGTGAGTGTGAAATGAAAACCCTAGCTGCCATGTAAAATGAAACCTAAGTCACCCTCCCATCATGCACACACATGCACCACCACTTGAATCCTTCTTCCATACCTAGATGCTCAACAACATGCTTCAAAATGTGACAAGTTTACTCACTCTAGAGTGCTCATCATCTCCATCTCTTCTTCGCACTTCTCATTTTCAAACTCGCAAGGTAAAAATGTCATTGCAAAACAAATTTAAACCAAGTTTCAAAAATCCCCTTCATTAATTTCTCCACCTACCACCATACATGTGTTAATTTCCTTTGAGCACGTGTCATGCCTCTTTATCCCATGCCCCAATCTCTCGCACCTCAAACTTTGGCACCTCAATCATAACTTTTTGGTGTGCCACTACTTATCTATCACAGATCTCCTCTACCCATGCTTCCTTATGCCAAAGTATTTATCCAATGTGACCCAAACATATGTAGTCTCAAATGCTATAGCCTCCTTGAGTTATACTGAGTGCTCACCACCTTTACATGGTCTTTAACTTTGAGAAATCCTCTTGAAGTTTTCATCACTTTTCAAAACATGTTCCCTTTATGGACACCCATGAGTTTATTTATTTTTTCTGTACTAGACTAACCTTATTTTATCCACCCCACACTAAGGGTATGTGTAGTCCTCTCTATGCATAAAAACACTTGAGATAGTAATCAGCTTTCGACACACAAACATGCTTATTACACATAACATTGAACTAAATTGACAAAGCATAGTGATGAGGAAGGAAACACATTAAGGAAAAATATAGTAAGGGAAATCTATTCTAAATGGAAATACTACCTTATTACAAACACCAAGAAGGCTTATTTATAGTAGGGCTTTAGCCTACTCCCATTGAAGTAACCGGGTAACCATGTTCCATCAAGCACCTCTAACTAGAAAGTGCCTGATTCAAGTATGTGAGTGATAACATACGGTCCCAACCAATGCACCTTAAGCTTTCTTGGGTGGTGTAGAAACTTTGAATCATAAAGAAGTACCATCTACCCAACCTCAAGCTTCTTTTCCTTGATGTGCCTATCATGTCATGCCTTTTTCCTAGATTTTTCTTGCTTCTAACTCCAACGTGTTATGGCACACCTCTCATCTAGTTGTATCAACTTGTCAATTATTTCTTCCAATGCTTTTCTCATCATCTAGACCTCCCATGTGCAATGCAATACACAAAGAAGGTAACATGAATTCCATGGGAAGAACTACTTATGCCATACACCAACTGAAAGGGTGTAGCCTTATTCAACCATTTATAGGTTGTTCTATATGCCCAAAGTACAAAAAAACTTTATCATCCCAATCTATCCTTCCAACATCACAAATATTTGTCAAATTCTAGCTCAATATCTTGTTGAAAGCCTCAATAATCCCATTTTCTGAGGGTGATAAGGTGTTGTCTTGTGGTGTGTGACCATAAATTCATCCAATAATATCCTGATTGTCACATTTAGGAAATGAGTGCCCCTATCACTTGTCAAACTCAAAGGACATCCATACTGGTAAGAATATTTTCCCATAAGAAACCTTTATTGTAGCCATTGTACAATCCTTTGTAGGTGTTGCTTCCACCCACCTTGTAAGATAATCTATACAAGTGATGATGTAGTGTGATCCATTTTTGCGCATGGTTGGGAAATAGGACCCAAAAAGTCTATTGCCCATTTTTCAAAAGGCTCTACACTAGTAATAGGCCTCAAAGGCATTTCATCTCTCTGCCTAGGTTTTCCAAGGTGTTGAAAGTGATCACATGCCTTACAATACTCCTTGCAATCCTTGTACAAGGTTTCCCACCATAAACTAGTGAGTAGAATCTTATGTGTGGTGGTGTCACCTACATAGTGTCCACCTGCAATACCACCATGAGCCTCCTCCATGATTTTCATGTGCTCATGCTCTAGTACACACCGGTGCAATACTTCATCTCGACCTAGTTTGTATAAGTCACCACTGATCAACATGAAAGGTGTGGCATGTGAATTGCAAGTTGTTTCTTTTCCAAGGCTTTCATTCCTTAGTGCCATACCTGTGTGTAAAAAGACAACAATATCCTCTAATTCTAAGGGTGCATGGTTTAACCTATATAACTATGCATCTCGACATTGTATCTTCAATACTCTACATGTGTCCTCTCCGATTGAATCCTTGATAAGTGGTCTGGGCCAGAATTGCTTTTACCTGGCTTTACCACAATTGTAAAGTCAAACTCTTGGAATAATAGAACCCATCGACATATGCACCCCTATAAAATGGGCTTATTTACCAAGTATTTCAATGCCATGTGATCTGTATAGAACAAAAAGGTGTTGCTAGAAAGTACTATCTGAACTTATGCAACACGTAGATCATTGAAAAAGCTTTCACACTCCGTAGTTGTATAATTATGTTATGCAGAGTCAACTTTCTACTAGCAAAAATAGATAGGATGATCTATAATACCTTCTCTAGGATGAGCTAGAACTGTGCCAATGGCCATGCCAGAGGCATCCACATGTACGTGAAAGGGTAGATTCCATGAAGGAAAATGTAAAATAGGTCATAGTAAGCCTTTCCTTCAACACTTCAAATGCATGCATGTTGCATGTTCTCCCAATAGAACTTCCCTTTACCTTTTAATAACTCCTCCAAGGGTGCAAAAATCTTAGCATATCCTTTGATAATTTTTGTAATACCCTATGTGTGGCCCAAGAATCCATGCACCTCACTCTGACTGGTGGGTTCCTCCAAGCCTAAAATGACTGCAACCTTAGTTGGATCTACTAACAAACCCTCCTTGCAGATGATATGCCCTAGCAGAGTTCCAAAAGGTGTAGAAAATACACACTTCTTGATATTTAAAGAGATGCTTAACTATCTACACCTCTCAAACATTAACCACAAATTGTCACAATGATCCTTGATAAGCCCATACATGGTCCAATCATCCAAGTAAACCTGTAAGAATTTGTGAATAAAATCTGGAATGCTTGAACCACAATGCACAAAAAAATACATAGCAGTGCGTTCTTCAATCCAAAGGGCATCATTGTGTATGCAAAACTTCCCCATTCAAGTGGTGAAATTTGTCTTCTCTTGATCCTCCTTAGAAATTCTTACTGATGATACCCAGAGAATCCATCTGTAAAAGAGTAAATTTCACCCCTAATGCCTTCCAATATTTCCTTAGTGAATGGTGTAGGGAAAGGATCAATCACACATGCAACATTCAGCTCCCTGTAGTCCACACAAATCCTTGATTCTTCCATCTTTCTTTATGTTGATTACCATAGGGCTAACCCACTTTGATTCCTCTATGGGCTCAATAATGCAGATTCCAACATCTTGTCTATTTCTTCTTTAACTTTTACGTGCAGTTAGGGTTCATCTTATAAGGTCTCTTCCTAACCGGGTGCACACCTTCCTTTAACTTAATTTTCATCTCACCCAAAGATTCATGCACCCCTTTCAACTCATGGTAGCCCCTAGGAAACAAGTCCTAGAAATCACGTAGCAACTCAATTATCTTAGCCACTTTAGAGTCAAACCAATAATCTCCAATTATGGCCTCCTTAGGTTCAACATTCATGCCAATGTTCACTTTCTTCATCTTCATAGGTTCATGGTAGGTGTGTGCCTTCTCATCCACACTATCTAAGACCTTGTGCATACCCTCTGAATGATATATGTCCAACTTTTCCACTTCTTCATCATCCACCATATAGACCATATTTCCTTTCTCCTTCTCTAGGAAAGTGCACTCAAACAGTTTTGCATCTATCTCATCTACTTCATCAAAATGTGCTTCTAGATCTGACTCACCAAATAACTCTAAATGAGTTCTTCAGCCTTTGCACTATCTCCCATAGTCAATCACTTCATAACCTGTAATGCCTCTTTCACTAGAGGTTTAGTGGAGAAGTAGTCAAAATTGGATCATTCCTGTAAGTCAAGTCTTGCCAATTTCTAGTCTCCTATGTAGCTCCGCATAAACATACCAAGTGCGCGCATAGCCTCGCAAGGTGAAATAAAGTTTGTGCACCCACAACGAAGGTGGTAAAGCTTCCTACCTCTATCCAAAGTCTCTCACACTATTGAATGTGGTGCTAAACAAGATTATTACCATGATATTCACATATTTGAGTAGGTGCATTACTCCTAAAAATCGGGCTGATAGAGAAATTCTCACTTCTCTCCATTCTATGAGATTATCCCTATGAACCATCCACCAACGCGTTTATTATGTCCCATGGGGTATACACTAACATATTCCTTCTATCCACTTGATCCTTCCACTGTACTTCCATGGCTCATAGGAATACCTCAAGGTTTCCTTCACCAGTGTAGTAAGGTACAGGTTGTTTCCTAACCTCCTAACACAATGTGGCCTACTTACACATGTAGCTGCACTTCTTACTTCACACCCAACCATCTCGTAAGTGCCATGTGCCCAATTGTCATAGAAATACTTGTAGTATCATTGATGGATTATGCATCATCCCACTGGAGAATTCCTTCCTTAGATGGCTCAAGTGCTTCCGGATCTCGAATGGTGCACACATAAATTTTTTAGGTCTTCTTCACTTAAGGGCTCAACATAAGGTGTAAAATTTCCATCTATCAAAGGGATAATAACTCATTCTTCCTTGTTCTCAAAATTGATATATCCCTTATTGAACCATAGATCAACATTATTTTACATAACACCAAGGGTGCCCAAGTAGAGTTGGGAAGTTGTCTACTTCGCAAGCGCTAATACCTCAAAGTCCCCAGTGAACTTGGCCCCTGTATAGTAATGGATGCATCCTTCAATACTCCAATTGGCATGGCCTTAGTCTGATTTTCCATATATAATACATTGGAAGATGGCTGCAATGGAGGTCTGCCCATCTAAACCCATGCATCTAAGGTAAGCACATTCACTTCACACCTGTGTCAATCAAAATATTTCTCAAAATCCATCCATCCACAACAACATTCAAGAGTGATCTCCTTGTCATAATCCAAGCTATGGGGAGGGAGATTAGCATGCAAAATTTCATCTAGTCTCAATACCAACATGGAGTGTTTCCTTTCAACCAACTCCCTAGTAATGGAATAATGTTCTCCTGATGCAACATCTTGCATACTTCCTTTAGATCATCAACATCTGATTGGAAAGTCTCAGTTGCCTTCTTCGTTCCAACTTCCGTGACTATTCCTTTAAACACTATATTTCACCCTACAGATTTCTGAGTACCTCCATGGTTTCCTGATAAACCTCCTTCTGATGTGTAGGGTCTAGATATTTTACATGTAAAACCTCCTCCTTAGTGATGGTAGGATTTTGTTGCACATCATTTCTCTGGCACGTGCAACCTCAACATGTAGTAATCTTCACAAGTACTACCTTAGGATCCGGTGCTAACTTTGACATCCATTGGTTTTCCATGGCACATTGTATCCTAACCATCCCTGTGCCCTTGTTCTCTTTTTTGCTTCTTTCTTAGATGTTCATATAAGTCCTAGAACACTCTTCATAGTTATGATTCTTTCCACAAAAAGAACAAGTAATGTTCTGAGGACATTCACACCTGTAATGGTCAGGGGATCCACACATATAACATGTTCCATGAGGGAACTCACCTCATCCACCACCACGCCCTGGCCTCTAAATCCACCATGGTATCCTCGACCTCTACCATGGCCTCCCTCAAAAGCCCTTCATTTTGATCATAGCACCCTTGAGTGTGATCATGATCATGTCACTCACCTTTATCCTTAGAGTTATTTGAAACCCCATCTTTCATACACCAATATCAATGACATCATGGATCTGATCAATCAACCTATAATCTTTAGTATTGTGAGTCATGGACTAGAAAATTTTATAGTAACAAGACACGTTCTTTCTTACCACACGTTGTAATAATGGGAAGTGTCTTACATCATGGTCCAAATGACATATCTCACATTCCAAGTAATAAGGAGCACACCGATCTGAGGAAAACTATCCTTAGTATGCCCCTCTACTTCACAATCTATGCACCAAATTCCACTACGTGTCTCATGTGTTGTATTGGCTGATAGTTTCTCCAACTATTTTCCATTTGCTGCAATATGAGCTTCCAAGAATGGGCTCACTCCAATGTTCTATGCTCCCAACTACCTCAAAGCATGTCAGAGCTGCTTCAAGTGCCTCGTGCATGGGTCTGTATAAGTCTTATGTGAGAGCACCCTCCTAAAAGGTGTAATCAGCCTCCGACAAACCACTATGCATGTTGACTTACATGGATATCATATGATAGTTTAGACAAGAGTGTTTTGAAATGAGCATCATATTCTCAGACACTCTCAGTAGTGCCCTACTTGATGTCCTTGAGTGCACTTATACTTTTACTCAAACTCAGGTATATAAAATTCCTTAATGAAAGCATCCCATAACATTGTATAATCCACACAAGTATGATCATGGTCAAAATTTTTCTGTACCAACTGTGTGTGCATCCTCCTAACAATGTAGTTACAAAAAAATGACTGGCCTGCACTCTAAAGTTATTATTCCTTTTGTGTGCCACAATATCTCACACATATGCACATGCTCAACAACATCTTCTATTCCCCTATACTCTGGGAGATGAAGTGACATCTCCATGTAAATATTTTAGGGGTTGGTGAGGACCATGCCCACTAGATCCAGAACCTCATGTGTTACCTCTCACCTTAGATCCACTAGATCCACCAGATCCCAAGTTACATGTTCCTCCTGATCCTCCACTGTAGTAGGAATTGGACTAGAGGATGCACTTCCCCATGTGTCCCAACAAAGTGGTGCTAAACTGAACTCCTACAATCTATGAAGTTGTGTTACTCCCCGATGTGAGTCCAAAGTTTCTACACACATGTGTTCTGTGCCGATGATGTGCCTAAAAAGGTTCCTCCAACCAGTCCTCCAAATAATAGGAAGATGTCTACCTAGCCATAAATGTACTTGCTATTTGATTCACTCCTGAACTTGTTGATAAGTCAACTCTACCTCTTTCTACTCTACTACCCAAACTAGCTTGTTGACTACTGGTTGTACTAGAAACTGGAAAACCAAGCACAAGGGCTAGGTTTCCAAGTAGATTTAGATGCATGCCCATGGCCCAAGTTTTCTCTCATTTGGCATGTGCTCTCATAAGAGGTCGATGAGGGTTCCCTATCATGCTTTCCCAAATGGGGAGTTCTAGATGCTCTAGCTCCACGTCCTCTGTGTGAGCTCCAAATCCTTCATGAGCCATCTCTCCTCAATGCCATCCATTTATGCAATCTCATGTTGCTTCTCTAAATCCCTCTCGTGCCTCATTGTACTTAAGCCACCTTTCTTCTCTTTTCCTCTCTGCCGCTAGGTCCACCATCCTTCACCACACCTACTCCTACCCCCACGCATGGTGGGGTTTAGCTAGCCATTAGCTTCTCTTCCAAATTTAGGGTTACCAACAAGATTTTGATCACTAGTGGAATGCCTTACAGATAGGTTCCCCTAGGATAACGTAAAACTGAAACTCAGCTACCTCGGGAAAGAATAAGTGGAAATTGAGTACTCCAAAATATAGCTATTCAAGAACACCATAACCAAGTATCCACAATGCGCACGTCCAAATCAGATCAAGCATCATAGAGGGCCTGAAATTATTCTTACATCTAGATAAGTGTGTGAAACCTCCAATTCCTTTTAGATGTAAGCAACCAACCACTCGTATAGCTCTATTGGGAAGATAAAAAGAAGCTCTCATATAAGTAGTCATATAAAATTCTTACTCCACCCACGCATGTGCATGTGTGTCAAACTATATATAGTGTTGAATCTCCAAGCGTACTCTTCTTCTAGATCTATTATCCACTCCTCAACACTTTCCAAGGTCAACCGATACATCTTCATCACACAACATCCTGAAAACAACTGAAAAAGAGGTCCTGGCAAATGGAACCAATGATGCAGCCTAGAATTTACTATGAATAACCTAGGCGCATTGGCACATCACTCGCCTATGAGATGAGAGCTCACTCACCCAAAGCATGCAAAGGCACCAGTCCCTCTTTAGAGTTGTTTGTACATAATGTTAGCATGATGGTGCATATAGATATCTAGATTCATTATCAATAGTAAACAACACACAATGCATAAACCAGATCTAGTTCTTAGAATAGATATATAAATGAACTAAACAATGACTATAACAAGATTTACCATGCAAGAACCAGATTTAGTCATGTTTCAACACCATTATCCACCAATATGAACCATTGTATTAAGTATTGTAAAACACAAAATCTTCTTACATTACATAAGTATCTCCATGAGTCATGCATGCGACAAAACCAACAACATAACTCTACCATAGTTTTTACACTAACCATGCAAATCAATACATATATATAGGGGTGGGGACTTTCCTTCACCACCCATGCACTTCTCAAAATAGGTCACATGCTAATAATAGCCATGCATGCCTTTACAATAGGATGCACAACATGTAAGTGCTCTAACAATAGACTTCTTATAGTTAACTCTGAGTAGAAATCCTATTATTAGCCTAAACTATGCATGGCACTCAGTTGTCACTTGTTCCCAAAATACCATTGTGTGTGGACCACAAGTATTCATGTCTTTGGCACTCCAATCCTATCATCCTATCATAAATTCACATGCCCAACACTTAGCGCCTCTTCCTATCTATGCCCTATGTTGCACATAAAGTGCACCCAACACTTAGGCCATTTTTATAACTCAAGATTTATTTGTCATTGACTTGCCTCTCTGCATTCACCATTTTCCTACCAAAAGATTTCATAGCCAAATATTTAGATTGGTCTCATATGCTTCTAAGAACTAGATATGGTATAAGATTCACCATATAAGTTAAGCCTAAATTTTCTTATCATGTTGAGTATTATGACCCTTCTCCTCTCCAATCTAATTGTCTCATACAAGAAGACCAAGAACAAGTGTAAGTTTCAAAAGAGTAGCCTATTCCTCCTTTCATACCTAATATTTTATTAGATGAATGGAATAAATAACACTATGAATTCGATCCTTATGTTGTAATCTGTAGAAACTAGACTTGGAACTACTGCATTCTTAAAGAGGAATCCACTTTTCCTACCCCTATCAAGCAAGAATAAAATGATACTTCTAGACTATGGAAGATGTTCTTTGATGGTCCCTGGAAGTAGGAATGGCACAAGAATATGTGTTTTTCATATTTCTCCTAAGGATCATAATTTCTACTTCACGTATGGGCTGCGAGTTTGCATGCTCCAAAAATGTAGTAGAATATGAGGCATTAGTTCATAGTCTTCTTATTTCGAAAAGAGACAGATCAAGGAATTGTATATATTTGGCGATATTGAATTGATCATCAAATAAGTGATGAATAGATGAGCAAAAAAGAATAATATTTTTAAATCTTATAAACACAGAGTTTAGGACCTCTTTGATAGCTTTGATGTTCTCAATCTTTAGGTGGTGTCAAGGAAATTAAACAAAGAAGTAGATCAAATGATAGCCCTTGGGTCGATTTCTCACCGATTAATGAATTTTTCCAAGGAAATGCACATCATATCAAGGTGGTGGTTAGGAAATTTATTATAGATAATGAAACCAACTAGCATGTGTTTGAGAGTGATGCACGGGTTATGGAATTTATTCAGAATGAAGTTGAATTCTCTTCAAAATTGTAATCTAATTTGCATAATGATATAGTGATCAAGTTATTCAGTTGAAGACAAAAAAATTACCCAAAGAATTGGTCACCTTAGAGCATATTTTAAGTATTGGTGATGAGTTCAAAGGATAAGAAAAGAACATAACCGTAAAGCAAAAATATTGCTAGCTAATCACTATAGCACACAACATATATTTGTTTCTTGGAAAGGTATTTACAAAAATGAAAAACATGCCTTCATCTCATTGTGTCAAATATATAGTGAAATGTTCTCATGGGATTATGACCACCTCAAAGGATATGATCCAATTTTAGCTTAACACTCCATTGATCTTGATCCTAATGTCAATCCCATGTGAAAAAGTAAAGGTGTGCCAATCCTAAGATAGAGGCCCTCATGAGGAAAGAGTTATCCAAAATGATTGAGGAAAATATAATTTTTCCTATCAAGTACTCTACTTGGGTAGAAAATATTGTTCCAATAAGGAAGAAGAATGGTGAAATCAGACTTTGTGTTGATTTCATATATTTGAACAAGGCTTCATTAAAGGATCACTATCCTTTTCCTTCTATGGAGCATATTTTGTAAACTGTGGTAGGCACACAAAGGCTATTTATGCTTGATGGATATTCAGGTTTCAATTAGATCATGGTCAAGGAAGATGATCAATTAAAAACTACATTTACAACGAAATGGGGAACATATACCTATCATAAAATGCCTTTTGGTTTGTCAAATGTAGGTGCAACATTTCAAAGAGAAATGGACATTGCCTTCAAATGGTACATCAATGAGTTCATCCTAGTTTACTTGGATGACATAATTATCTTCTTAAACCAAAGTGTAAATCACATCAATCATCTTGAGAAATGTTTTGAGAGATGTAGATAATTTGGAGTGTCTCTAAACCCCAAAAAGTGTAACTTTGTTGTTGCACAAGGAAAGATTTTGGGACATATTATTTCAAAGGATGACATTTTCATTGATATGGAAATAATCTCATCTATCTCTCTCTCTCTCTCTCTCTCTCTCTCACACACACACACATTACCAGCTCACAAGAAGGCGTTGTAATAATTCCTTGGAAAGATAAAATTTTTAAGCAAATTCATTCCTAACTTTGTAGGATTAGTTAGGCCTATCACTCCCATGCTCAAGAAATAAATAGTCTTCAGCTAGACAAATGAAAGAAAAGAAATTTTCATTAAGATCAAGAAATAAATTTCTCAATCCCCAACAGTTATAGTTTCACAATCTAGTGTGAGATAATTCATTATGGGAAAATAATCAATGATAAAAGAGCTAGATGGGTGAAAAAAATCATGGAGTGTGATGTGATTATCAAAGATAAAAATTTGGTAAGAGGAAGATCATTTTGTGAACATCTTGCCAAGGATGTGCAAAATGATCAAGACACATCTTTATTCATGGATGAAGAACATACACGCATTTGAAGTTGAGCAAGATGAGAATTTACCTAATGCACATGGTTAGATTGATGATATGGCAACAATCCCTTCTTCAGCCACATATCCTTCTAAGCTGAAAAAATAAAGAGAATACATTTGAGGCTTCAGTCTATTCCATATGTGTTGATTGATGGCATTCTCTTCAAAAGAAACATTGACAGTGTGCTCACGAGATGTGTTGATGGTGCAAATCTTGAAAAGGTGCTAGAAAAAATTCATGATGGTCTCTCAGGATGTCACTTCTCTACCAAAGAAACAACATTGAAAATCATAAAATAAGGATACTTCTGGCCTACACTCTTTTCTTATGTGCACAAGTGGGTCAGTAAATGTAAAGAATGTGCCTTCTTCATAGGAAAAAAATCTTTCTCTTTGTCCAATCCAAGTGAATCAACCTTTTATGCAATTGGGTCTTGACTTCCTTGGAATGATCAACCATCCTTCAAGCATTGGTCACAAGTGGGTTTTGACAACAACAAATTACTTCACCAAATGGACAGAAGCTATTGCACTCAAAGAATAAATTGAACCAGTTACCATTAACTTCCTTGAAGGTATTGTGACAATGTTTGTCATTAATGAAACCATTATCTCTAATAATGCAAAAGCCTTTGTAGGTACTAGAATTTCTGATTGGGCTTGTGTTCATGAATAAATTAGATATGTTGTGGAAATGAAGCTAAAGCATATAACCTCAAAGTATGACTCTAATCTACACTAAACCATCGGGATAAGAGATAAACAAGACTAACATCTATCATTGTATGAACTAGATTAAATCTAGACTAACATGATAAATCTATTATCTACTCTTTATATCACTAATTAAAGATTAAACCTAGGGAGATAAACTTAGCAATCAAAGGTGTGATTAGTTATTTATGGTTCTCAAGCTTTCAATAATGGAGTCTCACCATTAATGGCTTCAAGGCCAATGGTTCTCTTCATATTACTTAAACATGGATTATGGATGTAAATGAAGGATGTTAGATCAACAATGGAGGAAGGAAATCTTTAGATCAAATGTCTAATTAGCTTAAATATAATACAAATGAGATCCAAGATTTCTTAGGATTGTTTTGGTTTTGTGTCATGTAAATTTGTAAATTTGAATGGGGAGGGTTAGCCTTGTATTTATAGTTTTCCACTTAGGAGAGTTTGAAATTTGGGTGCATGTGGGACTAAAGCTCATAAAGCACTTTTAGATTAGAAGCTAAGTAAACATGATTTAGACTAGTTAAGCTAGGATTAGGCTAGTTAAGCTAGGATTAGGCTAGTTAAACTAGGGTTTAGGATAGTTAAACTTAATTAGCTAGTGATTAGAGACTCATTGAGAGTTGGAAGGCGTCTGGTTAATCATTTGTGACTGATAGATAGCCTATGAAGCCTAAAAAAATGGATTAGAGAGAACTAAGGAGGTTTTGAATGGTTGAAAGGAGGAATGTTTAGCTAATAAGAGATATATTAGACTAATTAATTGATTATAGGAGGAGTACGACCAAGAAAGTGTCGTAAATGGGCATCCGAGAATGGAGCAAAGAGTAGCTAATTGACGAAGTGTCATTAATTGGTTGAATTAGAGGAAATGCTAAGTGTAATCATATTTTAGGTGTCTACATTTTCCCCTCTTTGAGTTGGCATAAGTAATGCCACTTCAAAGAAAGTAGACAAGCATAAACAAGTAGAAAATTTTGAAGGGATAGAAGAAAAATGAGTAGAATGAAGGATGGCCCCTTGATTTTTGATGGGGTGATGAAAGATGTCAATTGAAAATTGAAAAGATGAAGGAAAGAGAACAAAAGAAATAATAGTGTGAAGAAGAATAAAAGGGATATAAAAGAAAAGGAGAATGAGGAAGGGGGAATGAGCCAACATCCATCCTTGCCTTTTAAACAAATTTATTTTTCATCATATTGCTAGTGATCTTCATCATGTGTCCTTATTAAAAAATAATGAAAAAAAAGTGTAGTATGACATGAAAATACATGTATGAACACATGTCCATTGCTAAAAACACCAACTCCATGCAACATACAAAATGCAATGCAATACGAGAAAGTAAAATATTTCTAACTCCATGCAACATACATAATGCAATGCAATACAAGAAAGTAAACAAGCTAACCTAACAGAGAAACATAATGTAATGTTTTTGTTATCAAGCTTCAGTTTCGACCTATGTGAATTAACGACAAGGGTTGATGATGGTTCCCCAAGAAATTATACATGAAAGGGGAATAATGGAGGACACTTTAGTCCTATGAAAAATCAATGTGCACTATGAAACAGATGCAGACAACTCGTTGTGCCCCAGAGTATAGGCGAAGCATGTAGAATAGCTTTGTTAATGGGGATAGATCCAGATGATCCACAAGTCATTTATGGTGGGAAAAAGCAAGAACCAAAGAGTTAAATTTTGTAGGATGATTTTTTTAGAAGTTTTCTAAAACATATTTGAATGTTTTTGTGATTTTTCTAACATATTTGAATGTTTTGATTTTTCTAATATATGTGAATGTCTTTGTGATTTTAAAAGTTTTATGAAGCTATGTAAAAGAAGAATTTTTTTTTTGGATGCCCCTAGCAATAGATGGGACGTCAACGGAAGAAGGCCACACATGTATGAGAAAGGTGAATATGCAAACATTCCCTAGTGATTAGGTGGGAGTATTCAAAGGAAAACTCTTCACGTGCTAAATTGGGACCCAAGGCCATTATGGATAGGTTCAATGTGATGATGAATATAAACCAATGAAGTACTAGGAAGAAGAAAGGATTCCCCCAGTGTAAGTTGGCCTAAAATCACATGATTGAAAGGAAGGAGAAGATTAGATTTTGTGAAAGGGACAAAGGTGTCGAGAAAACATGGCAAAAATGTAATACCATAAACATGGATGTTATGAACAAAGTAGAAGAACGATGTGAATGATATGAATCTATCTTAGAAGCCTCGTAATGAATAATTGATTATCCAAAGGCACAAATCGTGAGATGAGATAAGGACTAAGGCAAGAGTCTAAACAAGGTAAAAAGACACTTGGTAACATACTAATCTTGTTCACTCATAGAGATCCAGTGTGTGCATGTGGAATTTAATTACCTCTTGAAGGGAAGATTTAATAGACAACAAGTGAAGACACCCTAGCCAATGTGTAGGAATGATTTATTTTGATAGGTGATAGGTGATTTGTGAATGAAGGGTGGAAGGATAGCCATACATTGCTTTGTTGCCAACCAGATGTCCATAGCCCCGACGAAGATGCATTTGATTCTAAGCTGCAACATTTTGGTAGATATTATTAGAAATACCCAAGAGAGAGTAATATATCAATTTGTAATTGCTTTGTAGCTTTTAGGTTTTGATTTTATTTTTATTCTTTTGCTTTTAAAAAATCAGCTCTCTAGTTTGACAAGGGATTAAGAACCACCGATGGCTTGATGAGAGTATGTCAAAGTGATTGTGACGATGAAATTGGCTAGTGTTAATAAATATGTCCAAAATTTCTTTGCAACAAGTTATTATATGTTGATTGTGATAGGATCTCTAAGAGGTCTGATGTTCTTTAATTTTAAGGTGATGACAGGACCAAGGTCAAATAGATACCATAGAGATAAATGTCACAAGATGCATTCAAATTGGCTAACTAGAATATCACCAAAGGGATGAAAATTGCAGGAAGACTTATAGAAGAATAACAAGGAATGGAAGAAAGAAACATCCATGTGTATGCAATACACGATTGTAATGTTTGATCTTTGTACCTTTGATTGTTTGCTTTTGTTTATTTTTTTTTTTTTAATTTGATTTGATTTTTAATATTTTTATAGTTTTTGGAAAGGTGGGACCAAAAAGTCACTCTATGTGGTAAGATCCAACAACGATGTCTACAACTTCCTTGATAAGGGAGACTAGGCGTGTTTGTTTATAAAGTGTAGTATTTTTATGATCTCGATGATCATGGTGAGCTCAAACTTAACAAATGACTATGATTTATCTTGAAACAATGATTTTTCATGTGGAAGTTTGAGTTCCCTATCCATAGGTTTATATACTTTACACCATACTTGATGGTTACATTGATGTGTAATCTTGAATCACGCTTGATTTTTAACTTTAAGATCGTTGGAAGCGTTGGGAAATTTGGAGCTCTCGAAGTTTTGACTTGAGCTTTATTAAGAAATTTATTGGGTTTCTTATAATTTGATGTGTGACTTGTCGATCTCGAGAAGGAGAAGAAAGTGAACGTGGATGGTTAGAAGTGATGTGAGAAATGATTTTCAGCTTTCCACAACCATTAATAGAAGAAAGGTGTGATGGATGAAAATGATACGGTCCAAGAATTGAAGAGGATGGGCTACCATGAGGTGAGCCACTGATAGAAGATGATGAAGAGCTACTAGAATATGGCCCTAAGATGGAAGAAGTTAGGCTATGAGGACATGGACCAAGAATAGAAGAAGATGATGAAGGGTTGTTAGGGTGTGGCCCAAGTATAGACGAGGAGTTACTACAAGAGGGGTCCCATAGATAGAAGAGGAAGGGATACTAGGACATGGCCCAAGAATAGAAGGTAATGGGCTACCAGGAGCTGAACCACAAGTATAAAATGGAGGGCTACCCGAGGGTGGCTTCATTATAGAATAAGATGATGGGATACTTAGCGGTGACCTAAGGTGAGATTTTGATTAAGGAATGATGATAGATAAGGAATGAGTTGGCAATGAGAAGATAGGCCATGGATCAATGCTAGACCACGAAATCTCATCATGCTCAGAAGAAGGTGTAGACAGAATGCCAAAGAAGAGTCAAGTTCCATGACCTTAGGCTCCTCATCTATATTATGAAAAAATGGATAAAATTTTCCCCGATATGCGGCGTATTGATTTCTAGAAAGAATCCTTGTAGAGAGATATCATCATGTAGTTTGATTGTTCCATCATCTTGAGATAAATCAATCAGTAGAGTTTATTGTTCTTTGGCCATGAGAGGTTTACTAGAAGAAAGCAGGTTTGATAAGTGAGGATTGACAGAATAAGATTAAGATGCTCGATGATATAGCGAGGGAAGTTTTGACCTTACGAAGAGTTTTGATAGTGCTTTGAAAAGATATCTTAACACATGGCTTCTTTCTAATGATTCGACATCATCGTAGACATTGATATTTAGAAGATGGATGAGAAAATGATATGATATGGTTGAAAAGGCTCAAGGTCAAAGAGGGATTGAAGTTGGGTGATAGCGAGAAGATGACTCAAGAGACTACGTAGTCTTGGAGGTAGACATCTCATGACTGGATGATTTGGATTTGAACCTAGGTCATTTTTCTAGAAGATGACATAATGTAGCTTTTAAAGTAGAATCACATAACCATCCATTAATTTGTGGCATAGGAGTTGAATTGGATGATGGACTAGATGGAATCCAAGTTGAGGAACTCTTCGATGGAGGAAGGGGTTCTGAGGTGGTGATAAAGGTGGTCCTACAAAGGGAGGGAGGACCGTGACTCAAGAGCTAAATTATATTTTTGATCGATGGAACTTGGAGTCACACAAGTATTCAAATGATGAATACATCATTGATGTGATTGGGAATGATGGTCCTTAAAAAGAAGGGAAAATTGTGATTCAAGACTTGATCAGGGTATCCAAACAATAGTTGGGATCAAATCTTCATAAGAAGAGTGGGAATCCAAATGGTAGTTTGGATTTGAGTCAAAGGAAAAGTGGGGAACCTGAATAATAATTTAGATTAGAAGCATCCAAGCCATACCACCAACTATAAGATGAAGGTGGGGAATAGGGTTCCCATTCGGGCCCTCTAGCATGAAGAACAAAATGAGGCTTAGTTATAATCG
The DNA here is from genome assembly GCA_018340775.1 of Taxus wallichiana var. yunnanensis. Lineage (NCBI taxonomy): Eukaryota > Viridiplantae > Streptophyta > Pinopsida > Cupressales > Taxaceae > Taxus > Taxus wallichiana. The sequence goes on from CM031243.1 coordinate 88,896,869, forward strand.
AGAATCTTTTTATTTGAATTCCTAAGCCTAGGTTCCATATTTTTGTAAGTGTGAGAAAGCTGCGTGATAGTCGGATATTGTTGGTGTCATTTAGGTACAAATGTCTAGACGTAGATAGTGTAATAAAACTCTTTCAAAGGAAGAAGGGTCCATGTCAATTTAGGTAGCATAATGGAAGCTGAATAGGCATTTTGTTAGTATAGAGATGCATGCATGATTTTCGAAGAAGGTCTAAGGAAAATAGACATTGTGATGATGTAATCTCGATGAGATCAAAAGGATTATCCTAGAAAACAAGTCTTCCAAATGAATTATCACAAGGAACAATCATGCAAGTGTGAAACATAAAGCCAATCAATAAGTAAATACTCCCTATGTGAAACGTGTTTGAAGAATTATAGTTCGATGTAAAGATGATCAACACAATGTCAATATTTACGTCAAGATCAAAATAAACAAGGCGTAAATAGTAGCAAGGGGTAGATGTAACTCCAAATCAAAGGATACCATGATGATTTTAGCAACCAAAAAGGCCTAAATGTTAAAGGGAGAGGTTTACAAATGTAAGCCACACAACCACACCAATGGGACATGTCTATCAAGCTTCGTAGAGAAGCAAGATAATAGTGTCAAAGTGGTATCGAAATGACACAAAAAAGTAAGTGAAACTCTTCAATATTTTGAATAATGTTTGAAGTAAAACTAAATCAAAGTATACTAAGGATGTGCTAAAATGTGTGCAGTGTAATGCCACAATGTGGATACTTAGATCACATTTACAGAAAACATGACATAAGTATCTTAATTGTGTCAAGATAATGTGAATAAGGTAACATGTCAAAGGGAGATTAAATGATGACTCAATCCTAACTATGATGATGATCTTGAAATCAAGATCAAGTGGCCATCAAAGATATAAGGATGCATCCAAGCACTTTAGATGTTTTATAACTCACCTCAAACATGGATGAGCATAAACAGAGAAAAAAGTGATGAACACTATCTATTACAACACTACCAAAAGATGCCTTCTCTTGTCCCAAATGGGAAACAAGAATGCAAAGGAATAGATCAAAAATGTGAAAATAAACTAAGTGTCACTTGGGCGAGTTTTGCCTCATTCGAAGCGAGAAAGAAACCAAGATAAGTAACATGTTGTAAACTTTTTGATGAGTGGCACTTAGTTCTAACTTTCTTGGGCTCTTTTCCTTATTCAATAAAACAAGGTTCAGACTCCAAGTAATTCATTTACTTCATGATGGCTCAACGTGACAACGAACTAGCAAAGTGGGTTACCAAGACAAAATGGCCTCCTTAATAAGTTCTCTCAACTATGTGTCACAAGTTGTCTAGGAGTGAGCTCGATTTACCCAAAAAGTCACACTAACTAATTTGTGAGTATCTCGGCTTTATTTTACCCCATTTTCATATAATGAGAAACTAGTGCATTCAATTTACGATCACTAGGGTCATGATATAGACAACTTGTAACTTTAACTCACGGTGTAAACTAGTCATGTGGGTAGCGGAGCGCTCCTATTTCATCCATGAGGTTACTCGGCGGTGGATTACTTTAGGGTTCTGGAACCACCCCCATTGTTATAGCTTAAGTCGTTATGTCAAATTGGTTATGTTCGATTAAGTAGATAGATACATACCCTTTTACGAAACTTGCAAAACAATGTGAAGTGAAGTGGTGTGTTTTTTATTTTGTTTAGCTTAATGTGGTTTTAAGTAGCACACCATTTGGTAACCTGTATGAAAACATGTGTATTCAACAAGCATTAGGTCTTGTATGCAACAATTTAGTAATTTTCCATTCAATACCAATATCAAGAAAGAGAATTTACACATTGCTTTTGATTCCTAAGATCATTGAAAGGCATGAAGGAAGAGCATACACAATGTGAAAATTCCACTAAAACAAGTTATATGGAAAGTAATTTACTTTTAGAAGCATAAAACAAGTGTTTTTAAACGTGACAAAAGGTTGTACAAGTGTTTTTGATCTCCAAGATCACCTAGAAGGTGCGAGGAGAGAGCATACACACTTTACAAACCTTGTTTTAGTTAAGGAATGAAAATTTTAAGTTATGCTAGATTAAACAATTAATCAACACCTTGCACTTGCTTTGTTAGACTTTTAAAACCTCTAAAAGTTTAAAATAATGATCTTACAGCTCAGGAAATAAATTTCAAATTTTAACACAGACATATGTGCACCCCATGACCAATGGATATGTGCCCCAACCAATGTGGATGTGTGGTAGGGTTTTATGACAGTGGGCCCCAACACCTATGCGGGCATGTCATACATGTGTGTTAGGGTTTCAACGAGGACACTCTTAACCCAATGGATATTCCTATGAGCACAATAAATTAGAAAATACATTGCAATGGAGAAAACTAGTGGGTCTAGAGACACATGGATGCCCAACGATCGACAGAGACGCCTACGGTTTGACGGATATGCTCATGGGTCAAAATGAAAGAGTTTACATAGTAAGCCAATATATGCCAATGCATTCAGAGACATGGAGATGCTCAATGGTCAATGGAGACGCCAATGGTTTAGCGGAGATGTGGCTCGTTCTAAAATGTGTTGTCAACCAATAGTATGACAAATAGATATGTAGTTATCTTAACACCAATACTAGGTATCAACATAGATGCTCCCCTTTAGGACACCTACATGCACCCCCTAAAAACCCTGCTGTAGACGGTAAAATTAGGTCACACTCCCCTTTTGTCCCTCGACATATAAGCACCCTTTATTACATTTACCTAGCCATGGCCCCTTCACCCCACCAATATTAATTTAAATAATTTAATTAAATTAATGCATTATCCTCACTATATTTATTATTTAAATATCTTATTTAAAAAATATCCCCACATACAATTCACTTAAACACCTCACCAAGCCAACTCAACCTAAGACCTATTCTTAGTAAGTTTCCATAGATAACTAAGACTTACCCAAACCCTAAAAATCAATGCCTACATTTCCTCTAATTACATTCCCGCATGCTCACAATAAGCTCCCAAGTATAATCCACAATAATGACATGAGATCCAAGGAAATAAGGAGGATCTCCTAGTTTAGTAAACCTAGGAAATCCCACCTTGACCTATGTCGGTTATCCCTAACCGTCACTAGTTAAGTGACTGGTATCGTTGGTTACCCTTTTAACCCCTAAAATACCTTATTCTAAAGGTTGGAAAACATTGGGAGAAAGTTGAAAAGAAAGAACACATCTAAGAGAGATAATGCATCTTCAGAGAGCCAATTCCAATGAAAAATCACATCCAAGGAAGGAGATTGAGCATCTTCTCCTACCACGACCATCCGGCCATGATATGATCTATCAAGCAAAGATGAGTGTACATGTAGCTCGTGAAAAGCCTTTCTTTACTGATCACTTGCAACCTTCAAACCCATCATCAACACCTCTATCCCTCACACACAGGCCTTCAAGAATGAAATCCAAGTAAGTACAACATCATACTTTCCTAGTTACTTAAGTTCATCATCATTTTATCATCCATTGTTTATCTTGCTCCCTATTGACATTCTCCACATTTTCACCTCCATATACCCATTAAAACCTCACAAAAGCCTACTCCAGTCACCCAATACCTCATCCTGACCAACCAAAGTCCTTTGTGCAATCACAAAGGAGACCCCATCTTGTTATGTGACATTTCCAAATCTCACGATGGCCGGCGCTGGTTATACCTAACCGCCGTCGGTCACCCCTAACCAACACGTTCTTTGTGTTTGCCCATGCTGCCACGAACAAAGACCTACTCACCTAATTTTATCTCATCCTCATTCACCTGTGATCTACCCGAGACCTTTATCAGACCTGCAGAGACCCATAACCAATCATTTGAGCTTTGGATTCTATTCTAGCTTAGCCTGTTAGATTAGATCTATTTCTTATTTTGTTTTAAGTGAGATACCTAAATCATTTTAAAATAACAATAGGATTTACTTTGTTTACAACATTCAATTGTTTAAAATAGTGTCTTGTGACCATCTAGGAAGTATTATACTTCCTAGATCTAGCTTATCTTAGTGAGATCACCGCCCATATTGTTTAATTCCTTCTGGTGGTCTTGTTTTCATTATAGGTAGTTCCTCTTAGCCAAAGGGAAGCTCTCATGATCAGTTGTGGATTTAGAAGTCATACGCGCGCAACAACCCATCAACCGAAATTTGAACAGGTATTCCTCCTATGCCCGTTACCCTATCTATTTCATCAACACTTCAAAGAAACAATCTAAGAAAAAGGTGAAACATTTTGGCACGTCGGTGGGACCCATCCAGGGTTCCTTGCATTTCATTCATTCCTAGAAAAAAATTGTGTGTTTGTTTCCCTTCTAAAAAGCGTACACACTAATTTTCTTCCCTTGGTAATCCACCTCTTCTTTCTATTTGCTCTAAAAGAAACTTTTCTTTTGGTGTAATTAAAAAGAATCATTTCTTCATGTTTTCTACATTGTAGTGAAAGAGCATCCCTCTTCCTCTTCATCTTATTGTGTCATCCAATTTCACATTTTCAATTTGGGTTTAAAAATAAGTGCATTCCATTCTGATTTATTGCATTAGCTCACATTAATTGAGGGAAACCTATACATTGGAAGTCATGACCAGCTGATGGTTGACAAACAAATCGTAGAAAAGTACTTCTATCCTTCTCTCTTTCTTTGAGTCTTACCAAACCACACAAAAATTCAAAATACATACATTCTTAAACAACATCCTACCTAGAAGAAGTTGTAGGTGATCACACAATCACGAAACAGAGGGCAGCCGACTCACTTTGCTCTATTGAGTCATACTTGAGTGAAGCCCGCCCCACCATAACATACGAAACCTCACCTTTTAGATCTCCTTCTTTGCGGGAAGCCATCCTCACCAAAAACTCTATTTCACAATTCATGTGTCTGTCCCTAAATAGCATAAGATAAACAAACATAATAGAAAAGCACACTCCTAGGATCACATTTTCTTAGTGTTTCTGCTTGGCTTGCATTTTGAGGTGAGAGATCACGTTCATCACTTTCTTGTTCATCCTTGCATGCTCCTCATCATAGCTAGTGTATTTCGGCTTCACTTGAGTGTGCATGGGCCATATCACCATCATTCCTAGAATTTTAGGTCTGATTCTACATCAGATTTTAATTCACAACCACTTTCTTTCATCATTGTTTCAATTTCATAGTAACTGTCATCGGTTACCTCTGACCGCCATCGATTATACCCAACCGATGTCGGTTCCAAGTCCTTTTTCTAACCTACTCAAAATGACATTTTGCTTCACTTTCTTCCACTTTTCACAGTCTCTATCACTGTCATTATTCCCATTGATGTTTTAAACATCCTCAGATTTGGCATACCTATCATATTTTACCTTCTACCTTGTTGTTTACTCACTGTCCATTTTCTACAGTGACCGGTAGTGGTTACCCCGGTAGCATCGATTAGCCTATTTCACATTCCAACCACCGGTTGGTACTTCATCCATTTTTATCACCGATTCACTGTTCTGTTGTTTTTGTATCATTTACAAAGAAGCAAACCTACGATTAGTACTAGTTCACATGGTGCCGACTCAAAGACAAGTAAGATCCTCGTATTTCATGACATTTTCAACCACTCCCACCTAGTCCTTCACCACCTTCTATTTTATCACCAGCCATGGATCCCATCTAGCCTATTACTATCGCTACCAAAGATGAGGAGTTCACATGACTCCTTGACAAGAATCATATTGCCTTGCAATTTTACCTTTCCCACTCGTCCACTCGAGACACCTCGGGTCAGTTGATATACAACATGCCCATATCTATCCCCTCGACTCTCGCACCCACTTTCGCATCGGCCCCATCTGGCTCCGTGTTGCCCACATCCACCTTAACCCTTGATCGTTTCACAGTTAGATTCTATACCCATTATGAATGTCACATCACATTACCTCTGTGGCACCCATTACATCCACCATACCCTCGACAAATACCCCAAACACAACCTCATCCACCCCTAATGTCTCATACATACCTATAGCTACATTCCCACCTCCAGTGTCGGTGACCCCTACCCCATTTCAGAACATGGTTCTTTCCATTCCACAATCGGTAGGCCCTATTGCCACTAGAGTTACCACGACCCTTCCACCCCCAACGACATACAACCAAAAACCTCCGATTAATCCATTATTCATTTAGTCGTACCCCTATTTCACTACCTTCTTCTCCACCACCCTACGTGGCAGCCCCATACACTAGAGTGCCACCCCTATTATACGCCCAAAACCAACCTCCTCATTCTAGGAGGCATCCAATCATCACAACCCACCAATGACCTAATTAGATGGATGTTGGATAAGATACGAGACATTGGAGGCATCGGTTTCCGGATCCTGCAACACTCTCACCTACTACAAGATTTGCAATGAGCCTATTCACCTATCCATTCCTATCCTTTCATACCCTATACATTGGGAAATTCCTAAATTCAATTGTTTCAATAGCAAAGAAGACCCACAACAACATTTGTGGTCGTTTAAACATGGGTGTTATCAGATTGCTCATGATGATTCCTTGATTTTGAGAACTTTTCCCATGTCCCTCACTAGACACTCGCATTAGATTGGTATGGTGGGTTACCTAAACACTCTATATGCTCATTCAATCAGGTAGCCCAAGCCTTCTTGGATCATTTCTCTATCAATATCATCAAGAAGGTTACCATGACTGATCTATATTCCACATGTCAGTATGAGGACGAATCTATCATGAGATTTTGTCACTCGCTTAAGCGCAATGACACGATCAATAAACTTACCTTCTAACTTCCACAAACTGAACTCATCGAGATCTTCACACAAGCTTGTGCTAGACATATCTCCCTGACCTTGTAGGTTCAAACCTTCTAAACATTTGATGAGGCATTCACTATGGCACGAAAGTTAGAGATTCGGGCCATCGAAGAGAAGAAAATCCAATTACGTAATAAGAATTCAGCATTCAAGTTGAATGAAACCTCTTATTCTTCCAAACCACAAGCCAATTATTCAAAAGCTAAGAGCACCACTAATTGCTCGTGGTACTCAATGTTGGCCTAGCTCATCTGTCAAATTAGGATACACCCTCATCTAATCTCTCACATGTCTAGAATTTTCAATTGAGGAATAGAAGCGAAAATATACCCCAATTGGGGAACCTTACTCTTTTGTCTTAGAAAATCTTATCAAAGATGAAGCCATCACCATTCCACCCATAAAACCACACACTAGTTTTGACCCTGCTCACCCCATGCCCACATGGTATAAAGAACATGATTTCTGTAACTATCATCGAGTAAAGGGTCATAGTGATGGAAATTGGATCACTTTCAAGAATATTGTCTAAGAAATTCTCAAGAAAGGAGTTAACTATGGATAATCCCAATGCCACCCCCAACCAAAATCTATAAATCTTAAAAAAACCATTTCCCAACCATGCCCCTTCATCCAATAAAACTAGTGAGACATCAACTCACGATACCCATACCCATGAGGTTCACGCTATCTTTACGAGATACCCGTCACCTCTCAATTATCTCACATCCCTTCCATAGAGGAAATCCTAGATTGAAATCCTCCTTCCACATTGGAACCAACCTCCCCTATTCCTTCAACAAAAAAGGAACACCTTTCATCTCCTTCATCACCTACGGAGGGGGTCTTCTGCTAACATTAAGACTATCTCACCCCTGGCTTCTCCACTTAGAGAACCTTTACCTACGATACCTACTCCATCCATAGAGGGGCACCCATTATCTCCTCCACCCAGAGGAGCACCCATTACCTCCTCCACCCATAGAGGAGCACCTATCCATTCCTCCACTTATAAAGGAGCTCACATCATCTCCCACCCATCATAAACCCGGTAGAGATACCTTTTCCTCTTGGTGAGCATTCTCCATCAGCTACCCAAAATCTAACAGACCTAATTTCATCTCTCTTACCCACGGAAGTGAAGGCGCCAATTCCCATCTCTAAGACACATTTTAGGGGAATTCCCATCAGTTCCTCACCAACTCCACCCACAGATGTGTTGTTCTCACGTTTAGCCGATCACTTAGATTATGTGGATAGGGATTTATTATGGGGTGCCTCTTACTCCCTATCTCAACACAGATGTAGAGATCCCTTGCTGATACCTCCACTATCTACCCAAACACATTTTGACCCATCAAACCAAATACAACCACTACTATCGTAACCCCTTCCACAATACCCGTTAGCACTCACACCACACCCTTACCCATAACCCGACCTACATCTAAACCCAAACCCATACCCATAACATTTTCCTCCACTAAACCTATTACCACTTTAGGGGTCACCCTGACCACTAGCCTTACTCATCCACCTATTAAACTGGATTTAGCTACATCCTCCAACGTCAATACCACACATACTCCAACACCCAAATCAAAGAAAACAACTCATTGACCTCATACCCTAACCACACTAATCACACCCGCACTTGTCCCATACGCCTTAAGACCTCGGCTACCTAACATGGTCAAGCACCCTTCACCCATCCATAAACCAATAACACAACAACCCATTCCTTCCTCACAAAACTCTAACCTAACCAGGCACACAACATGACTTATACCCACACTGTAGTCTCTTTACCACCAATACCTCCAATACCTTCAGCTATTGCTTCACTACCCACTACACTTCGGTCATTGTCACTCACACCCAGTCTGACCCATGTCATCTACCTTCACAAGCACCCCGTTATCTCCATGGGTAACTCACCCTCTTCCTCCATCTACTTTTCCTTCTAGACCTCATACACCCACATCACCTTTACCCAAGAAGGTGCAACCAAAAACAAAACCCCACTACCCCACAACAAGGTAGTCAAAACAACCCCACACCCTCCTACCCATCCATCTCTCTGTGCCCCTACCCAAACGAACACAACCAATACCTAAAACCACATGGAACCTAAACCCATAGCTCAACCCATTCCTCCTCTTCCAAACATAGTTCCTCGAAAATCAACCACACCTATACCCAAACCCACGTTCACTTCCCATTATGATCCACTAGCGGGGTCCTATGGCAAAATTTTAACCAACCTCCTTAAGACTTATGTTATCACATTACCGCCACTCGACCTTACAAACCCCTCAAACCAAAGTCAAAAGGGTTTGATGATACTAAAAATTTTACATACCATCGGTGCTAGGGACACGATGTGGAGAATTGCAAGGCCTTGAAAACCATCCTTATCCAATTGTGTCCACAGAAACCAACTTTGACGATGACGACCTTCTCGATGAGGATCACCTTCACTGACACCCATTCCCACCCTACCCACTCAAATACCACAACCTCCACCCTCACAACTCCTAGAGCCATCCCCAAGATTTCAAATTAACATGGTTAGCATCAAATAACTTGCCATGCCACCACCCAAATTTCATTGCGCTTAATTGACCTCACAGGGTTTTCTCCTCTAGTAGGTTTTCCCGTCGTGTCATTATACCACTCATCCTACACCTTCTCCATTTTCCAACTCCCCTCATATCAACATGATACACATCACTACACGTGCTCAGAAGAACAAGGGAAAAGAAAAGGAAACTGACCCACCAACTAATCCTATACCCAACATACCATCTACACCCATACCTAAAATAACTATTTGCGGCCCCACGTACCCCATTTCTAATGGCGTCACACATCGCACCATGCTCAAACAATTACACCAATATCCCCTCAAAATGTCCTTATATGACCTCATCCAAACCTTAGAATCCCATCGTCAAGCCCTCATGGAGGTTCTTCAATCTATTGAGGTTTTACCCAATGACCCTACACTCGTAGCCTCCATTATCACACCCCATCATGTAGACTCTCTCACCAAATTACCACCTTCATCCTCACCTCATCTTGTTCACCAAGTAGCCTCCCTTAGCTTCTTAGAGGAGGAGATCATGCCACACCAAGACGATGACCCAGACCCAGCCCTCTTCATATTTGTCCACATTGATGACATACGGGTACGTCGTGTGATGATTGATGGAGGCATTAAAATTAACATCATTTCATCCCATGCATTTGCTTAGATGTGCATACCTGAAAATTACATGCATAAACATCCGGTCATGTTACATTCATTAAATGACACTATCACCTCTACGCTAGGCACTATCATCCTTCACATTCGTGGGCCCTGCCACTTCCATAATTGTTTTATGTTTTGGAGGGGGAATTGCAATATAACTTGTTGTTTGGTAGACCCTAGATCTATGTCATGGGTTGGGTTCCTTCCACTTTACATCATTGTGTAAAGTTTGAACATGAAGGACACACTTATACCATTCCAGTTGACCCATCACCTTTTAAAACATGCAACATGCTTTTCGGACCCAATGATGTGCTCATACCTGTCAAGCCGTCTACCTCCGCAACCAATACCACTTCACCTACACCTCCACCTACCAGTACAGCCACTGCTTTCACCGCATATACCTCCTCCATTCTTACCACTGCTATAACCCCCATGGCTAACCCATTAGATTCCTAATCTATTAACTCCACCTCTGCATCAACCTCTAACACATTATCCATACCAACTACCTACATACCAACCACTGATCCCTTGGAAGGTGTTTTTCAATGCCTCACTCTGGGGGAGTACCACCTATATAGTGTCAACACATTCCTTACTCCACACGAGTATGGAAGCCTTCACCAACACCCTCGCTTATGATCACCAGTATAGGAGAGCGCCTCCTTTCTGGTCCTCCTCATCTTCGTACTAGTCTCATATGGGGGACTTGATACTACCACTTACACACCTTAACCACCATCATAACCTCGCCCATTTTCCGTTGACTTCCAATCACTTACCAATCACCATTTCACCCACACCTTCCTACACCACTTTGTGCGTAGAAGGGTTTTAGTTTTGGCTTTTACAAGAAAGGTCGCCATACCATTACTCCATGTACCACCCAAAAAAACATAATGGCCGTAGTGGTATCGGCTTCCCCGAACCTCCTACCAAACAGGCCTGCATTGAACTCATTAAAGACCCTAGCCCTCCTCCACCTTCATCTTCATCACTACCTTCACCCGCTCCACCTTCATCACCACCCTCATTGTGCCAGTCGATGGATCCTAAATCTATCCCCCTAACTTTTTTTTTTCATAAACACCATTTCCTTGGGGCCTTTAACTTATTTAACATGAAGGTGAGGCCCCTTCCACTCTTCCATTCTTGTATCCGACATGATCATGATGACACACCTATAATTAACATCATTCAATGTCAAGATGATGAATCCATAATCATCTACTTTGGTGTAGAAGACTCATATATTCATCGGTCATTACCCTCAAGATGAAAACCATGTTGAATGAATCGACTATCGAGATCAACATTCATACTCGGGATGACCCTCACATCCTAAAGATCAAAAAATCTTTGATCTTTGCTTGAGCAGGAAGCCATGACTTCTTTTCTCTCGAGATCATAACCATGCTTTTGCTTGGTCTTATGCAGACATGCGGTATTGACCCCACCATAGTGGTCCATAATATCATAACCATTTCGATGCCAAACCTATTAAACAAAATAGTTGAGGAAAATGCACCCTCGCATTGCTCTTCTCATCAAAGAAGAAATTTAGTTCCTTCTTTAGTTTCCTTCATCTTACCCATTGATTATCCTCGATGGATTTCTAACATTGTCCCTATTACTAAAAACACGGGGGACTTTGCATTTACACGGACTTCCGTGACCTCAACCTCACCTATCAGAAAGATGACTTTCCCTTGCCGGTATTGATCAACTAGTTGACCTCACCACTTTGGTCACGAGATGCTCTCACTCATGGATGGCTTCTCGAGTTATAACCAAATTTTCTTGCCCAGAAGGTCAGCACAAGACCGCATTCTTTACCCCTTGGGGAGCATTTTGTTATTGAGTCATGCATTTTGGCCTTAAAAATGTTGGTGCTACATATCAACGTGTTATGAATTACATCTTCCATGATATCATGCATCAGATATTGGAAGATTACGTGGATGATCTCTTAGCAGAATATAAATGTTGCACCAAGTACCTCGTCATCCTCAAAACCATCTTTGACCACCTCATTAAATATTGAGTCCACCTTTAGCCTAAAAGTGTGTCTTCACGGTTCTCTCAGGAAAGCTCTTGGGATTTATTGTTTCCCTCTATGGTATAGAAGTTGACCCTACTAAATTCAAGGCCATTATGGAAATGCCTCCACCCACTAACCTTAAACAACTCCATAGCCTACAAGGTAAATTACAGTCCATTCGTTGTTTCATTTCACAATTATCTGATTGGTGTCAACCATTTCATCATCTACTTAGGAAGGTTATCTCCTTTAAATGGTATGATGACTATCACAAAGCTTTTGAGGCCATAAAACAAAACCTTCTCCAACCACCCATACTCATTCCACCTAAAGATGATCAACCTTTTACCTATACATATAAGCTATCAATCATTCCTTGGGAGCCATGCTCACTCATCACGATGAACAACACGGGGGAGTAGGTGGTTTATTACATAAGCCATACTATTTTGGACTATGAAACCCGATACAACCATCTAGAAAAGCTTTGCTTAGCCTTAGTTTTTTTTGCCACCAAACTCTGCCATTACCTACTCAACCACAAAACCTATGTTGTGACTAACACTAATCCCTTTACACTTCATGTACGTCAAACCTTATCAAAATCAGCACACGCATGATGGCTTATGCTTTTAGATGATCTTGACCTCAAATTCATTCACCAAAATTCCATCAAGGGCCAAGCTATCTCGACCAACTAGCTGACACACCTATTTTAGGGGATCAACCCTCTAATTTTGACTTTCTCGATGAGTCAATTGCTACTCTTTCACTGGATGAACCCCTTACAAATGACACTTGTTCTTTGATGATTCCAAGTGTCGGTGTGGGGGTGGGTTGGTATTATCCTCATTCCTCTGGATGGAGAAGCCATGCCTCTGTCTTTCAAACTAGACTTTGAATGCACCAACAATATTGTTGAGTATGAAGCACTCGTACTAGGTCTCTCGGCCGCATATGCCCTAGATGTCAAATCAATCCACATATTTGGTGATTCAAAATTGGTCATAAACCAAGTCAATGGTATGTACCAATGTCATAACGAGATACTTCAAAAGTATAAACATCATGTAGACATACTTTTGACCACCTTTGATCATTACACCCTTCAAACCATCCCACATTCAACCAACAAATTTGTAGATACCATGGCCTACTTAGCTTCCCAAATACTCGCTTCCCCTGCCGATTCCAAAATATTTATCACCATACAATACCTCCATTCACCTTCTTATTTACCTCACGATGTTTACTCAATTGGAAATGACACCCCTGACCTGAGTGACCTTTGGTATAAAAAAATTTGACTACCTTTCCCTCTCCATATTACCTCCCGATCTCGACCGTAATGAACAACGTGCCTTCCTTAAAAATGTCTCTCATTTCTTCATTCTAAAGGGACTCCTCTATAAGTGAATGGATTTGATGGTATTCTCTTACGATGCCTCACAAGTTCTAAAATTACTTATACCATTAAGGAGGTTCAAGGTGGCATATGTGGAGGTCACTTTAGTGGCCTTGTTATTGCTAAGCGTATTCTTTGCACCTAGGCTACTCTTGTGACCAACCCTTAACCATAATTTTTACAACTATGTCAAGCGGTGTGTAAAATGCCAACAACATTTCAACCTTCATCATACACCAGTCATGCCTTAAGGTCATTTGTGACCTTTGGCCCTTCTCTCAATGGGGTTTGGATTTTGTCGGAGAAAGCAATCCTCATTCTTCCCAACGCCATCAATGGATCATAATTTCTACCAAATACTACATAGAATGGGTGGAAGCCATACCACTCATCTCCAAAAAGAGAAAATATGTGATTTCATTAACCATCACATCATTTTCCACTTTGGTTTCCCTCATCGCCTCATCACTGATAATGGAAAACAATTCAAAAACAAAACATTGCAAAAACTTTACGATGCCTTCAACATTCAGACTTAGTTTCTCATCACCTTATTACCCGAAAACCAACAGACGCTTGTAAGCCGAATCCACTAACAAAACCCGAAAAAATTCTTATGAAAGTGGTTAACGATATTGGGAAGGATTGACATACGCACATTCCTTTTGCCCTATGGGCATACCACACTAGTATTCACACTTCCACTACGGCCACACCCTTTTCACTAGTCTATGGTACAGAGGCTATTCTACCTCTCAAAGTCTAGATCCCCTCACTCTACATTTCTTTCCATGACATGCTTACTGATGATGACTTTCATCAGGACAACTTAGCACAACTAGAGTTATTAGATGAATGTCATCTTAATGCTCTGGATCACCTTCAAGTTTACCAACAACGTATCAAACATGCTTATGAAAAACGTGTTCATAAATGAACCTTCCAAGTCGGTGACCTTGTCTTGAAAGAAAATCAACACGTAACCAAAGTAGAAAAAATTAAATGGGGAAAATTCACTCCTAATTTGCTTGGACCATACATCATAACTCATACCTATGGATCAGGTGCCTATCGTTTATCCTCACTTGATGGTAAACCCAAACCTAAGCCCCTTAATGCATTGAATCTTTGACCATTCTATTGTTGACTCATTGTCCTACCTCACCCTTTGTCTCTTTACAGGATCGCCCCTTGAGTGCTATCCACTCCATACACCTCCCTAATGATTAAACATAATCATGTGAGTAACTGTCACTTGTTATCTTCTCTTGAATATGTGTACCATAAAGCAATGCACATAGCATGATTCTCATGGATACTTTTCTTCTACCTTTAGATGAGATCCATGGTCATTCCACCTTGCATTTTAAACAAGATTCCTATCCTTCACGTTGGTCTTATCCATGATTTCAAAGACCTCACATGGGACAAAACTCCTTGAGTCAAACTTGTAATAAAAAGATGACTCCCTCAAAAGGACATCTTCCTCTCGACAATATTTCTACTATAAATAGACTACTCCCTCGAAGGACAACTATGTGAAGCTTTTAATAAAAAACAGACCATACTATCATCCAGTGTGATTGCATAACATTGAATCCTTTCTCCAAGTGTGGGACTTGAAAAAGTGAGAAAGGATTCTCCAGAGAAGGCTGGTTCCTATTCCTCTATTCAGATGCACACGAAATATGCAGAGGGTTTGCTCGAAACCTAATCTAATCTGCCAAGGAGACAGGGTAAGAAGATGCATAAAAATAAATCTAAGCTAATAGAGGTGATGCACCGAGGAATGAAGAACACCTATCTTGCCAGTAAACACAGACCATTCAAATGTGATATAAGATCATGCACAGATAACAAAACTTGCAGTGAAAGACCAGGAGGATGCAAAATGAACACAGAGAGGGTTGAGAATCATCCACAGACATGTATTACTTGCTCCAAAGATTGATACAATACACTACAGAATGCCAAGAGGTAGAGTCGTATTACAGTTCAAATGAGAGGTTCGAACTCCACAAATTCACCTGATAGGAGAAGAAGGGAGGAGAAAAATAGAAAATGTTCGACCTTTTTTAAGAAGCCCCTCTTTACAATATATAGAAAGAATGAGAGAGGGAAGAGAGAGGAAATCTAGAATCTACCCCAACCACTTCTAGGTCACATTTAAAATCATCTCATTATGGCAGAAGCCCTAGCGGATCTGGCAAAACGGGGTCGCCTCTATGAAAACGGTGAACCTGCTCGCTGCATTAAAGCTGGTTGTTGAAGCGTTACTTCTATCTATTATTACGTGCCAGAGGTATTTCTCAATTTTCTCTCTCCAAACTGAACCAAAATGCCAGATTGACCCTAGAATCATGTAGAGAATTTCACCAGCTTTCCATTGATATAAAAAATGCAAAAATCCGAGCTCTGGATCGAAAGTTATGGCGATCTGAAGATTTAGGGCAAAAACAGGCAAAAACAGGTCGGCGGGAAAAATATTTGAACTTTCCCGTGCTCTGCCACTTGGATGACACGTGGTAGGCTTTGATTCACTGAGCAATTCTCTCTCCTCCACCTTTCTGTGGGCTTTTCTTTGAAATTTCCTCAGGCCCTTAAACTTGGACACGTGGCACTATTTCATTGGTTCGGGTCAGTGCTTGAAACCTCGCCCTTTGACTTCTGGACTTTCTCCCTCGTGACACGTGTCATGATTTGATTGGTATTCGGGTCTGCCAGCTTTTCACGTCCACCGCGTCCATTTGTCCTGGATGTCCCAGTGCTGTTTGGGACAGAAACTTCCGATCCGCCCGAAATGGGCTTCCCTGTCCCTTTTCTGCTGGTGACACGTGGCGTTGCTTGATTGGCTTTCGGCTCCTTCGGCTATCCACGCATCCCACGTCCCTTTGTCCCAACTGTCCCAGTGTTGAAGTTCCCCATTTCGGCCAAACTGCCGCGGTTCGCGTCCTTCGCGTACATTTGTTCCAACTGCCCAAATCCATGCTGGGACAAATTCTTTCAACCACCCGAAATGGGCTTCCTTGTTCTCGACCGCTTTGCCTTTTCATGTCCTTCACGTCCTCGTGTCCCGGATGTCCCAAACTATTAGTCGATTTTCTTCTCCTTCAAACCAACCGGTTTCCACGTCCCATGCATCCCGACGTCTGGATGTTCCTTTTTGCGAAATTTTCTCCTTTTCGGCCGGCCGCGCCCGCATCCTTCGCGTACATTTGTTCTAACTACCCAATTTTTGCTCTCCTCCTAGATCGACCCTAGCGGTCCATTTTCGCCGATTCATTCGCGCCTGATGTCCCAATCGGTCCCAAAGGCGGCCTGGAGCAGGACTTAGCCAATTTCACGATTTTCTCCTGAATCAATCTACTTGCTTGGAACTGAAAACTCTGATGCATGTTATCGAAATTTACCCTGGGGGGTGAATTTTGGATAACAATTTGGTGACTTTTCGGGGTCACCTGCCTGCTAGGTAGAAGATCAGTGGCCTTTTAGCGATCCATTGGGCATGGAGTCATAAGCAATAACCTAAACGAGCCTCGACATCGCAACCCTCTACGAGAGCAATGTCACCGAATCAAGGAGTAAAACTCAACCTAGGAGCAACAAAACCTGTGCCAAAGCACTTAGGGAAACTGAAACCTAACTACAACAAGACAATGTGCAAAGCACTTGGAGGAATGAAAATCTAATTAATATTTACAAGGTGGTAAATTTCCCTCTAGAAGCAATGCTTGAGATAGATTCCATTTACTGGAATCTGCAGTTCTTCACCATCCAATGAGGCTAATTGGAAAGCATTGCTGCTCTTGCATTTCGTGACCATGTATGGGCCACTCCAAATGGCATCAAATTTTGAATGCCTTCCCGGTTTTGCTCTATCCACATCCCATTTCAACACTAGATCTCCAACCTGAAACGATCTATCCTTGGCCTTCCTATCAAAGGTCCTTTTGATCAAAGCTTGATCCTTTTCCATTGCTTGGGATGCCTGATTTCTGATCTCTTGCAGCTCCATCAACTCTGCATACCTTACCTCCATGGGCCCAAACTCTAGCAACTCCAGCTGCTTCATGAGTTCCAATGTTGGCAACTCAAGTGACATGGGCAAGATTGCTTCTCTTCCATAGACAAGCCTGAATGGAGAGTTACCTGTGGATCTCTTGGGAGTTATCCTATCAGCCCATAAGGCTGATTTTAGTTTGGTATGCCAAGCCCTCTGATTCTCATCAAGAGTCCTCCTAATGATCCTCAACAAGTTCTTGTTTGTAGACTCGGCCTGGCCATTACCTTGAGGGTAATAGTTTGATGAAGTGCTTAGGTAGATCCCGTTCTTGACAGCCCACTCAATCACCTTAGATCCAATGAATGCCAATGCATTATCAGAGATTATTGTAGCAGGTACGCCAAATCTGGTAGTTATCCCCTCATAAAAGTCTAAGATGCTAGACTCATTTGCCTCTTTGAGTGCTACTGCTTCTGTCCATCTGGTGAAGTAGTCCGTGGCTATCAAAATCCATTTGTGCCCTTGGCTTGAATTGGGATTAATGACTCCAATGAAGTCCAAACCCCATTGCATGAATGGCTGGTCAACTGAGATTGGATGTAATGGAAGGGCAGCAAGTCTTTCTTTTCCTGTGAAGAATGCACAATTCTTACACCTCTTGATCCATGCATAGCAATCACTGAAGATTTTAGGCCAATAATAACCAGCCTTCATGATTTTTAGAGCTGTCACTCTTGGTGCAAAATGACCACCAGCTGGTCCACCATGAAACTCTTCCAACACCCTTTGAATCTGATTTGTGCTAATGCATCTCAGCAGCACTCCATTCACATCTTTCTTGAACAAAACTCCATCAACAATGGCATATGGAACAGCCTGCAACCTGAAGTATCTCCTCTTTGCTTTGCTCATTTCTGGAGGGCATAGGCCTGTCTGTAGGAAGTGTATCATACTCTGAGTCCAACAGGGAGTGGGCACATTATCATTTTCCTGTTCTTGACCATCCTGTAGTACCAAGACAACATCTTCTTCATTACCTGCTTCAACTTGTTGACTCAAGGCTAGTTGTTCGCATAGTCCCTTCCCACGTACTAGTTTGGTGACCTTGATCTCGATGTCATATTCCATGACACGAGTTATCCATCCTGCACGTTTCTCATTCAGATCCTTGTTTAGAAGGAAGTCCCTGACTCCCGCATGAGAGACCAATAATTGGATCTTGTTGTTTGAGACTAGGTGCTTGAATTTCTTTAAACTCCTGATCACTGCAAGTACATGCTTTTCAATGAAAGAGTACCTAGTTTCATATTCCTCCAAGCCTTGACTGAAGAAAGCAATTGGTTGTTCTAATCCTTCTTTGTTTTGTTGTGCCAAGATTGCAGAAATTGTATCTCCACCACCAAAGGCATATAGCATGAAATCCTTGGAGAAGTTTGGATTGACGAGAGTTGGAGCTTGAGATATAGCCTCTTTTATTGCCTCAAAACTTGCCTTGCCTTCAGATGTCCACTTAAATGCCATGCTCTTCTTCAACATTGTGTTATTGGCTTTACGAGAGCTCTGCAAAGTTTGGAACAAACTGCATGGACAAAATTGATCCTTCCTAAGAAGCTTTCAAGAGCCTTCTTATGACTTGGCAATGGCAACGCTCGAATTGCTTCAACTCTTTCGGGTCAATCATCAATCCCTCCTTTGAAACAATATGGCCAAGAAGTTTTCCTCATGAGCCAAGAATATGCATTTTTGGGATTCAATGATACCCCAAATCTTCTACACCTCTCGAAATACCTCGCCTCGATGAAAGAGGTGATCCACTACATTTTTGGAGAATACGGTGATGTCATCAAGGTATATCAAAACTATTTTATTGATCAACCCTTGAATGCCATATCCATTGCCCTTTCGAAAGTGGCTCCAGCATTTGATAGCCCAAATGGCATCTTCAGTAGGCATAGGTCCCCATTTGGTGGTGAAATCCCTCTTGAATCGGTCTTCTTCCTTCACCATTACCCGATTATACCCCGAGTAGCCATCTAGAGAGAGAATCTCTCCGAACGGATACTACTTGCAATATTTGTTCCATTGAAGGAAGTGGGTAATGGTCTTTGAGAGATGCCCTGTTTAGGTCTCAGAAATCTACACACAACCTGATTTCTCCGCTCTTCTTCCTGACCGGAACCAAGTTTGTGACCCAGCTTGAGTGCTTGATCGGGAATATAATGCTTGCCTCTATTAGCTTATTTAGCTCTTTCTTCATTAGAGGCTCAATGTGAGGGTTGACTGGTCTCGCTTTTGCCTGATGGGCTTAGCATCTGGATCCAATTCTATGGTATGCTGAGCCAGGTTGGGATTGAAACCTTTCAAGTCTTCATAGCTCCAAGCGAAGACATCTGGAAATTCTTGGCAAAGTTGTATGAAATCTGATTTCTCCTGTTCAGTGGCTACCTTGCCAATTTGAAGTGTTTTGTTTTCCCCAACCGGAATTGGCTCTGAATCTTCTCTTTTGACCTGTATGTTAGCCTTTTCCTTACGGAACTGGTCATTAGGGTTGAAGATAGACTCCAATGTTACTAAACCCCTAGGAAGCTTGTTTGTCCGCAGCTGCACTACTTGATCCCCATACTGCTGCTCTAATCTGTCCTGATTCCTAGCTGAGAATTCAGCCTCTTCTTGTAAGAAATTGACGATTTGTTGATCATTCTCAAACACCTGCCAGCTGGTGTTATTATCTGGAACTGCTGGCCTCACAATCACATGGACATGTGGCTGTGTTTTTTCCCTTTTGATGTTGTCAACCACATCAAACATTGCTCCAACAGCTGCGAGCCTATCCGCGGCTTCATTTTTCTTCCTAGGTATGGACGTGATATTGAAAGCTTCGAAATCCTCAACGAGGTCCCATACCCTATTCTTGTAGTTCTTTAGCAGTTCATTCTTTGTAGCATGTTGTCCCCTGACTTGATTGACGATTAGTTCACTGTCACCAAAGACTTGCAAGTTCTTTATTTTCTTCTTGATTGCCCAATGTATCCCTTGCACCAAGGCTTCATATTCAGCAGTGTTATTTGAACAGGAAAACTGGAAATGGAAGGCTGAGTAATACCTTATACCTTGTGGTGAAATGAGCATAGCTCCTCCTCCTGCACCTTGTCTACTCCTTGATCCATCAAAGAACAACTGCCATACTTCATTCTTGTCCTTATGATCTGGCTTGGTGATGCTGGGGAGAGGTTGATCCTCTTCATGTAAACAATAAACCCCTAGCTCAGATTCTTCTACTTCTTGATAAGGATCAAAAGCATGCACCTTGCTTGCCCATTCATCAAGAGTCAAATCCGGGATACTTCCAACCTTGGTGTCAGCCTCGTCAGTGCTAGGGTGATCTTCTTGATCAAATGCTGAGCAATTGGCATTAATCTGACTTGGAGTGTAAGGCTCAATATGGAAGTTTGCAATAGGTTCAGACCTAATTGTAGCCTTAGTTCCATACCTTGTTCTAAACAGCATGTGAGACCAATCCACCGAAAGATAGCCTCCAATTTTAGCAGTGAAGTCTCTTGACAAGCACAATGCAAAGAGTGGTGGAAGGTCTATGACTGATACATCTTGTAAAACAACAACATTTGGACATGCATGCAAGGTAAGACTCAAATTTCTAATCACTCCAACTATCGTTATTGCTGTCCCATCTAGCTGCACTACCCCTTTAGATGTTATTTCATACTGGAGCCCTAGCTGATCAGCTATCTGTTTAGGCATTACTGAGCTACTTGCCCCGGAGTCTATCATGCAATTATGTACTAGCTGATTTCCAATGATTAACGAAACATAGAAAGGGGGCTTCAACATTTTACCTTGTTGTGCTCCATGACTTCCTTCAGGCTGGGCAACATTTGTAAGCACTTTGTCTTGCATCTGAACTTGTTGATTCGAAGTTGGCCAATCCTTCATGGCAGCTTGCAGCAGATCTCTTTGGCCTGGGATGGATAGGGATTCCCACATAGATATATTGACGTTTGTCTTCTTCATCTGATCAATGATACTGAATGGTGATGAAGGATCTCTCTATTGTCCCTTGGTTTGCACATTTACTCCTTGCACGTGGGTAGCAATAGCTGGCATTTGAGTTGGCCTAGGGGCTGTTCTTGGCTGCCCTTGTGCATTTGAAATTGGATTTTGCTTGCCAATCATTTGTGGAACCATGGGAGGTTGTGGATTGGCTGGGGCTAATGGTTGTTCTTCACCCAAATTCTCCTTTTGACCTTGTGTTGGCTGCAACACCTTGAGAAACCACTGATTCATGCCACGTAAATCCTCTCGCTTGCCGGTTCACCAATGTGGTGTCATTTGGGGCTGATTCTTTGTTGGAATGTTTCTTGTTGTTGATCTATTTCTTGACTCCCTCGCCCTCCACACGGTAGTTGTCACCATCAATGCTTGATTGAGAGCACCACCATCAAACACATGGATTGGTTATGAGGCTCATTGCATGGAAAGCACCAATCATATTCCTGAGCAATGTTGTTCTGTGTTGGCACTAATGCCTTAGAGGCAGATATGGCATTTGGATTATAGGGCTGGAATGGTCTATTGGCAGGAGGCCTTGTTTGATTCATGTTTGCAACTGGATTAGGGGGCCTTTGTGGTTGGTATGGCTGCCTATTAGGTTGAGCTTGGGGTTGATAAGAAGGTCTAAAACTTTGGGCTTGTTGCCTTTTGAGAGTAACCAGCTCATTGCCTAGATTTTGCAATTGCTTCATGACCTCTTGAAGCTCATTTGGGGCACTTGGAGATGAAGTGGAAGCTTCATTTGAACTCTGATTTCTAGGAGTGGGAGAAGGAGCCAAATTAGGTGCTTGACTAGTGTTTGGACTCTCTAAACTTGGAAACAATGGCATGGGAGGTCTAGGGGCAAGTTTTCCAGCTTGAATCAAACAATTTTCAGCCCTAATGGCAATGCTATAAGCCATAGGGATTGTTGTGCCTCCCATGGACTGAATTAACATAGAAATATCAGAATTTAGAGCTTTGAGATAGTAGAGAAAAGCACCTTCTGGTGTTGGCCTGACTGCCACTGGAATTCTCTCCCAAGTCTTTTGAAATCTGAAGTTGAAATCGGTCAGCTGCTCATTGGGAGCTCTCTTGATGGTTGTCAGCTGCTCCAAAAGAGACAAGTTGTCTCCCTTCTCTCCAAATTGCTCGTGAAGTGCTATACACAGCTGATTCCAATTTGTGATAGAACCAGCTCCAAGGCTCCTAAACCATTGCAATGCTTTACCCTTGAATGAAGATGCCAGTAACTTGACAGCCACTTGCATTTCATTGATTTCATGGATTGCACAAAGGTTAGCAATATCTTTAACATGATCACCTGGAGTAGTCTGATTTTCTCCAGTGAAGTAGGGAATGTTCTTCAAGGCTGCAATAGGAACTAGATGTTGTGCATTGAGAGCAAGTGGGCTGCTTTGCCTGTGAAGTTGACGTAGGGGTTGTTTTGAGCCATTCTAATTGGTCTTAAAACCCTTGTTGACTGAATGAAAGGTCTACCAAGTGGAGGAGTTGAGAGAGTTCTGTTTGGTGGAGATGGAGACCTCTGAATCCTTCTTCCTCTTTGCCTTCTTCTCGGAGATAATTGCAGGTATTCAAACAACACTTCTTCTTCTCCAACTCTTGACCTTGTGATTCTTCTCATAAGTTTTCAGGCCTGCACTACTGAAATAGTTGATTCTTCCCCTTGGAGTCGCCAGATATGCAAATAATAGCTCTTTTAAGCAAGAAAATTGCAGCAGATGCACATCAACTTTGCTGCAAATAAAAATGAGACCTCTAAGTCCCACCGGGCATGCCAAAACTGTTAGTGCAAAATCACAGCACCCCTGGATGCTGGTCAGGTTTCTAGGTTGACCATACTATCATCCAGTGTGATTGCATAACATTGAATCCTTTCTCCAAGTGTGGGACTTGAAAAAGTGAGAAAGGATTCTCCAGAGAAGGCTGGTTCCTATTCCTCTATTCAGATGCACACGAAATATGCAGAGGGTTTTCTCAAAACCTAATCTAATCTGCCAAGGAGATAGGGTAAGAAGATGCATAAAAATAAATCTAAGCTAATAGAGGTGATGCACCGAGGAATGAAGAACACCTATCTTGCCAAGTAAACACAGACCATTCAAATGTGATATAAGATCATGCACAGATAACAAAACTTGCAGTGAAAGACCAGGAGGATGCAAAATGAACACAGAGAGGGTTGAGAATCATCCACAGACATGTATTACTTGCTCCAAAGATTGATACAATACACTACAGAATGCCAAGAGGCAGAGTCATATTACAAGTTTCAAATGAGAGGTTCGAACTCCACAAATTCACCTGATAGGAGAAGAAGGGAGGAGCAAAACAGAAAATGTTCGACCTTTTTTAAGAAGCCCCTCTTTACAATATATAGAAAGAATGAGAGAGGGAAGAGAGAGGAAATCTAGAATCTACCCCAACCACTTCTAGGTCACATTTAAAATCATCTCATTATGGCAGAAGCGGCGGATCCTGGCAAAACGGTGGGCTGTCTAACAGAAACGGCGAACTGTCTGCTGCATTAAAGCTGGTTGTTGAAGCGTTACTTCTATCTATTATTACGCCAGAGGCATTTCTCAATTTTCTCTCCAAACTGAACCAAAATGCCAGATTGACCCCAGAATCATGTAGAGAATTTCACCAACTTTCCATTGATATAAAAAATGCAAAAATCGAGCTCTGGATCAAAAGTTATGGCGATATGAAGATTTAGGCAAAAAAGTAAAAACAAGTGGGGGAAAATATTTGAACTTTCCCGCGCTCGCCACTTGGATGACACGTGGCAAGCTCTGATTCGCTGAGCAATTCTCTCTCCTCCACCTTTCTGCGGCATTTCCTTTGAAATTTCCTTGTGGGCCCTTAAACTTGGACACGTGGCACTATTTCATTCATTGGTCGGGTCGTGCTTAAAACCTCACCCTTTGACTTCTGGACTTTCTCCCTCGTGACACGTGTCATGATTTGATTGGTATTCGGGTCTGCCGGCTTTTCGCGTCCACCGTGTCCATTTGTCCCGGATGTCCCAAGTGCTGTTTGGGACAGAAACTTCCGATCCGCCCGAAATGGGCTTCCCTGTCCCTTTTCTGCTGGTGACACGTGGCATTGCTTGATTGGCTTTCGGCTCCTTCGGCTATCCGCGTCCCACGCGTCCCTTTGTCCCAACTATCCCAGTGTTGAAGTTCCTGTTTTGGCCGAACCGGCCGGTTCGCATCCTTCGCGTACATTTGTTCCAACTGTCCCGGACTGTCTGGGACAAATTCTTCCGAACCACCCGAAATGGGCTTCCTTATTCTCGGCCACTTCACCTTTTCGCATCCTTCACGTCCTCGCGGCCCAAGTGTCCCAAACTGTTAGTCAATTTTCTTCTCCTTCGGCGCCCTTTTGGGTTTTCCGCGTCCCATGCGTCCCGATGGCCCGAGATGTTCCTTTGCGAAAGTTCTCCTTTTCGGCCGAACCAGCTGGTTCGCGTCCTTCACGTACATTTGTTCCAACTGCCCCTTTGCTCTGCAGACTGCCTAGTGGTCTTTCGGCCGATTCGCGCCCAGATGTCCCAACTGTCCCAAAGGTGGCCTGGAGCAGGACTTAGCCAATTTTCACGATTTTCTCCTGAATCAATCTACTTGCTTGGAACTGAAAAACTCTGATGCATGTTATCGAAATTTACCCTGGGGGGGTGAATTTTGGATAGACCTCAAGAAGTACCATATTATTTATCCCATATAGACTTCCCACATCGATCATCTATCACAACAAAAACTTTTTAGTCATGGACTTGCCCATTGTGACCTTGGACCTCTTGCCCAAAATCCTGTCACTCAAAACATATAAAATTAACTACCTTTCACCCACCTTACCATTTCCACTCTCATTTCCTCAATCACCTCAAGGGACATCTTGGAATTTCGACATTTGGTGATCTTGTGACTACTTTCATCGTAGAATAGTTAATCATCCAATGCCTTTCGGGTCTTGTGTTCATCACCCCCTCCAAGGTATGATCTACTCGGTATGATCCTACCTAATCAGGTGGCTTTATTGCCCCCTCTTATATTTTAACCATCTTTTTTATGTTTTGATTACCTTATACAAGACTTGGTACTCGATGCTTACCTTTGAGGTAGTCCTCCCCTTTCACCATAATCACCTTCACCTGCATCCTTTTACCTATAATCTACCCACACCTATTAAACCTAAACCCACAACATACCCAAAATATACCAACTCATTTTCATATTATTCCCTAGCTCATGGGAGAACTACATCGGCCTGAGGTCCTTTTTCACTGGGACTATGTAGGCAACACTCCGAGGGCATGGGGCCCTTAGAGGTTAGCTCAGCCATTCTTTACCCTAAAAAAAATTTATCGACCATGCCTAACTCACCATTTACATCACATTTCACTTAGTTCCTCTTTTCTAACAAAATTGGAAATTACACCACATACATAACAAGTTGCTTACCAGAGCATATATTTATTACACCTACCATCTCTCTATCATCACTATACATAGATTATAGAACATTTCGCATATGACCCATAGTATCATTCATTGCCAACATAATGAATCATAACTAAACCAACTTGACTGATCCATGCCTAACCATAACGTGACTCAATCCATGCCTATAACTCGACTCGACCCATGCCTAACCATAACCTGACCGATCCATGCCTAACCATAACCTAACTCAATCCATGCCTATAACCTAACTCAACCATGCCTATCACCTAACTCACCATGCCTAAACCAACCTGAATGATCCATGCCTAACCATAACCTGACTCAATCCATGCCTATAACGACTCGATCCATGCCTAACCATAACTTGAATGATCCATGCCTAACCATATCTGCCTCAATCCATGCCTATAACCTAACTCAACCATGTCTAAACCAACTGATGATCCATGCCTAACCATAACTTGACTCAATCCATGCCTAAACCGACCTAACTCCATCATGCCTAACTCACTTAATTTCAAACCACATTAAAATAACAAATCCATATCTCCTCTAACATAAGCCATACATCCAATATCTCATAAACATATTAACGCATCACAAAATACCATGAATCTCATCATATAAATCAATAAATGTGTATCTAAAAATACATGCCTATCTCATCATGGCCATCATCTCAAAAAAATTTGCACACATAGGCCGATATATAATATAAAATGTCATAGCAGCACGCAGTCGGTCTCATATATACAAAAAGAATGAATGAATCAATACAAAAATATTTGGCACACGAGGCAGTATCTCGCTCAAAATATACAACAAAATCACTTTGTACATCCTCACTATCTTGCACACGAGCAAGTATGTGATAAAAAATATAACTATCTTCGGCACATAGGCCGACATATATATAAAAATAATCGCTAGTATACATAAAAAATCAGGTGGCCATATATCGGATGTCTCACCGGATGTCCTCCATCTCTGTGTCACTTGCACCCTCGGCCTCCTATGTCCCTACTCATCACATCACCTAGCTCTAGCCATCATGTATTGGTGGCCTCTACCTAATCGGGCCTCGAGCTTGCTAACCTCCTGTGCTCTCCACACTATGTGTGTGGGATCTAGTCCTCTCTTCACCGATTTGCTGTTGTGTCTTATACTCTCTGTAAGTTAGGAAGTCTATCTTGGATGCCATGAGCTGGTCTTGATAATATCTTGCCTCACCTAGGGCATCCCGTAACCTAGATATAGGCACGTTATGTGGTGGTCCCATAGGTCTCGGCCCATGTACCTACCTTACATTGCTGTGAAGCGGGACCAGATCCCTATGTCTGTGGTGGTCCCCCTATCCCTATGCCTGTGGTGGTCCACCTTGTCCTTGTGCTTGTGGTGGTGCCCCTTACTCCTGTGCATGTATTTGGGCTTGTAAGGCCCCAATTTATGTCTAGGTTGTGGCCAACTGGCCCTATAAACATGCCACCTGAGCCAGTAAGGCTGCCACCTGACCATCTCTGTCTCCATCTCCTCCACCCTCTCCCTCCACCATCTTCGTGCTCAGGCGGCCACTGTACTCATAGCTCTATTACCTCTACCTCTGACCCCTCCAGTTGTTTCTATAGTATACCTATCTACATGATCATGGTCGCTACCGCCCCTCTATAGGGCATCTCTCTGCACTATAATAGTAGCTAAGTCAAGTTGCCCTCGGTCTAAGGTGTTATGGCTCATGCTGAATCGAGCCGCCCACCACCTGCTTATACTTGTATGTGCATTAGACATCATCAATCCACTGATCTACTAGCTTCTCCTCCTCCCCTGTAGGCACTGTAGGTTTTGGTAGAGGTAGAGGCCTCTCCACATCATCTCTCCGATATTGTGGGAAGGACAGAGGAATATCCTGTACAAGCCCGAACTGCAGTCGGACCTTGTCTACCGGGATCATCTCATCCTCCCAACACAGCGACCTGTATCCACCTCTCTAGGTGGATCTCAGCTAGCTCCTCATGCATGTGCCTAGATGAGGGAATCCACATATGGTCTCCGGATAATGTCCACTCTGGACAACCCCTCCAACAATTTGCCAAAAATGGGCCACATCATATGTCGGCCTATCTGACCTCCGCTCTCCTGTAACTGGCACCCATCTCCTGTATCCTAAATGCACACATCTCATGGGAAATGCATATACTGGGGCATCCCTATAGGTTAAACACAGACTATGTGCTCATAGGCTCTAGCAATGTAGTACAAATGTACAACACAGGCTAAACCTGTGCAACCGCCCATATGCCCACAACTCTTGGTATAGCTGCACCAAGAATGTTGGTGCCTAGGAAAATCATGTCTCATGCACCATCATATCATGGAGCACCCCCATCAATGATCAAGGAAAGCATCCACCCTCTGCATTTGGTAGTGCATAGCAGCACACTACCTCCATCAATAAAACCACTAGCCTCGTCTCATCGGATGGGCTAGGTACATCTTGCCATAGCTCAAACTGGTGCTATGGAATCTCAACTCCACTGCCCCTCACCAAAAACTATCCCGATCAGATCCTCTAAGGCCTCGGAGGAGATAGAGTACACCTGGGCCCCCAATATGGGTAACCACAATATCCAGGAAGACATCCTCTAGGGTGATAGTCATCTCACTCGTCGAAGGTGGAACGTGTTGGTCGCAGAGTCCCATCTATCGATGAGTGCGACCATCAAACTGGGCTACCAAATAGCATGTCGGTAGTTCGAATACCACTCAAGCCCACTACCTCCACATGTTGCAGCTCCAAAGGGGTCGCTAAGCCATGTAATGTCACTAGTAGTGGCGAGAACCCTATCCCGCATATGTAACTGTGATCTCCCTGCATCCAATCCAAGCACAACATTAATCTACATTTACCATGCCCATATTCACCAATTATCATTACCCTCCACCCTATTTTTACTTTACCCATCTCAACTACCTAGCCCACATCCCTCTTGGACCCTTGTGCCTAAAATCCCGACCGGTGTCGGTTCATCCTAACCGACTTTGGTCACCCTTAAACCAGCATCAGTCACCTATTTGGTGACCGATACCGGTTCATCTTTACCAACCACGGTTACCACTTAACCAGCATCGGTCACCTATTTGGTGACCGATCCTAGTTCTTACCAATCGATGCCGGCCAAGCTTGATTGATGTTAATCACTATCGCGGAAAACTCCACGACTTCCCAAATTCCCCTATTTTTAAAAAAAAAAACCCTCCCACCTGTCCCTTTTACCCCACCTATAATGACCTACACTACCCCAAAACCCCTACCCACCTCACCTATCCAATTTACTACCCTCCCCCTCTTTTTGCTCGTTTTCCCCCATACCTGATTTAACTTTTGCCCACCCACAAAATACAAAAAACCCACAAAACCCTACAAATAACAACTATCACAACCTCTACTCTATCTAATTAACACTATAGAGTTAGGTGCTTACCTCATCATGCTGCCACCGTCTCGGTGGCACATTTAGCCACTATGCCTGGTGGTGCCGCCAAATCTGCCTCTCACCTCTACCATCCCCAAATATCTACCCGTAACCTCCGACCAATCAACTCTCTCACCCTGATCCCATGGACCCGCTACTCACCAACCCAACCCTCATCGAATTAGACTACCAGCTCACTGTCCCATTTCCTCTAGACACTTTTCTCTCTTTTTTTGTCATTTCTTCACTTCGCAAATACACAAATGAATAATAAAAACATGTATTTTTGTTTTTATACAAAACCCGACCTAACCAACATCGGTTCCCCTAGATCGGCATCGGTCTCGTGCCCTACCTCACCATCATCGGTTTTCCTATACCGACGTCGGTTATCCATGACCACCATCAGTCACCCTCACCTACACATTTCCCTTACTTTGCCATTTTACCCCACCCTTTACCTTGCTCCTTTACCCCATCCAACCTTTACCCAACCCATTACCTTACCTTTCCTAACCTCATCATTTACTACCTCCATTTTTCCTCCTTTGGGGACTCATTATTTTACCCCTACCTTGGCCTTACCCATGTCGTGACCTAGATATTTGGACTGGACCATCATTAGTGACCTTTGACCTCATGTGTTTGTTATACCTTGCGGCACTGTTACCTGTGTTGATTGACCTAATGACCTTACCTAGCCTATTGCCATGACCATTTATCCTGACCCTACCTTTGGTGTACTACGGAACATACCTAAAAATTCTTGCACCTAACCTACGTTGTGTTTCTTGACCATATCCTATACCTTAGATACTGGATTCACTTTAACCTTGTTTGGATAAACCTATCGACCTTAGATGATGTAGAGTTTTCCTGCTCTTCAACCCGATAGTGTGCTACAGTTTATACGTGTGTGTGCATTTGACTATTGCTACTTGTGACCCTGACCCATTACCTAGATTGCCCAAGTAGACCTTTCACTTTTTTCCCCTATACCCACTTGCCTTTTCCTCACATTTACCTTTTATCAAACCACTCATCGCTTTGCTTTGTTGCCTCATCGAGTTCTGGTTTGAGGGGATCACCTTCACCCACACATGCGGAAACCACATTATTTTTTTTTTGTTAGCATCGCTTACCAATACAAGCTACGTAACAAAAAGGGGAAAAATGTAGACACTAAAATTAGGTCACACTCCCCTTTTGTCCCTCGACATATAAGCACCCTTTATTACATTTACCTAGCCATGGCCCCTTCACCCCACCAATATTAATTTAATTAATTTAATTAAATTAATGCATTATCCTCACTATATTTATTATTTAAATATCTTATTTTAAAAAATCCCCACATACGAGTTCACTTAAACACCTCACCAAGCCAACTCAACCTAATACCTATTCTTAGTAAGTTACCATAACTAACTAAGACTTAACCAAACCCTAAAAATCAATGCCTACATTTCCTCTAACCACATTCCTACATGCTCACAAGAAGCTCCCAATCTAATCTATGTGATAATGACACAAGATCCAAGGAAATCAAGAGGATCTCCTAGTTTAGTAAACCTAGGAAATCCCACCTTGACCGACGTCGATTATCCCTAACCATCCTTTGGTTAAGCCGGACCACCATCGGTTACCACTTTTAACCCCTAAACTCCCTTATTCTCAAGGTTGGAAAACATTGGGAGAAAGTTTACAATCAAGAACACATCTCGGAGAGATAACGCATCTTAGAGAGAGCCAATTCCAATGAAAACTTACATCAAGGAAGGAGATTAAGCATCTTCTCCTCGCATGACCATCCCGACCATGATCTAATCTATCCAAGAAAGAGGAGTGTATATGCAGCCCATGTAGAATCCTTTCTTCAGTTGTTGATCACTTACAACCTATCGAACCCATCATCAACACCTCCATCCCTCACACACAGGCCTTTAGGAACGAAATCCAAGTAAGTACAACATCATACTTTCTGGTTACTTCAATTCATCATCATTTTATAATCCATTGTTTATTTTACTCCCTATTGACCTTCTCCACATTTTCACCTTCGTATACCCATTAAAACCTCGCAAAAGCCTACTTCAATCACCCAATACCTTGTCCCGACCAACCAAAGTCCTTTTTGCAATCACAAAGGAGACCCCAAACTTGTTGCGTGACATTTCCGAGATCTCACAAGATGGCGGCACCGGTTATACCTAACCACCGTTGGTCACCCCTAACCGACACTGGTCTTTTTGTTTTCCCACACATCCCTGAACAGAGACCTACCCACCTAATTTTATCTCACCCTCATTCACATGTGATCTACCCAAGACCTTTATCAGACCTATAGAGACCCAGAACCAATCATTTGATATTTGGATTCTATTCTAGCTTAGCCTATTAGATTAGATCTATTTCTTATTGTGTTTTAAGTGAGATACCTAAATCATTTTAAAATAACAATAGGATTTACTTTGTTTACAACATTCAATTGTTTAAAAAAGTGGACTGACAACCATCTAGGAAGTATCATACTTCCTAAATCTAGCTTATGCTAGGCAGTTCATTGCCCATATTGTTTAATTCCTTTTGGTGGTCTTGTTCTCATTACAGGTAGTTCCTCCTAGCCAAAGGGAAGCTCTCATGATCAGCTATAGATTTGAAATTCATACGTGCGCAACAACCCATCAACCGATATTTGAGCAGTATTCCTCCTACGCCAGTTACCTTATTTGTTTAAATCAATACTTCAAAGAAAAATCTAAGAAAAGGTGAAACACTGTAAATGTCACGGAATTGAAATTTTTTGAAAGCAAATAGGTTTTTTTTTAGTCAAAGAATCCTATTTCCAACCTAAACCCACAAAATACATATGAACAAGGATGATTTAACTCACTTAAAATATGAAATCAAGTAAATAACAAGTTGTTTCTCCTATAAAACATGAAAGTGGTTACAAACTAAAAATTAAATAACTTTAACAAGACTCCATTAATGGATGATGGACTTCATGTCCCCACCGTGGTGCAAATGTGTTCATGAATAAATTGGATATGTTGTGGAAATGAAGCTAAAACATATAACCTCAAAACATAACTCTAATATACACTAAACCATCATGATAAGAGATAAACAAGACTAACATCTATCATTGTATGAACTAGATTAACTCTAAACTAACATGATAAAGCTACTCTCTACTCTTTAGATCACTAATTAAACATTAAACCTAGGAAGATCAAATTAGCAATCAAAGGTGTGATTAGTTGTTTATGGTTCTTAAGCTTTTAAGAATGGAATCTCACCATTAATGGCTTCAATGCCAATGGTTCTCTCCATATTACTTAAACTTGGATTATGGATTCAAATTAAGGCTATTAGCTCAACAATGGAGGAAGGAAAGATGTAGATCAATTTTCTAATTAGCTTAAAGCTAATACAAATGAGATCCAAACTTTCTTAGGTTTGTTTTGATTTTGTGTTATGTAAATTTGTAAGTTTGAATGGGTAGGATTAGCCTTAGATTTATAGTTTTCAACTTGGGAGAGTTTAGAATTTGGGTGCATGTGGGACTAAAGCTCAAAAAGTAGTTTTAGATTAGAAGCTAAGTAAACATGCTTTAGACTAGTTAAGCTAGGATTAGGCTAGTTAAACTACGGTTTGGGCTAGTTAAACTTGATTAGAAAGTGATTAGAGATTTATTAAGAGTTGGAAGAAGGCAGTTAATCATTTGTGATTGATAGATAGCCTAGGAATCCTACATAAATGGTTTAGAGAAAACTAGGGAGATTCTAAATGGTTGAAAGGAGGAATGTTTAGCTAATAAGAGAGATATTAGACCAATTAATTGATTATAGGAGGAATATGACCAAGAAGGTGTCATAAATGGGAATCCAAGAATGGAGCAAAGAGTAGCTAATTGAAGAAGTGTCATTAATCGGTTGAATTGGAGGAAATGCTAAGTGTAAGCATATTTTAGGTGTCTACAGGGCTCTTAGACTTGGAATATATCTAAAGACTTCTTCCGACTACTACCCTAAAGGAAATGGTCTAAGAAAGTCTACTAATAAGAACACGATTAGAATAAAAAAATAGCGGATATCAACCGAGGAAGTGGCATACAAAGGTATCATGTGCACTATGGGCTAAAAAAATAAGGGTGAAGAAGGTAATTTGTACTTCACCTTACAAAATTGTTTATAGTAAATATGTTAGGTTTCCTTTATCACCTGTAATTTCTTTCACTAGAGTGGCTCAACGGTTAGAATGTGAGGGCACAAATCAAAGAGAAATTAGAATGGTAGAATTGGATAAACTTGAAGAAATAAGAAATTACTCCATAATTAGATTGGAATAGCATCAAAAGTCAACCAAAAATTGGTTTGACATAAATTCTAAAGCTCGGGATTTCAAAGTGGGTGATTTAGTCTTCAAATTTGATTGACATAGCCAAACTTGGGTATCATTCAAAGTTTGATGCACTTTGGAGTGGGCCATATATCATCATTTCTTATAAAGAGGCCAAATCTTTTGAGTTATCTCATCTTGATGGAGATGCATTACCAATCCCAGTTAATGGGATTTATCTCAAGCACTTCCATTGAGTTCTTTTGCATCTTGTACATATTAGAGTAGTTTCAATTCCTCCAAGTGTGCCTTGTGTGTAGTGTTTTGTTGGTAGTGTAGTTTTCCTTTCTCTCACGCACTATTTTTTGTCTTTTGGATTGTAGCTCATGTGCTTATAAGTCATGAGGTTTCAAAGTGATGGAGGTTATGTTCCAACTTGATATAAGTATCCAATATGTTTTCACGCATTCCTCGTGTCTTTGATGCAGAGTCCAAGAAGTGCTTCATTCAAGCTTTAAGGGTGAATTCTTCAAAGTTTACAGATCGAGAATATCATGTTTCTCATGTTGACTCCATAACCAATGGAATTTTTCAAGGCCACTAATCTTCATCATCTAGCAGAATATTTCCCCAAAATAACCCCTTGGCTATTTGGGAAACTTACGATTCCATTCTATCTTTGGAATCATTTTTCCAGATTATACGCGCTATTGGTTTTATTCCTTGGTGCATTTCCTTGGTTGCATTTCTTTTTGTGTGCCCTCTCATGCTCTTCTTTTCTTCTTCCCTTCTTTTTATTTGCACATGTTTCATGCACTCGCATTCCTCTCATACATAGTTGTAATTCTTTCCCTTTTCTTTTTACACACACTCCTTATGCATTTCCTTTTTCTATCTTGACAATGCACACCCTTTCACACACGCCCATGGGTTTTCCTTGAATATTTACAAGTCCCGACATACCTCCTATGTGCATGTATTTTATTCCCAAGTTTTATGCATCCCTTTGTGCATATCTTCTCGTGTGCTTCTCCCTTTTTCCTTGACATGCTATGCATGATGCTTTCCCTGAAATTTCTTGCTTCCCTTTGGTGGGACTTAAGACTTTCCTTACACATTTTCATATCTATGTAGATATTCTTCCCTTTCCCCTACCCACTGCACTCTCTTGCATGCATAGGTGGAATTCTTCTACATCCTTTCTTCCTTGTGAAAACTTTCACTTCTACTCTTACTTCCGCGCATGCACCCAAAAATGTAACCTCCATGCCAATCCTAGTGTGTCACATGTCCATCTCTAGGGACTTGGTAGATAAAGTGCAAAATCAAAAGGAAAAATATAAAATTATCATTTTTTCATTGATCCTTGTAATGAATGGAAGCATGAAACGTGGAGCAAATGACTTGCAAATCAACCTGCAAACTCTTGCAACCAATCACATTACTCCATGTGTCTAATGTGTTCCTTTGCACTATAACACTTCAAGTCACCATAACTTCTTCCACAGAGCTCAAAATCATGCATTGTTGGTCTCATTGTAAATTTAATTATGTAGGCTACATGTTAGGATCTTTATAATCTAATTTTGGTAGGATTTGGTGGGTGAAAATGGAAAAAAGTGATTCATGTCATTAATGAACACTTCTATTTGATTCAACCACCCTAATTTCATGGGATTAATTTTATTTCCTTCTTCCACAAGTAAAATGATGGGGGGAGGTAGATTTAATAGAGCTCTATGTGGATTTGTAGGAATTTATTGCATCTTGTTGGTGGTTGTGATTGGAAATATGAGTTTTCCCTCTGTTTCCCCTCCTTTTCTCTCCTTTCTTTTATATATTGTATACTAATGCTCATTTGTAAAGGTTGGACCCTTGGAATGCAAGGGAATTATTCAGAGTAGTGTATTTTTCATTTTGAGTTGCATGCCTCAAATTTGGGTCACTTCATGTGGATTCTTTCCTTTTTTTCCTCATTGTAATGGACTATAAATTCATCGAAGAAATATGTTTTTGTGGTTGTTCTTTGCCCTAACTCATGTTTATTGCATCTTCTTTCCTTTCTTTTACAATATTGGTATATTGTGCATACTTTATACCTTTTACACTATTCCTTTTCTGATATGCTCCATGAAAGCGAGAGTTTGAATGCTATTTTGTAATGTAGCATGCATGTTTGGCATTAATTTTCTCATTTTCCCTCATTTTCACTCATCTAAGAGTGTTCTTCCCCTTATTTTTGGTGTTATCACCTCCCCTTAGTCTAGGATTTTATTTTTATGCATCTTCTTCTCACCCCTGGTCCTTGTAATTACATAGTAGAGTTAGATAGTTACATTTCCCTTCTTAGGATTAGTTTTAGTAGTATAAATAAATAAAGGAAGTTGGCCTTCTCCGAAGGTTTGTCTCAAGTGCAAGGTCCCATAACTTGGAGATAGTCCCATGTTTCCTCAAATCCATGGATCATCTTGATTTAGGACAAGTGTAATTTTGAGATCCAATATAAGCATCATGTCGGACATAAAATATGATTGCTCTTCCAACACTCTTTCTCTAGCAGCAAAACACTCAAATCCAAAGATTTTAGTGACAAAATTCTCAAATTTGTAGAGTTTTTACACCAATTAAGGAATTGATCACTCTCAAACCTTCCTTTAATATCCAAGTTTCAAAGTATCCTTTATCTCCTTACCACATTTTCTATCTAGTGAATCCTCTTGTGACAACATACTTACCTAAAATGGATCAAAACAGTGATCCATGGTTTGCCACACTTGTGATTCTTACTATCAACACACTCTAGCTATAACTCCTTCAGCCCTTTACAAGTATGTTCTTCTTATATCCTTTATACTATTGAATTTCATCAAAATATAATAAAGGGGGAAATGTAGACATAAAAATATACCCTTATCACTATTACATTATGCCTCTAGTATGTTTTTATACACATGATTTTCAAGTGTGAATATTAGACACTAGTGACACCTTTTCTTATTCCTTTTACTCGTGTCAATAGATTTCAATTGTGACTTTTCCTTTTACTGCTTGCATTTACATCTTTTGGTCATGTCACAGGGATCCTTGTCCCCATTCTTGATATTGTGTCTATTTCTTGGCTTTGGGATAGTATCGCCTAGTAAGGACACTACCACTTAGGTGCTAGTGTCCCTTATGGGCGTTTTTGTCCAATCTACTTTATTTTCTAACTTGTTGGGTTCTTCTTCACTTTGGGTCTTTTCTTATCTTTATTTCATGACTTGGGTTGGCTTTTGGTGTCACTAAGTGTCAAAATTCAAACAAGGAAGTCATATATATACATAACCTATTAGCTATTATTAGGGGTGAGATAAATTGGGGGATATCACTTTTTATCCACCCTCTATAAGAGAAACACTCAAGGAATGCATTTTGGGTTGTATTATTCATTACATAAGATGGGTTATATTCTAAATTTTGTCTCACACATTCATATTAGGGAAAAGTAATTATATCCCTCTATCTCAGTGCAAGCAACACAAGGAAAACCTAACTCCAAGGGACACAATTCAATCATATATACACACACACTATAACTACATATAGTCTAAAATATATTGCATTACTCAAGTAATAATCACATTAGGGTGACCTCTGAGGTCATTTCGACTCAAGCATGTGCATTATGTATTCCATCCAATGTCTTATTGATATTTTGTAGGTGGTTAGTGTTTTTTTTAGGTACAGATGTGACACATGAACTCTGACATGAAAAACAAAGAAAGGAAGAAGCTAAGTTTAGACCTGAAAAATACCAAAAGTAGAGCACTTGCTAAGAAACTAGCACTGAGGTGGTCATGTCCTCCTTTGGGTAGTTCTCTCTGAAGAAGTTATAGACTCCAATTTCGATACATAGCCTAAAAACAGTCCATATCCAACCTTCTCAACCTGTTTCCTGACTTAAGAACAGTAAAAATATTCCAATATAAGCTAATTCAATCTTATATTGTATCTCGCACACTTGTTTGTACTTTGCATTCTTAGATATTTCTTGTTACTATTTGATCTCGGTCCTTTGATTAATATTTAATTTTGATATATATATATATATATATATATATATATATATATATATATATATATATATATGTTTATTTATATTTTTAAAAGTTCCACCATGTGGATTCCCAAAAAAATCCAATGATTCTATGAAACAAGCAACCAAATTTGACAACCAAGATACTACCGACTAGACCAAACCAACTATTCACACAGAAAGCCAAACGTACATGATTACCATTTGAGCCACCAAGTCAACTAACCAAACAAGCCACCATATGGAGTCAAAATTCCACATCCATGGAATGTTTCAAACCATCAAATGACTCAATGTCCAAGCCAAAAGTGCTAACAAAATCCAAAAAGATGGTCCTAAAAACCTTTGGAACACACTTGTCAACTAGGTGTGATGGAAAGACACTAACATAGAGGGGAATGTATAATTTAAACAATTATTAATGATGACCATAGTTAATTAACAACGGCCACCCAAAAACATTCCTGAAATGAGACTCATTATTTGATTTGGAGCTAGATACGACACGTCATTCTACAACACAAGACCCACACCCTCACCGAACAAGATAAAAAGGGAGGGGCACTACACAAATCTTATCACTTCACTTTTCTTTTTTCCTTTTTTATTTATATGTATTTAGTGATTCCCCCACATTTAAGAAAAAACTAAGAAAATGTGCTTCCATATTACATGTGTTTTTAAGTCCAACTTTGGTATTAAAGATCTCTACTAAAGAGCAGACATTAATTTCTGATATTTTTGTAAGGGAAATTTAAAAGTTTCTTAAATTATTTTCCTTTAATTATTACGGAGCCTACCAATTACTCTCACTTTGCTAACACCTACTCAAATATTTAAAACCTTTCAAATGGAGGTAACTATTATATACTTTAATGTAAAATTTTCCTTAAAATAGGTTAGGAAACAAGGAAACTCACCTATAAATGCTTCTCACAATTGGATTCCTTTGGTGTAATAATGTTTATTTTTGACAATTTTTTTGGGTTGATTATCATTTCATATATCAAACAAGTCCTTGAAAAATGTAGGTCTCTTATTTTATGTTGGACTCTTGATTTCCATTTATTCATTTCAGTTTTCTCTTTTATAATTGATTGAATGTGTTTGTGTGCTCCACCTAAATTCCTTGATGGTTCTTGGTTTAATGATTGGTAATATAGTAGGAAAATACTTATCAAGACTTATATGTGTAGGGTTTTCTATATGTTCTATCATAAATAGATAATAATTTCATGCATGTCATAACATCACTAAGCTTTCTAAGGATAAAAAAATTGAAACACTCGAGGTTAATTTGGTTTTCTAACAAAAACAACTAAATATATGTCAGTATTTATGTTAAATTTGAATCAATTTATAAAATTCATGGTTTGAAGAATAAATAAAAGTGTTGACTACAAATCCACAGTCATTTTTGTGTGTGTGTGTGTGTGTGTGTGTGTGTGTGTGTGCATGCACGCGTGCATGTTTTTACATGTGTCCATGTATGTGTGTGTATGCGGGTGTGTGTGTGTGTGTGTGTGTGTGTGTGTGTGTGTGTGTGTGTGTGTGTGTGTGTGTGTGTGTGTGTGTGTGTGTGTGTGTGTGCATGTCCATGTGTTTGTGTGTGTGTGTGTGTGTGTGTGTGTGTGTGTGTGTGTGTGTGTGTGTGTGTGTGTGTGTGCATACACGTGCATGTGAGTGTGTTTGTGTTTTTCTATGTATGTGTGTGTGTACACACGTGTGTGTGTACGTACATGTGCTTATGGGTGTACATGGGTGTGGGGGTTTGCACGTGTGTGCATGCACATGTTCCTATATTTGCACGTGCTCATTTTTTTATGAATGATTTCAAAGTGCTTGACTAAGTTACTGAATGAGATGTATTTTTATATAATTATATAATTGATAAAAAATTATTTGTTTTCTTATGGCCATTCCAATTAGTGGATGATGGATGTAAATTGATTTATACTACTTGTCCTTGAACCATGTGTGAGGAAACAATTTGTGCTTAGAGATACATTTTTATTATAGAATTCACAAAGAAATACTATCCAAAGTATTTTTGTAGACATCCTAAAAATACATACCTTTTCATAATCATTCGTATTCATCCCTATCACCTTCACAATGTACCAAATCAGTCCTAGCATGCATTATATACCATTATCCTCCTTCATTCTATTAGAATTCACTCACATATCACTAGAATCAACTTAATTAATTCTATCGTGGATTAACCATACACTTGCATACCTTAGATGATTTAATTATCTATTTAAATAGAACAAAATTTATTTGTCCACTCATATACTTGCACACCTTAGCTGATTTAATTCTATATTTAAATATAACAAAATCTATTTATCCACTCACCTCCTACTCAAATCAACTTCACTAGCTCACTCCACTCAAGTTCTAGAACCCTACAAAGGTGAAAGCAAAATTGCATGTACAATTAAATAATTCAAGAGCCAACTACTCAAATTCATCGCCCCTTAAATTATTATTCAAAATATCCAAATGCACGTACAAAATTGACTTGTTAAATAAATAAGATGCATTCATTTACCTACAACTTGTTCAAATATTTATCCACAATTCATGACCTCTCCTTCAACTATAAATAAGAGGCTCTATCCTTCACAAACCATCTCTTGGAAGCTCTAGTCATTTGCAACAACACTCTATCAATTCACCATTTTAATTTGCATGCCATGAGGTTTCCCATTTGATCATCCATTGCTCGTAGCACATCTTTCTACCATTTGTAACCAAGTTTAGAGAATCCAAAACCAAATCATATAAAGATATTCAATAAGTGTGGTACTCCACTACATACTTCAGCCATCTCATCTGAGGTTGCATGAGAACTTGAAGAAAGGTTTGCATTGTTTGTTATTGTTGTTTTCCCTCATTTTTTTAGTTTTCCTATATGCTTTGGATTGGTTCGTACACCTTCCAAAGGGATTAATCATAACATATGCAGACCTTTCTGAGAATTTTGTCAAACATTTCTCATTCAATCTAGATTATGAAATTACAATGATAGACCTTTGCAACATAAAACAAAGGAATAATGAAAATTTTACGTTGTTTCTTCAATGGTAGCGATGAATTACAAGTTTATTCCCTTGTTCTATACCTGAAAAATAATTACTTTGCATCTTCATTCCAAATCTAAATTCAGAACTATCTTTTCAAATGCAAATGTATTGTTTGACTAACTTCGAAGAAGTAATAGAAAAAGTACAATGAATTGAGAGGCCTCTCATCACTCATAGCCTAATTAAGGATCCTTCTAAAGATAAACCTAATAATCACAATAGAAACAACAATAAAAATAAGGATAACTCTAAAAATATTAACAGAAATATAACTATTGTAAATGATGGAATCACTTACTCTTATCGTGTCTAAAATATAAAAAAATCCAACTCCTCAACAATCTAGTAAATCTAAAAAATCTAAACAACCTCTAATCCTATCTAGTAAAGAAATTGCTCCACGTGAGGTAAAAAGATGACAATTTATGCCTCTTAGAGAAATCCTTTCAAGTGTCCTCCATCAACTCGCAAGCACTAAAATGGTGACATACCCATTCACACGTCCTTTTGAAGAAGGAAAACCAAAACCCACATGGTATAAATAAAATGAATATTGTGACTACTACCATTGTATACATGGTCATCCTACAGATCATTGTGTCAGACTACATCATTTTATAAAAGAATTAATTGATAATGGAGACATCGAAATAGAAGGAAAATCTAATAACAAGACACCAAATGAGAAATTAAAGGTCTTCGGGACCCATTCCCTAAGCATGGTACAAATGATAATGTAAAAGACAAGGGTCAAACATCAAACAATGTCAAGTTTGATTCCATCATTTCATTGTTAGATCATACATGAGACATTTATATCCACTATCAAATTTAACACTCCTTGCATCGTAACAATGAGATAGAAACAATTTTGGGTACCCACTTCTAAACAACCTTTTTCATCCATAATGCCACAATAACCATCTAATCCTAAGTCCACCATAAATGTGTAATCCTCAAATGTAAAGTATTCATTTGATTCATATGATATAATCAAATAATTAGAGAATACCAATGCAAAAATTTCCCTCATGGAATTTCAAGGCATCTCCCACAATCCAATGTATAATTTCTCATACACTTCATGAGGCACATATTTTTAAGGATATTAACTCTCAACAATTTCAGGCCCACATTGAAAATTTATCATCTAATAATCCCATTTTTTCCTTTGGTCTTCGTGACCTCTTGAAACTCAACATTACCAATACTAATTCCTTATATGTAGAAAAATTCATTACAAATCATAAATCAAACACATGTTTATAGAAAATGGAGTTGCATTGCATATCTACTCCATGAAATTGTTGAGATGTCTAGGATACCGAGGAAAGTCTAGACACTATTGAGAAGACAAAGTATGAAACTAAGGAAAAGGCACACAAAAGATTCACGTGCGGTAACAAGGTATATTTGAAGGCATGGAAGGATAGGGAAGAAAGCACACGTGAAAGCCAAATTGAATTGGGACTTAGTTATTTTCATGGTTACGTTTTATTTTTGGAGATAGCGTACAGAGCACACAATGGGATGGAGACTTGTGCAACACACAAATGTTATTTTAGGAAGAGAATCTACTAAAGTGTCATGCATGAGTCAAATTAATAATAGAATTACTATTGTCAGTTAACTATAAGAGATCT
Source organism: Taxus wallichiana var. yunnanensis (assembly GCA_018340775.1). NCBI lineage: Eukaryota > Viridiplantae > Streptophyta > Pinopsida > Cupressales > Taxaceae > Taxus > Taxus wallichiana. Next base: position 88,939,628 of record CM031243.1, read on the forward strand.
ATTATTAACTCACTTACATGTGTCCATGTTATTGTAAAGGAGCATGACTATTTTCAGCATGTGTCCTATTTTGTAAGTGTGTAAGCAATGAAGGGAAAGTCCCCACCTTTATAAATATGTGTAGATTAGAAGAGAGTGCTATGTATGAGCTATTGTGGATTTATGCTACCGGATCGATGTGCGCGTGGACTTATGATACTACTCATTGTAAGAAGATTCTTTGTTTATTATGTTTTAATATAATGGAGTGTGTTGGGTGAATAATGGTGTTAAAACATGATTGAACCTAGTTCTTACATGGTTGACTTCATTATATCTATTGCTTAATTCATTATTCTTTTAGATCTAGATCTAGAATATGCTCTCTGGAATATTTATGTTGTTTGTGGATATGAATACATTACATCTTCATCATGTACTCATCCTATAAAAGAAACTCTAAGGAGGATCTTGGTACCTTTACTTGCTTCGGGTGAGCACTCATCTCAAGTTGGGTGAAGTGCCATTGCACTGGGTTGTTCGTGGTAAATTTTAGGCTGCATCATTGGTTCCATTGACAGGACCTCTTTTCGATTGTTTTCGGGATCATTCATGAAAGATGTACCGTTTGACCCTAGCAAGTGTTGAGAAGTGGATAAAATATCTATAAGAAGAGTATGCATGGAGATTCACCACTGGATTAGAGTTTGATGCATGTGTGTGGGTGGAAAATAACTGTATGATTATCGTATAAGAGCTTCTTTGTTATTTTCTGGTAGAAATGTACTGAGTTCTGGTTTCTTATGTATCTAAGAAAATTTGGAGGTATTGCACACTTGTCTCGGACATAGGGATAATTTCAAGCCTTAAATGACACCGATCTTATTTGGGCATGCATTGTGGATACTTGGTTATGTGGTGTTTTAAATAGGTACATCCTAGAATAATCAATTTCCACTTATTCTTTCCCAGAGGTAGTTGAGTTCCGGTTATTACGGTATCCCATAGGAACTTCCTTGTAAGGTATTCCACTAGTGATTAAGATCTTGATGGTAACCCTAAATTTAGAGGGAAATTCAATGGACAGCTAAACCCCACCACACACGGGGAAGGAGCTGGTTTGGTGAAAGATGGAAGACCTATAAAGTAGAAAGGCAGAGAGAAGAAAGGTGGCCTAAGTACAATGAGGCATGTGAGAGGGAGATAGAGAAGCAACGTGACATTCCATAGTGGATGGCATTGAGGAGAGATATGACTCACGAAGGATTTGGAGCTCACACAAAAGGCATGGAGTTAGAGCATCAGGAACTCCCCCATTTGGGAAAGCATGAAAGGAAACCCTCCTCAACCTCACACGGGAGAGCGCCGAGAAAAGAGGACTGGGCCTTAGGCGTGCATCTAAATCTACCTGGAAACCTCACCCTTATGTTTGGTTTTCTAGTACTTAGTAAATCCAATATTCAACAAGCTAATTTTGGTAGTAGGGAAGTAAGAGTAAGTCACACAAAGCAAGTACATCGATGGCGGGAAAAAAATTTCATTGTTGTTTGGAGGTACCTTTTCGGGTACATCATCTACGTAATTTGAGCATGCAGAATTTGGGGCTCACTTGGGAGTAGTACCACCACGCGAGAATGTAGGAATTCAAGATACAATACTATTATTAGGAAACAAGGAATTACATATTTTGTTCCACTTCGGCTATGGGTGGAGGTGGCTCTAGTTCTAGTAGATCTAGTGGTTTTAAAGGCGGAGGAAACACGGGTGGTTCTAGATCAGGTGGGCAAGGTCTACACCAAGCCCAAAATATTTACATGGAGATGTCTCTTCATCTTCCAGAGTATAAGGGCATAGAAGATGTTGTTGAACATGTGCACATGTGTGAGATACTATGGCGCGTAAAAGGGATCACAGATTTTGAGCGCAAGGAAAGTCAATTTGCAACTACATTATAGGGATGTGCACACAGTTGGTACAAGAAGTTTGACCCTAATCAAACTTGCGTAGATTATGCAGCATTCAAATATGCATTCCTTAAAGAGTTCTATATCCCTAAATTTGAGCTAGAAGAGTATAGGTGTGCTCAAGGATATTAAATAAGGTACTAATGAAAGTGTCTAGGACTATGACGCTTGTTTTAAAACACTTTGATCTAATATTTCTTATGATATTCATGCAAGACATGCAAAATGGTTCAGTGGAGGTTTGATCACACCTTTTAGAAGGGATCTATCACATAAGACATACACTGATCCATGTGAAGCCCTTGAAGCAGATTTATGCGTTGAGGAAATCGGGAATATAGACACTAGAGTCAGCCCATTCTTGGAAGCACATATTACAGCCATGGAAAATCAGTTAGAGAAACTATCGGTGAATTCAGCACATGAGACGTGCAATGGGATTTGGTGCATAGGATGTGAAGTGGAGGGACACACGAAAGATAGTTTTCCCCGAAGAATAGTACGTTCCTTATTGTTAGACCGTGAGATATTTCACCTAAACCATGACATCGATTGTTTCCCATTATTACAACACATGATAAGGTAGAATGTATCCTGTTATTGTAAGATTTTTCATTCCATGACTCACGATATAGAAGACTGCTGAGGTTGATTGTTCGAGATCTTCATCGCTATAGATATTGGTTTGTGATAGATAGAAGTATCGAGATAACTATAAGAGTAAAGGTGATCATCGGGATCGGGAATCAAAATCAAGCACATTATGATCGAGAACAAGGGGTGTTATGATGGAGGACATGGTAGAGGTCAAGGATACCATGGTAGATTTGGATTTTGAGGCCGTGGTGGTGGACAAGGAGAACTCCCTCATGGAACATGTTTTACATGTGGATCACCCGACCACTACAGGCATGAATTTCCTTATAATATTACATGTTTTTTCTATTGGAAGAATCATAGCTATCAGGAATTCTGAAGCTATATGAGCATCTTAGCAAGTAGCATAAATAGGAGAACAAAGGCGCAAGTATGGTTAGGGTACAACGCGCTATGGAAAATTAGTGGATGCCAAAGTTGGGACTGAAACTTGAGGTATTGCCTATAAATATCACTGCACGTGATGAATTTGTGCACGCTAGAGAGGCATTACCAAAGAATCCTACCATCATGAAGGAGGACATTTTGCATGCAGGATACTTGGATCATGTGCACCAAAAGGAGGTTTATCATGATACTATGGAGGTACTCGAAGACCTTCAAGGGGAAATATAATGTTTAAAGGAGAAATCATGGAAGATGGAACTAAAGAAGGAGTCGAGATACGGTCCAGTCAAATATTTATGACTTGAAGGAGGTATACGAGAATGTTGCACCATGAGAATATTATTCCATTACTAGGGATTTTTCTAAAGGGAAATACTCACGTGCATGAATACCGAGAATGGGCGTTAGATCCTACATGCAAATATTCCCCCATAACTTATACTACAAGGAAATCACTCTTAATGCTATTGTCAACAAATGTATCTTGAGTAATATATTCATTGACATAGGAGTGGAAGTAAATGTGCTTACTTTAGATGCATAGGTATAGATGGGGAGACCTACATTACATCCATCTTATAATGTATTATTTATGGCTAACCAAACTAAGGTCACTCATATCATAGTTTTAAAAGATGCATCCATTGCTATACAAGGGGCCAAGTTCACTGGGGATTTTGAGGTTTTAGTGCTTGCAGAAGCAGACAGTTTCCCATCTCTACTTGGACGCCCTTGGTGTTACGTAAATAATGTTGATCTTCAGTTCAACAAGGGATATATCAGTTTTGAGAACAAGGAGGAAAGATTTATTATCCCTTTAACAAATGGAAAAAAAATTCCCAAATTTGAGCCTTTGAGTGAGGAAGATCTAAATAGGATTTATGTACGCATCATTCGGGACCCAGAAGTGCTCGAGCCATCTAAAGAAGGAATCCTTCAATGGGAATATGCACAGTATATTAGTGATACTATAAGTATTACTTGTGATGATTGGGCTCATGGTACTTATGAGATGATTGGGCACAAATTAAGGAGCACATTTTCATAGAAAAGAAGACCTCGTTGCATCAGAAGAATAGGTAACAACTCTAAACCTTAATACATTGGGGAAGGAAACCCTGCAGTATATTTGTGCACCATGGAGGAATAATGGATAGACCAGTTAGAAAGAAGAAGTATGCTAACATATACCCTGTGTGGGATAACATCATGTTTTGGGTGGTTCAAAGGGATAATCTTGTAGAATGGAATGAATTCAAGATTTCTCTTACAACTCAGTTTTCCAAGAGCAATGCAACGACTCAAATTTGCACATATCATGGTAATCAACCTATTTAGCACCACATTCAGCAGTGTGAGAGTCTTTGGATAGAGGAGTAGGAAGATTTACCTCCTTTACTATAGGTGCACAAAATTTATTCCACTTTACAAGGTTGTACACGCGCTTGGTATATATATGCAGAGCTATATAGAGAAAATAGAAATTGGTAGGATGTAATTAAAGGTATGGTTCGGACTTTAGACTACTTCTCTACTAAACCTCTAGTAGAAGAGGCATTAAGTATTATAAATCAATTAACTATGGGAGACATTGCAAAGGTGAAATAACTCATTCAGGAATTATTTGATGAGGACAACTCAAGATCGCACTTTGATGAAGAATTAGAGACATATGAGACACTACTTAAGCACACTTGTTTAGAGAAAGAAAAAGGAAAGATGGTCTACATAGTGGATGATGAAGAAATATAAGAACTAGATATATATCATTCAACAAGTATGTGCAAGATCTTGGAAAGTGTAGATAACAACGCACGTGCCTATCATGAACCTATGAGGACCAAGAAAGTGAATATTGGTATGGATGTTGAACCTAAAGAGGAAATAATTGGAGATTATTGGTCTGAATCTGAAGTAGCAAAAATAGTGGAGTTGCTCCGTGATTTTTAGGACTTATTTCCTAGGGGCTACCATGAATTGAAAGGATTGCATGAATCATTAGGATAGATGAATATAAATATTAAGGAAGGTGCACACTTATTTAGGAAGAGACCCTACATGATGAACCCCAACTTACGCGTAAAGGTCCAAGAAGAAATTGACAAAATGTTGAAGTCTAGAATGATCAAGCCCCTGGAAGAATCAGAGTTGGTTAGCCCCATAGTTATCAATATAAAGAAATATGGTCATATTAGGATTTGTGTGGAGAACTAAATGTTGCATGTGTGATCGATCCCTTTCCTACACCTTTCACAGAGGAGATATTAGAAGGTGTTGCAGGGCACAAAATCTATTCTTTTACAGATGGATTCTCTGGGTATCATTAGGTTTGGATTACACATGAGGATCAAGAAAAAACAACTTTCACCACTGAATGGTGAATTTTTGCATATATTGTGATGCCCTTTGGTCTAAAAAATGTGCCTACTGTATTTTCATGAATAGTTTTTCAAGCATTCCAAAGTATTTTATTCATCTTTTCTTATAAGTTTACTTAGATGATTAGAAAGTGTATGGGTTTGTTAAAGATCATTATAACAATTTGCGCTTAATTTTTAAAGATGTAGACAGCTAAGAATCTCTTTGAACATCAAAAAGTGCATGTTTTCTACACCTTTTGGCACTCTATTAGGGTATATTATCTGTACAAAAGGTTTGTTGGTAGATCTAGCTAATATTACATTTTTATTGTCGGCTTGAAAGAACCTACTAGTCAAATTGAGGTGTGTGGATTTTTGGGTCACACTGGATATTATAGAAAATTTATCAAAGGATATGCTTAATTTTTCACACCATTGGAGGAGTTACTAAAAGGAAAAGGGACATTTTATTGGGGAGAAATGTAGCAACGTGCATTTGATGTATTAAAGGAGAGACTTACCTTCTAGTATCACCTTTCATATTTTACACCGATCATATGGCATTGAAATACTTTGTTTTGTCAACAAGCCCTTTTTAGAAGGGTGCATATGTCAATGGTTACTTTTATTCCAAGAATTTGATTTCACAGTTGTGGTAAAACCTAGTAAAAGTAATTCTAGCCCAAACCATTTATCACAAATTTAGTCAGGGGAGGATGCGTAAACAATTAAAGATACAATTCCAGATGTACAATTGTACAGGTTATAATGTGTGCCTTTGGAATTGGAGGATATTGCTATCTTTTTACGTACAAGGGTGGCGCTAGAAGGAATGAAATCCTTGGAGAAGAAACAACTTGTAATTCGTGCATGCTCCTTTTATGTTGATTAGTGGTGACCTATACAAGTTAGGCCGAGATGAAGTATTGCATCGGTGTGTACTAGAGCACGAGCACATGGACATCATGGAAGAGGCTCATGGTGGTATTGCAAGTGGGAACTATGCAGGTGATGCCACTATGCACAAGATTCTACTTTGGATTATGGTGGGAGACCCTCTACAAGGATTGTAAAGCATATTATAAGGCATGTGATCACTATCAATGCGTTGGTAAACCTAGGCAAAGAGATGAAATTCCTTTAAGACCTATTCCTAGTGCATAGCCATTTAAGAATTGGGCTATAGACTTTTGGGTCCTCTTTCACCAACCGCACATAGAACGGGATCACACTACATCATCACTTACATAGATTATCTTAAAAGGTGAGTAGAAGCAACACCTATCACGGATTGTACAACAGCTATAGTGGCCAAGTTCTTATGGGAAAATGTTCTTACAAGGTATGGATGCCCATTGAGTTTGACTAGTGATAGGGGCACACACTTTTGAATGAGACAATCAGAATTCTATTGGATGAGTTCATGATTACACACCATATCATCCTTAGGAAAATGGGACTATTGAAGCTTTCAACAAGATTTTGAGCCAAACATTGACAAAAATTTGTGATTTTGGAAGGAAATATTGGGATGATAAAGTTTTTTCATACTTTGGGCATATAGAAAAACCTATAAGTGGTTGAAAAAGGCCACCCCATTTCAGTTGGTTTTGGCGTGAAGTATTTCTTTTGATGGAATTCATGTTACCTAATTTGTGTATTATGCACACTGGAGGTCTAGCTAATGAGAATGCTTTGGAAGAAAGAATTGATTAATTTATATAGTTGAATGAGAGGTGCGCCATATCATGTTGGAGCCAGAAGCAATAAAAGTCCAGGAAAAAGGCATGGCATGACATGAACATCAAGGAAAAAAAACTTGAGATAAGATAGATGGTGCTTCTTTATGACTCTAAGTTTTTGTGCCATCCAGGAAAGCTTAAATTACATTGGTTGGGACCATGTTTTATCACTCATATACTTGAATTAGGTACTCTTCAAATAGATACATTTGATGGAATATAGTTACTCGGTTAATTTAATGGGAGTAAGATGAAGCCCTAATATAAATAAGTCTTCTTAGTGTTTGTAATAAGGTAGTGTTTCCATTTAGACTTGGTTTTCATTTATGTATTTACTTAATATGTTTCCTTTTTGGTCACCTGTGTTTTGTCAATTTAGTTGGTGTTTTTGTAATAAGTGTGTTTGTGTGCTGAAAACTAATTACCATTTGAAGAAATTTTATGCGTAGAGGACTACACATACGATTAGTGTGGGTGGATATTTACAACCCGGGAACACATAAAGGAATGACTACTACAAGTGTTATTCAAGTTTGTTGAGGGTGGTTAGAAAGGATATTTTTTTAAAAATATGACCGTAGATGGAGATAAATGAGGGAACAAGTATAACGCGAGGTAAGCAGTGGCCATAGAGACTACCAAGGGAAGGCGTAATGGAAAAGTACTGAGTGCATGGAATAGTGTTGAAGAGAAGTCTATAGCCAGAAGGTAGGAAGGTATGCTAAAAGGTTATAGTTGGGGCGTGAAGATGTACCACACAGATATTGTGCAAATGGTCAATTAATGAGAGGATTATTGGTAGGTGGAGGAGTAATAAATGCACTAAATTTTGAAAATCTATATAAGGACGTGATGTAGGTTCATTTTTACCTTTTTGATCACAAGTATTTGAGCGAGCTAAGTGCAAATGAGCTGAGCGAGTCGTGTTAAGGTGTGAAGAGTTGTGAAACTAGACGTGGAGAGAAAACTGTTGCGTGAAGAGGCTTGCGTCCCCATTGGTGAAGGGTTTAAGAAAAGTAGAAGTGTTGAGGAGGATCTAGTGCACACGGTTTCAATATAGGGCACGTGGATTCAATCTATGGTTTGAGTTTGATCATTATAGATAGTTAAAAGGTGGATTTTTATGATGACACCAAAGAAAGCACCTATCGTAGGCACCAAAGGAAAGAAGAAAGTAGAAATAGAAATTGAAATTACTCCCAAGAGTAATTTCTCAGAGATGCAATATCTAGAGGGTGTGATAATTGGACAAGAATGGGATTCCCACATCCACAAGTGCAAGATAAGTGACTACAATCACCACACATCTGACAAAAAGAAATAATTGGATGCATTGTTGAGTACAAAGACCAACAAGTGCATGATAGAGGATATGTCAGTGTATGATGACACTGGAGAGAAATTTTGAAATAGGTAGGAGTCTATCAGTTGTATGAGCTCCCATATTTTGGAAAGTATGAACCTTTATATCTAGTGGCTGATGAGTAGAGTCCATGAGGACTTTTTCTATTTTTCCAGATGAAGGGTTAGAATCACAACAGCCCTGATTTCAACACTGATAGGATTAAAAGGCACAGGGGTAGACCTGGCTAGTGACCTAACTGATAAAGTAGAAATCATGGAGACATGGAAGGAGTTAGGGTATACAAAAGGTCTACATGGAATGGACATTGATAAATTGAAGAAGTACCCAGTGGTACAGGAAGCTACACATTTGGTGACCAAGTTAAATGATCAAGAGAGATGGTCGCAAGTAAATACCATGTGGCTCCATATCACAAGGAAAATGTCTCAGGAGTAGTCTATAACATAGCAGGTTACATTGCAAAAACCATTATCGAGGAAGCACGCATAGGTGATAAGATCAGTTTTGGCACTATCTTACTTTCTTTAGTATTTATGGAAATTGGAGTGCCTAATGGGCCAAAGAACAAGATTTGGGAATATCCCATGGAAAACAAGTCCCTTGCAGAAAGGTTTGACAAGTATTTATGTGAAGGTTCAATGAGTGGGATGTTTAAACAGAGCGTAGAAATGTGGTATGATTGACTTTGTGCGGCATTTTAAGAGGAGTGGTGCATCCCCAAGGATTTACCTTTGGTAGTTGGCAAGGCAATACGGTTTGCGGTTTACCAAAGACTTCGCATCACATCGTTCTTTATGACACATGGGACATGGATCCCATGGTGCAAACTATTGTATGCCTTCACAAAGTGTGTTACTTCAAGGCATCAGTCCACTTCTTTATTGATGCACATCACCTCATTTTTATTGCAAACATAGTAGATTGTGACTACCACACTCTGAGGAAGACATATGTACATCCAAAGTTAGACTTCCTATGTTGAGAAGCTCATTTTAGAAATTATAATCATGAATCCTGTAAGCTTGGTAATTAGGGACATTAGAGCAGCACTCATATACCTTCATCTTATGCCCAAGCTGGAGAATAAAAAGTATGTGTAAAATGAGTTCACACTCCCAGGACCACCTAAGGGAAAGCATACAGTGGAGAAGGTGTCAGCCCCAAAGCCCACAGAAGCTATAAAGGTAGAGGATAAGGAGGAAGATGAAGATAGTAGCACTTTGAGATCATATAGGTGGAGGTAGCCCACGAGAAAGAGTGAAGACGAATAATTAGATGTAGAAGTAGTCTAGGGAGAGTGCCACTTTAAAAGGGTATTCAAAAGAACAAGGACCCAAGGCGTGGGAACCCCACATCCTATGAGGAGATCACCATGACTCTCTCCTCAAAAAGAGGTAGTTGAGAAGAAAAGGAGAAAGCTAAAGCTAAATGAGGAGGTAGAGGAGTCTACAGAAAGTGCACCTGACACTCCCTGTACAACCAGAAGATGTGGAGGAACCCAAGGATGAAGATCTGAAGGATGAAGAAGAGGGAGTAAAGGTGGTAGAAGAAACAGAACATGATATTTCTCATAACATTGAAGATCGACTCTAAATCTTGGTGCTCAAATTCCTAGGGGGCCAAGAATAAAGAGAGCAAGTGGGGAGTATGTTGTACCAAGTATGGGCTATGCTAAGGACACAAGTAAAATTTTTGCACCCATTTCTAGAGTATAATGGGCCTTAAGGGGTTGTATGGATGGGAGTTGATGGACCTAGACATGGCCACTATGCACGTGAGGAAAAAATTGTCCTAGTCAATGCAAACTCACATGGATGAGCCTGATTTTGATGTATGTGAGGAGTCATGTGTGTCCCGAAGAATGAAGAATGCATCGCAGAGTAGGCACAAGACTTTAAAGCCCACCTCATGTCTCGATGATTAGGTAAGCAATGCCTTAGTTAAGGTATCTATAGAAGTGGCATGGAGGAACATAGATAAGGTTGTCACTATTAGAGTGCTACGAGAAGATAACAAGGCCAAAGCTGCAGAAATAGTGCATCTACAAGGAGAAAAGGACTTGGAGTAGAAAAATAATGAGGCCTTCATTAGTATGGCGGAAGAAATTGGCAACCATGTCCTGAAAACAAGACTCGCACTTGTAATCTAAGGTACCTAAAAGGTTTCCTTCAGCTATGCATTATGTGTGTACCAGAGTAGATTTAGTGCTTGAGGATGAACCGAGCTTTGCTCCGGAATTTGTAGGAAGAGTCTGAAGAAAGCATACGGGCATTAAATATTTATGCAGCTCGAATCAGTAATCTGAATAAGAACTATAGGGAAGGATAATGAAGTTTTGAAAGCAACGAAGGATGAGAATTTGTGGCATGTAGATCGATTGGCATTAGTGAAGCAAAAGCACAAAGACCTGTAAAGACAACAACTCGCATAAGAAAGACTGGATGAGCTTGAAAATCTCATAGAATAAAATATGGATCTTCTAGAGGGATACATCTTTGTTATGGCTAACATTGTCATAGTATTGTAGAATGAGAAAGGAGAGATGACTCAGGACGAGTTGGAGGGCATCGTTGCAAATGTCCTAGAGAAGACCAAAAATGCGTTGGATGATTGGCAAGCTTTAGAAGTTGAAATTAAGGAAGAATAACTAGAGTTGATTCTCTCAGTGGGTAAGAAGGGTATTGGAGAGTAAAATCTATTCTTTTTATAACAATTCATTCTTTATATTCTTCCATTCTTATTCTTTAAGGCATCGAAGGAAACCGGTGGCAATGTACTTTATGTTAGAATTTGAGGATTCTAATAAATACATATTTAATAAACTTACATATTACATAATGTTACAATAAATATTTAAATAAAGATTACATCATAACATAAGTAAATAAATAAATACTTACATGAAATAAATAACACAAGTGACACGGTATTTATAGTGGAAAACCCCAATAGGGTAAAAACCACTTTAAAAATAACCTTTTACTTCAGAGAACTTATTTTACATCTAGTAAGATCACCTTCTCCTTTGAAACCCTATTTACCAAGGATAAAACCAAATCACTTGATTTACACACCTTTGATATATTTCCTGAATATATCAAATGAGGACCTAAAGTCCTTTTTATATAAGGTGATCGGGTATGTCTCTCAACCCACCTTTTCAACCTAAAATGGTTGACACATACACCTAAGTTTATAATATTTAATATTTGAAATATAATCATTTCATGATATTAAATATTTACCCTAAATTAGATACCTAGGTTAGCATATTTAATAATAGAAATATAAATATTTCATATTATTAAATATTAACCTATATATTAGTGATGGACCCATATACATTAAGGATTGGCCAGACCACTTAATCATTATGTTCAAACACTCCCCCTTAATGTTAAGTGGGATAACATAACATATGCCAATAGATTACCTTCTCATGGTACACTACAGGATTTACAATCCTTAAACCATAAAGGTTTTAGACTAGCATATCGGTTAAAGAAATTATAACACCATCATACTCAATTTACCTTTTGTGAGTTTTGAGTTTTACATGTTCTCACGAGGTTCTCATAAAGGTTATTGAACCCAAGTATATATGAGTCTTTTACAACCAAGGAACTCTTTAACAATATGCTTGTCTTTGGATGTTTACCATTAAACTCAATAGCACTAAAAATTTTATCAAGACCGCCTTTAAGATCTTTCTACACTTCTTTCTAAAAAAGAAGTCGAGGAGGTATACATGCCCGAATGTCTTTTTACACTTTCCCGAAGGTCTTTTTACCAAAATCAAGTTCCATTAGGAGGTGACATTGTTATGCACACTCCCCCTCAATGAAACTCTGATAATCCAATATTTTCACAAAAGTGACAAAACTTTACAGCACTCAGGAACTTTGTGAAGATGTCAGCAACATGCTCTTTAGTCAACATGAACTTGAGATTTATCTCATCACTTTACACATTCTCACGGGTGAAGTGTATATGTATATCAATGTTCTTTGTCCTCTAATGTTAAACTATATTCTTAATTAAGAGTAATAAAACTTTGACCACCACATAAAAGATAAATACTTCCTTTAGCTTCCATTTGTAGCTCTACCTAATAGTCATTGTAGTCATATGGCTTCTTTACTTTTTCCATTGTACTTCTCTTCCTCAGTAGAAAATATAGAGACTATTGATTATATTTGTAGTTCCAAGTAATGGTTTCTACACCAAAAAACTTGAACACATGTTCAGTATATTTTATAACACAACATTAGTATGGTTAGAATCACAAAATCCATATAAGATAGCATTTTCATTCTTAGTATAATGCAACCCATAATTGATTGTTCCTTTAAAATATCTAAAAATTCTTTTTCAAGATTCCAATTATCTCTAAAAAAGGTTCCTACATAAACCTTGAAGTAATTCCTTTTGTATAGGAAATATATGATCTATTTATAGTTAGATAAATCAAACTATTAACTAACAATGTATATAAAATAGGATCAACCTTTTTCATATGCAGATTTATGATCAATATTTATTTCAACTTCTATTAAAGTAGAAAATGGTTTACAATCAATCATAAGAAACTTTTTCAATACAATGGTTGCATATTGTATTTCAAAAAATAACAATAGAATGAAATACAATTTTACAAATAACATGATGTGAGAGACATAACTCATTCATTTCAAATTACTGCTTCAATTTCTCTTTAATCATATGAATTAAATTAGAATTATCACCAGACATAAGTAAATCATCAACATATATACATATAATGATAATATGTGAGCCTTATTGCTTAATGAATATATCATTGTTAGAAGAACAATTAACAAAACCTAACAGTTTAAAGAAGGAAACAATTTTCGCATACCAAGCTCTAAGAGCTTGTTTTAAACCATACAAGGATTTCTCAACTTACAAACATAGTTTTCTTTACCAGTTTCTTCAAATCCTTTAGGTTGAAACATGTAAATTTCTTCTTTTAAATCGTAATTCAAAAAAGTATTTTTCTTATCCATTTAGTGGATTTCCCACCCAAATTGAGCGGCAATTACAAATAAGGCCCTAATAGTACTCATTTTAGCTACAGAAATGTCTCAACATAATCAATACCAAGTTTCTAAGTGAAACCTCTAGCAATAAGTCTAGCTTTATGTTTGTTAATACTACCATCACCATTATATTTTACTTTGTATATCCACCTAGACCCTATAATACTTCACGACTCAGGTTCATACAAGGTAATTAATGCATGGTACATATGATGGCTTCTGGTCATTTTCCTAAGGTTAATAGGATTTGAGTTTTCTAACATAGATTGAGCCCAATTTAATTTCTTATCTAGGAAGATAAGAGTTTTAGAAACATCTATAGCATCAAAACATCATCATGACCATTTACTAAATCAGAATCAAAACCATCATTTAGAAGCATTTAATGAAGTAACTTCAAGAGAATAAGACAACACATGTAAACTTTTCACTAGACTATATCTATACATTTCATATAAGCTTCGATAATTAACATGTCTAACCTTTCATGCCATAGTTTTGAATTATTCAAACTCTGAGATATAAAACAAAATGTAGAAGAGAAATCATCAAAAATATATAGATCATTTCTTTGAATTCCTTCAGCTATTATACTCTCATTACTATCCTTGATATACCAAGTATCCTTCATGCATGGATTCTAGTTGTGTCCATACCTCTTTCGGATGTTTGATATTACCAATGTGTAGAAGGTACTCATCATTCACATTACATAGAAAGAGCATCTTAAATTCATTGCAAGAATGCATTCATGTTATCTACAATTGCTTGACCGGTGGGAGTAACCTCAGATCTAGAAACAATCATCTAGAGTTTCCTCGCCATAAATTCTATTTTGACCCAAATGTTGTAGTTGGTTTCATTCAGGATCTGGGTTTTGTCAAGACAAAAATAGTTGAACGTCATTGTTTTACTAAACTTGTAAAACACAACCCATTATAATAGACAATGTACCATAGATTTAGATACATATTTATCAATAAAAACAACACTTTTAATAGAATCAGATCTAAATTTTACAGATCTAAAGAAACTATTTGATCATAACTAATTCTGTCATTACAATGCATACTAATTAACCTCCCATGATCAAAATAGTAACCCGCATTATAAAGGGCTATGCATTATACCCTAGATTGATATAAAAAATATTTTCGACTATATAAAAGTGAAGAAGAGACCCCTTAACAACTTAAAATTTCTAAAAAAATTAATGTAGACAAAAATGGACATCTTAAATTTGACGTCTAAATGATCGTCATAATGGCTTTTTTTTGTCTATTGTGGTGGTAATTTGACCGTCAATTTTAACATAGTTAAATTTTCCTAGAACCTACGTCTTAAATTTGTTGTCTAAATGACCATCATATTGTCTTATGTTTGTCTACCATGACGGTCATTTGACCGTCAAATTTAATGAAAGCCACAAACTTCTTGTGTATTTCTAGAATGTGAAATTCTAGAATTTTTTTCTTGTATAATATTAGGGAGGTTATATTTTAACACATTATAATAACCTATTATAAATTAAAATGTAAAAATATATACACTTTTTTATTAAAAATGTGTATAATTTATAGAATAAAAATAAAAAACAACATATAGTTCATAAAAATTATAAACTATAGTATATTTTTATATATTAAAAAACACATAACCCTTATTAAAGGGGTTTAAAGAACATAGACCAGGTTACAAGAATTTTACCAGGTGCAAGTAGATTTATGAGAGTATAGATTAACCTGCATATTTTACAGAGGGGACAAGTAATTTCACCCGACTAATGAAATAAATTGAAATCCCTATTTTCATGAACCTTGTCTCCTCCCTTCATTTTAAAACTATATATGCCTAGATTTATAAGTTAAGTTTAAATATGATTTAAACTTAGGCTTAGAATATGGTCTATTGACTCTTCCCTCAATCCCATGTAATTTTAATATGGTTTAAGGTTTTTAATATATAGTTTTTTTCAAAACTATATAAATTTTAATATGAAGTTTATATAAATTATTATATAAACCTTATTATATATTATATATATTTTTATTTAAAAATAATAATATAGTTTTCAAATTATATAGGATATAGTTATAGATTAACTATAAACTATAGTTTTTCAAATCAAATCCTTTTAGAGGGGACCAAAGAACACGAGTATGAATTTACCTTATGAAATATTTAACCAGCAAACATTTGAAATTATAAAAACATAAAAATTATTTCATAGTGTAATAAATCCTTTCTTTTTCTATATGTGACTTTCAAGCAAGTAAATATTTGAAGCCCCTTTCACTGTGCACACATCAATCTCCAAACAAACATTAATTCCATATAATGTATAAAATGTAAATGAAATTAAGAACCATATCATATTACATCTCCCCCCAAAAAAATTAGGGATTCGAAATTGAAAAACGCTAAAAAAAATTACGAGAGTTTAATTGCACAAATGTAATGCCAAAATAAATTAGAGAAAAAAAAGAAGGGGACCGAGATACTTTTAAATACCCTTTCGAAGTTGGTTGAAAAAACACTGTACAAATTAAATAAATAAAATACCAAATATTTGATCTTAATTTATTTAATTTACCTCACTCTATTACCATGTTAGAATTTGAGGATTCTAATAAATACAGATTTAATCAACTTACATATTACAAAATAACCCCAATAGGGTAAAAACTACTTTGAAAATAACCTTTTACTTCAAAGAACTTATTTTACATCTAGTAAGATCACCTCCTCCTTTGAAACCCTATTTACCAAGGGTAAAACCAAATCACTTGATTTGCACACCTTTGATATATTTCTCAAATATATCAAATGAGGACCTAAATTCATTTTTATATAAGGTGATCGGGTATGTCTCCGACCCACCTTTTCAACCTAAAATGGTTGACACATACACCTAGGTTTATAATATTTAATATTAGAAATATAATCATTTCATGATATTAAATATTTAACCTAAAGTATATACCTAGGTTAGCATATTTAATAATAGAAATATAAATATTTCATATTATTAAATATTAACCTATATATTAGTGATGGACCCATATACATTATGGGTTGGCTAGACCACTTAATCATTATGTTCCAACACTAAATTTATTGTGAAAAAAATAAGGTTGCTCTAAAATACAATCTCTGAATGGAAGCTCACGCTATGAGAAAAATCACTCCCATAATTCTTCTAACCACTCTCACATCAATTTCCTTCTCCTTCTTCCTATTAAGTGGTTTTCCACTACTTTGTTACATCACCCATCCACTTGAGGGGGAAATCCCTTAGCATAATCCATACTCGTTGGGGCATCCAAATGCTTCACCAGGTAAAATCAAGCATCCATACTCGTTGGGGCATCCAAATAATTCACCTAGGGAATATCAAACGAGTTCACCACACTTTCCTATCATCTGCTCATTGATCTACATGTGTCTACTATCTTTAAAATTTGATTACTTTGTAATAATACTTTAAAGAGAGTCAAATATAGACACCCTAAAAATACATACCTATTCTTAATCATTCCTAGTCATCCCTATCACTTACACAATGTGCCAAACTAGTCTTAGCATGCATTATAGTCCATTATCCTCCCATATTCCATTATAATTCACTCACATCTCACTATAATTAATTTAATTAATTCTATCATGCATTAACCATACACTTACATACCTTAGCTAATTTAATTAGCTATTTAAATAGAATAAAATATATTTATCCATTCATATACTTACATACCTTAGTTAATTTAATTAACTATTTAAATAGAATAAAATATAATTTTCCACTCACCTCCCACTCAACTCCACTTCACTAGATCACTTCACTCAAGTTCTAGAATGCTATAAAGTTTGAATCAAAATTACATGTATAATTAAAGAATTCAAGATCCAACTATTCAAATTCATGACCCTTAAATTATTATTCAAAATATCCAATTTGCACATACCAAATCAACTTACTAAATAAGGAAAATTCATTCATTTACTTGCAACTTATTCCAATTTTGATCCATAATCCATGAACTATCCTTGATTTATAAATAAGAGGTTCAATCATTCACATATCATCTCTTAGAAGCTTTAGGAATTTGAAGCAACACTTTTTCAATTTGCCATTTGAATTTGCACATTTTGATGTTGCCCATTTAATCATCCATTACTTATAACACATCCTCCTTAAATTTAGAACCAATTTTGGAACATCCACAACCAAATCATATAAATAGATTCAACAAGTGTGGTGCTCCATTCATCACTTTAACCATCTCATCTGAGGTTGCAAGAGAACTTGAAGAAATTTTTGTATTGTTTGTTATTGTTATTTTCTTTCATTTGTTTCATTTTTCCTCGTATACATTTGTAATAACCTTCTATTTTTCAAGTTTCCTTGTTCTTGTTTCAATTTATTGAACTAGTACTAAATAAAATAAGAAACTCAAAATATGAACGGTTTATGGTACCTTGAGATGAGATGAATGGATGTGGGCACAAAGATGAACTCCTCCTCGTTGTGAGCTATATAATTTGCACAACAAAGAAGACTAAGAAGAAAAATGGATTAGTAGATAGGATGGAGGGTTTCGACATAATGCGGATCCAAGAATCGTGAAATTCCTTAGATAGACGTTAACCCTCTTATAGATTTAAGATAAGATAAAATCAATAATGATGGAACTAAGAATATACATAATCTAGGATAAATAGAAATTGAAAATGTAGAATTGTAAGGAAATTACATATCTGATCAAAGATAGGTGTAAAGCAAATCAAACTTGCATGGGTTAAAAAATGCTTGAGATTACAGAGGGCCGGTTGATGGTGACTAGGGTTAGATGAGAGGAAGATATGGAGTAAATACATAAACCTAAAAAATAGACTATATCTAGATATGGATGAAAGGATGAGAGAAAATTAGGTAGACTAATGGTAAAGGGTATGAGAACAGGGTTGTTTGATGGTGACCGAGAGGAATTGACGTGTAACTAGGGTCTCAAAAAAAAAATTGGGATGACAAAGAGGTAGAATGGTGAGATATGGAAACTAAATGGGAACAAAAGTAGATATCTAGTAATAAAGGGTCTAAACAATAAACAAACTAATTTGGATGAGGTTGGGTTAACGATAATCGACGAGTCAACGGTGACCCAGGACTAGTTAGGGCTTGAATGAAAATGGATGGGCTGAAATCAACACTTGTAGATAAAAAAAAAAAAGGCTGAGATGGCCGAAGTAGACTTCCTAATGATAGTTGAACTTGCACAAGATGTTAGTGAAAGATATATATAATAATATTACAATAAAAACATAAGATATTCCAAGGTGAAAGAAGTCTCCCTAATCTCCAAAGTTGATGCACACAAAATCTCCAAGAAGACTCCAAGATTCCAAAATTACATCCCTTGATCTCCTTTTAAGAAGGAGGGGGTATGGGTGTATTTATAGGGTGAGTGGATGGATGTAGGGGGATAGGAAAGCATTTAATAAAGGTAGGTGGGAGGTAAAATTATTAAATAAAGAAAAGGGGAGATGAAAATATTAAATGAAGGTGGGTGAGAACCTAGGGATGGATAAAAGGTGGTTGAGAGGAAGGAAAATATTAAATAAAGGCCAAGGGGAGATGAAATTATTAAATGAGGGCCTATGGAGGATAAAATGGAGCATATATGGAGGATAAATGATAGGAAAATATTAAATGAGGGTCTAGAGATAATAAATGGGATGTGATTAGGATAATAAATATGATTAGGGATTAATTAAATGGTATTAATGATGGATTAAAATAAATTATGGAGAAATAAAATAAATTATGGGATAAGGTAGGAAAGTGGGAAATTTGAATAAATAGGATTTATGGAGGGAAAGGGGAATTTTAATAGGAAGAGAGATATACATGTGAATAAAGATAATAAAAGGGAGTGAATGTAGGATGAGGAGTAGAAATACCAAAAAGTAGCATCTACATTTTCCCCTTTTTTATGAGTGGTTTGCATCTGGAAACCCATGAGAAGAGTGATGAAGGATGATTAATGAGGTGTTCCCCTTCAAATTAGGGACTAGTGACACAAAGAGGGAATCAATTATGAGTTTGAAAGAGATAGATGAAGGAATAAATGGTGGAAAGGATGAGAGTAGAATAGGATAATGGAAGATGGGAAGAACAAAGGATGCCCTAAGTGTGGGAGAAGGACCATTGATAAGATAAAAACATAAATAAAATATGGTGGTGAACTGGAAACACATCGGTAAGGACATAGCATGACCTACGATGGAGGAAAATTTAATGGCCTATGGTCTTTGTGAGTCGAAAAGATCACTGTAATATGGATAGAATCCAATGGTAATCCACTCGGATATATGTACAAGTCGTGGGACAAATAGATCAAATGTATACATCAAAAATATAAGAATAAAAATGCGAGGATGGTCAAAACCATGGTGCTAAAACAATTTCGGGGGAAAAAGAGCAGTGTTATCCTTTAAGTATGAGGAAGTGAGAAAATGTGTTTGGGTAGGATTAGAAAGATGGTCACAATGATGGACTTAAGATGAGAGATAGATGATAAATCAGATGAGATTTAATGGGATGATGTGAGAAAAAAAAGATGACATATTGGATGAGATAAAGTAGATATAAGAATTGATGAGATAAAGGAATAAGATAAAATATGAGGTTAGATGGCTAAGAGGATGCATAATAAGATAATATAATAGACTGGATAGGAAAAAATAAATAGGATTGATGAGATAAAATTATATGAGACGAGATAAAAGTTTGATTAGATGTGAAAGATAAAATGCTACTTGATAAGGTGACCAAAAATGTGGAGGCATACACTTCATCATAGTAAGGAGTGGAGAAGGAAACAATGCTTCAAAATGGATAGGATGTAAATAAGAAAGGGATCAAATTAAGGTAATGCACTCATAACCAATAGTAGGTGTTAGACAATGATAATTAGTTATTCTAAGGATCATGTGAAAAATATGGAAGGTGAACTTATGAACCTAATGTCAACATGAAAAATAGTTTTTAGATGTGTACTGTACATACATGGGAACATAGGTTCTCCATAGGTGGGTGTCCCTAGGTCTATGCCCTAGCTCTAGGTAATGGGATGTAACTTGATCAATGCAGGAAGTTTTCTATAAATGAGAAATTTGATCGATGCGGGAAGCTTTCTTAGGATGTTTTCTTTTGAATTTTATGCTTTTATTTATGAGATAGAAGGTTGATCAATGCGGGAAGCCTTCACTGCCATGATATGAAATGGTATCCATCCTTTGAGGGAGTGGTCTAGATTTTCCTTTTTTTTGTAATAAATGGCAGGGATAACATGTATGATAGATGTCCTTTGAGGTATCATTCTATGTTTTGACTCTTTTCTTTGTATGAACAATTGTCCTTTGAGGGATTAGTTTGTTTTATTATGAATTTTTTATGTGAGCATCCATGGAATTTTTAATTTTTATGGGGAAGAGTTAGAGATAGTTAGGTAGACCACTTAAGAGGGGATAATGAATGTACAAGTGACACCTATGGACCCTTAGCATGGTTCTAATAGGTAAATAAGAGGGTGATGAATGTAATGATTGCGGAGTTCTCACCAAGAAGGAAGAACCTATCCATAAGGAATATGCTATGAGCAGAGCTGTGGTGCCCATATTCAAGGTCAACTAGGAAAGTGATGGTAGACCACATAATTCCATATCATTACGATGAAATATGGAAGAGGCTAATGATGGATGGATGACCAATGGGATGACTAAGTTCACATTGGTAGATATGTTAATAGTATAATGGTTGTAAGTGTAATGCGTTGAGAGGTTTCGTTTCCGGTTTACCATCAAGAGAAGCCAAATGATAGGCCCTAGACCCATACTTATGTGTGATAATGTAAGGTCCAATCTCATTAGATGTAAACTTTCCACATTAGCTCCTTTTCTAGAGTAGTCACATTTTGATTTTATTTAAGTAAAAGGTGACTGATGTTAAAATTCACATCTAGATAAGGTGAAAGATTGTGTAAGGTTAGATAGATAATATAAAGAGGTAAAATATTATGCGCTATCTTTCGAATAGCATGAGGAAACATACGTTTATGGTGAGACAAAGGTGGCAAAAAAAAAAAGTGGTCTTAGGATGAGACATGGTGCCCCAAGAGAGGCACAAATATGGCCATGAAAGTGGACTTAGGATGAGATATTGTAAGTGGATTGATAAGATAAGTAGGCTGGAAATATGAGATAACATACTAGATGAAGGATAAGGAGATTTAGATGAGACAATGTGGGATTAAGAGGAAGAGACCTATCCTAAAAGAAGACTTTTTCTAGAGTGATTGTGAAGATTAAAATAATTTATGGGGTATGGATGCAATATCATCGATGTCCATGGGATGGTTGGATGAAGGAGAAGGCATGAGAGGAACATGAGAGAGGATTGGATTCTTCCCAGTGAGAGATTCCGCATCACTTTAAATAACTAAGATACAAACATGCATAAGCTAGTGGATGTAAAAGAAGATTTATTAGGAGAAAGTGATGATTCCTCTAGGTTTTGATTAAATAGATGATTAAGGATCATGAGGGAAATGAGGATTAGAAATATGGTTGATATCGATGAAGAGAGGGGCCTCCCTTTAGAAGAAATAGAGCTAGAAGAGGGATTACAACAGATGATTTGGATAGAGAACCTAACTTATATTCCTTAGGAGATGAGAGTTTGATTGGAGGATTGGATTTGGATGTGGATGAGATGGAAGGAAGAGGGTGGTCTTCATGGATGAGAAGGTCATATTTTTCATTAAGTTATGGATGATATTTTGGAGGGCCTTACAGTGTTTGGTGTCATGACCCGGGGTATAATGATAGGTACATATGACATTAGGATAGAACAAAGGAGGTCTTGGAGTATATGGAACAAAATACTTAATAGGAGGAAGCATGATTTTGAGGTTTTGAGTAAGCGTTGAAGGACTTTAGTATAGGACCCCATGGGGGTTTTTGAAGAAGAGGTTATAGATGAAGTGGATTTGGTAGATGAAGGTGAAGGAGGTGGTTTGTTTTGATGAGGCCTCATGAGAGCCTTTGGTCTAAATTTAGAGTTGGAAGGAGAAGTGGATATCTGTGATTTGGTTTTAATGACTTGGAACTTAGATGATTTTGAAGGGGAATTGGATTTGAAATGAGGGTTAAATTTCTTGGATTTGGATTGGTTGATGATGGGTTTCTTAGAGGAAGGGCATGGCCCTAAGATGGAGGGAGGTGATCCCAAGAGTGATGGTGTAACATTGGTTTACTTAGGCTTGGGATGTAAGGATCTACCCTTGGTGGGGATTATTACAATCTTAACCTTTGGGGTTCTACATAAATAGAACCAAAAGATGTGGATTGTGTTGAAGATGAAGATATTGAGGAAGGAAGGGTTTTTAGATGATTCACTGATGAGATCAGAAGGGATAGCATATCATATAGATTTTGGATTGATTGGTTTTATAGATGATGTATATTATTTGTGGTTTTCTTAATTTTGGTTGTTTTTGTAAGAATTTTTCCAAGGGGTATCATATATACACGTGAAAATAGAGATGTAGATATAGGTGTGGTTATGCTAGTAGATGGGATTGGTGTGAAAGTGGGTATAGGTGTAGGAATGGTAGATGTTGATGAAGAATTGGATATGATAGATGGGGATGTAGATGTAGTGCGTATAGTTGAGATGGTTATAGATATAGGTGGTGTAGATGTAATAATAGATGTATTTGATAGATATGTGGATGAAGGTTGAGATGTGATAGGTGTAGAGATAGGCGTGGAAGTTATTGTCATAGAAGAAGTGTCTAAAGTAAAGGTATATGTGGTGGATGATGGGGTAGTAGATGTAGGTAATAACATAGGCTCTTGATTTATGGTGTTAATTGTGTGAGCATTAGGTTCATAAGATTTTGGGGGTGAAACTTGATTTGTTGATGGACGATTATGGAATGGTTGTTTAGATACATCAAGTGGTTGATTACGTGATGTGTTGGAGTTTTCCACTTGAATGTTCCCTTGATTTATAAGTTTTGGATGTGATCCTTGAAGGAATGAAACTTCTCAATGTCATGGCATTAGACTTGATGATTTTACACTAATTCCCCTTGCGATACCATATGGGTTTGGGTCGCGATTAGTCAACGGGTCAGATGGGGGATTTGAATGAGGTGGACTACCATCAACTTGTCAAATATGGAACTATATGATTCCCAAGGGGAGTATAGTTAGGAAGTGGTCTAAGAGATATTTATGGAGGCTCCATGTGGGAAGTGGATGTAGATTAAGATTGAACCATGATGGTAGCAAAGTGATAGCTTTAGAATCATCACCCTACATGGAAGATTTTGTGAACTCAATTTCAAGCTTATTTAATCAAAGCTTAAGATGTCCTTGTTCAAGGGGGCGAGTTCTAGTTTGCAAACCATATTGAACACCTCTTCAAAGTTATGGAAAGATTTAATTTGAATAGTTGAGGAGATGTGCTTTGCACAAGACCGTGAGAAAATTTCAATGATTTAATTCTATGGAAGGGGAAATTATAGTATATTAATGATGTTACGTTATCATGCAATGAAATCTATGATAGAATCATCATCAAATTGTTGAATGGCATAGAGGTCGGTGATGGTAATATTATGTGAAATGTTGATCAAGAAATGTTCAAGGAATAATTACACGAGTTGATTGAAGGTGAATAACAAGTGTTGATGGATATTGTAATACCAATCTAATGTGGGAATAACCAATGACATGGAGAATGTACAAAGCATGAGATCTTGGTCATGGGTGATGAGGTAAAATGTATGTCTAAAAGCTCAAAGGTGTTTTTGGGAGTCCTCCTTACTATTGAACTTGGAGAATTTCATAAATTCCCAATGATGAGTATATGGTTTCACGGGGATAGATGGATTGATGGGTTCATTACAGATTTTTTCATATGAAAATCTAGTTTTAGATCCTAAATTTTTGGCTTCAATGTTATCCATTCTATTCAATAAAGCTTATAAGGGATCATTAGATGGTTGAGATATCTAAGGATGATATTATAATGTATATGAGGTGGATGGGTTAGGTTGTTGGTATGTTTGACATGTTTGAGGATGTGTTGGTGTTGGTGGAAGTGGTTGATAAGGGGGAATATAATTAAGGGGTTATGATTGGATTGGTTGAGATAAAGCTTGATGTTGAGATATAGGGATATGGTAATATTGGTAAGATATAGTTAGTTTTTGTGCAATGGAGATGTTTGATTGATTTGATATGGGGTTAGTTGGGATGTAAGTGATAGGTGGTTAGGATGTCTGAGTTGGTTAAGTGGGAAGTATGTAATGATAAGATCCTTGATGATGAGGTTGATGGGTTTTCATTGATTCAGATGGTTGAGGTTGAGAGGTGATTACATTAGCATGGATATGTGAAGTAGAGATAAGGGGTAGAGTTGTGTTATGTTGCAAGTGTGATTGTTGAGATGGTTGAATAGGCATACTAGTGATAGTAGTAGATGAAGTGGGGATAGTGTTGATATGAGGTGATTTAGGTGGAATGGGATCCACCAATTGAGTGGATTGATGGGATTGAGGGATTGTGGAGGACTTACAAAATAGGTAGTCATAAAGGGTGATAGGATTAGCATCAAGGAGTTCCTAAAACTCCATTCATCCATGAGGGATAGTAGGAGGTCCAAGAGTCTCTAAAGGAGTAGGAGATAGAGGAAAAGTTGGTCTAGAGGAAATGGACTGAGGTGAAGTTGGTCTAGAAGGATTGGTTTCAATATGAGGATCATCTTAGATGACATGGTCTTCATAAAGTGAGACCATGGTACACAAGGTTAGGAGATCAATGGTGTTATCTCAAGTTGAAGCATATTGGGAAAGATCATTAGAAGAAGCAATGTCATTGGATGAGGTGGATTGTTGAATTTTATTAGCTTGAGAAGGATTGATAACAAGAATGAAGTAGATAAACATTTTTTTATGTATTTCATTAAAAAAAAAATCAAACAAAAAATTATTTATCATCATGATTATTAAAAGAGTGTGAGAAAAGAAAATAAAAAGGCTCAAAGGGGAACCTAGGAAAATGGCTGATCTAAGGCTAGTTTTAGGTGGTTTTGGTTGTGGATTCCTTGATATACCCAAAGTTACGTCAATCTCAAATATTTATAGAGTTTATAACATAGCCAAAACACCATGAAGCTTTCCTATTGGGTGATGAAATCCCAATAGTTCCACATGGTAAGGGATGTTTAGATGTGTAAGTTGGTTTATGTGTTTAGATGTGTGTGGTGGAGTGTGTATGCAACGTGTTAAACCCCTAGTTAAAATAGATTTGCAAGAAAGAATGAAAGGTTTCTTTGTATATCCAAAACAAAATATGGAGATTCGATGAGAACAACAAGAAAGAAAGGAAAGTATGATGCAAAAGGAGAAACTAAGAAAAAGAGGAATACCTTAGATATGCTTTTCCTTTTTATATGATCTTTAAGACAAATAAGTAAGAAAAACACAATTCCATGTAATCCACACAACCAAGAAGAAATCATGATACAATGCACGTTCCTTCCCTATGGGGTTAGTAGGAAATGGAATAATGAAGATGAAAATGAAAACAAAATAACAAGACTCACCTATAAAGGGTAGTTCCATCGGGCATGCCATAATTTTCACAAAGGTTCCTTGTTCTTGTTTCAAGTTAGTGAACTAGTACTTAAAAAAATAAGAAACTCGAAATATGAAGGGTTTATGGTATCTTGAGATGAGATGGATGGATGCGGGAACAAAAATGAACTCCTCCTCACTACGAGCTAGATAATTTTCATAACAAAGAAGACTAATAAGAAAAATGGGTTAGTAGATAGGATGGAGGGTTTCCCTACATAAGCCAAATCCAAGAAGCATGAAATTCCTTGGATGGACGTAAACCCTCTTGTAGATAAGATAAGATCAAATCAATAACGATGGATCCGGTAATATGTAGAATCTAGGATAAATAGAAACGAAAAATGCAAAAATGTAAGAAAAGTATAGATCTAATCAAAAATATGTGTAAAGAAAATCAAACCTACATAGTTTGATGGTGACCGAGACTACAAAGGGACGATGATGGCAACTAGGGCTGGATGAGAGAAACCAACAAAATAGACTTGCAAGCTCTTATATGGCTGGATCTGGATGGATTTGGATCTAAAGATGGATCTACATGAAGATAGAAACTTGCAAAATAGACTGGATATGGATCTGGATGAAAGGATGCAAGAAAATTAGGAAAACTAATGGTAAAGGGTATGAGAATAGGGTTGTTTGATGGTTACTAGAGGGAATTGATGGTAAGCGGGGTATGAGAAAACAAATCTTGGATGACAGAGATGCAAAATGGTGAGATCACGGGAACTAGATGGGTACAAAAGTAGAGATCTAGAAATAGAGGGTCTGAACAACAAAGAAACTAATGTGGATGAGGTTGGGTTGATGGCAATGGGATAGGGTCGATGGTAATCGGGACTAGTTGGGGATTGAATGAAAATGGATGGGCTGAAATGAACACCTACAGATGAAACAAAAGGTTGAGATGGTCGAAGTAGAGTTCTTGATGATAGTTGAACCTACACAAGATATTAGTGACAGATATATATGATAATATTACAATAAAAACACAAGATATTCCAAGGTAAAGGAACTCTCCCTAATCTCCAAAGTTGATGTACACAAAAGCTCTAAGAAGATTCCAAGATTTCAAAATTACATCCTTTGATCTCCCTCGAAGAAGGAGGGGGTATGGGTGTATTTATAGGGTGAGTGGATGGATGTATGGGGATATGAAAGCATTTAATAAAGGTAGGTGGGAGGTAAAATTATTAAATAAAAGTAATGGGAGATGAAAATATTAAATTAAGGTGGGTGAGAACCTAGAGATGCATAAAATGTGGTTCTTTATGAGGGAAAATATTACATAAAGGCCATGGGGAGATGAAATTATTAAATAAGGGACTAGTGAGGATAAAATGGAACATATAGGGAGGATAAATGATAAGAAAATATTAAATGAGGGTCTAGAGATAATAAATGGGATGTGATTAGGATAATAAATATGATTAGGGATTAATTAAATGGGATTAAGGGTGAATTAAAATAAATTATGGGGAAATAAAATAAATGATGGGATAATATAGGAAAGTGGGAAATTCGAATAAATGGGATTTATGGAGGGAAAGGGGAATTTGAATAGGAAGAGAGATATACATGTGAATAAAGATAATAAAAGGGGGTGAGTGTAGGATGAGGGGTAAGCAATACCAAAATTAGTGTCTACACCTTCTCTGTAAAACACTAGAAAAATGGGTCAAGACCTTTATTCCATCTCTCGGAGGAAATATTATTAACTAATTTCAATCTCTAATTATAGGAATTTTTGTTCATAACTAAACAAACTCCATTTTTGTTATGTACCTTGGGATATGATATTATAATGTATATGGGTTGATGAAGATGTCGACATGCACACATCCCTCTTAGTTATATGTTTATAATATAAGGGGTCACATTTGAAATTGTTATATTTGGTAATGAGTCAACCTACATTGGGAGTAGGTGTTACCCATCCATTGAGAATAATTTATGTCTATATAAGGGATCTAAGAGTATCATTATGAGATATGTCATGTATGATTGGATTCTTATACTTGGTAAAAGTATATTGGAGGTGTCCCCCTCAAATTGGAATTTCCATATTGGAAGATTGGGGAGTTACGCCTTCTTTAAGGAGGATTATATGGTGTTTCCTATATTAAGGGTATATTATGAATATATTGAATATGTGGGCGTATTTTCCCATAAATATCTCTTCCATTGTGTTGATATCTAATTATTATATGAAAAGATCTTATTAAGTGGTATCAGAGCATCGATATGGGCAATTTGTGGGATGAAACCCTAATTTATGTGATTTTCCTATATCTTGAGATCAGCTATGAGTTTTTTCAAATTTTTGTGGGAAGTGGAGAAATTATTTAACGAATCTACTATCAAAATTCCGGTTCTTTTGGAAATGTTATGAGAAAGATATTTTAGTTTTAGGATTAAAAACCTAATTTTATTACTTCGTCCATATCTTTTAAACTGTGAAGAATATTTGGTGAATTTTTTTAGTGTGGTGTATTTGTTTGGGGATAAACCCTCAAAATTTTAGTAATTTTGGATTTATTTGGCAAGATTTAATGGAGTTTTATGGTTTTGCAAAAAAATGCTCCATAGGTCGAAATATTTAGATTTTTTTACATTTTTTGGAAAGATATTAAAATATGATTATGTTTTTGTACTATATTTTATTATTTGAGGCTAACATCTTGCCAAAACGGCTAGGAAAAATATTGATCAAAAGGGCATGTTTTTGAAACACTAGTTTTTTTGTTGATCATGAAAATGACAAATTTTTATTGAGATGATGGGATTGATGCTGAATGGTGGATAAAATTTAAGGAACATTATTTTTTAGCTTTATTTCCATGTTTTTAATTTCAAATTAAACTTGGTGGTCTAGTGCAAACATAGTGGTATCAAGTTAAATAAGAGATTTCATATTGGTCTTGGGAGGAAATGGAACAAGTTTTCTTAGATTGAAGTGTAGACAACAAAATTTGATATCGATACCATTGATTTCTTGTGTGCACATCTTTCACCATGGTCTTATCCAAACCCATTTTAATGTAATTCATTTCATTTATTTAAACTCCCATCTATTATCCTAACACTTTCAATTCATAATTAATCTTCATTAATTACCTTAATTAATCTCCATAAGATAATTATCATTAATTAGCTTTCTTTTTAGCATGTTTTTATCCCTAACCACCTAAATCCACATCCATGTGCTTTTTATAGATTTTATCTAACTCATATTTATCTCCTACCTACTCATAACACTTCCCTAGGAAACCCTTACCCACCTACATGCTTTAAAAACTTATCCCAATCCCTAAAAGCCTCATATCTCGAACAAATCAATAATTCACCACTTTAAGGAGAGGTTTCTGCAATCGGCAAAGAACCCGGTCGGATCATCGTCGACCCTATAAGACTAATTTCACCCCCTTCCAAAATGAGACACAACCCAAGCTTTCTTGTGTTGTGCGAACTTATCTTCAAATATGAGCATCCTCGCAACTATGTCAACCGTCCATTAGAGCATGTCTTACATCACTTATAGAAGATTTTTGAGGTTTACTTTGATTTTGTGCTTATCTATGATATCATATTTTATCATTGCTATTATCTTTTAAAATCTAACTTCTTACAAGTTTATCTACTATTGGAATTTTGTTCTCAGCTTTTCCTTCCATCCATTCTATTTGTAGGTTCCTCATCCGACTTATCTACCTCTGGATTTGTCTCGCATTGTCCCATTTTCTTTGACCAATCCCTCTATCATCATCTTTTTCTATTTCCAAACCCTTTTCACTATTTGTTTCTACCATGTTACTATTTCTAGTGCTCAAATATGTTATTTGGCTTCGTTGTCACTCCAAATTTGTTGTCTGTCACCGGTCACCACCAACTCAGCATAGTTTTTGGTGACCTAAACCCTATTTCCATCCAATCCATCTAAATCTCTGTCTTTTTGCATCCTTTATGTTTCCTTATCTCAGATATTATTTTTAGGTTTCTATTAGCATTTACAGTCTCTTCCATCATCAAACCCATGTTTAGATCATTCGGATATGCATTTCATCTGTTATTATGTTTCATCTTCTCATTTCATCATCAACCTAGCCTTTATAGTCTGGGTCACCGTCAACCCAACCAGGTATTCTTTATTTTATAGTAATCTAGATCAGATTTGTATGTGCCTTACATTTCTACATTTTTAGTTTCTATGTGCCTCAGATTCTGCATATTATCATTGTTTATTATTGTTGCTTTTATCATATTTTATCAAACATGGGGGTTGACATCCGCCAAGGAAGTTAATTCTTCTTGGAACTGAAATTGTTGGGAAACCCCCCATATACCATCTAATCCATTTTCTTTCTAGTTATCCTTGTTTTACAGGTTCATCAAATTTACATCAAGTTCATCTACTTTTTGCCCATGCATTTTCATCCATCATAATTCAAAGTACCTTAAACCCTTGCATTTTGGAGTTATTTAATTTTCTTTAGTACTATCTCATTAACTTGAATAAGAAATAAAAATTGGATCAACACGATGGGACACAAAAGATGAATAAAAAGAAGAAGTAAATAATGAGGATGAAGAAGAAGAATAATAATAATACAATGTTGATTATTAATATGCTACACATGATTAAGAAGGAGAGACATGGGATCAAGATAAGAGTTCAAATAGTGCATCTCCAAAGAAGGAATATTAAATATTTCAGTTTGAAGGTTGCATTCTAAGGAAATAACATAATTGTTTCCATAAACCCTAGAAGGAAATATAACTTCATCAACATGGATGTATCTCAACATCTACATGTTCAAGAAAATAATATAAAGGAATCTCAAGTTGATGGTAAGGAAATTTAAGTTTTTAAATATTGAAATATCTCTATGGAATAATATGTTTTGCATTCAGTTGTTTATGCTTTGGATATGGATTATATTTATATTTTTCTTGGATATCCTTGGTTAGAGACCTTGGAAAAAATTATAATTAATGTCTAAAATAAATTCATGAAGATATGGTATAAGAGAAATAATTTTATCATATAGGTGTTGGTGAAATAATTTTTCATAGTGCAGATTATTGGTTTTCACCAACGGTCATGGGGATAAATGCCTCTTTCTTGGGTATGGGGAGGCTCCCATTATTGAATGTAAACTACCTAAAACTATGGGGTGGCCATTAGGTTAGGATCACATAGGAATACTCCACTAACCATGTGGTAAAGTGTTTGTATATTATACAAGGGAATAATTTGATGTTAAGAGAGGTAAAGTGAAGTAGGAGAAATAAGGAGAGAGGGCCAATGTTGTGAGTAGGAACTATCATATTCTCACCAATAGTAACCAAAGTAGGTCTACATTCAATTATAAGAACACAACAATGTAAGCAATCAGCAAGACTAAAAACTAGAGATATAAAGTTTCACAGATTCATTAATCAAGGACACAAAGTTCCTTCTTGGTTATACAAGATCACCATGCTTGCAAATTTGGAGAGTAGAGAGGATAGAGGAACATAGACAAGGACATAGAGGAAATGTAGCTTTTATTTATTGATGTAGTAGTGATACAAATCTCAACAACATACAACAATCAACAATTTCCAACCCTTTGGAATGGAGAAGCCATTCTAATTTATAGCATTACATATATTTTTTCCCATCCCCACATGAATTTTCACCTTTCCTCATCATTTGTGACCTTCCATGTTCCTAAGGAATTAAAGTGAGTCTTTTTCTTATAAATGAAAAAGGACTCTTATAATGTTAAGTTGAAGGTCACTTAAGTGAATAAGACAAAATAGTGAAAAAGTACATTCTTAATGAATAATTAGAATATGGAGAGAGAAGAAAGAAGAAAGAAGAGAGAGAGAGAGAGGGTTGACCAATTTGATGAAGATGAATCCTCCGTCAATGAAGAGCCTTTTGATTTGAAGCATTGTGATCACAATCTCCTTCTTCCGTGAGATATGGAAACATTCCAGGGCATCGAATAAGTGTTTAGAAATATTGTTATGAGATCTACATTGTGATGGGAACATGATGATATTCTTTGATCACAAGGTAGGAGTTAGGGTATGGGGATCACTTCCTTACTCCTCTAGGCCTTCACAATTCACTTTTGTGACCAAAAATTAACTCCATGATGCTCAAACCTTTTAATGCTTGTCTGTCACTCACTAAAATAGGTCTTCATCTTGTAGATAGGATTGTTCCTTGAATGAAATTATTTTCCTATGACCACCTATTGAACTAAAATGATGTGATTGCATATGCTTCCTCCTTTGAGGTGTGAACACACTATAAGGTGTTGAATGAGTGTTTGAGAACACTACAAAGTGAATTACATCGTATGAAATTGATATGATTACCCATTATATAAAACATGGTACTACACATGTAAATCATCCCCTTACCATTCCTAGCTCCAAAATCCTCCTTGAATGTAATCAACTTTTAGGATGCTCAAACCTTTTTGTTCATATGCTCCTCATAGAAATAGCTCTTCTCATCTAGATAGATAGATTTATACCTGAATGATACTTGATGGAATGTATGAGAATGATTTCCATGGTCTTGACCTCCAAAATACATTGAAACAATGTGAATTCCACCTCCTTCACTTGTAATATGTGAACACATTACAAAGCATTGGTTAAGTGTTTAAAAACACTTACATGATAAATGCATTTTTGTGAGCTTGAGATGACTTCCAACATCACTCATGGTGAAATTATATTATCATGCTCATGATGATCATTTATGAATTGAATTTAAATGAATTTATTGATGTTTCAAATCCTTCATATACCTCATGATGTTATTTATTTCACCCGTTGTCACTTGCCTATATTTCACACACATTTATTCACTTTGATTTGTTCTTTTCATAGTCCAATTCATATGATTTCCCCTATCCTTGGAAAGAGATCTAATCATAAGGGAGGATTTGAATGAGAACTTCACTTTCCTCCTCATGGATCATTTGATATTTAAATCACACCTTTGTGAAAAATATGTCTACTTCATGGGATGGAAACAACATCGGGGACTTAGGCAAGTTTTTGCGGTGGTTGAAAGACTCCATCAAGAATTTGATATGGAGATTCTTATTTCACCTTGGTGAAAGACATATCTTTCTTGAATGAATTTAACCATGATTAATCCATTTATGTGGTAATTAGGATGAGTTAAATCATCCAAATTCTTGCATCAAAATGTGCCATACAAAATTCACCTCGGGACTGATGCTTTGGGAGCCCGTGGGGGTTTTTGCTTCTATCTAGACCACGAGTTAACTTCTCATCCTTTCAATGGTGGTGAAAATTAATGAAATAGGTAGAATGTTAATTTATAAAAGTGATCTAAAGCTAGATCTCAAGACTTACTAATTTTGGAAGGATGGATATTTTTAGTAAGCTTTCCCAATTTTCACATCCTGATGTTTTTTTCTTGTTTGGTGTGTTGCAGATGCTGAGATTTCACCATTTTTGAAAAATTACTATTTTTAGAGATGAAAAACCTTTTACACTTACTATTTTTGTAAAGGGTACTTACATGTGTTGGGTTGTAATGAAAACATTTTCAAAATTTTATGTTTTGCTCTGGACGCTTTGCTCCAATTTTTAAAGGTTTTCATCCTTTGAAACACTGTAGAATCAAAAAGGTAACTTATCGGGTCTTAAATTTTCAGATTTATGTTGTACATTAGATATAGCACATCCATGGAATCTATCTTATAGTCATCTTGATGGCATTTTCAAATAGAGTGCACTAATGAAGTTTTGTAGAGATGGGTGTACGAGATTGAGAGATATGGAGAAAAAATAGTTTGCAATCTTGATGTTTTAGGAGTGATTGCAGAAGAATTATTGGAAATTAATGAAGGTTGGGAGGGAAAAATAACTTTTACTATTTAAAATGGTTAAGTTTTATGAGGGGAGGAGTTAGCCAAATTTTCACACAAGTTTTAACTTGCCTTAAACCATTACCTCTTAACCAAGGTTGAGATGAACTTAGAGTGGAGAATGGGGGTCACACTTTTGTTTCCCCCTTGTCCCATTTATACCTTGGGGGACAATGATGATAGAAATAGAGAAAAAGTGAGACTTGAGTGAGATGCAAAAATTTAGAATCATCACAAATGGGATAAACTTTGGTCACATGGAGCTAGAAATGAATTTTCAGGTGACTAGGGGCTATATGGGAGGAAGAAGGTCAAATTTTGTGTCTCCCTTGTCCCCTTGCACCTTTGGGGATAGTGAGGAGAGTAGGAGTGCAATAGTTTGACTTGGGTGTATCCATTATGTAATGGGGGCAAGTGGGAAGTTAAATTGTGTGCAACTTAGGTGCAGAGGTGGTGAGGAGCAAGTGATGGAGGTTTAGCTTGATGGGGGTCACACGTTGTTCCATTTGAAACATGGGGTGGAGGGGAAAATAAGAGTTAAAAAGTGTGACTTTTCTACTTATGGAAAGTTTATATTACCCATTGTGTCCAAATCGGAACTTTAAGAGTGAAATTTCACACCCGAGCAAGCATGGGAAAGTGTTTTGGGGTCAAAACATACATTATTTTGAATCTAAATCACATTTTAATATCATTCCACCCATTATTAAGAGCCACTTATGCATACATTTTGTTTTTTGGGGCACATTTCATCTTGGAATCAAATGAGAATTTCTTGTGTTATGGATTACCTTAGGAAATCTTTGAGTCTTGAAAAACAAATTATATGTCCATAATGTATAGGGTTCCAAGATATTTCCATTTATATTTTTTTCCTCCTAACTCCTTGTGGAGCTGTTAGAATCATATGAAGAAGTGAGCTTTCACCATTGAATCCTTCATTCCTTGTGCCTAGAATTATCTGATGTTGAACATATTGTTCCTGAATCAAATTTCTTCCACAAAATTTTCCTAAACTTCCTTGGACATCTTCATTATTTTTACTAACACCCTAATATGATTTATTATTTACCTATAGGATTAGGAGGGTGTTTACAAACCACAAAATGACCAGAAAATACCTTTTAAGACCTCCAAAGGTAGTTTTCTTTCATCGAATGTCAGAGAGTTCGTCAATCATATTACGTAGTCTTCCCCTGCACATTAAGAATCACTTAAAAACCTTGTTATCACTTTCATTTGGATAGAGTGAGGGTGAAACTAAGGATGGCTATATGGAGGGTTCATAATGACCTGGGAAACATAATTTTTAATTATGGTCTTGGTTGTCATGATCAAAAGTTTCAATTTATACATGCTTGCATGAAAAAATGGATCTAGCTTGGGAAAATTAGACTGTAAGGAGTAATGAAGAACATTAGGTATCTCATAGAATAATAGATCAATGCCTTGTCCATTGGGCCATAGAGTCATCATACCAAGCAATCAAAAAAGCTACAAATACAAACAAAAAACAAACACATGACAAAGAAAGGAAACACACAACGGGAAGGGAAACACATAATGAAAAGGGAAACAAGGATACAAAATCCTATATCACCTATGGTACATGTGGGGGACAACCATCTTTCACTATAACAATTATTCTTATTGAATTTTACCCGTATATGGTTATCACTTAATGCCTTTGTTCCATAAATCCATTGAGGGCTCACTGATATATGACCCCTTTCTCAATTTCTTGATAAATTTTGCATGATTGTTTAGGTAATTAAGGTACCACTTAGACATATCATTTTATTTTTAATTTTACACCATGCTTCCTTCCGCTTATTTATTTCCAAGTTCATTCCAATTGTTGATTTTCCATTACTGTTATAGGAATGAGTCTTGATCATACTAGGATTTTTATTTTCACACTAAGGCTTATGATGATCTCGATGGGAATTTTACTCTCACTTTTCAAATGATTCATGAACATTGTTTCCATAATCAGCTAGTTCGACATATGTTTTAATATTTTTAACACTATCACATGCCTCTTAGTGTTCTATGTTTACCATTTTCTCCAAACGGTCTTCTTTCATGCACACAACTCAATCTTTCTCTGGTTGCTTACTATCGTGTGACTTGTATAGTGTTTCATCATCTTGAAAATAAAATAAGCACAAGGTTGGAATGACAATATGAAAATCATCATCTTAGCCATTTAGAGCTTCAAAATCTATCTTCATGATGAAATCATCCTTTCCTTAAGTGGAGTCAAGTTTGAAATATTCAAGCATATTCTTATTCATATATCCCTTATTAGGGGGTCTTAATCTTGAGTGGAATAATCCTTGGGATAATCAAACACCATTTTATCTATTTTTTCTTCATTGAGAAGGTATCCATCTTCTTAAAAGGAGAACAAGCATAAGGTTGGGGCTGAAATATCAAGATCATCATTTTCCCAATATTGACCATCATGAACTTGGAAATTCATCTCCATAATGAATTCATCATCTTCTTGAGTAGATTCAACTTCAAGAGGCCCAAGCATCTTTTCATTTATGCATTCATTCTTTAAAGAGTCATCCTCTCCTAATGGGAAAGAGAAAGCTTCATATTCACAATCATACTCATTGAATAGATCTTCATGATGAGCCTTGAGAACATGATTGGAAACATGGGACTCACCTACCAAGAATTTATTTGATATCATTTATTCTTCTTCATCTGTGTTTCTCATCACCTTGGGATTTCTTTGTTGTAAGTCAAGACTTTTTCATGACCTCCATCATTATCAAAAAGAGAATCTGCATCCACACTTAGTGGGAAGAACCCACTATCAAGTTCAAACTTCATCAAGTCATCATGAGGCTTTCTAAATTCCTCCATCATACTTTGATACTCCTCCATCAACATGGGCAGCTCAACATATTCCTCTGAAGCTATGAAAAATTTATAATACCTTGAATCTTGAAATAGGATATCTACCCTTGGGTCATCGGTCTTTGAACAATGTGTTTTATTTTCTAGATGGGAAGGAGATTATTCATCTTATCATTGAGTGGAATGGTGGTATACGAACATCCATCTATATATCTCCCCAATATTCCTACAAAATCTTTGGCTCAATAACATACCATATGAAGTTGGCATGCTACTACAAGTATTTTCATTGTGATATTCTTATCAAGAAAATATGCAAATGCTACTTAACCATCCTTTACCTAACAAACAAGAGGTACTTCTTTGGTTTCCATGAAGTAGAAATGACTAGTAGCAAGAGTGAGAAAGAGACCAAGGGCTTTAACAAATTTTATGGGATGACATTGTCAGAGGCAGCAAAGTCAATAATGTAATTATTTAAATTATATCAATTGACCAGCAAGGATAGATAGAAATGTTCCACCTTCCCAAAGGTGGAGGGTGTGGAAGTAAGAAGGTTTTGAGAAGGAGTGGTATGTGGAGCAAGGGGTAGTTATTTGGTAGTGGAATTTTGGAACATGAACATGAACTACTTCCTTTGATAAACTACACAAGTCTATCAAATTGCTTGGGGTGAGTTTTCAAGAACTCATACTCAGAAATCTAAATTTTAGCTTTTTGACATGGTTAATGATGTCAAAATTTCAAGAAGTGGTAGACACATCAGGAACTATGGAATCCTTAACATAATTATGATTTTCATTATTAGGAATAATGGAAGTTAAAACTAAATTTTCAAGAAGAGATGAAAGAGACTTACTCAAAGAGGCAGATGGAGTCTTGATTGAGGTAGTCTTAGGATTCTTATTGGATGATCCCATGGAAGTGGAAAATGATGATCCTCCTTTTGTTGTTTTTTTTCAGTAGATTCACCATTTGAGGATTCAAATGTTTAGCTTGGGAAGAAGAAGAAGAGTATTCTTTCTCTATTTGTGATTGAGTGAACACTACACAAGAGTAGCTATCCATGGATTCTTTACAATATTCATCCAGTGAGTATTCAAATACCCAATAATAACACATACATCTTCTTCTTCTTCATTTTTTGATTCAATATTTTTTCTCTTTCATCTTCATATGTTCCACATATTGCATTAACTGGGGTAGCTTCCAAGGAGAGTCTTGAGGTGCTCTTGTAATATGATTTTTTTCAATTTTGATATGAGGCATGTTGGGAAAATTCCTTCTACAATATAATCAAATCATTGATAAAATTTTACAGAAATGGATCAGCCTCTTTCATCTTTGAAATTATAGGACTTATCATTTATTAAATGGTTCTTGATCTTATGTGACATGATAAGGTCATCTTCCACTTCAATGGGAAAGTTCTGAGATTGTTTTCCAAAGTGTTTGGTTGAGCTCTTCATACATGAAACCATATTTAGGAAATTGAGAATTCAAGAAGAATCTCATATTATTATCCAAAGGAGGATGAGTGCTAGTAGGAATCTTGTTGATCAACTTATTGAATTTCACTAAAAATATCTCATGGACTCTTGCAGTTCTTTCTTCATCTGAGCTAGTTGAGAAAGGAGGCATGAGCATCTTATGCAGTCTTGAATCTTGCTTAAAACTTGATTTTCATGTCATCAAAATCAATAATTGAATGTTATGGAAAGTAGTAAAACCATTCTGCGGTGATATCTTGTAATAATTCCACTAATAGTCAAACATTAACATCTTCATATCCCACTCCAAGAATTCCATAGGATGTGATGAAAGTTGTAATGTGATCATCTGGATGTTTATTTCCATCTCCATATAATTTGGGAAATTTATTCTATATCCTTTTAAAAATTCATGAAGTGAAATAGAGCATTCAAATCTAGCAAACCATTTTGTCCCATGACACAATTTCAACCATATCTTCTTATTCTCTTATTATTCTTCTTCTTTTGGTGAGATGATATCTAATGGTCTTGTAACTAATTCTCCAATGAGATATTTAAATGGACACATGGATTTGTATTGGAGCAAGTATAAAATCATCTTGTTTTCATGGCTCAAAGTGAAGATTATAAAAGGTAATAATTCTAACTACTTGATTTTATTCACTGAATCTTCTTCTTGTTAGTTTTTATTAGAGCATTAGAAAGGAATGAAACTAGAAAAATGCAGATTTTTCAATAGGATTACAACAAGGCTCTTGAACATTCAGATAGTATTTTTAGTATTTTTAATTTTTATGGATTTTCAAATATCTATTTTTTTATATTTTCAGATATCTTTTAAGGGTGCACAAAGGGCATATCTTCCCCATTGGAGTCTCCAAAATTATTGGTGAAATAATTTTTCACAATGTAGATTATTGGTTTTCACCAATGGTCACAAGGCTAAGCCCCTCCTTCTTGGGTATGGGGAGGCTCCCATTATTTAATTTAAACTACCTAAAACTATGTGGTGGTTGTTAGGTCAAGGATCACATAGGAATACTCCACTAAACTTGTGGAAAAGTGCTTGTATAGTGTACAAGGGAGGAATTTTTTGTTGAAGAGAGGTAAAGAGGAGTAGGAGAAATAAGGAGAGAGGGTTAATGTCATGAGTAGGAACTATAAAATTATCACCAAAAATAACTAGAGTAGGTCCACATTCAATTAGAAGAACACAAAAATGTAAGCAATCAGAAAGAATAAAAACTAGATACAAAGTTTTGCAAATTCATTAATCAAGGACACAAAGTTCCTTCTTGGTTATACAAGATCACCATGCTTGCAAAGTTGAGAGAGTAGAGAGGATGGAGGAACATAGACAAGGACATAGAGGAAATGTAGCTTTTATTTCTTGGTGTAGTAGTGATGCAAATCTTAACAACATACAATAGTCAACAATTTCCAACCCTTAGGAATAGATAAGTTATTCTAATTTATAGCAACACAAAAAAAAATTCATCTCCCCCACATGAATTTTCACCTTTCCTTATCATTTTGACCTTCCATATTCCTAGGGAATGAAAGTAATTTTTTTTCTTTTAAATGAAAAAGGACTCTTATAATGTTGAGTTGAAGGCCACTTAAGTGAATAAGACAAAATAGTGAAAAATACATTCTTAATGAAGAATTAGAATATGGAGAGAGATAAAATAAGAGAGAGAGAGAGAAAAAAAAAAAGGATTAACTAATATGATGAAGATGAAGCCTTCGTCGATGAAGAACCTATTGATTTGAAGCAATTGTGATCATCACAATCTCCTTCTTCAGTGAGATATGGAAACATTTCAAGGCATCGAATTAGTGTTCAGAAACACTATTATGATATGAGATCTGCATTATGATGGAAACATGGTGATATTATTTGATCACAATGTAGGAGTTAGGGTATGGGGATCACTTCCTTACTCCTCTAGGCCTTCACAATTAACTTTTTGTGACCAAAAATCAACTCCATGATTCTCAAACTTTTTTTTTTGTATGTGACTCTTTGAAATAGTTCTTCATATTGCAGAGATAGAAGGAATACTACCGAATGAAATTATTTTCCTATGACCACTGTTGAACTAAAATGATGTGATTCCTCTTTAAGGTGTGGACATAATACAAGGTGTTGAATGAGCATTTAAGAAAACTACTCGAGTGAATTACATTATGTGAAATTGAGATGATTGCCAAATCTTACAAATATATTACTCCACATGTAAATCATCCTCGTAGCCTTCCTGGCTCCAAAATCCTCCTTGAATGTAATTAACTTTTAGGATCTGGTAGCTTTTTTCTCATATGCTCCTCATGGAAATGGTTCTTCTTCTCTAGATAGAAGGATTTCTCCCTAATGAAGAGGAATATCGAGAATGATTTCAATGTTCTTAACCTCCAAATTTTATTAAACACTGAAAATTCCACCTGATTGACTTTCAAGATGTGAGAACATTACAAAACATTTTTTATTTGTTTAAAAACACTTTCATGAGATATGAATTATTTGTGAGCTTGAGATGATTGTCAACATCACTCATGGTGATATTATCTTATCATGATCCTGATGACCATTTCCTTAATGACTTGAATTTCAATGAAGTTATTGATGTTTCAAATCCTTCATGAGACCTCATGATGTTCTTGATTTCACCCGTTGTCCAAGTGACTATATTTCACACACATTGATTCACTCTAATATGTTCCTTATCATAGTGTGATTCATATGATGTCCCTTATCCTTGGAAAGAGATATAATCACAAGGTAGGAGTTGGAATGATAACTTCACTTTCCTCCTCATGGCTCATTTGATCTTTAAATCACACCTTTGTGAAAAATAGGTCTCCTTCATGGGATGGAATCAACCTTAGGGACTCAAACAAGTTCTACAAAGGTTGAAAGACTTCATCAAGAATTTGGTTTGAAGCTTCTTGTTTCACCTTGATGACAAAGACATATCCTTATTGAATTAATTGAACCATGGTGACTCCATTTATTTGGTAATTAGGATGAGGTAAATCATCGACTTATTCCATTAAAATGTGCCATATAGAATTCACCTTATGATTGATGCTTTGGGAGCATGTGGGGGGTTTTTATTCTATCTAGACCATGAGGTAACTTCTTAGCCTTACAATGGTGGTGAAAAGAACCAAGATAGGTAGAATGGGAGTTGATACAAGTTATCCTATCTCGATCATAAGACTTACTACTTTTGGAAATTCCTTACTAGGATGGCTATTTTTAGTAAGTTTTCCCAATTTTATCCTCCTAGTGTTTTTTACTTGTTTAGAGTGTTGCAAATCTTTGAGAATTCGCCATTTTGAAAAATTATTATTTTTAGTAAATCACAAAGTGCCTTTACACTTACTATTTTTATAAATGGTACTTGTAGGTGTTGGGTTGCAATGAAGACACTTTAAAAAGTCTTTATTTCACTCCAGGACTCTTTACACCATTTTTCAAGGTTTTTCATCCACTAGAACACTATAGAATGAAAAAGGTAACTTTACGGGTCTAAAATTTTTAGATTATTGTTGTGAATTATAAATAGCATCCATTTAATTTCTCTTATAGTCATCTTGATGGAATTTTGAAGCAAAGTGCACTAGTGAAGTTTTACGGAGATCAAGTGCACATATTGAGAGATATGGGAAAAATTAGTTTGTAAGATTTATGTTCTAGGATTTATTAGAGTAGAATTAATAGAAATTAATGGAGGTTGGGATGGAAAGCAACATTAATTTTAATGTTTAAAATGGTTAAGTTTTGTGAGGGGAGGAGTTAGCCAAATTTTCACACAATTTTTAACTCACCTTTAACCATAACAACTTAACTAGGGTTGGGATGAGGTTGAAGTGGAGAAGGGGGTCACAATTTTGTGTCCCCTTGTCCCCTTTTCACCTTGGGGGATAGTGGGGATAGAAAGAGTGAAAAATTGTGACTTGGATGAGATGAAGGGGTGGGAATGAGCACCAATGGGTTGAAATTTGGTCACATGGAGCTAGAAATCAATTTTTAGGTAACCAAGGGCTAAATAAGAGGAAGGAAATCACAATTTTGTGTTCCCCTTGTCCCCTTTACACATTGGGGGAAAATGGTGACAAGAGGATTAAAAAAATGGGACTTTGGTGTATCTATCATGGAAGGGGAGAAAGTATGAAGTTGATTTGTACAACCTAGGTGTAGAGGTGGTAAGGAGCAAGTGATGAAGGTTTGGATTAATGGAAGGGTCAAATGTTTGTGGCCCCCTTGTCCCCTTTGTACCTTAGGGGATAGTGGGGACAAAAAGAGAGAAAAAGTGTGACTTTTCCACTTCTTGAAAGATGATATTACCCATTGTGTCCATATCAGGACATCGATGGTGAAATTTCCACCTTGGGAGAATGTGAAAGTGTTTTGGGGTCAAATATTATATTAAGTTGACTCAAAATAACATTTTTTTATCATTAAACACATTATCATGAAGTAATTATGCCTAAATTTTCATTTTTAGGGAACACATCATCTTGAAGAATAGAGACAAGTAGTTGTCTTCTAGATTATGTTAGGAAATATTTGAGTCTTGGAAACAAATTATGTGTCCATGATGTATAGTATTCAAATATATTTCCATTTATATTTTTTTACCTCTTAAATCCTTTGAGATCTCATAAAATCATCCAAAGAAGCTACTTTCACCATTGAAGCCTTCATCCCTAAGCCCAAAATTACCCAATATTGAGCAGATTGTTCTGAATCAAATTTATTCCACCAAATTTTCATAAAATACCTTGTACATATTCAATATTTTATGATATCACCCTTAGATGATTTATATTTTCCTATAGGATTTACGAGGGTGTTTACTAGTTGTAGGATGACCAAAAATACCTTTTAAGCCTCTAAAGGTAGTTGTATTTCATCGAATCTCAATGAGTTCATCAATCATAGTAGGTGCTCTTCCTATAAAGTGATACACACTTAAAAACCTTGTTATCACTTTATATGGGCCATAGTGAGGTTGAAACTAAGGGCAAGATGGCTAGAGGGATGGTTCATAGTGAATGGGAAACATAATTATCAATTATGGGCTTAGTTGTCATGATCAAAAGTTTAAATTGTACATGCTAGACATTTTCATGAAAACAGTATGATATCACACTTAGAAAGGATCAAATAAATTTCAAGATGGAGCATGAGGATGAATTCGAAGATGATGAAGAAGGGAATAAGGATGATTCGAAGGATTGTAACATCCCCATTTTAAGACTTTAGAAAAATGGGGAAAAAATTTTTGAAACACAATGTTCTCTGTTCAAAATAAAACATCATTTAGAACACACATTCCATGCCAATCAATCTCATAATAGACAACCATATGCGGTTGTAATGACTCAAAGTAATTTATCAATCTCTCATTTCATGACTCGATTACCAACCGATCTCTCATGTTTGTCTTAAAGTATAGAATACTTTATTTATACTACGTATAATTGGTTTCCTACCCTATTCCAAGTACTGAGTGATTTGTTTAAAGAACCTATCTTAATATTTTTTACTAATATTCATCTGACATCATGTTGCTTTAAACTAGGTGACATATGACAATGCAACCAGCATCCTGTGATACTTTGGCCAAATATTTTCAACATATTGTTCATGTTACTATTCCTAAATGGCATACTCATCATTTTAGAATATGTCCTTCACCTCACTCTTATGTTATCTAAAATGGCCTTTCGACTACTATCAATCCACTTGCCCAAGGTTTGAACCTATTCCATGTTAGCAACATAATTTTTATAGGAAGATGTTCGTGATGACTTAGGGTATATGGGCATACACGGTCGACCTAATTCAACCAAATGTGCCAAGGTACCCGAGTCATAGAAAGCTACTCCCTATCCTAAACATGCTACTAACTTGACCTAGAGAGAAACTAAGTTCAAGTTCATATGTGTGTAGATCTAGATGAACAAATATGGAAGGGTGTTGCCACATGTCAACTACAACATTGTATCCTCAAGAAGCCCTTGG
This sequence comes from Taxus wallichiana var. yunnanensis, assembly GCA_018340775.1. Classification (NCBI taxonomy): domain Eukaryota; kingdom Viridiplantae; phylum Streptophyta; class Pinopsida; order Cupressales; family Taxaceae; genus Taxus; species Taxus wallichiana. The sequence continues at coordinate 88,984,167 of CM031243.1, forward strand.
TCTTCTTGAAGGTATAGTCTGTAGTTGGTGTGTGCCAACATCCGTTAGAACTAATTCATCACAATGTACATACCCCTTGGTGGTCATTAATTCATAATTTAAATGGATTAAGATTCAGATTGCAATAACCATGCCTAACCCTAATTCCAACATTCATTAAGTTATTTATCCATAATTAATTTGATTTGATATTAAGAACTTCATTAACTCATGCTTGCATCGATGTTCATTAATGTGGCCTAGCAAGCAGTTATCCCGAAACAAGGCAGCAAACATCAAATGGTTAATTTTTAATGTAACCTAGCTATCCAAAGAAGGTGTATCATTCACCTAGATTCAACTAGTGTTTACTTTTTATAAACGAAGCACAAGGATTAAATATCATAACCACCATTCCATTTATTTTTCATTCTTTTGAGAGAGGAAGAGTCTTCCTCTACATGGTTAGATGTTAGGGTTAACATAACCTTTTTATCATTCTTTACTCATATAGTTTAATTGTATGACCAATGCATATTTCATTATTAAACTATAGTTGTGTAGTTAGAGAATGACATCTTTTACAATTTAACAAGTTTCATTATAGTAAGGGAGATTGTACTATCCCCTTAATCCAACTTATTAATTGATAACAGCAATAGTATACAAACAGATATAAATAATATCGACAAGATATCACTACTATTTCCATCATATAAAGTACAAGAGAATTTACACAAAAAATTGGAGTCAGTCTCCAAACCTTTCAATTCATCATGATAAAATATACATTTACAAGACTATGCATTTCAGACATACTGTATGTCAATCAACATTAAGATCATAAAAGAACATCACTTTTCTTTTCCAATACAACTCAAGAATGAATCAAAATTCCTTTCATAAGATCCAAAATTGAATAAACCTATGCATCACAAAAATGTTGCCTTCTTTTATCACTTATGAAGTCTATCTGTAAAAATTTCTAGCACGGGTCAGTTCATGGCCGAGCATGATAAGCACTAAGAGTTAAAACGAAGTGCATTCCACTAATTGTTCCATTAAAACAACTCTTATTTAATGAAACAATTAATATATCATACAAATAAGCATAAGTAATAACAACCAGAAAAGAAGTACAAATAATGAGTCTGAATTCACTTTTTAAGAAAAGAGCATAATATAATCAGCTACATCTGCATGATAACATATAGTTTAATTGACCCAATCAATTACTTTTAAACAAACAACAGATCTTGTCATCCAATTGTTTCATAATTCTATCTAAATAGAAATACAGTATTTATCTTTACTATGTAGCAAAAGAAGTTATTTACAGCATAGCTCATATTAGGATGATTCATCCTACAACTTAAGCAAAAAGAAGAAGAATCAATACATACTATCCCCATTCACTAATCATCTGAAAGATAGAAATAGGATCAGAACACACATAACTACTTTAGTTCAAGGATAACAATATAAGGATTCAACATTAAAGAGACAACATCTAAACAAGAATCCCAAATCAATCCAAGAAGGGATAGAGAATCAAAACAGTCTACCTGCAAGTCTTAACTAACTTATACATGTTAGAAGATATCATTCAAAGTTCTGAAACCAGACGTTCCACAAATCAAAGAAAGACTCACACAAGTTTAATCTCTTCTCATGTCCATCCAAGGAGGATTCATAATAAGATAAAGTGCAAAAAGAGAAATCCTTCCATTAACAAATCCAAATGGAGTATGACTCAGTCAAACAAAGTAGTCAGTCAAAACATTGCTTACACTTTCTCTTCTACAAAACCGACTCAGTTGTTCTCTTTCCACATCATTACAACAAATGACTTAGTACAAAGTAGACTAAACAATCCACAAGGAAATTTCCATCTTAGAAGAGTGGTTTCTCACTATTTCCTACAAGATAGAAAGGACAGAAAGCTGAACCCAAGAAGTTGAGTAGGTCTAAGAGAATAATCACTCTACAGACCAAGAAGAGAGTCATGCTACAAAGAATTTCGATCAAGTGAACTTATCTTACAAAATTTAAAGGATCTCAAATAGAAAAGATCCAATCAAGAATTCATTTCATTTAGACTATCAAATGAATTCCCATCTCTATTTCAACTCAGAAGTTCTTTTACTAGTTTCCCAAAAGAGAACACAAAATCAACACACAACTTATAGACAACAACGCTTCTAGTTTCCCCTAAGGATTCAAACTTTATTGAACAACAAAATCAATACTGACCTGGTTCACCTATTCCACTTTATTTAAACACAAGTTTAAATAGAAAGGAGTACACAGTACCATCCCAAGACTGAAGAGAAAACAAAATACTGTCCACAAGAGAAATCCATTCTTTTCTCCTTTTAAAGACTAGAAATTCATCCAAATGAATCTATAAGAGGGTACTAAAACTCAACAACAATATTAAGCTTAAGCAAGGTCTCCAAAATACTCACGAACTCAAAAGTAACTAAAATCCCAACACAAGGACTTAAACAACTCAAAACAAAAGAACATAAGTTCGTGATCCAAGTAAGAACAATTATACGTAACAATCCCAAACTAGAGGTAATAAATCCTTCCATACAAGATTCAATACACGAGAGTATTCAACTCATCTTTCTTTTAAAACCCAGAAATCAATTAAAAGGATCTGAAAGAGAGTAAGAAAACCCAATACACATTAAGTCAAGCAAGGTCCCAACATTACCTCAAACTTGATTGAAACAGATTTCACAACAAAAATACTTGCACAACTCCATCTATAAAGATTGTGATAGAGAAGGTATTCATTCCAAACATCGATCACAAGAAGGAGCATGCATACTGCATTTCCATAAACTTCAAAAACCATTAATGACTGTTTCAAATGAGTTCTATTTCAACCCAAAGAGAAAATAATAGTATAGTATCAAACCAAAGGTTCCTTAGTCCCACAACAAGATATAGTTCCCTAAAAGGTCCATTAACCTTCAAACAAAATAGTCAAGCCTTCAACAAGACGTGGGTTTTCTCATAGCAGAGGAGAGAAGAATATCCTCCATATTTACACACCCTTACAAGTTCAAAGAAGGTGGTACAGTCTCAAAAACAAAAGTACCACAACCATTCCAAACTCAAGAAGCTTCAAGGAGAAGATCTCAAAAGAGATTACCAAATCAACTCAAACCAAAACTATTCTCTCAAGCTTTTTCAAGCAGACAGTCCCATAAACGAGTTCTAAGAAACTCAAAACCTTGAATACGAGTAAAATGCCAAGCTCAGAATATAAGTAATGAACCAAACATAATTCTTCAAACATAAGTTCAAAACACACATGTATTGAATACGAGTTCAATGCTAAACACACAGCTTTGAACACAAGTTCAGAATGACACAAAGCTCCAATACAAGTTTAGAATGAAACACAAGGCTTAGCATTTAAGTTTAAAACCAAACACAAGGAATCGAATACCAATTCAGAACAACACCAGCCTCGAACACAAGTTCCACATGCATATCACTACTGAACTTGCACAGAGAGATTTTCCAAAGGCTAACATTAACATGCAATGGATTTATATCCAAAAACCATAGAGATTCTTACAACCCAAAAAGTAAATAACCTGGACAAAACATGCAAAAATTTATCTCATGAGAGCATAATTGTTTTAATGAATCATTTAGAAGAAAGAAAGAAATCTTAATGGGTAGATCCTATCATGCCTAATAATGCTTCTACCAATTCGAAGGAGAATTCCAGCCAAGCTTCCAACTCTTTTCCCAAATCTCATGTCTATCTCTCCTTCCACCACCTCCTAAAACTGGTGAATGTTATTTCCACTTTAGCATGCATTTCCAACTTTAGTGAATCCTCCAGTGCCTTTTCCAAACTGGTTGTACCTCCATTCATTTAACCAAATCAAATAAAATAAATTCCATTGGAACCATCACCATAATGCCATGCGACCCTAGGTTCCCTTTCAATAGTTTAGGATAGATTTCCCAAAACTTAGGTTATAACCTTAGGTTTAGTCAAAATCATTTCATAAGTAATTTCCACCTTAGGTTAGATCAAATTCACAACCATATAGTATTAGGTATTAGGTTAAAATAGCCTAGCATTACCTTAGTAATTTCTCCCTTATTCATTTAGCACAAGAACTTAGGTTAGGATGCCATCCCAACAAAATAGAATAAGAATCTTAGGTTAGATTGTAACCCAAATAAGTAGACATAGCTAGGAAGTAGGTGCATTTACCTAGTTTAGGATACCGTTAGGATAATCCTTTAGGTTTAGGATTTAGATCCCCTTCATAGTCATGAAGTAGACTTTATTTTGCTTACGCCATTAAATGTCCTGAAGAGATCAATCCCAAAGATCCAAGCACAATCATACAACCGAATGAAGGCACATTCATACAAGACCAAAGAATTTGTAACATACAAAGTTTAGTCCGCTATGTCTCTCCACCTATGAATGTCAATTTTACCATTCAGTCCAGTAAGGAGATTTAAAACATTCCTTGGATCACTGGAATTGATCCAAGGATGAGTCAGTTAAAAGAGATAAGTTTGCAACTCTCAAAACCAGATTGCAACTTACCTACAAGAAGAGAAAATGGATTCTTGCAAGCCATATCATTTCAATCCAATGAATCCAAGAGCAGAAATGATTTATCCATAACAAGCATGATTTTCAACAATCAAGGAAACACACCTCATTCAAGAAAATCACATGCCAACACTTGTAATGCAAAAGAGAAATATAACTATTTTTCAAAGGTGTTACAATGATAGAATTAAGAACATGATGAAAAAGAAGAAAATAATGATTCATCTACTCAAGAGAAAAAATAAATAGCAAACAAAAAGGTGGAAGAGGAAAATAAAGTTGAGGAAAAGGTTGATAAGGTTGAGGATACTAAGGTTGCATCATATAGACATCCACATCATCATGAGAGGTAAAAATCATAGAGATATATTAAGGAACATGAGAGTAGAAAAAATATGGATATGCATGTCATTGGAGGAACAATCACTATGGCTATACAAGGAATCATTAGAGTAATAAGTATGCAACAAGGAATTACATGAATAATTACTATGACTATGCATGGAATCCGAGGAGGACCAACTATGGATATGGATGGAATTAGAGTAGCACAATGGATTATGGAACCAATTTTAGAGATATATCACCCACTAATATTACATATGGGTGGTTGGATGATTGAGCATGGAGACAAGTGTGCAATGATTTGAAGAACACTCTCGACATGGTTTCTTCTCATGTTTCAGGGATGAAACATGTTAAGGAAGGAGGGCATGTTATGTACCTTAGGATGATATTATAATGTATATGGGTTGATGGAATGATGACATATGGAACACATCCCCCTTAATTAGCTATATGTTTATAATATATGGGGTACATAGGAATTAGTTATATAGGGTAAAGAGTTTACCTACATTGGGATTAGGTGTTAACCATCTATTAATATAAATGTATGTCGGTTGTTTTTACACCCTTTTATTATATTAGTAATTTATATTTAGTCAATTAAGTAAATTAAGGATGTAAAGAGTAGATACATGGGGTTATTCTAATCATTAACTTCCAATATTAATCATACAATATTATAATAACACATTCAATGCTTATAGGATATACTAAAAGTTGAAAATATAAGAGGATGAGTGCACTTAGCTAATTACAAATGATTATGGGAAGTTATACATTTGTAGATGACTTGAATCTGGGGAATCTGGATCGATAATGTTTAGATTCCATAAATATGATTGGAAAATGACCCGAGACAAGACCGAGAAAAATTTGTTGGGACCTTCTATATGGTTTGACCTAATGTATGGTTCTATACCTATTCGAATATGACCGCATAATTTTTGGGATTTTTTTCTATCTAGAAATTTCTATCACTATTAAAACCTTGTTGTTTTTCATGTTTTGAATCCTTCTAAACATTATAAATAAGATCTCAAACCCTATCCATGGGTTGGATACCCTACAAGAAAACATTAGTTAGGTTATGGGCACCTCGTGCTGCTGTCGATTGTTTCACTACTCGAAGTGGTCTCAAAATATATGTTATTCTCCACCTATCATGTGATATCTGAATGAATACAACTATGGTTTGGCACTTTGAACTTATTTCACAATTTTTGAGTTTGACTCTTGCTAAAATACTTGAAGAAAGGATGTTTGAGTGCTTGCAAATGAGATGAATTTTTGACCTAGTGTGATGCTTCAAACCTATATTGATTACTTCCCTAATGAGTGTTCATAAAATTTTGTGATATTTGGAGAGCCTTGGGTGCCTTTTTCAATTGTAGAAACTGAGTGTATTAATGTAGTATCATATGATTTCTAGGTGTGTAAATGAGAGAGTCTATACTTGCTTATATAGGGTTCTAATGGTAATTTATCAATGAAGGCCGACATAGAGAGATAACATGGCCCAAAAAATAATGTGAAACTTAAATTAAAGAATAATGATGTGTTATTGCAAAAATTTACAAGTCATCCAGAATGGATAACAACTCGTGACCAAACTATATGGTATTTCCCATGGATGAGAAACATTAAAACTAGAGTTTTCATCTTGTCAATCGAGAGTTTTTCTATAGAATTTGTGCATTAAAATCTCATAATATATCAACATATTAGTGTGTATGACTAATAAATATAGAAAATATTCATTGATATTCACTAAGAAGAGATAGAAAGAGTGTGTTTATCTTAACAAGAGTGCATTATCAAAACCAACAATGTCAAAGAGTAAATTTCCAAATTTTAGTGTCTACATTTCCCCATTTAAGTATGAAATGAAAATTACATGCTTAAAGGAAAATATATTTGAGTGTGTAGACACATTTTATCTTCACTCGGAGTTTGTTTTACAAAGTCCCATTGTGTTGGTGTTAGTACGCTCCATGATGAAACTTACAACATATAGTGTAGTCAATGTCCATGATATAAAATTGAACTTTAACTCAAGTATAAAGTGTAATATGTAAAACTTTTATTTTCATAAAGTGAAACTAAAGAGATGGAAAAACATGAAAGGAATTCACCTATTTTTTCTACGAGGAGAATCTCTTGTGTTTTTCTTGTAATAATAGATTTGGATTGATGAACTTGTCAAAGGATTGGGGGTGATCAGTTCTCAATTATGTTGAAGAGAAACCAAATTATTGGGTACATGTAACCTAAAATAGAGTATAGAAGAATGAGGGACCAAAGCACCTCATGAAGAAAGAATATTGTGTATCAAAGTAATTCCATGACTCGATATCTTCCCATTTAAATGTATGAGGCAAGGAAAGACTTCCTATGAAGAACTCAATTTCTTTAATACTTTTTATAACCCCATGAATCACACCATTTTTGATGTATTTTGGCCCAATTTTTCTAATAAAGACACATAGAATAAAAGATAAGTTCCCCATTCCCTTCCCATGTGCCACACAATTGAATAAAAGATGTAATATACTAAAATTTAGATGAAGAAAGGAGTCCCATGCCCCCAAGATCCTTGAAAATGTAATTGAAACCAAGTTCTATGGTGAAGGAGTGAAGTACTTCAGGCCCTTTGTTCCGATCTAAACTGATCAAATAGATCTGAAACTATGCCAAGAAATAGTGCATGAATGTGAAAATTTTATCCTATTTGGGAAATTTGGTGTAACTACCCCTAGGATAAACTATGTGAAAGGGTTAGAATGATCATACGGTCCTAACCAAGATAGTATCATTTTGACCCTATGTAATGTTCTCTATTTTTATGTTTGATCTTGTTTTTGAGTACCTATAACTAGTATATACTTGTGCATGGCCCCAGAATTTTTCCTATGTTTTCTATAGCAATAGAATATACATGGATGAATGCATCCTTTTTTAGGCACATGTGATAAATAATTTAAATTTTTGGCTCAAAATAATATATGTGTAACCATGTTTGATAAGTTTGATAATATTTATAAGAACTCATAAAACACATGTATTGGTGTCCATTGATGATGGGATCCCAAACCTTCAAAAGGGGTTGCACATGGTGGAAATCATGACAGGATAAAAAAGAAACAATAGAAACAATAATAATAATTCTGTATAATAAAATAAGTTCAAAGATAGTGCAATAGTTCAAGAAGAGACAATAATATGCAATCAATATAATGCAACAAGAATAAAGGTGCAAACATGGGACACCCACGGTGTCGAAATACAATCAAGGAATTTAGGCTTGCAAACAATATCATGCAAAATAGGCATAGAACCACAAACATGGGACACCCATGGTGTCAAAATAAAAGCAAGGAACTCATTCCACAAGAAAGGAGATAAACATGTAATAACACATACAACTAAAAAGCATGTATAGAAAACAAGAGTGTTAAAATATGATAAAAATGATATAGAAAAATGTGAAGAAAAATATTTTAATATTGCACAAGACAACGTGTAATTCCCATTAATTCAAAAAATAACAAGTACACAATGTATGTAATCAAACATAATGAGGAAGTAGAAAGGAACTATAATGAAATAATAACACTTTTACAATGTGGAGGTATGCCCCCAAGATAAGAATGTAAGGAACTACAATGGCTCTTATTAGCATGTGTTAATTTGTGTATCCTACATCAAACTCCATATACCACATGAAAACATGTGTGTAAATAGTAATTATATATGATATGTATCAAATTAATGTGATAAAAAAATGTATAATGTAAAGTGATAACAATATAAGCTAAGTGTATGGGTCATGATTTTGTATTTTGAAAAAAAAATAGTGTTTTTCGAGTTTGAATTGTATATCTATGTATAAATGATCTATCAAGGAGATCCTCATGAAGAGGATAAAACAAACTTTGAAGATAATATAGGTGAAATCCTCAATTGTGAAAATAATGTGACTCAAGTGCTACTGGTACCTAAGTAGTGTTTTGTGCCAAAGAATGCTTGAGAGAAGAATTAGGTGAAGTAGCTCTATGAGTAGTGTGTAAATTAGAAGATTTTGTAGAGGAAAAGAAGAGTGAGTGATCTTAGAAATACAATGTACATTAGGATATCTATGAGTAACTATAGAGGGATTGTAAATACTAGAGGACCTAGGTGATATCCTATGAGAATGCAAGTTGTTAGAGATAATATATGGAACTAAAGGCCTATCAAGATACCTTTTTGGGATGGAATCGCTAGAGATAGCATATAAAACCAAGGGCCTACGATGAATCCTAGGAGGACTAGAACTATTAGAGATAGTATATGCAACCAAATTCCTATCATGATACCTAGGAGGGATAGAGCCACTACGTAAAGCCAAATACCTATTCGTAGACGCACTTGGAATAGGGATATAAAAAATAGATTAATGAGTAGGTGAGATAGGAGAAAATTATGCAAAGGAGTACCTTGAATGGTGATAACTTGTTGATTATGAATAAAATTTATACATTCTTGAATGAATGATGGAATATACCTAAGAATACACAACCAAGGGAGACCTAAGAGTAATGCACAAAATCTAAGAGTAGAAATAACCAAGAATGGTACATGTGTAGTCAAAGATCCAACTTTAATAGGGAGAGTAATGCATTGATATAGAGGGTCGAATCGAATGCAAGGTTTATTGTGGAAATGTCAAAAGAGTGGAGTAATGGTAGAGAGCCAACATTATCCTTATTATGTGGATCAACCAACACACACTGTATAAGTTTTTGATGAATAAAGACAAGAGTGGACATAGTGTTCATCAAAGAACACTTGGAGAACTCACACAAGAAGTCCATGCGGGAAAGAAGGCTAGGTTTCGAGAGAACACTTGTGAACTCACACAAGAAGTCCATGCGGGAAAGAAGGCTAGGTTTAAGGGCACGAATGGACAGGAAGAACACACACACGAGAGGGAAAGTTCAACATTCAGGACTTAGCCTATTTTGAGCATGAAGACCTATTTTTAGAAGATGGCGTGCGGAACACACCAACGATGCAAGGACGTGTGCGCCATGCATTGTCTATCTTTAGAGGATCGGATCAAAGCTTGTTTTGCATGGAGGTGAGATAAGAATAGGATTGTCACTTCAGTTAACTGCAAGAGGTCTATAGATAGCACACTTTCATGTGTGTCTATGCCTGTAAACGGCATGTGGCTATTAATAGCATGTGACCTATTTTTGGAATAGAGAAGTGGTGAAGGGAAAGTCCCCACCCTATATATATGATGTGAATCACATAGATAGATATATGTATAGAGAGGTATACAATGGGATTATTGTATCAGATCCATATGCGCATTGATATAGGATGCCATTATTGTAAGGAGATTCTGTGTTTATTAATAGATGGAAGTTATTGGCTAAATCTAAGTGTTATTCTGTGTGAAATCAAGTAGTGCATGTTCTTGATTCAATCATGATTATTGTTTAAACTTGTTCCTTCATAAATCTGAATATGGTATGCATTGTAGAATGATGGATTAGTTATGGATCTATATGTTTATTCCATCATCATGCTAACATCTTGCAACAACAACCCTAAAGAGGGACCTAGTACCTTTGTGCGCTTCGGGCGAGTGCTCAATCTAGGTTGAGTGACGTGCCAGCACGACTAGGTTGTTATTAGGTAATTCTAGGTTGCATCATTAGTTCCATTATCGAGACCTCTTTTTTGGTTACTTTCAAGATGGTTCGTAATGAAGACATATTGGTTAACTCTAGCAAGTATTGAGGAGTGGATACATGATCTGGAGGAAGAATATGCATGGTGGTTTAGCAGTGGATCTGAGTTTAACGCATGCACTTGGGTAGAACAGAATCTATATGATAGCTTATATGAGATCTTTTTTGACATATTTCCAGTATAATTATATGAGTGACTGATTGGGTATGCATCTAAGTGGAATTGGAGGTATCGCGCACTTGTCTAGACACAGGAAGAATTTCAAGCCCTTTATGATGTTGATCTGATCTGGACTCACGTTGTGGATATGTGGTTTCATGGTGTTCTAAATAGTTATATTCTGGAATATTCAATTTTGATGTATTATTTCCCAGAGGTAGCTGAATTCCAATTTTTATGGTATCCTAAAGGAACATATATGTAAGGCATTCCACTGGTAATAAATATCTTAATGGTAACTTTGAACCTAGAGAGTAAACTGATTGCTAACTAAACCACGTCGTGTGTGAGGGAAGGAATAGGTTCGGTGAAAGATGGAAGACCTAGTAGTAGAAAGGAAGAGAGAGGATATGTGTCTTAAGTATAATGAGGTGTGTGTGAGGGAGATAGAGAAGAAGAGTACCATTTCAGAAAGTAAGGCATTGAGGAGAGATATGGATCATGAAGGATTTAAAGATCATGTGGAAGATGTGGAGCTAGAGCATCAGGAACTCCCCCATCTTGCAAATCATGATAGAGATCCCCACTTAGCCTCACAGTATACCAAGTAGAGACTACTTAGGCCACGGGTGCGCATCTTAATCCACCTAGTGACCTAGCCCTTGCACTTGGTTTTTCAGTATCTAGTACGACCAGTAATCAACAAGAAAGTTTGGTAAGTAAGAGAGCAAGTACATCGATGGCAGGACAAACGGCTTCAATTTTATTCAGAGGTGTGTTTTTAGGTGCATCGTCCACACGTAACGTAAAGCGCCTGAATTTTGGGTTCACCTATGGAAGTGGAACTACCTCACATATTGTAGGGGTTTAGTATAGTACTATTGTTGGAGCATAAGGGATTACATCTACATGTCCTATTCCAACTGCTGGTGGAGGGTTAGGAAGTATAGGTGGTTCTAATTCGGTGGATCTGGTGGATCTAGTGGCGAGAGAAAACATAGGAGGTTCTAGATCAAGTGGTCAAGGTCTGTAGCAACCACAGAACATTTATATGGATATGTATCTTTATCTTCTAGAGTATAGAGGCATAGAGGATGATGTTGAGCATGTGCACATGTGTGAAATCTTATGGCACGTGAAAGGGATCACGGCTTACGAGTGCAAGGCAAGTTAATTCACTACTACCTTACAGGGATGAGCACATAGCTAGTATAGGAAGTTTGACCCTGATCAAACTTGTGTGGATTATGCAGCATTGAAGGATGCTTTCTTAAAAGAGTTCTATATCCCAGAATTTGAGCAAAAAGTATTAGTTAGTTATGGTAACTTACTAAGAATAGGTCTTAGGTTGAGTTGGCTTGGTGAGGTGTCTAAGTGAATCTGTATGTGTAGATATTATTTAAATAATATATTTAAATAATAAATATAGTGAGGATAATGCATTAAATTAATTAAATTAATATTAGTGGGGTGAAGGGGATCTAGACTAGGTAAATGTAATAAAGGGTGCTTATATGTCAAGGGACAAAAGGGGAATGTGACCTAATTTTAGTGTCTACACATTTAGTGTGTTGTTTATGGTGAACAAACTAAGGAAACTCCCATAGGAGTTGTGAAGGATGTATCTATAACTATACAAGGGCCAAGTTCATTGGGGATTTTAAGGTATTAGCACTTGTGGAAGTAGACAGTTTTCCATCCTTGCTTGGATGCCCTTAGTGTTATGTGAATAACATTGATGTGAGATTCAATAAGGGCTATATCAGCTTTGAGAACAATGAGGAAAGGGTTGTGATACCTTTAACAGGTGGGAATTCTACACCATATGTTGAGCCTCTAAGTGAGGAGGACTTAAACAGGATCTATGTTCATGCTTTATCGGGATACGAGAGGTTAATGAACCATCAAAGGAAGGCATCCTACAGTGGGAGGATTCTCATTCTATTAGTGATACTACGAGTATTTCTTCTAAAAATTGGGCTCATGATACATATGAACTAGTAGGATGTGAGGTGAAAATTTCGTTGCATGCAAGAAGGGACTTCATTCTATTCGATAGATAGGTGGTGTAGTACCCTGGTATATAGGAGCAGAAGATCTTCTGTATTTTTGGAAGCCATGGAGGCACAATGCATAGACCAGGTCAGGAGAAGAGACATGTTAGCATATGTCTTGTGTGGGACAGCACGTGCTAGTGGGTAGTTCATAGAGATAATCTTACAGTGGAAGGAGATCATAATTTCCCTATCTACTAGGTTTGTAAGAAGCAATGCACCTACGCAGATCTACACTTATAATGGTGATCAACCTGCTCAAGCATCACATTCAGCAGTGTGAGAGACTCTGGACATTGGGACAAGAAGCATTACCACCTTCACTCTAGGTGCATAGATTGTATTCTACTCTACAAGGATGTGCACGTGCCTAGTATGTATATGCAAAACTACATAGAGAGACTAGGAATTGGCAAAATTTGACTATTTTTCTTCCCAACATCCAATAGAAGATGCATTAAAATTTATCAAGCGGTTAACCATGGGAGATAGTGCAAATGCAGAGGAACTCAAATAGGAATTAATGGGTGAGACAAAATCCAGCACATGTTTTGAAGAAGAAGGAGAAGACCCCATATTGCTTGATCGTGCTTATCTTAAGAAAGAAAAAGGTAAGATGGTGTACATCATGGATGATGAGGAAGTTAAAAATTTGGATATTGACCATTCATATAGGGCACACAAGGTCTTGGATAGTGCTAGATAAGGATACATGCACATACCATGAACCAATGAAGACCAAAAAGGTCAATATAGGATCGGAGGCTGAGCCTAAGGAGGTCATAATTGGAGACTACTGGTCAAATGCAGAGGTGGTAAAGATCATTGAGTTACTCAGGGATTATCAAGACTTATTCCCTCAAGGGTATCATGAACTTAAAGGCGTGCATGAATCACTTGGGGAAATGAAGATAAATCTTAAGGAAGGTGCACGCCTCGTGAGAAAGAGACCTTACAGAATGAATCCTAATTTGTGCAAAAAGGTAAAAGAAGAAATTGATAAAATGTTGAAATCTAGAATTATCAAGCCCCTTGATGAGTCAAAATGGGTTAGTCCGATGGTGATCAGTATCAAGAAGGATGGACAAATTAGAATATGTGTGGACTACAGGGAGCTAAATGTTGCATGTGTAACAGACCCATTCCCTACGCCATTTACAGAGGAAATCCTAGAGGGAGTTATAGGGTATGAAATATATTCCTTCACAGATGGGTTTTAAGGTATCATCAGGTTAGGATTGCTTAGGAGGATCAAGAAAAGACTACATTTACTACTGAATGGGGCAGATTTGCCTATATTGTGATGCCTTTTGGATTGAAAAATGCACCTACTATATTCTCGCGTATAGTTGTTCAGAATTCAAAGATTTTATTCACAACTTTTTCAATTTTATCTAGATGATTGGATAGTACATGGGCTTGTGAAAGATCATTGTGACAATCTACGCTTAATGTTTGAACAATTTGTAGAAAATTGAGTATCTCTTTAAACATCAAGAATTACATATTTGCTACACCTTTTGGAATATTGTTAGGGCATATAATCTGCAAGGAAGGGTTACTGGTTGATTCAGCTAAGGTTGTAGTCATTCTAGACCTGGAAGCACCTACCAACCAAACTGAGGTGCATGGATTTTTGGGTCATACGGGTTACTATCGAAATTTCATCAAAGGGTATGCCAGAATTTCTGCACCCTCGAAAGAATTACTAAAAGGGAAAGGTGTATTTTATTCGGGAGAACCGCAGTAGCACTCATTTAAGATATTAAAAGAGAAACTTACTATTGTGCCCATTCGCATTTTCCCTCATGGGATAAACCATTTCATGTGAATGTGAATGCGTATGGCATGGCCATTGGTGCCGTGTTAGCTTAACCTAGTGAAGCTATTCTAGATCATCCAATTTTTTTGCTAGCGTAGAAACTTGACTCTTGTTGAAAGGAATTATACAACTACATAGCGCGAAGATTTATCAATGATCTCATGCATTACACAAGTTTTGACAAGACTTATTAGCAACACCATTTGTGTTTTATACGAGATCACATGCCATTGAATTATTTGGTGAACAAACTGGTCTTGCAAGGGCACATATGTACATGGGTACTCCTATTTTAAGAGTTTGACTTCACATTTGTGGTGAAGCCAGGGAAAAGTAATTCTAGACCAGACCACTTGTCTAGAATTCACTCAGGAGAAGAACAATAGAAAATTGAATAAACCATTCCAAATGCATAATTATATAGGTTACAACGTGCACCCATGGAATTAGAAGACATTGTTGTCTTTCTATGAACTGGTATGACACCGGAAGGAATCAAGGCATTAGAAAAGAAACAACTTACTATACCTGCGGCACCATTTATGTTAATCAGTAGTGCCCTTTACAAGTTAGACAGAGACGAATTATTATGCTTTGTTGTGTATTGGAACATGAGCGCAAGGATATTATGGAAGAAGCCCATGGTGGTATTGTAGGTGTCCACTATGCAGGTGATGTGACTGCTTGGAAGATCCTACTCACTGGATTATGGTGGGAGACACTATATAAATATTGTAAGGCATATTGTAAGGCATGTGACCATTGTCGATTGCCTAGGAAAACTAGGGAAAAGAGATGAGATTCCTTTGAGACTGATTACTAGTGCTAAACCATTTGAGAAATGGGCCATTGACTTTGTAGGACCTATTTCACCAGCCACGCGGGACTGAATCGTGTTATATCATTACGTGCATAGATTATCTCATATGGTGGGTAGAAGTAAAGCACCTACGAAGGACTCGCAAAGGCTACACTGGGAGCTAGGTTTCTCTAGGAGAATGTTTTTACAAGATACATATGTCCTTTAAGCTTGACAAGTGATAGGGTTACACACTTTTTGAATGAGACAATCAGGATCCTATTAGATGAGTTTATGGTTGCACACCATAAAACTACACCCTATCATCCTCAGGAAAATGGAACTACTGAGGCCTTCAACAAGATTTTGAGCCAAACTTTGACAAAAATTTGTGATGTTGGGAGAAAGGATTGGGATGATAAAGTGTCAGTTGTTCTTTGGGCATATAGAACAACTTATAAGAGATTGAACAAATCCACACCGTTTTAGTTGGTGTTTGGCGTAGAAGTCATTCTCCCTATAGAATTTATGCTACCTTCTTTGCGCATTACACATGATGGGGTCTAACCGATGAGAAGTCTATAGAATAGTGTATTAAGAATATGATTCAAATGGATGAGCAACGATCCATAACACGATGGAGTCAGAAGTAGGAAAAGGCTAGGTAAAAAGCATGGCATGACAGAAACATAAGGGATAAGAAGTTTGAGATTGGACAAATTGTACTTCTTTATGACTCTAAGTTCTTGCACCATCCAAGAAATCTCAAATTACATTGGTTGGGGCCTTATGTCATCACTCACATACTTGAAATAGGTTATTGCCATTTAGAAGCACTTGATGGAACACGACTACATGGTTACTTCAAGGGGAGTAGGCTAAAGCCCTACTATAAATAAGTCTTCTTGGTGTTTGTAATAAGGCAGTATTGCCATTTAGATTAGATTTTTAATTATGTATTTTCTTCATTTTCATTATGCTTTGTCAACTTAGTTGTTGTTCTTGTGTAATAAGCACGCTTGCGCGCATGAAGCTAGTTACTATATGAATAATTTTTATGCACTGAGAGGATTACACATACTTTTATTGTGGGGTTGTTGTTTATATCTAGGTACAAGACAGTGGGAATTGAAAGGATAAAGCAATAAGCTGTTATGGATGTGCTTTAAAGTCAAAGAAAGATTGCTTCTCACAAGTGACCAAGGATGGAGATGAAGGAAGGAACATTATAACATGAGGTAAGCGGAGGTGATGATAACTACTAGGAGAATGTACAGCAATAAGGTACTGGTGAAAGGGTGTGTGCTAAAGAGAATTATATGACCAGAGGGTAGGGAGGCATGCTAGAAGGTTATAGCTGGGGTGTGAAGATATACCATGTAGAATGAATGAATTTGGTCAATGAATGAGGGGATATTTGGTAGGTGAAGGAGCAATAAATGCATCAAAATTTGAAAAATCTATATAAGGATGGGATGCAAATTCATTTTTACCATTGTGAGTAAGAGTATTTGAAATAAGCTAAGTGTGAAGAGCCGAGTGATCATTTTAAGGTGCGAGAGGTGTGTAACTAGTCGTGACGAAGAGATCTGTGCGTAGAAGAAGCTTGTGTCCCGGTGGTGAAGGGTTTGAGTGAAGTGAGGTGACAAAGATGAGTTAGGGGCACATAATTTCACCTAGGGCATGCTAAATCAAACTAGGGTTTGCTTCACACATTGCAAAATTTGAACGGTAAGGATCTATAAAGGATTGCAAGGTAAAAATGGCACCCAAGAAGGCAGTTGCAGCAAGAGTAAAAGGAAAGAAGAAGGTGGTCATTGAGGAAGAAGAAATGGCTCAGAAAGTAATTTCTTAGAGATGCAATATACAAAGGGGGTTATTATCAATCAAGATTGGGATTCTCACATAAGGAAAATCAAATTGAGCAAGTACAATCATTATTCCATTGATAACAAGAAGGAGCTTGATGCGTTGTTGAACACAAAGACAAATAAATGCATGGTGGAAGATATGTCGGTGTATGACGATGCTGGTGAGAAGCTATTGTAGAGGATAGGGGTTTAACAACTTTATGAGCTCCCTTATTTTGGTAAGTATGAACCATTATACCAGTGGCTTATGATTAGAGTGCACGAGGATTTTTTCTACTTTGTAGGGTGCAGAGTCATAATTTCAACCGTGCTCATCTCCATAGTGACAGGTTTGAAAGGCATGGGAGATGATTTATGAGATGGTCTAACAGATAAAACCACAATATCAGAGACCATGAAGGAGTTGGGATATACAAAGGGTCCGTGCAAGACGGACATCAACAAACTTAAGAAATATCCGGTGGTACAAGCAGCACATGCACATCTCATTACAAAGCTCAATGACCAGGAAAGGTGGTCGCAAGTGAACACCATGTGGTTACACATTGCCAAAAATATGTCTGAAGGAGTAGTCTACAACATTTCATGGTATATCATAGAGATAATCGTTGAAGAAGCGTGCGTAGGAGGAAAGATCAGCTTTGGAGTTGTTCTGTTATCACTAGTGTTCATGGAGATCGGAGTACCTAATGGACCGAAGGAGAAGGTATGGGAGTATCGATGGAACACAAATCTCCTGTAGAATGATTCAAGAAGTACATATGTGAGGGATCCATAACAAAGCGGAGTTAAGCAACGAGTGAGAAGTGGTCTTATAAGGTCTGTGTGGATTTTGAGGAAGAATGCCACATCCCCAAGGACTTGCCTTCAGTGGTTGGAAAGGCAGTCTAATTTTTTGTATACTAGCATTTTTGTATAGCGCGGTTTGCAATGAAAGATGGGTCATGGATTCCTTGGTGCATGTTGTCATATGTATTCAGAGCAAGGTACTTCTAGGCATTAGTACACAGGTTTACATATGTGCGGTGACTGATATTCAACGTGGATAAGGTAGACTGCAACTACCACACACTAAGGAAGAAATATGTGTATCTAGGGCAGGGCACATATTTTGAAAGACTCATTTCTAGTGTTTTGAGCATTAAACCAATAAGTTTTGTGGTGGGAGAAATTGGAGCAGTGTTGGTGTATCTCCAACTGAAGCCAAAGATGGAGAATAACAAGTATGTGGAAGTTGAGTTCAGACTTCCAGCACCACCAAAGGGAAAGAATACAATGGAGAACATCCCAGTGCCTAAGCCCACAGAGCCAATTGAAGTGGAGGAGGAGGAGGAGGAGCGCGAAGATAGTGGTGGTTTAGAGCATAAAGGTAGGAGACATCCTACAAATAAGGGTGAAGTTGAGTGTGTCACTACACCACCTCATCCATAAGAGGGGGATGATGAGGACATGAATGTAATCCAGGGGAGCACATATTTTAGAGGGTTTTTAGGAGAACAAGGACCCAAGGTACTACTCTAACCATGGTGCACAGATCACCCAGACTCTCCCCACATAAGGAGACAACCATGAAAAGGAGGAAACTAAAGTTAAATGAGGAGGCAAAGAAGAGTAAGAGGAAAGCACACATAATTCTCCTACACCTCTAGAGAACATAGAAGAATAAGGTGAGGAATCAAAGGAAAGAGGAGAGGATGAGAAGGGACTAGAGGAGATAGCTATAGAGAATGTTCAGGACATGGAGACACAAGTCCCAAATTTGGAAGCAGAGTCCCTAAGTAGTAATGATCTAGAAGAACAAGTGGAGAGCACATTCCACCAACCATGGGGTATGTGGAGGACGTAGGTAAAATTATCCATGCCCACTTCTAGAGCATGATAGCACAGAAGGATTTATTTGAGCTGGGAGCTAATGGATGAGGATATGGAAACTGTGCACACTCGAAGCAACTATCATGGTCAATGCACACCCATATGGATGAGCCTAACTTTGATATATGCGAAGAGTCATGCATTTCAAGATGGTTGAAGAAGGCACCACAATCTAGACATATGACGGTAAAGCCTACTGTCATGTCAGATGAGTAGGTTAGTAACACATTGGTAAAGGTTTCTACTGAAGTTGTAAGGAGAAACATGGACAAAGCTGTAACAATAAGAGTGTTATGCGAGGAGCTCAAGACAAAGGATGCAGAGATAGCGCACATAACTCAAGAGAGGGACTTAGCGTGGAAAAAGAATGAAGTATTTATCAGCATCACAGAGGATATTGGGGACAATGTCATAAGATTCAAGCCACACTTGGAGGCCAAGGTACCACAGACATTTCCTTCAACGATACACTATGTAGAAAATTTGGTGGACTTGGTACTTGAAGATGAACCTCTATGCATACCAGCGCCAAGGAGCTCAGAATAAGAGGTAGGGTGAGAGAAAGCATCAGTGATGTGGAAGATTACATCATATGAAGGGCTGCTACAAGTGCTACAAGAGGTATTGAAGATAGCAAACTAGGATTTAAACATCTACATGGCTCCAGAGGCACTTATCAATATAAAGACCCTAGAAGAAAGCAATGAGGTCCAAAGAGAAATGAAGGATGAAACATTGGGCCACACAAAAATATTTTCAATGGTTAAGTAGAAGTGTGAGGCCCTAAGCAGGTAGCATAAGAGCCACATAAGCCTCAGTTGGAAGAGCTTGGGAAACTCATTGTGTAGAAAATGGATCTTTTAGAAGGAATAATGACATCAATGTCCAAAGCATTGTGTTGGTTTTGCATAATGAAAAAGGAGAGATTGTGAGGGATGAGTTGGAATCCATTGTTGTGGACATTCCAAAGAAATCAGAACAAGCACTCATTGAATGGTAGACCTTGGAGGCCAAAATAAAGGAGTATCTAGAGTTGATCCTTCAAGCTGATACAGAGGATGTTGCCTCTTAAAACATTCTTTATTCATCTCTATTTTTACTTCAATTGTTTTGGAGATACCCATTTTCGGGTTGATAATGTGATTAGTGTGGGGTAATGTTGATCAAAGAACACTTGACATAACTCACACAAGAAGTCCACATGTGAAAGTAGGCTAGGTTTAAGGGCGCAAATGGATAGGAAGAACACACACATGGAGGGAAAGTTCATCATTCGCAACGTAGCCTATTTTGAGCATGAAGACCTATTTTTAGAAGATGGTGTGTGGAACACACCAACGATGTAGGGACGTGCGTGCCATGCATTATCTATCTTTAGAGGATTAGATTGAAGCTTATTTTTCATGGAGGCGAGCTAAGAATAGGATTTTCACTTTAGTTAACTGCAAGAGGTCTATAGATAGCACACTTGCATGTGTGGTTATGCCTGTAAATGGTGTGTGGATATTAATAGCATGCATCCTATTTTTGGAATAGAGAAGCGGTGAAGGGAAAGTCCCCACCCTATATATATGATGTGAATCACATAGATAGATATATGTATAGAGAGGTATACGATGGGATTACTGTATCAGATCCATACATGCATTGATATAGGATGCCATTATTGTAAGGAGATTTTGTGTTTATTAATAGATGGAAGTTATTAGCTGAATCTAAGTGTTATTCCTATGTGAAATCAAGTAGTGCATGTTCTTGATTCAATCATGATTATTGTTTAAAATTGTTCCTTCATAAATCTAAATATGGTATGCATTGTAGAATGATGGATTAGTTATGGATCTATATGTTTATTCCGTCATCACGCTAACATCCTGCAACAAAGAACCCTAAAGAGGGACCTGGTACCTTTACACGCTTTGGGTGAGCACTTAGTCTAGGCTAAGTGATGTGTTAGTGCAACTAGGGTGTTATCTGGTAATTCTAGGTTGTATCACATAGTATATGAAATAAGCATGTCATTTATATCATATTCATCAAAGCTGATAATTGTTTTAGGAGATGGCATGGGACTAGTAGTGTGAATCATTGCATCCAAAGTGTGATCATAAGAGGGTGGTGGTGGTATAACATGATGATTATTTTTCACCTCATAAATATATTGGTCATCATTATGCTTAGGAAGTGGATCATTGAAGATTTTCAATTTGGGATTATCATTGGTTAGATTATAAGATTCAATGGGCTCATCCCATTCAATTGCATTTGAGTCAATAAGATCTTGGATGATGTGATGAAGATTGAATCACAAATCAATGGAGTGACCAATACATCTGCGATAATTGCATTACAAGGTAATCATGTAAACTATCATCCGTGGGCTGCAATTTTAGCTTAGTATGTTGAGCAATAACATTAATAATGTCCTTAGAATTAGCTTTAACATCAATAGTATTTCCTTTGAATGTTGATTTTCTTGGAAACTTTACATTAGATGGATTATGAGAGATAGAAATGTACTTCATTTTTTTATAAGTAACAACTTATCTTTGAGTTCTCTATTTGTATGACATAGATGGTCAAATGATCAAAAAAATTTAAATATGCCCTGAATCTTGCAAAGGATAAAACAAGATTTGAGTGAAGAGATTTTGTAATTCACTTTCAATTAATATATTATTCATCTTAGTAAGCATGGTTTCTTATCATAAGACATAATTTTTGATAGGTTCATTAGATCCTTGTCTCATCTAAAACATTTTTGCATACACAAGTTTATCCCCAATGTTAACAGAGAATTGTGCCAAGAATTGATTTGTTAAAGTAGTGAAAGAGCACACAAAGTATGTGGGGAGATTATAAAACCATTGCAATAAAAAATCCTTTAGAATCATAGGGAGGATCATGGTGAGTAAGGTATTGTAATATGTGTAATCAATATAAGCCACATGAAATGAGTGAAGATGATTAGCATGGTCACCTTTTATGTCATAGATAGGAATTTTAGGAGAAGCAAAACAAAGAGGCATAGGATAAGAAGACAATTTAGGTGTAAGTGGGTTATGTAGCAACTGAGTATAATCTATATCATGATGGGATGTGGATAAACCTTGTTGTAGTTGTAAGATTTGAGCTTGTAATGTATGAATAAGGGTTTCAAGATCCTGTGTACTAGATGAAGAAGTGTGTAAACCATTATGATTTCATATAGGATGTGAAGTAACAATAGTGGTTGAAGGTAGAAGCATAGAGACGTTTGAAATATTAGGTACCCAAAAGGATGCATAAATAATAAATGTCTCTAGGTGAGTTAATGAAGCATGCTTAAGTTGATCTCTTGTGGTACATAAAACAATATCCATATTTGTGGGATTTATTGTAAGAATTGTGTAAGATGTTGTGTTTCATCCTCGGGATGGTCATGGTCATGATTGTTAGAGTTATTATTAGAGCCTTCACCTTGGACATGATCAACATGAAATAATATTGGAAAACATATTATAGGTAGAATAATAGCCTATGGTAGGGACTATTATGCCATTATGTATACCAACACAAGGAGAATAGTACTACATAGTAGTGGGATATCTAGAAGAAAATATTGTAGAATATTTGGAGATTAATCATGATGATAAATAGAAAACCTAATGAAACACTAAGAGTGAAACGAAGAAAAATATATATTTATGAGAGAAGATAAACCTTAGCACAATTAGGGTTTGGAGAAGGATGGTCAATTTAAGATTCAAGTTCACCAAAATGTTTTATCACCCTTTTGTTAGATTAAGAATCTATATTTTGTGAATTAAGTACACCTAGGATGTAAAGGGTGGATATATGGGGTTTATGATTGATTAACTTCCAACATTAATCATACAATATCATAACAACACATTGAATCCTTACAAGATATGTTAAAAGTTGAAAATACAAGAGAACGGGTGCTCTTAAATAATTATATATGATAATGGGAAGGTATAGATGTGTGGATAGTTGGAAGCAAGAAATGGATATGACGGTATTTTATTTCTATAACGATGACTAGAAAATGACTTGGGGAAGAATCGTATAACTCTTCCAGGACCTTATGTACATTTTTAGACCTATTATATAGTTTTGGAATTACTCATAATATGAATCATAGTTTCGGGACTTTCACCTTCTTGTAAATGTTTTTGCTATCAAACCCTAGTAATCATGCTACAAGGCCTTCTAGACATTATAAATAAGACCTCAAGCTCTAGTAATGGGTGGGAGACTATACGATGGATAAGTGACAAGCGAGCATGGGAATATACAAGTAACTCTTCCTCACACCGACCTCCAGGGGTTGTCGAGACAGCCGATGGGGATGGAATATATGTGGGGTGCAGACAAACTAGTTAGGCAATCTTATGTCTTCGATGCGCACTAATGGAACCTACAAATCTAAGGCAAAGAAGGCCCTCCTAACCTGAACTGGCGTGATAGATCATTCGGTAAGGATGACTACTCGAAGGCTCCAATCAATATCAATCTCTGGCATGCTCGATCTATAGGTTGTGGGATACGTGGAAAATGACTTGGGATTGTTTTGTGTATATCTCAGATAGGGTCATAAGATGGATGATGGATATATAGTGGATTCTATGGGTGATTCTCTAGTCTAGTCTAGAAATCCTTAGCTTTGTTAGCTGCTATATCTAACAAGGATAACTGTGTGATAATATCTGGTGGAAGTGGAGAGGATCTAAACACTAGCATCCTTAAACCCGTGTCAATGTTCGATTGATTTGTAGGTCCGTTGGGTTGTGGGATCTATGGATCACAAAGTAGTAAATTTGTGGTCGTTGTGGGCCTCCTATGGTCATGTGCGGGATCAATCCTTAATCCCTACTATCTAGTAGTGTATGCCTTTTTGGCCTCTATATTTAGAACTAAAAGTTGTGCAATCTTCTCAAAGTACCTTACAGGCATTCTGACAACTTGAATTCTTAAGCTAGTGTCTATGTCAATAAGGATATCTCTGTGTCTAGTCTGGTTGTGGGACCAAAGGATCACAACCGAACGTTTTTCTCTTTCAATCCCTTCTACAGTCATGCGAATATCTATTTAGGGAAATCTGTAGTTTGGTTGGTTTATCCAAAACGTATGTGCTTGGTCATCTTCTATGTTTAATCCTCTTAACTGTGGGCTGATTTCTTGTAGGTATGTTGTTGTTCGGAAGACTTGGATTCTAAGATTCTAGTCTATATCAGTTATTGCTGTAACAAGATTGGGTTGAGGCATGATTGGCTCGAATACGTATTCTTTGGGCTCCCTAGGTCCCGTGATTGTCATACAAAAGAAACAATATAAATCTAACTAATGACAAAATAAACTATACAAGATATATCTTTGTATATTCCTCTATTTTATATTTTTGATAAACTATTGAACAGAATTGAAAGAGCAATTATTTAATATATCTAGAAAGCGACAATTAATCTAATAACAAAATTAAAAACAAACAAGGTAGCCGAGTATAGCTACTTGTTTCGTGTATTTGTAAATCTATTCTAAATAACCAAATAACTGATCTAATCTATTGAAAGACCCCGATCTTACCTCTCGAAGTGGGAATGAATCATAGTTTCGTAGAAACTATCAACCCCCATACTTCCCCAAAAATATCGAAAGTGAGATTTAATTGAAATGAAAATGATTTCACTACTCTATTTGATATATTTTAACTAGAACTTTTGATAGCTTGAACCTGGATTTTAGTAACAATGGTGAATCCGGTTGTGTGTGGATTTTGTCCCTCGGTGTGGTCTCCTCATTCCTTCATGCTCACATGAACCCAAAAAGTGTGTAATGCTAGCATCAACAAGAGTAAGTATTGAAACAATGGCAGCTTTGGATGTGGACTAAATACAATGCAAGTAGGAGAGGGATAGCGCAAGAGAACAGAGCTTGGCCTATGCAATTCCTAGCGAGATTTATTGCGAGTAACACAACACAAAATGTCAGTAACCCGAAACTATCTTTCTTGACGAACAAAACCTATAACTCTAATGGCTTCGACTGAAAATGGAACTATCCTACCTCAATTGATTGTATGAAACAGTAACAACACTAGCACAAGAAGATCATGTGGCTTCTAAACAACAAAACAACACTAACTATGCATGCAACAAACAAAACTAACACAATTCCTAAGCAAGAACTGAAAGACTAAATTTTGAAATGAGAGGATGAGGGGCACAGTTTTGAGAGGCCATTTGCTTGAAAACCAACCAGCTATTTATAGAATTCCCATTTACCCAAAGGTGAAATCCAATTTGAACTCTTTTACAATAAACAATGGAGAAACACTATTACAGGGAACCAGAATCATAAATACAAGCAAAAATAGATGAAAAGGTTGGTAAAAGTTGAAATTTACGTGAGTCGCGATAAAAGAAACATTCTGGAAAAACGCGTGAAGGACCGCCGCCCCGAGGGGTGGACCGCGGCGGTTACAGACCACCCGCCGCCAGGTGGTGGTGGTTTCGTCATCAAGACCAAAAAGCAAAGGAAAAGAGGGGGAAAGAGCAAAACAAAGCACGAGAGGCTAAGCGGGGCATGCGGGATGTTAATGTACACTTGGAGAGATTTTTCGAATCCCAAACACCTTGCGAGGAGACCTGTATCATCATTGGGGCACGTGTGACATTGTTCTCGGTGGTGCAGTACCCTACAATTTTGGGTACGTACATATTGCCCCCTCGGAGAAGTGTTTTAGCCATGAAGAGGCATAAAATGGTGGGTCCGAGTATGGCGGTCCCAAAATGGGAGGTTAGAAATTATACCTAACATGTCCATGTGTCGAAATGACGCCATCCAAAATTCCCGCTACCTGCAAAATGAAAAGAGGACTCAAGTGCATATATAAAATAAATCGAAAAATAAATACTAAAATAATATGAAATGAGGACTTACCATTTACGCGGGGATAAGAACTTACCTCCGTTGGCACTCCAAACCTATGAAAAGGGCATTCAAAATGAGTCAAGATGCTATATATATAAAAATGGGCCCATTTTCCTATTCATTTGTGCATGTTGATTTGATTGATTTTGAGCTCTGGGACCCACGGTGATGGTTTTTGACGAGAGTATAGTCAAAACGTTCGTGACGAGATAGTGATCATGCCTCCATGCAAGTGGAACATCGACCCACGAGATCACAAGTTAGTTCTTCTTGATTTAACATTTTTACCCCCAAAATGTTAAAATGATGAAATCTTTGTCATGGGGGGATTATTTTTGAAAATGTCAGTGTTAATAGGGTCACTTAGGGGGGGCACCTAATGGGTAGGCTTTGTTTTAGTCAAAATAGTCATTTTTTTATGTTTTTAGGTGTTTTTAGGCACGTGACCCATTTGGAAATGTGGGACACGACCACCACCCTGAGCAAGGTGGCGGTTACAGGACCGCACCACCCTTTAAGGTGGCGGTTATAGAACCGCCGCCCTGCTCAGGGCGGCGGTCCTTTACAGAATGCCAAAATCTTAGTGTTTTGAGCCCAATTTTGTATTTTTAGTATTCTTATATGTTTTAATGATTTTTCCAATGTAATTTGAATACTAACTTACTCCTTTTTGCATGTTTTTGGGTGTATATACAGAAGGAGGAATATATCAGATGGAGCCGAGAGAGAGAGAGTGTGATTGGCTTCCAGCAGTGTTGGATGCACTTTCTCAGGCCAAGTAGGATACTCTTCAGAGGGCCAGCATATTACGTATATCACGGGTTCCTCATGTCGCACCTTCTAGTCACATACTTTGTGACTGTTTTCATATTGGGATGTTGATCGGAACACTTTCCGATTTCCAAGAGTCAAGGGTGAGTGGACTATCACCCTAGAGGATGTCTACCACATCTTGGGAGTCCCGATCATCGGGAGACGACTCACACTTGAGACAATGGGGTCGCGGGCTCAGATAGCTCAGTGGGCTACATACATGGGAGATGTAGTTGTCTCCACTAGTTCAAAGAAGGGGGTGAGGGTCCATTCCATTCCTAGCTTGCCTATCCCTTTGATTCGTCAGGCCATTATGGGGATCCTTGCCTCGAGATTGATCGGGGACAAGGGAGGGGACACCTTACTCTACTGTTGGTCCCCTATTATTTACATGATTGAGGCACATGGCTGGATTTATGCCTAGGGAGCTGATATACTTGGGACCACCTATCATGATTTATACCGGTGGTTCACTTATAGGGACAGTCTTTGAGCCATCCGACCCTAGTTATGAGCTGGGTCTATGAGCGTATCATCCCTTATGGGAGAGGTGTAGAGGTGGCGGATCCCAGAGCTGTGAGGGTAGCTAGATGGATAGATATGTCGGTGCTTAGAGCACCCCACCAACCTAGTTGCTTCCTGACTACTGATGATATGGAGGCCACACCTTATCAGGCCATGGCAGGGTTGTGGGGTGAGGAGACCCTCACTTTGATTTCTTGCTCTACTATAGGGCAGCTTGTGGATAGGATGGGGAAGGTGGAGACACACCCCTTTGATCGAGTGCCTTAGCAGTTTGGCCTTGCTTACGTCGGTATGCTTCCCCTAGTGGTGCCAGTGTTTAGATCAGTTCGAGAGGCTAGGGGAGGTCCTAGAGGCCGGGGTTGACTAGTTGTTACTCCTGGCATCCCTATTACAGCCAGGAGCATGGTATGTGCACTCGAGGGAGAGTTGGTGCTCCTAGCACCTTTACTTCAGATTACCACCGCCCCCCACACAGAATGATGACCCCATTGATATAGACTCTAAGTCTGAGGAGTTCACAGGGGGAGAGATGGAGGAGGAGACCGAGGATATGGAGGTCAACAAGTCAGGTGGAGAGGAGGATAGTGATCCCGAGTGGCATGACACTTAGGAGATCTTATAGGCCGAGAGGGCAGAGCAGAGTGCAGAGAGGGAGACTCTAGTTTTAGAGGAGTTCCCTCTCAGGACTTAGGCAGAGAGGATGAGTCCGTAGTAGGATGTTATGTTGCCCCAGGCACCGGAGGAGGACATCGCCAATGGCAAAGCATCTCTGTGGTAGGTGCTGATCCTAGGGATCCCTCTTGGAGGCCCGAGATCCGAGTGAGTTATCACCCTTCTCTTAATATTTGTTTTTAGCTAGGATTGTCTTAGTTGCTATCTCTCCGTTTGTTCATTCTTGTTTTTACCTTTTGATCATTTCCTAATTTGTTTTCTCGTTTGTTTGCAGAGACTACTGATGAGTGGCGAGACCTGATTCACTGGGTATGTACTGATACCCTGATGATCCCCATGGAGAAGACTCATGCATCGAGCTATCCATGGATGCAGGGGAGCCTTCAAGCAGCTGGTAGGCATAAGTGATGTCTTTGCCCCTATCTAGCATGTGGCCAAGATGGTGACTACCCTCCGTACCGAGTTGGCTGGATATAGGACAGTGGAGTGCCGATGAGGAGTCACTCTCATAGTGAGGTCTGTAGCTGCTCCTCGGGACCATGAGCCCTCAGTGCATTCAGAGTGCCGGCATAGCCGGAGTCCTAGATGTGGTCGTGCACCTTCAGAGGGATCTCATAGGGGTTGAGAGGCCACTTGGCTCTCTTAGATTGTTTATATGATTTATTTTGTATTTCCGGGCTCATTGAGTGTTTTGACCATGCCTAGCGCATGATGGCATTGTACATAAAACTTGATTATATATATATATTATTTTTGGATCAGACTCTTGGTGTCTAGGATTTTGTGATTCGTTTCCACATGTAAATTATAATGTTGTTTTTATATGCTTTTCAGAATGTATGCAATGGAGAACAAATGACACAAATGCTTTCTTTTTTTTTGTATTTTGTGATGCTGATATATGATAATGTAGACACAATGTGATTTTGAACTTTAGCTTCTATAAGCAATTTTCTCGGTACTTCATATAGTTTTGACAGAACGTGATGACAAGCTGGTATGATGAGTAGATGAACTTGCCCCACTCCTAACTCCATGCAACTAGTAAGATGCGAGGGCTCACCACCGAGAGCTAGAAAGGGCACAAGCTATGAAATTTGTTGAATGGTAGTGATGAGAGATAGACAAATGATTTGGTGGAACCAAATTAGGATGCTACAAACCTATTCTACTCAAGTGACTCCATAGTTTAGAATGCAACTTGCTTTGTGGTTTATCTAGACTTAGATCCGTAGATGGCCACATGGTTGAAAAAATATGGTTTTCGGGTTTTGAACTCTCTTGGAATTTTGGACATCTGATTCATTTGTTTTTGACTCAAGATTTCAAAGGTTTATTTGAATTGTTTTCTTATGACCTTCAACGTTTATTATCGAGAGAACCCCCTGCACCTTGCCCCATGCTTCTAGTAGGAAGCATGGACTTATCACCATGGACAAGGCATAGGTGAGTAAGGGCATTCCCATCCTTTCCCAACCCTACATCACTAGTAAGAGACACAAGCTCATCACCGAAGGTTGGTAGGGCAAGGAAATGTGTAAAAATAAAATTTTTGTTTGATCTATTTGACTTATTTACTTGAGAAAAATGTCAGAATGTTCTTATTTCCAAAGAGATCTATATATGGGATAGATGTGACACTATGAAGCTTCTAGAATAGACCATAGGCAAGACACCTATCCTAGGAAGAAACAAAAGTGAGAACAAGCATGCAGGCCTTGGTATGGCTACCATTAAGACTTTGTCGTATCTAGCTTTTAATTGATAAAATGATTCTGAAATAGGTGATGATGTTATGAAAATGAAGAAGTATGATTGAAATGCTTCTGCCAATACTATCAGAAGTTTGTAATGAATTGCTTGAGAATAAGTCCTTGATCACAAAATTTTATGAAATGAGTGAACAAAATGAACCTAACTACATGAAGATGCAATGTAGATATAATTATACAAATAGTGTTGGTCGCTTATGCATAGAATCGTTTAAGATGTAAGGAATTGACTGTTTTGTTGAATTCCTCACCTTCCAATGTACATAAGAGATACACACCATTTCCATAGTCCTTTGTGACTCGGTATGGGCCCAACCATTTGGGCTGGAATTTCCTTCCTTCACCGGTCTTCTTATCGATCCATTGTCTAGTCTTAGAACTAGATCTCCTTCATATATTTCTCACTCATAGACCTTTTTGTTATACTTCCAGCACATCCGGTCAGCATAGACTCTATGTCGTTGTTCACATTTAACCTAGCCTCATCTAGGCTTTCTAGTTGGGAGAGGTGTGCTTCTCTATAAGCTTCTTCATCTAGAATCCCTTGTAGTGAGATGCGGAGACTAGGTATTTCGACCTCAAGTGGGAGAATTGCTTCTGCTCCGAATACCAATGAGAAAGGAGTTTCTCTTGTTGGTGTTCTTATTGAGGTTCGGTGGGCCCACAAGGCTAGATATAACTTTAAATGCCAATCTTGTTTGTTTTCTTTTACCATTTTAAGGAGAATAGCTTTCAACGTCTTGTTTGTTGCTTCAACCTGCCCATTGGCTTGAGGGTAATATAGGGAGGCTATATGATGGTTTATTTTAAATTTACTGCATAGCTCACGGACCTCATCATTCTTAAAGGAAGTGCCATTATCTGAGATAATGATTTGTGGGACACCGTACCTACAAATGATCTGGTTCAAAATGAACTTGGCGATCATGACACTTGGTACAGTGGTAAGAGGCATAGCCTCTACCCATTTGGTAAAATACTCGGTGGCCGTGATTATGAAGTTATGGCCATCATTGATGAGGGAGAGAATTTCCTATCAAATCTAGGCCCCATGTAGAAAAGGGCCATGGAGTCATGATTGGTTGTAGAGTTTGTGCCGGCATGTGAATCTCATGGGAAAATTCTTGGCATTTATGGCATCTACGTACAAACTCTACTACATTGTGTTCTAGAGTGGGCTAGAAATAGCCCATCCGATGTATTTTGTGGGCAGTGGCATGACCTCCAAAATGGCCGCCACATATTCCACTATGGGATTCGTAGAGAATCTTCTTGGATTCTTCTGTGTCAACACACCTTAGAAGCATTCCATCGAAAGCTTTACGATAGAGCACTTGTTCTATAATAATGTATTTAGCTATGATAATGCATAACCACCTTCTTTGTTGTGGTGTAACACCTTCTGGATACACATGGTCCATGATATAATTAATAATATCAGTATACCAAGGACATTCAGAGATGGGAGGTCTGGTTTTGATGTAATATATGCATTCATCGGGAAAATCTAGATCTACTAGATCACCTCCGTCTAACGGGTTATCAGCTAACCAATCTGCAATGATTTTCCCTTAACAAACTTCTGGTTTACAAAAGTTAATTCAAATTCACCCATTAAGGTTATAAAGCATCCAGCCTTTTTAGACAAGGACCCTTGTGTGAGGAAAGTTTGTAAATGGTCTGTTTTTACAATGACCCTTGTTTCTTGATTTAGCATGTAATGTCTTAAGCATTTGGTTGCAAAGACTATGGCAAGGCATTCTCATTCTGCTTGCGTATAATGTGTTTCATAATCGAGAAATGTTGACTAATGAAATAAATCACGCGTTCTCATTTGTCATCATCTTCTTGAGCCAGCATGCAGGCCAGTGAGACATGAGTAGCTCGTGAGTATAGAATTAAAGGGTGGTCTGGCTTAGGAGGCATTAGCGTAGGTGGTGACAACAAGAAATGCTTAACTACTTCGAAAGCCTCATTGCAGTCTTTGGTCCAATCGATACTATAATATTTCTTGAGTAGATTATTGATTGGATGAATGGAAAAGCTTAAATCTAGGATGAACCTTCGGATTGCACCGAGTTTCCCAAGAAATGACCTAATTCCAGACTCATCCGAAGGTGGGATCATTTCAAGAACAGCCTGATTTTGGCTGGGTCTACATCGATCCCTCGTGATGATATGATGTAACCTAGGAGTTTCCCTCCTATCACACCAAATACACATTTTTCTGGGTTTAGCGTGACTCCATATTCGATCAAACGTGAAAGAATGATGTGGAGCACTTCGGTGATCACAAGTGCTTCCTAGCCTTGGCCAACAAGTCATCTACATAGGATTCCATGATTTTATGAATAAGATCATGAAATATATATGTCATTGCCCATTGGTATGTAGCACTAAGCATTCTTGAGACCGAATGGCATAACAACGTAGCAATAGGTTCCCAAGGAGTTATAAACATGGTTTTGGCTTGGTCTTGTTCAGATATTCTGATTTGATTGTATCCCGAGAATCCATCCATGAGAGACAAAAGCTCAAATCCAGCTGTTACGTCAACGATGACGTCAATGGATGGTAATGGGAAGTCATCCTTGGGGCATGCCTTGTTAATGTCTCAGAAGTCTATGCAGATGTGTATCTTTCCATTCTTTTTGAGAACATGGGGACAATATTAGATACCCACTGAGAATAATCAACTGGCTTGATGAATCCTACTTGGAGGAGTTTCATTACTTCTTCCTTCACCATGAGAGCTACCTTGGGTTTCATTGGTCTTGATTTTTGTTTAATTGGCTTTGCATCTGGTTTGGTGACAAGGTTATGTACTGCGATGTGTGGTGTAACTCCTATCATTTCTTTATAATTAAATGCAAAATCCTTTTGATGGTCTTTGAGGATTTGAGTGTGTATTTCTATCTCTTTTGGAGTTAACGAAGATCCTAGTTTCAAGATCTTTGGTTCTTCCTCCATTCTAATGTTAATATCAATGTTTCTTCGATTAAAGAAGTGTTACCTTCTTCAAACTCAGGTGGGGCTGGAGGTAGTTCCAGATCTTCTCCATTCTCTACCGTGTATATGTCGAGTTCTTTTTGTGGGGGAAGCTCTATGCCATGGGATTTCCAAAGTAAGAAGACGAATGTGGGATTAAGGACAAATCTACCATGTGATGGGTGAGATGTAACTCTGCATAGGTGTTTAGGTAATCAAGAGTGGCTCTATCACTATCAACGTGATCTAAGATAGTAGATTTATTCTCAGCTATGTTTTTAAAAGAGGGTTTGTTGACATTTTCTTTACTAATGGTTCAGTACGAAGGGATACTATGAAATGGGTGTCTTCCAACTCACTGTTTGGAGTGAAACGTGA
The DNA here is from genome assembly GCA_018340775.1 of Taxus wallichiana var. yunnanensis. Lineage (NCBI taxonomy): Eukaryota > Viridiplantae > Streptophyta > Pinopsida > Cupressales > Taxaceae > Taxus > Taxus wallichiana. Next base: position 89,017,500 of record CM031243.1, read on the forward strand.
AGCTGAGGTTGTTATTGAATCTACGAAGGTTTTGTTCTCATGGGATTGCCTCAATGGATATGAAGTTAAATCCTTTGCTCAAATCTAATACTGTTGTTTTGTAGAGCTGTAAATGTTCACTCTAGTCTCATACACCTCAGAAACTTGGTTTACTACTAATTGAGAGTCTCCTAACACTTTGATGTCATTAACACCGATCCTTTTAGCTATGATGAGACCAAGGAGGAGGGCTTCATACTCAAGCAGTGCCATTGTTTTTACATTCAAAATTTAATTTAAAGGTGAATGGTAGGATCTTTCCCTCGGGAGAAGTAAAGATCACACCTGGCCCAGCCCCATAATGACATCTAGCTCCATCAAAATGGAGAGTCCAATATTTACTTGGGAAGATGGATGTTGGGACATTTACTACATCTATTTCTTCTACTTCGGTTACTTCTACCATGCAGAGTTCTTCTGTTGGAAGAGAACCAACTCCTAGGGTACATCCCATACCTACAAAATCAAATGGTAGGAAAATTGGTAGATCTGTTCTAGCAATTTGACAATTTTTGTAGTAGTTCCTAATGATACTATTTCTACAATGTTAGCCTCATCCTTGAGGGCTGGGATATTCTTGATTAGGTTCATAACTTCTAACTCCGTTGTAGGTATCAAATTTTCTTCCGGTTTTGAGTCGGTTGGCTTGTTAAGTTGGTTTGTTGGGAGTTCAAACTCAAAGTGAATGCCTGGCCTTTTCTTCAAATCTGCTAGGTGTATATCGAATGGTTTTAGATCACCTTTTGCTATGAATATCTTTCCTAAGTGTAAGAATCTTATTTCTTGAAATAATGTAGAAGGGATTTCCTTCATACGGTGTATCCATGGTCAATCGAGGATCATATTATAGTTGGTTTCCGATCTATAATATAAAACTCAGTTAGGATTGTTTTGGGTCCTAAGGTGACTGGTAGTATTATAGTCCCAATCAAAGTGGCTTTAAGGCTATCATAGCCTCTTAGTGTATTCCGAGTCGTGGAACAATTTGTTTCTCCATACCCTAGCTTTTGAAGGAAAGAGAAGGGGACTATGTTAATTGCTGCCCCATCGTCAACCATTGCATGTTTAACGTAGTTGTTATAAACCCACACTTGTAAATGTAAGGTTGGATCACCTCTACGTGCAATCTCAGTGTCTATTGGCATTTTGTTTATGTCAAATATAAACTCGGTATCCCTATCCGGCTGCCCTGGAGGGTGAATATCAAAGTCTATATGGTTTACTTGTGTTTCAGGAGGTGGAGTGATGTTAATTAAATGACCTAAACCTAATGCTTCTAAAAGAGCAGCCCTATGGGTAGGAGAGTTCTTCAACAAGTCCAAAAAGGAGATGTGAGAGAAGGTCTTTGTTAGGTCATTAATTAAATCATAGGCACCTACGGGTTTTACTAATGTTTGTTGAATGTTATCTGTCTCTAGTGGGTAACTTGGATTTGGCTAAGAGGAATACTCTCGTGTCCTTGTTATGGCTTCCACGTGTAGCTCAGTGTCTAACTCCACTAAACCGACTATCTTGGGTCGTGGCTGATTTCCTAATTGCGGTGTGACAGGTGGATTTAGTGAAGTCGAGGCTTCATGATCATTGTTTCCTATCATTACACCCTTGTTCATCCCATTTGGATTTAATTTATTGTTATTGTGATTTGGGAGTGGATCATTGAAGATCTTGAGGGGTGCATTTTGAGGGGAGACTGCTCCCATGAAAGTATTTGGCACAGGTGATGTAGGATCTGCTAAGAACATATCTATGAAAAGTTGTCTTTGTTCCTCTGGAAAACGTTGCATGAATTTATTGTAATCATGCAAGTCCTAGTGTCATGGCCTCGAATTTTGTGGAAACCACAATATGAGTTGGGATTGTAATTCCTAGGTTGTTGGTTTGGCACGTATTGTGGTCCAAAACTCTGATTAAACCGTTGACTATTAGGATTAAATTTTTGCATTTGTTGTCTTTGGTTTTGGTTTTGGTTTTGATATCCAGTGCGTTTTGTCTTGGACCGTGTCAGATTTCCGTTATTTTGTTGTTGTTGTGGATGATTAAAATCCACCGTGTTGATTGTTGGGGTAAAATTTTTGTTTCGTTGATTGTTAACCGGTGGTGGAGCATTTACAACATTTGCCTTTTTAGCTTGGTCAGTTACTCCATCTATTGTCACTCCACGATTCTTGTTAAGGATTTTAGGTCCTTGATTGGCATTTACTGCACTAGGATAGGTCGTAGTATTTTGATTGGGGATGATTAACCTCCCATTTGTTCCATACGTCTTGCGGCTGCTATCTATTACAGCTTGATCTATTCGAGAGGCGCTCTCAAGTACTTCATCGTAAGTTCTTAGTGGGAACTTCTGGACTTCTTCCTTTATCTCTCTGCTGAGAGAATGAAGGAATAAATCGCATAGTTCCATCTGATCCATGTTTGGAGCACTTGCCGAAGAATAAAGAACTGTACGCCATCTTTGGATGAAATGAGCAATGATTCATTGTGTTCTTGCTTAATATGCAAGAATTCCCTAATTCCTGTTCTCAACAGTTTGTTCATGTCGAACGCCTTGATGAACTCTGAAACAAGTTGTTTAAATGAATGTATGGAGGCTTCAGGTATTCTGTAATACCAATCGAGGGCAATGCCCTCTAAATTTTTGGGGAATATTTTAGCAACAACCCCATCCCAAGGGAGCAATTCTCGAATGGCTGTGGCATAGGCCTTGATATGTGCATTTGGGTCTCCCTCCCCTTTGTACTTGGGAAAATCGGGAAGAGGTCTTGGAAGCATGATGCTTCATATAGTGAAGTCTAAGGGTTCTTTCAAATATTCTGAATAAGTTCCTATACATAGGTTTCGACCATCGATGGTTCTTTTGAGGGGGTGGAGGTGGAATGGGTTGTTGATATGGCATAGCATATGCATTTGTAGGGACATAAGGAAATCCCTGTGGTTGAGGGAACATGCCGAGTGAAGAGAACTTATCTCCCTGTGGTGATTTGGAATACATGTTTAAGTATGGAGGAGCATTTCTTAGAAATGGATTATTTTGTACTAAACCAGGAGGTATCATATTTTTCCACTAGAGTGGCATTAGAGAATCATGGTTCTAGTTGGCATTTGTTGTGAATACTGAGGAGGCATGCCCAACGTGCCTATTCCTGTGAGGAGGTCTACTTGGCTAGGATGACATGGAGGATTGGAATTTCCTACTTGCCAAAATATGCAAAATTTTGACTTGCTTGAGCAAGTTCCAACCCTCTAACTTTCTCAACTAAGGCTGAGATGACCTCGTTTGGTGAAGATATGGTATTTTGCTTTAGTGGTATTTGTTGAGGTTGTATAGGCATATGGTACCTAGCTATAAATTGATCGGTGCCCTACCAAGTTTCACCGAGGGCATTTCCTATAGGTGTAGGAATGGAGGTGTTTTCTTGAAAAGAGACCTCAGGTTGTGTTTGCAAACCTCCTATTGGTGGGTACATGCTTTGAGAGTGTTGTTCACTCCTAGCATAACGTGCTAAGTATTCATCATCTAGAAACCGATATGGATCTGATTGTCTACTGATTTGTGGTCTAAGCAATACCTGAGGAGATGAACCAGATTCTCCTATGAGCATCATGTTGATTCGAGCCTAAAGGCTCAACTTGTTGCATTTGAGTGAGCTGATCCAACTCCTCTATTTGGAAAGAAGAACTATATCTAGTCCTTTGAGGTGGAGTTTGTGTTGAAAACCAGTTATTTAAATAGTTGTCACCCCATGCTGAGAGCGAGGGTGATGGTTGTCTATTCATTTGATCGTAGTAAGCTTCAAGACCTAGGAGAGGTCTGCCATATGCGTCGAATCCCGACATATTCGGGGGTATATGAATACCCGCAGAATAATGGGAAAGAGCAAAGGTGGATGGAAGAAATGAAAAATAAAAGAGGAAGAACTGTTTGATTCATGTCGGGTTCACCAATTTTGTATGATGGAAAAGTGACATGCAAGCATGGGAATCTACAAGTAACTCTTCCTCACACCCGACCTCCCGAGGTCATGCCGAGACAGCCGGTGGGGATGGAATATATGTGGGGTATAGACAAACTAGTTAGGCAATCTTATGTCTTCAATGCGCACTAATGGAACCTATAAATCTAAGGCAAAGAAGGCCCTCCTAACTTGAACTGGCGTGATAGATCATTCGGCAAGGATGACTACTCGAAGGCTCCAATCAATATCAAGCTCTGGCGTGATCCGATCTATAGGTTGTGGGATACATGGAAAATGACCTGGGATTGTTTCATGTATATCTCCAGACAGGGTCATAAGATGGATTATGGATATATAGTGGATTCTATGGGTGATTCTCTAGTCTAGTCCAGAAATCCTTAGCTTTGTTAGCTACTATATCTAACAAGGATAACTGTGTGATAATATCGGTGGAAGTGGAGAGGATCTAAACACTAGCGTCCTCAAACCTGTGTCAATGTTCGATTGATTTGTAGGTCCATTGGGTTGTGGGATCTGTGGATCACAGCCATAAATTTGTGGTTGTTGTGGGCCTCCTATGGTCATGTGCGGGATCAATCCTTAATCCCTACTATCCAGTAGTCGTATGCCTTTTTGGCCTCTATATTTAGAACTAAAAGTTGTGCAATCTTCTCAAAGTACCTTACAAGCATTCTGGCAACTTGAATTCTTAAGCTAGTGTCTATGTCAATAAGGATATCTCCTATGTCTGGCTGTGGGACCAAAGGATCACAACCGAACGTTTTCTCTCTTTCAAGCCCTTCTACAGTCATGTGAATATCTATTTAGGGCAATTTGTAGTTTGGCTGGTTTATCCAAAACGTATGTGCTTGGTCATCTTCTATGTTTAATCCTCTTAACTATGGGTTGATTTCTTGTAGGTTTGTTGTTGTTCGAAAGACTTGGATTCTAAGATTCTGGTCTATATCAATTATTGCTATAACAAGATTGGGTTGAGGCATGATTGGCTTGAATACATATTCTCTGGGCTCCCTAGGTCCCGTGATTGTCATACAAAAGAAACAATATAAATCTAACTAATGACAGAATAAACTAACTATGCAAGATATATCTATGTATATTCCTCTATTTTATATTTTCGATAAACTATTGAACAGAATTGAAAGAGAAATTGTTTAATATATCTAGAAAGTGACAATTAATCTAATAACAGAATTAAAAACAAACAAGGTAGCGAGTATAGCTACTTGTCTGTGTAATTGTAAATCTATTCTAAATAACCAAATAACTAATCTAATCTATCTGAAAGACCCCCAATCTTACCTCAGAAGTGGGGAATGAATCATAGGTTCTCGAAGCTATCAACCCCCATGACTTCCCTGCAATATGAAAGTGATATTTAAGCTGAAATGAAATGATTCACTACTCTATTTGATATATTTTAACTAGAACTTTTGATATCTTAAACCTGGATTTGCATAACAATGGTGAATCCGGTTGTGTGTGTCTTTGTCTCCTCAGTGTGGTCTCCTCATTCCTTCGTGCTCACGTGAACCCAAAAAAGTGTGTAATGCTAGCATCAACAAGAGTAAGTATTGGAACAATGGCAGATTTGGATGTGGACTGAATACAATGCGAGTAGGAGAGGGATATCGCAAGAGAACAAAGCTTGGCCTATGTAATTCCTAATGAGGATTTATTATGAGTCCCATAACACAAAACGTCTAGAACCTGAAAATATCTTTCTTGACGAACAAAACCTGCAACTCTAATGGCTTTCGACTAAAAATGGAACTATCCTACCTCGATTGATTGTATGAAACAAGAATAACACTTAGCACAAGAAGATCATGTGGCTTCTAAACAAAAACAACACTAATTATGCATACAACAAACAAAACTAACACACTTCCTATGCAAGAACCGAAAGACTAAATTTTGAAATGAGAGGATGAGGGGCACGTAGTTCTGAGAGGCCATTTACATGAAAACCAACCAGCTATTTATAGAATTCCCATTTACCCAAAGGTGAAATCTAATTTGAACTCTTTTACAATAAACAATGGAGAAACACTATTACAGGGAACTAGAATCATAAATACAAGCAAAAATAGATGAAAAGGTTGGTAAAAGTTGAAATTTACGCGAGTTGTGATAAAATAAATGTTCGGAAAAACGTGTGAAGGACTGCCGCCCGAAGCGTGGCGGCGGTTACTGGACACACATAGGCTAGGCAGGGCATGTGGGATGTTAATGTATACTTGGAGAGATTTTCTGGATCCTAAACACCTTGCGATGAGACTGTATCATCATTGGGGCACGTGTGACATTGTTTAGCTGATGACAAGTACCCTATAATTTTGGGTACGTACTGGAGACCTTGTAAAATAAGCATTAGTTGGGTTTTGGTACTCTGTTCACTACCAATGTTGTAACTACTCTAAAGAGGCCTCTAATTTTACATCATTCTCCACCTAGAATGTGATATTTGATTGAATGCAACTATGGTTTGAAAATTTGAACTTATTTGAAAATGCTTGACTTGAGTTTGTATCTTGTTAAAATACTTGGATAAGGGATGTTTGAGTGCTTGCAAATGAGATAACTTAACTTCTTGACCTTGTGTGATGCTTTATAACCATATTGATTGCTACCCGATGAGTGTATATACGTTTTGGTGAGATTCAAGGAGCCTTGGGTGCATTTTTAAGTGTAAAACAGTGAGTATATCAATGTAGTTCCATATTATTTCTTGGTGTGTAATGAGAATCTATACTTATATAGGGTTCTAAAGGTAAATTATCAGATAAAGGAAGACCCAATGAAGAATGTGAAACTGAAAGAAAGTATTGAGGCTATGTCGGTTTAAAACCATACAAGTCATTCGGGAAGGATAACAACTTCTAACCAAACTGTATGAATTTTCTTCGGGATGAGAAACATACAAATTGGAGTTTGTCTATGGATTTTATACATTGTACTATTTGAATCTTTTGACATATCAATGTGTATGAATAAGAAAGATGGAAAAAATACATTTTGATGTACTAAGTGAGGATAGTATGTTTATCTTCAAAACAAACAATGTCAAAGAGTAAATTGCTAAATTTGAGTGTCTACACCTATATAAAGGAGTTGAGTATCATTATGAGGTCAAATATGGGTTGAGTTTTCTACTTGGTAGATCTATATTGGAGGTCTCCCATTCGAAGTGGAACTCCAATATTGGGAGATTGTGGAATTAAACCTTCCTTAAGGAGAATTGTATGGTATTTCCCTACCTTAAGGGTGTTATTATGAATATATTGAATATTTAGGCATCTTATCCCACCAATCTATTTTGGTATGTTATATTATGCATGTTGTTTAAATTATTTAATTATTATATGCAAAGATCTTATCAAATTTGGTTTGCATTAATAATTAGTTGATCTCATAATATATTTTTAAGATAAAATCAACCATTCATTAAAGCAATCATACTTTATTGATTGTGGCCTCACTTTGAGACTTCTCACTATTTACTTTTTCACTCACTACATTGTAATTAAAATTCTTTATAGTGTTATCTCAATTAGTTCTAACTACCCTATTTAGTTTCTCATAGAGAGTTTCCTTACAAGTGAGGCCTTATTGAGTTGGGATAATGTTATCCCATTAGAACATGATCTTACCGAAATTATTCGTTATCCAAACCAATAATTTTCATATTGATTAAAAATTGCTTTAATATCTAATGAAATTTTCTCTCCAGATCCTTTTGTCAAAGTAATTTTTTCTCCAAGTGATTTACCTTAGTTGAACAAGAGGCTCAAAACTAGAATGATGTATCGTCATGAGAGGAGTTCAATATTATCATATCATTCCTTACATGAACCCGATAGAATACATTCTCAACCAGTCAATATTCATAATATAGAATCTAATATGAACTTATGCCTAATGTCTATATACTAGAACTTATTATGAAGTCCAATATTATTATTCTAACCCATAATAACTCTATATACAATCATTGTAAGTCACAATATTATTTGAAACACTTCAGGTTTATACTTGCCATATGGTCATGTGTGAAATTCCCAATCAAGGAATGTAAAACTAGATACCTTTTGATCATTTAGTATGATGAAAACTTGGATGTAAGAAAAATTTTACTTCCTCTTAAGTCTTGTAAACATAGTAATCACTCCTTTATATGGGTAAGTGCAGGAAGTTGATGGACAAATATAGGGTCATCCGTGGACATCATATTGCAAATAACAACATAATATCAACTTGTAGGGATTATTAGCAATACATACAATCAAAATTAGACAAAATTATATTACTATGAATCGTAGCATCCGGAATATAGTTTCTAAAATACTAATTTTTGTAAAAATGGACAAGATTATCTATATTAAACACTCAAAATTCAATGACTTGGTTTTTTTTTTTTAAAAACGCCGATAACATTATAGTCCGTTTGCCCACAATTTGGATGACCAAAAATTGATATATATTTTTTTCCTTTGGTGAGAAGTTATATGCCACGATCTATCTTGGGATGGATTTTATTTTGTATTTTTTGAGTAATATTTTATTTTTTAATGATTTTTTCCATGAAAGTGGTATGAAAACATAAAGAAAACACAACACTTTCCGTTTGCCCACCATAACTTCATCAAAAATATTGAAATCAAATAAATTTTTTTGAACATGTATATAATTTCACCATGGTTGGGATGGTATAAGTTTTATCACATTTCGATAAGTGAAACAAATTCTGAGTCTTAAACATAGACATAAACATTCACGGAAAAAGTGTCTTAAAGACCTATTATTAGTAAAAAGTTATAAAATGATATTTATCCTCTTCTATTCACTTTAAAATCAGTATTTCTACAAAGCTAATAGTCTCCCCTACACAATGGTACCATTTTTATGACATAGTTTTTACTTTTCGGCATGGTTCAAGTCTGTGGAAGACTAAATTTGATGTTTTGCTATTTTTAATGTAAAATTCAGGATTTGATGTCCACTTAATTGTCCCCCAACTTGGTGCACTTACCCATATTTTACCTTGTAGTGCTCTTAATGGTGCTCATGCCTATACCCCATTCAAGGAATCATATTTTTACTTTATGCCTAGGGTTTTCATGAAAATTTCATGACTCTTTCATTCAAATTGACAAAACCTTTATTACATAGATTAGAACCTAATCACAATATGTACTAGGTGGCTACCAAGATATTAGTTGTATTAGAACTATCTATGAATTTTATTATGAAATTTTGTCATAAAAACCCTTATTGAGGCCTAAAGGTGTAATGTATTCACTTACTATCAAGTATATGCATACATTATAATCATGTTTCAAAATTGTACTTTAAAATGAGATATTCTAGCCCCCTGCATATCTAGCATTCACACTTGGATACAATCATATACCAAGTCACATCACACTGCAATTTCTTATTATTAAGTCTTAAATCAATGTCAAGCATAAGGTATTTATCTAAATAGATCCTTTCAATGCTTCAATTATTAGTTCAACTCAATCAAGTTTGTAAGCCTTAGGATTTCCAACAAAAGTGCAATCCTACACTCATACGAATTAACTTCATGTAAGAGATGAATATACTACTAATTTTAGTACCTTTATTTTTGCTCATATATATATATATATATATATATATATATATATATATATATATAGTTATATATAGAGCTATGATCATGTTACCCATTCATATTTTTCTATTATGTTCATCAAGTATATGAATCATGAATATTCTCAATTCATTTATATTAGTTTACAAGGTTACAAATTTCTAACTCTATATATCCATTAAGGTGTGAAGACTCAACCACCCTTCCCATTCCAAGAATTTGATCCTAATAAGGAATGCTTAAATGGCGTGTACTATAAATTACCATGTACTTATTTGTATCTTAATTTTTAATTCAACCTTGTAAATGCTTCCTTATATACTTAAGGCATATAGATTTAGATATTTTAAGGAGATAAAAAAATCAACCTTAGTGAAAATATATATTTCAAATAGCATTCCACAGTTATCATTCATATGAAGTATGAACATTAGAGAAATACTAATCTAATGTTTGACTAGATGACTAAAAATGTCTCTTCCTATGAAACATCATATCTACGATAAACATAAGTATCCCCATTGTAGACATAAAATCACACACTTTGGGTAATTATCTAGTCATGACTGAATACTAATATTCATATGATTTCTAAGTAAGAAAAGCATTAACTAGCCCATGTGTTTTTCCATCTTTACTTTCTTTATATTCCCACTTTTGGTCTTACACACCTCCTTGCTCAGTATGACCTTTGACCCTTCAGTTTATTTGAGTCTAGACACCAACGCCCAACTAAGATGCTAGCTCCATGTGCCCCCATCCCTCCGGGCGTCCCTAATATCTTTATACTTTAATCAAATATTTTTGGTCGTTTCTATCCGTTTGAACATCTTATCTTTTTGGTAGTCAGCCTTTTCGAGGTTAGTTATGAAATTCAAGTAAAGGAATAATATAAATATGAAGTTATGTGACCATAATAAAGGACCAAGCACTAAGCATTATCTATCACCACCTAAGGTTACATCCAAAGGTTATTCAAGAGAATTCAAGAATCCATTCTAGCATCCATTCAAGGGAAAGGGACTACATTATTCTACATACACTTCATATGAGGGGAAGTTCATTCTATTACATGCACACATCTAACTATTTTCTCGCGATCAAGTGTGACATGCATAAGAGCCACCTAGGAAATATTCCACACACACAAACCTAGAACTAAATTGGGTCTGAAATGTAGTGTAGCGCTTAGTCATAAGTTCACATGTTTGATAGCGTAGGACAGTCCAACCTCTCATTTGCATTCTTTTATTTTTAGGATTTGATGTACTCTTGAGACTTTTGGAGGTCAATATTTCATTGTAGGTTATCAATGACATCAAAAATCCTTGTGTGACATATTATCAACCAAATGCAAAGGAAAGTGAACATCTTACGACCCTTCGAATGAAATTTCCTAATGGTTTTAGTAGTCACATGCACCTAGAGAAAGTCTAGGGCACCCTTAGGTGCCTCTACTCCTTTCAAGTGCCCCATTCCAGAAACTCCTCAGCTCACACATTTTTCTAAGGCTCTATGTGACACTTCTCCCTCTCTTTTCATCACCTTGTCACTTCAGCATAGTCTAGGACTAATTTTGAAATAGCTAAGTCTTCTTTCCTTCTCTTTGCAACTAGGGTTTCATATTTACTAGCTTAATTTTCTTGGGTCAAATTTATTCTTATTGCATATTCATTTTACTGATACATTGAAATTAGTATTAGGCATCCATTCATTAAATATTTTCCTAATAATTTTGATGAACCCATGTTAGAACACTCTTAGATCCTCATTTTTATTCTCTCATGGCTCATTCGTTTTCTCAAGTCTCCTTGCTTCAATTGCTTTGAATGCACCCATCTTGTCAATATGCTCTCCAAAACCCTAGACACTATGTATCTTCCTATTAACATGCTACCTATTCATTCAATGCTATTTTTGATTTGCATTTCTAATGACTCTCTTGATTCTCATTCCAATCAATCTATTTGTAAATCTATTCAAGTTTTACATTATTTATTTCAAGAAAAATTTCAGGGTATGGAATCCATGACTATATTTCTTAAATCTAAAACTCGGCTCCAAATTATACTTCTTAATCTCATGTTATTTATTCTCTCACGTCTCATTCTAAACATATGTCTTCTACATGCGCACATATTAGTGAACCCCAAGTCTTACCTCTCCCCACGCCTCTCAAGTTTAATCTCAATACTAAGCAACAAGATATTCTTCCACAACTCCTCATTCATCAATTGATCATCTTTCCATCTACTCATTACTATCCTTCTTATAGGATTACAAAATATCAAGGTCATCCATATTGCAATTATCATCAAATCAATGGACATAATGATAATGATTGTTATACTTTACAATAAAGAATCAAGCATCTTGAGTGTCGGGTTTTATCTCATTCAATACACAAAGCATTCTATTACATGTTCCTCTTCAATTATTACATCTCAATGGGTTCCTAAATTTGATTTTTCTATGTCTAATGAGCATCACACCATCACTTCTAATAGTAATTCTATAGAAATTCAAGAACTCCTTAAACAACCACCTCACATAATCAATATAGAACATCCTCCTCTCAAGTCATATATGGAATTACCAATTCAAAGTACACAACCACATCTCAAAATCAGTCCACCTTCTTCTCCTATCAAGTATTTTGAAGTGTCATCAATCCCACCTAAGTTACCACCATTCAATATTTCTCCCCATCTTACTCCACTTTCATTTCCAATTCATTTTTTCAAAGCAACTACTCCTTCTACTAAGGGGCATAACACATTTAAAATTCCACCACCATCGCATGGTCCCATTGTTTCTTTGGCCTACCATTGTGGTGTCCCTCTCTCTTATCATGACATAAACAATTCTCTCCGACAATGGAAAGGTATATTTCACGTCGCTGTATAAATTTCCATCATAGGCACACTTGGGGGCATCATGCTTAATCTCCTCCCTCTAGCATCGACATGTGTCTTATATCCTCATCATTTCACATCTATTCTCACATAAACAACATACACATCTTGACACATTCTCGTATCATCATTACGATGATGCACTCTCATGCTATGGTTCACACTTGACTGTTGAGGGAATCTTATACACATGAACCTCACACACTACACATCATATTACACATGACAAGCTTGACACACTCATCACTACACAATCAACACACTTATGGCACCTTCTTCTTAACACACATTCAACATCACATACTACACACTCACAATGCATACTTCTCATGCCTATTCATCAATACAAACACAACACAATAGTAACACATACTCTCGGGCATTATCAATACAAACATCTTACACACTCTACATATCCATAGCACATGGCCTACTTGACACTTTAACATGTGACACAACCTACTACAAATGCACATCACTACACACTCAATATGCACACAATCAATCTCTTTTACAATATTCAACACAACTTCATAAAATCTTGCACAAAGAAACACATTCACAACATCTTTCTCTCACGCGCAAACAACACAATAATTTCACCTCCAACATATCTATCGCACAATCAATACAACACACTACCTTATGATGCACTCTAGTTCCACGGTTCATAACCGATTCGAGGGTCTACATCTAAAATGGATCTCACCACACTTTCACTCACTCACTCACTCATTCACTCATATGCTTACACTCTACACTTTGCACTTTTATGATCACATATTTTTAGTACATGTAATTCAAACCATTTCCTAATGACACACTCTTACTCTATGGTTCATTCTTGACTGTTGAGGGTGCATGTATAAATGAACCTTGTCTCATACATATACATCCACTTGGGGGCACGCTACTCATATCATGTACTATGCATTCCATTCTCTTGCATCCATAGCATACTATATATCTTGGTCACATTTATACTTGTTTACTTATGCTTACATGTACATTTTATTACACATGCTAGATAGATATCTTGTATGTCATTATCTTTCCATACACACATGTGTGTTCACTTTCTTTCTAGTTGTGATCACATATTCTACATATCTATACATGTAACATGGATGTTTGGTGCATTACCTACTACTAGTCCCACAGAGGCTCCTTGGGGCATCCACTTTAGTAGACTACAAATGATATTATTTCATTTTTCATAGCACATTACATTTTATCCGGTTATACACACCTTGACATATTTTCTATCTTTCTAACATTCTAACAAGCGCTTCATGTGTATCCTTTGTATTGTAGGTCTATTTACTTCCATGGTTGTTTGTCACATTGCTTGTCATTTCGTTTCATTGTTTTCCACTGTTTGCAGGATTTTCCAATTGTCTTGTGTCCACACTTGTCTACTTTTTGTCTAGTTAGCCTTGTTTTTCTTGTGACATTATGAGTGAGGTTTAATTTTTAAACCCACTTTTCGAGGTCTACATTATCTTCTTATGTCTTAGCTTACACATTGTCTTCTTGTGTCTTATCTTACACATTTTCTTCTTTCGTTTTAGCTTACACATTATTTGTTTGTTTGATAGCTTACATTTTACATGTGTGTTTGTCTTGATTGTACTAATACTTGTCTCCTAGCCACTTTTTTCCATGTGCCTTGGTTTTTACCAAGCACACTCCCCCCTATAGGGCATCAATTCCAACACGGCGTTTGGTCCTCCTTTAGGAAGCATACTCCTAGCGATGTCACATTCACCCCAAATGAGGGGGAATCATTTGGGTGAATCATTCACCCCATAAAACAATCTATAATCATCACACAACATATTCAAGTACTAATACAACACAGTCATTAGCATTAGATAGCACTCATAATTTAACTTGGGTCCTTACTACGGTATAGACACTAGCCCCTGACCATGACAGAAGGGCACTGGTTGCCCTTGACCCTTCCTAGATTCCTATGACTAGGGGGAAGTTACATAGCATTCTTGAGTGCATCGAGTCTATAACACTTCACACAACAGCTTTTATAGGGCATACTAGTCCTTAGCACACAACATACAACATTTTCTTTTTCGGCATTGGGTCGGAATTGGTCAAACCGGATCATATTTTTACACACCTTCGTAGTGATGTTCCATTTATTGGGAAGTAGTTAAAGGTTGGAGGATAACACTAAAATTTTCTCCTTTCACTTCTTTAAGTTCTTGACATGATATCACCTGAAAAACTTGCAGCAGGAAAAACTGGGGTGAGATCACCCAACAAACTCGTTCTTCTACATCATCTACAGGATCACTACACTCTTTTTCTCATCATGCATCAAGTGAACATGTTCATTTTTCACATTTTCACATTTTTACATGTTTTCTTACATACCTTTTTACACATTTTGATCATATACATGTATACTTGAACTACTTGATCATTCTTCTCTTTTGCGGGTTTATCATTATGGGAAGCAATGGTCAACATCATCCTACATCAACAACAAAGCAAAGACATCATCAACAATTGACATCAACAATAGATACAATGGTGACCTCTACACATGTGTTTCTACCTTAGGGTCATCATCATCATCATCATCACTTTTTGCACTTTCTTCTCTCTAGTTTCCACGCTCCACATTTTTATCACTCCATAATTTTTCCTTGTCTCTGAAATGCTTTTACCATCGATCTACATGGTTATCGGATACACATATCTTATCTATGTTATATTATCGAGATTTCACTCAACAACGTAAAGTGGGGAAAATGTAGACACAAAATCACATACTTTGGATAATTATTTAGTCATGATTACATACTACTATCCATATGATTCCTAAGTAAGAACATTATGAATTAACCCATGTCTTCACCATCTTTGTTTTTTTCTATTTCCACTTTTGGTCTTACACATCTCCTTGCTCAATCTAACCTTTGACCCTTCAGTTTCTCTAAGTCTGGACACCAAAGGCCCAGCCATGAGACATTAGTGTCAGTGCCCTCATCCCCTCTTGGAACCCCCGACTTCTTTATAATTTACTCACATCTTTTGGGTCATTTCTAGCCGTTTAAGCATTTAATATTTTTGGTAGTCGGTATTTTTGGGGTTAATTATGAAATTAAAGCAAAGGAATCATAGAAATATAAATTTATGTGACCATAATAAAGGACCAAGCACTAATCATTAACTATCACCACCTAAGGTTGCATCCAAAGGCTATTCAAGAGTATTCAAGCATCCATTCTATAATCCTTTCAAGGGAAAGGTACCACATTATTCTACATACACTTCATAGGATGGGAAGTTCATTCTATTCCATGCACACATCTACTTACATCTTCTACATCTAGCTATTTTCTATCAAGTGTGACATGCACAAGAGCCACCTAGGGCACAATTCTACACACACACACACACCTAGAACTACATTGGGTCTGAAATGTAGTGTAGTTCTCAATCGTAAGTTCACATGTTTGATAGTTGAGGACAGTCTAACCCCTCATTTGCATTCTTTTATTTTTAGGATTTGATGCACTCTTGAGGGTTTTCAGTCAATCTTTCATTGTAGGTTATCAACAACATCGATGATCATTGTGCAACATACTAGTGACCAAAGGAGAAGGACATCAAACATCTTGTGAACATGTGAAGGAGGTTTCTTTAGGGTTTGAGTAGTCACAGATGCCTAGAGAAGGTCTAGGGTGCCCGCATGTGCCTCTGCCCCTTTCTAAGCACCCCATTCCAGAAGATCATCAACTTGCACATTTTTTTGAGGCTCTGTGTGACACTTCTCCCTCTTTGTTCATCACCCTTTCACTTTTGCACAATCTAGGATTAATTTGAAATAACTAGGTGTTCTTTCCTCTTCTTTGCAACTAGGGTTTCATATTTACTAGCTTAATTTACTTGGGTTAGATTTATTCTTATTACATATTCATTTTACTACTACATTGCAATTAGTATTATGCATCTATTCATTCAATATTTATTTAGTCACTCGAAACCATTGACACTATTCCAAAATGTAGTCAACAAGTGACTAACTGATCCATTTACAAATACTACGTTTCTAGTTGGTATAAATATTTGTACCGAAGTATTAGAGAAAGGGAATTTTTTTCAATATCATTCAACATGCTCTTATATTATAGAGGCTACAACCCTAAATTCATATAGGTAGGGTTACATAAGTCATCCCTATTACGAGTTCACTTTTTGGTTTAAATGTTAGGGTTTTATTCCTCGAATTCTTACCAAAATCAAATCATATGGGAGTATTCAATCCTAATTCCATGATTCTCATATCATAAAAGAGATACAAAGCTACCATCAAACATGTCTCCCTCCTTCTACCTATTTTCCTCCACCTAGAGAGAGTAACATGAATGAATTTCCACATGATAAGGACTAATGAAGGTTTAGATGCATTATGATCTACAATTAGAGCAATCTTAACAGCATACATATTCAAGGCATGAAAAATTAAGTTAACCAAAGTAATCACAACTATAGATAATGATATTTTAAAGAATGCATATCAAAGAGGTATTTCAACCAAAATTAGTCACACCTGATCATACTAGTCAATGATAATCTAAGACATATACTACAACGTTCACTAAGGCTTGAGTACAAAAAAATTCAATGCAAATCCTTCTTTGACATTCAACAAGTGAAGACATTTACTGATTAATGTAATCTCATGTTATAAATTTTTAAAACTCATTTCAAATGTGAACCATATTAGTATTCTAGAATTTAGAAAATCCACCTCCATGGTCACATTATTTATAAAAATATAAAAAAATATAAAAACATAATAATCTCTAAAAATCAAATAATCCGACAAAATAACTAAAAATATAAAATCCCACAAAATAGTGATAAAATTCACTGATTACTATTTAGTGCATATTTAATCATACACATCCACTCACATTTAATTTTGTTACATCCCTTTATACACCTAATCAATCCACCTATTATTTGTATCTCCAATGCACATTTGACCTTTATCATCTCAACTCTCATGGAATTTGCACTCATATCTATCCCAATCTCATATACACCTCAAATCTATAAAATAACATGACCATCCTCCCATTTCCCCATGAATATTATGTACATTGAAAGCCCTAATATCTTATTCTTGCTTCCTTTCTCACACATCTTTGGTTGTAGGTATTTTGAGAGGTAGTGGTTGATCACAAATGACAGTTGTAGGTCATGACATAGTTATTTTACATAATTACAGGATAGGTCCGAGTGGCTTTTGACCCACCGTGATTTTCTAACAAGCACACTCGTGATTGTTTTCTAGCTCATAGTTAGGTATACAAATATTTTATTTATTATTTTATTATTTTCATTTCATATATGTTTTTATAACCTTAAAAGTTCTAGGGATTTGACCAAGGTAAGTCCCCTAACAACAAAAAATATCAACATTTTTCTTTAGTTTTACGATTACAAATTTATATTCAAATATATTATCCAATTTTATTTATAGAAAAGAATCTCATGATTGTTCCTCACACATACAATAACGACACAAGTCCATATTTTTAGTAACATGATTTGAGCCTCATTTATTTGATATTACTAACACTTTGTAATGTAGCTCATATCTTGGCGTACAATTTGGTGACCACAGTGGGACTTGTTTTGGTTGGGGGTTACCTTATTTTCATTTATAAATCTGATATCATTTTTTATTAGGGATTATACATTTTGTCACTTTTTGTTTTTCTAACATTCGTTGGTTGCGATAGTTTCCATTAAGTCAAAAAAATGGTTGTAAAATAGTTGTATGTGAGGTGATATACAATTTTCTATCTTAAAATGAACTTAAAACATTTATTTCATTTTGTTTATGTGATTATCCAAGTATTCATTTTATATCATTTACCTAGATAAGAATGAAAAATTCTCTTCCCTCACACCACAAGGTGATCTTGGGAATAAGAAACCATCTCGGTCCTTGGGGGCTACTCGGATTTCATCATTAAGAGTATGTAGATTAGAATTTGTCTTCTAGTGGACTATAAACATTCCTTGGGAAGATGTCATATTTGGATAAGAAGAAGTTCATTTTTTCCTTGATTCCATGAAGTGAGGTGATTTTACCACCAATAACCAAGATTTAGATAAAACTCTTGTATTATGGAGTCATCCATCACATACCGTAAGATATATAAATGACACCCTTTAGGATCACATTTCTATCATAGTATAATATGATTACGTCTATCATGATTTAATTCACATTTTCGAAATACTGTATTTTCCAAGATACCCACCCCATACCTTCAAGGTATATTGGCGAGGATCCTAAGTGAGATAGATCATTATAACTAAAATTAGCGTTATAAATTTTTCCCTTGTGTTTTCCCCTTATCTGTTCAAATTTTAGGAACTACAAAAGCCACAAAAAAACCATCCCTTTATCATACAACCACATTGAATCACATTTGGGTCACATTTGTGAATGCACATGTCAACAACCACTAATTTTATTATTTTTATCAACCTTTTACATCGTTCCCATCATTTTCTCTAAGTCTCACGTATGTTTGCATACTGAAATAAAATTAATGTTTTCAAACTTTCAAGTAAAAAACATGTGTAGCACAATGGTAAAATGTCTAGTTACCATCACGTAGGTCGTGGGTTCTATTTTAGTAGACACCATGACAAACTGTGTGATGGTTATCTTCTCATTCCTACATCTTGCTTTCCATCCATATTTTTCCTTAGATCTAGTCACATGCACGACTAGTCCAACCAAGCTTCAATTCTAACATTATGTAGTTTCCCATGGCTCACCATAACTGATGTGGCTCTTTACGGCCCCACCCCGATCGCGTGAGACCAAACAGAGTCAAAAACTCGTGTTAATTTTAAGTTTTTGTCAACTCTCTGTCCACATCAAAGTGTGGGACCCATGAGCATATCATCACCACTTCTACTAGCATCATAACCGGGTGTGATGTGTTCTCCAATGTGGTACTGGTGATCACGTAATTATTTTTGAAAAATTACTAAGTGTGTGGGAATCAACTTTGTCACATTTTTCCGTTCCCCTCCCCGCAGAAAAGTTTTTGCTATTGATCTTCTGGATGTTCAAAAAAATTTTTTTCTTCCCATGCCTACTATAGTCATGATCTTAGAGTATCATTTTGGAAGAAACTATTTTTATTTTGCATTCGGGGTTGTCTCCCATAAGCAGGGTTTCCTCCATAAGCAAGAAAATCAATTTTTTCCTATTCTCCA
The DNA here is from genome assembly GCA_018340775.1 of Taxus wallichiana var. yunnanensis. Lineage (NCBI taxonomy): Eukaryota > Viridiplantae > Streptophyta > Pinopsida > Cupressales > Taxaceae > Taxus > Taxus wallichiana. The sequence goes on from CM031243.1 coordinate 89,037,347, forward strand.
AACAGGACGCACAAACTCTTCGTGAGCTTTGGGTATGTTTATTGATAGAAATTTTAATTTCTATTTTGTATTATTATTATGTGGACTGATTACAAAGTTCTGGTTAAAGAGTAAAATTACCGATGACTTTAATGTTTATTTTAAAGAGAATTTTTCCTTTCCTAAACCCTAGTTGCAGGGTTTGAAGCTCTGAGTGAGCCCGACAGTGGTCAAATGAACACAAAACTATTTTTTCTCTCTTTCAAAACTTCTATCCACCTTACACATGACTATCTAACCTACCACAACTTTACAAATGGCTTAGAACATGCCAATCTTACGGTTCCTAGCATGTAATTGCTAGTGCTCTTGATTCTTACATACACAGTCTCTCTCTTTGTATCAAAACAAAGTCTACAATATATAAGAGAAACATAGGGCTCTGATGCTCTAAATTATTTCCTCTTAGTCATCCTTGTGCTATCCCATATTTCTCAGTAGTGCACAGTGGTAAGATTCAACCATTTTCACCAAAAAGTAGTATTCCATCCTATCTCCTTGTCATGCAGAGTATGAGACTAATTCCCTATCTCCTTTCTTGCATGAGACTTTCTTCACACCTAATACCGTCTCCAAATCCTCAATAAATTACAAGAGCAATAAACTTCAAGGTAGGAGGATGATTATTTTTCTGACAAGGATGAAATGCTTGCAACCCTCAACAGGGTATTGTGATAGTAAACACTAGAATTGATGTATTTAACACTTTAGACCTTCTTAATCTCCTTTCCAAGAGCCAATACTGAGTAGAAACCATCACTATACTTCCTTCATACATTTGACACCAATGAAATCAAGTGTTAAATGAGGTACTATGACAGTAAACACTGGAATGTATCTTACAAATATGTTTATATATTGTTTTGAATGTATATACTTCTCCTTCTTCATAAGTGCCTCTTATTAATTATATATAACATGTATTTATAATTATACAAAAAAATTAGTTGAATGGAATCACATCTTAAAAGTTCACTTCACATGTAGCATAGACATTGCACAAATCTACAAGTTTTGATTGAGTAGAATTATTTTGGAACTGATTTTACTAATTTTTCCTTCCTTCAATGTAAAACTATCTATTTCAGTACAACACTTTTGCTTTTATTTAACTTAGATTCAAGGTCTACAAAATATCTATATACACTTACTCAGTATTGATACATGGAAAGAGATGCCAACATCTTATATATTGCAATGATTCTCAATCAAAAGAAGGTATTTGTTCCCTCCAAAGTGGCTCTTCCCAAAATCATTTAAGACACTTCTCTCCACCTCATCCCTTTTCTCAACACTTGGACTTTGCCACCATAGGCTAGATTTTGCTTTCATATCAAAAAATCTAAATTATATATTTCAAAATACAGCAGCAGGCTACAGTCATAGCAATTATACCTTTTTCATGTGTGTTATTTGAAAGAACAGTCTAGGCAATTATAGTGATGGCAATTAAATTAAAACCAATTTTCTGTTGAACTTTCATTTTCATCTTATGGCGAAGGACAAGAGTTACCAACCCACTAGAGTTGGAAACTATTTTTAGAAAGTAATGTTCAATAGAGAAAACATATATATATTTCTATTTTTAACATACACCCTACTTGGAGAAAATATTACTATTTTTCATGTCCATAAGAGTGTCACCATCCACCATAACAATTAGATTTTTCTTAATGTTGGTAGGGAAATGCTAGTTTGTTTTACAAAATGGGCAATGATTTGCATAAAATATTATAAAATTTCACACATTTTTCATTTCCAAAATTACATGATTGGTCCTTTCTGAATAATAAAGATTTCAGACAAAGAAATGATATGCCAGAAATGCACATGAGAAGATAGAGACATGAAATATTAGACATGTTGATAATGGTAAAACCAATAGTTCATTAAAACATGATTAACTAATTTTTTAATCAACAAAGATAAACAAAGTCATTTTCTCATTGGTCAAGTTAAAAGGGAAGAGCTCATATGTGACCACCATAACACCAGAAGAAGGAAACTGATATGGAATCCCCAACATGTGGTGGCATAGAGAGAGAATGTCAAAGATCAATCTGTGAAAATCTTACAGTCACAAAGGAAACACATCCCAAACCTTTAATCTATAGGCCTATGTTTCTACTACATTCTATAGGCTATCTATTTTTCAGTTTTCTATATAGTACAACACTTCACATATACAAAGAATTCAATCTAAGGATGCACACCAAAGTACTTCTACTATCGGTAGGTCGGAGGAACATTTGAATCAGTTGATCATTAGCATATGAAGCTGGATCTTCATTGAGAGCAGCTTCTTTCATAATTTATCTCATTAGGTCTACTAAAAAGCATTATAGTTAGCTAGAAGTTTGTGAAACAGTGGTTACTAGAAATTAATCTAGTTGCAGTTGCCTTGCTACGATAGTCCGATACATTCTTGGTGTCTAAATCATTTAACAAGATGACTAGTGGTGATGTCTATAACTTACATGAAGGAGTACATGATTGTTGGTCCCATGAAGTGGAAGTTCCTCTTAACCAGATACTTTCTCATTGTTTCTACTTTGGATGTCTTCACAAGAATGTTCCTTCCATACATGCACTTATTCACTATAATCTTGAAATTGATAAAACTCCATGTATATTTTTCAAAAGAGACAAATTCTTGTACAATCTGAATATAGAAAAAGAGAAATGTCATATTGCAAATTACAAAAGAGTTTGGAATTTATCAAAAATTGCATGGGGAATTCATTCAAAATTTCAAAATAGAAGAAAATATCTCTGATTGCAATATTGAATCCACAAAATAAGCTATGAAACATGAAAGAGTGATAATTATGCAAGGAATATTTTGTAAGAAGTTAAAGAAAAATAGAAGCTTTTTGAGATGGATATATATGCCTGATTGCAGTGTCCATGAAAAAAATATCCTAGTTAAAATAGGGCCAATCTAAAATCAAACAATGGTTTACCTCAAGAATTTTCTTGGCATTCTCTACCATCCCTCTAACTATAGCCACATCCATGATATCATACTCTCTATTGATTGATGAAATTTTATTTTCATTAAATATTTCCATAATTGCAGGATCAAACCTAGTAAATGCATCCCTATAAAAATTTTCTCTTTGTTAGATGGAGAAGAACATTAACTCCCGAATGAAATACTCAACTAATATTAGAGCATATAGGAACACCCATTTCGAGATGAGAACAGACTACAATACGAGACCCCAATTTCTGTGATGGATTTCTATTTATTTTATATATTGTTTGATCAAACTTGGAAATGAACATGACCATAACTATCCATTAATGAAGTTTTGTCTATAAGTAAGGACTCATGGCTTCATATTGCACTCAGTTTGGGTTGGCATTCAATATATATACTGGACAATACAGTTTTTTAAAGCATTGGTTTGAATATTACATCATTCTATTTTACACCTTATATTCTATGTTACTTGAAGATTAGTTTGAGTTTAATACCACTTCCTCTGTTAATTATATGAGGATTTCTTTGTCTCCTTAATTATGTTCTCTGAAATAATAAGTGACACAAGAGCATATTTGGCATATGAAATCTATGTACTTCAAGAGATCTCAAAGAAAATACAAAGCAGGTACACCAAGCCAATTAGAATGTGAAATATGCCCCCTATAATTCTTACACAAAAACAAGAACTTGATGTTTGTCCATTGGTTGAACAAGCTATCCACTAACAAAACTAGGTACTTGCAACTCTGGGAGATTCATTTACATCTGCTACTCATACAACACCAGTAACATGTTTTTCTTGCTACAGTAACATGTTTTTCTATTTCAAATTTATGATGGATGACCCAGAAGGAGTCTTAGAAGAAATAATTTCCGAGTCGGAGTGCATTGTAAGCAATATCAATTTTTATAAATATTAATTTCATATATTGATTCAATTTGTTTGCTACTAATTTTTTTTCAATTTGTATAGGAGAAATAAATTGGTAGCCAATCATCATTACGTGTGTGCCCTGAGTTTTAACATGTTCATCAGCATAACCAAGGTCCTAAGAGGCTATCAGAAGGTGTGTCCACTAGTGGGGTGGGATTCACATTGGTTCTAGACATGTAATGTTATTTTGGGACTTTGTCAACACTCATTCACCTCCCCATCACTATATTGCCCATTTTCCAACCTTTGGCCTTTTTGGCTTCTCACAAGTATCACACCATCTCCAATTGGTACTTGAACTTTTCTTTGACCTTTCTCATGTTTCTCACTCTCATCACACTATAATAAAAATAATCAGTCCTATGCTTCTTGAGTATTGTTCTCTAGCACTAATCACCATTCCCTCATTCTACTACACCTCATACCATTGCAAGCCTCTAGCAACATGATCAAACCATAAGATTACTCAAAATCTCTCGTTTTAATAAAAAGACAGTCCTTACACAAATTTTAAAGATAGTTTCCATTTTTTTGTTTCTTGATCATGCATTCCCTAATTTGGACCTCTAGAAGGATAATTAGTGATTACAAACTCACCTTCATGGATTGTAGCAAATGTATCTTTTTTTCTCCTCGATGAAACAAGTTATAATTCATCTATCCTTCTTTCAAAACCATGTCATATCGAGATCACTATTTCTAGGTGTCTTAATATTTTATCCACATAGGTCTTAATCCTTCACCTTCACACAAGATGCATTTACTTCCAAACTCAATATCTTACAAATATGTTTATATATTGTTTTGAATGTATCTACAAACTACTTACGCTTGCTTACATTGATTGTTTTAGGATAAACAATGCTCTATGGTGCCACCATTAATTTCTGACATCCCATAAAGGAATGTGGGTGGGCATTTGATTATTTCCCAAACACGGTAACAGGTGAGGGGGAAACACAAGTAAGCTTTGGAAAAACTCTTTATTTGTATTTGTTGTATATTTGTTTTTGGTTTTCATGTATTTGATGACCACTTTGGTAGGATGTGGAAGAGCCAAACAAGGTTGAGGAGGGTGGTAATGTTGGTCAAGATGAGGAAAAGGATGAGGAAGATGTTAACAATCTTGCTAACGATGTTGACGTTGACATGGATGATGAAGATGATGTTGATTGGCTTCCACATTCCTGCATTCCGATCCGAGGAGGAGGTACCAAAACTGGTAAGCACACTTTGATATTTTCAAGGATGATTGTGTATTCTAGTTGATTTGATAACATTTGTAAGGATTCTAACCACGTGATTCCTTCTTTGATAAAATTTTTTAGTGAGTACAAGATTGTCGACATGGGTATTGGTAAACGAGATACCCACAATTGTTTTCTTTACCCATGCACCACATTTTTTGATGATGTTCATTGTCCATTTGGGTCACTAGACAGGCTCAATGCTCACCGACATAAGATTCATGGTAGACCACCTATTCCAAGGAGACCTCCAGGTCATCCAAGTAGTGGGAAAATAAATCCAAGAGGAAGGGCCTACACATTGAAGCAAACACAACAAGAGGTCAATAGACTGACTTGTAAAAATTAGAGTTTTAGCAAGAGGCATAGACTAGAAGCAACATGGATGGCCAAATAAAATGTCTCAAAATTTTTTAAATTGAGTAAGAAATCCTTAAAGGCTATCAATCAGCAGATGCGTGTATATGATTCACCTCAAAATATTGTCCAGAGAAGGGAATTGTCAATAAAGAGGCGAGCATATTGCTGGAAAATGGAGGAAGAAAGGAGGAGGGTGGAAGGAGGTGGTATAGGAAACTATGAACATCATGTGAGATGCAAACTGTTGAATTTTTTACATGTCCTTAAATATAAGGTGATTTTTTAATGACTAACTTAATTTTATCCGTAGAAAGCCTCATCAGAAACTGATATACCCAATCCAAACACCCATTATAGTGAGGAAGAAAACCTCACATTGAAGGAGTACCTTTCATGGAAAGGGAATAGGGGTTGTCATGGGGAAATAAAAAAACAAAAGTGGGGATGAGATGCTTCAGGTAAGCAAGCTTAATTAATTTTCCCATGCATATTACTAATTTACTTCTAATTAGCACTTACATGGTTTTAATATTGGTTATCATTCCTATGTAGGGGAATGTTGTGCATGAAGCACCATATCTAGCGGTTGTTGTAGAGTCGACTGATGACGATGGAAGTGATGGTGATGGTTCATCTACACCGAGTGTCTAACAGTGATTATTATTCTCAATCCACACAAGACTATGATTTTCATGTCGAGTGACAATGTTCGGTTGTACACCGATGGTTATATGGTTGTAAAGGACGCATTGTCTCTACCAAGCGGGGATAGATTTTCTAGGGTAAGCCAACCCCAAATAATTTTTGTGTTGTGAACATTTAGAGGGTTGATTATCAAAATTTTCAGAGAGGCTTCCCTTTGGAAAGACTAAGAAAGATACACTACAAAAACATATAAATAAAGATACATTCTGGTTCATGGAGTATATGAGCGTAGATTCCTCCGCAACCAATGTACACGACTCAATAAAGGTGTGCTTATCATTTTTAGGTAGCTTTGTATTTTGTAAACACTTGTGTATTTTCATCTGATTATGTTATATATCTTGTAATTTCCTTTTAGGATCAGGATGAACAGGAGGTGACATCGAAAGCAAGTGTGAGCTATTTCTTGGTGGTATGAGGTACTTTGTATGTTGTGAAGTAAAACATACTTTATTGATGTATGTGTCATAATTTTATTTTTGACCACTTTATTGACATTGAAAATTTTCAAATGCAGATGTCTTCATGGGATATCAAGGAATGCCCAGGCTCATTGCTTAGTCAAATTCATGTTTTTCTCCTTCATAAGGAGTTTTCTTGTCATGGCTTGAACATGGATATTACAATATGTAGTCGGGCATTGTATTTTTATTATATGTAATGATAAAAATTAGTCACATATGATGGTTTAATATATACTTGTGTAATGATAACTTTTACTTGATGTTCCCATGTATGTGCTTCATTTACACAAAGTGTATTCCTAACAATTATTTTATTTATGCACATTGTAAGTAATGTTGTGGTGTTCAATCCCTTGCAATTAATGAGGTTTCCTTACGCTTTTGATGATTACATGATGCATAGATGTTGACATGTATGTATTTTTCATGATGCAATATATGAGATGTTATGAAGCCATGTAATGGTTTCCACATGCAATCACTTATGTTGACATATTTAAGTTTTTATTTATTACATATTACAAATTTGCAGTGATCATGTTCACATGTTCCTTTTTTATAATATTTCATGGGGAATGGTGCATCATGTGACTAGTTTTTTTCCTCCACTTCTCTCACTTTTTTGTCTTTGTGTATTTAGGAAGCTCACTCTTCACTTCAAATGATCAACGATGACTACTAACCATTCGTCGGGAAAAAGAAGAGGGTGGCCAAGGAGGTCTGCAACAATTCCACAAACCCAATGGAGAATGATGGAGGAGGAGGTAGGAGTCATGATTTTGTGTCTTATTCTTCTACATGATGTACATAGAGTATTATCTTTTGAATGCATGGATTATGTAATAGTTCATCATCTCTTAATTCACATTTCCTTTTATATTTTCAGGGATGGATGTGGATGTTGATGAGAAGGAAATTGGTGAAAGCATGTGTGAAATGGAAGAGCTTCTTGCAAAGATGAGATTTGATCACAATGTGCCGTAGGTGGAACATCTAGATTTGAGACTCTCATTGGCACATGTACAAATTGCATCACTCACTAGGGAGAAGGATTTTTTATCCAACATTGTTGAAATTACAAGGAAAACCAGTGATAGATTGGAAAGTGTCATAGTTGAGAAGAAAAATGTCTTGGAGACTCTCACTACGGAGAACAATGAGTTACAAAATACAATTCATGTAATTAGGGGTGAGAAATTGGAACTTGAAAATAAGTATGCTTCCCTACAAACTTCCAATGCATACACAAAAGCACTCTATGACTGCAGGGAAGACATAGTGAAGGCCCTAAACGTTAGGTACAATGGCATGAGTGATGTCTATGAAGAATAGTTGCAACACTAGAAGACAGAGTTTGAAAAGCTAAGTGGGCAAGTATAATGGAAAACTACGAGTGGATGTGGCATTTCTAATAGGACACACCATGTTTATTTGGTTGAAATGAAACCAAAAATGTAAATAATAATAATAGGAGACACCATGTTTATATTGATGGATCATAATAAAGTATATATGATTTTATGAAAGCATGTAATATAAAACGTAACATAATTTTCTACTTCTATGTGTTTGCTTCTATTTTCAATAAAAAATAAAGTGTGGAATTCATTGTTTTAGAACATCTTTGCATTTCCTTGTGATATGACTTCTCCTTACTATGATTGATAATGTTTATACTTTGATTCTTGTACATTCAATGTGTGTAAGGGTGATAATTGGTATGAAGCTTTTGCATTCAAGTTCCATTGTAAAAGGAAGAAGACTCAGGTTTCAACTGAGACTGTGTATACTCTTGTAAAGGACTTTTGAAACTCTCTATTGAAACTATTAGGTAGAGCATTAGCTTGTCAAATTTCTAAGTGTTATGAATGTTGGGGAGTTTCTCTTAGCACTAGGAAAAGAGACTTCTTGAATCCTTATAAGTGCATGCAAGAAATCTTGAAAAAGACTCAGGTTGACACAATTGATGATGTGATTTACTTGTAACTTTGCATGTATATGTGTATTAAACTCAATCAAGGGTGAATATCAAGACTAGGATTAGAAGACATAAATTCTACAGGTTAAGTGGTTATGTGATCTTTGCTTTATACCTTGATTTGCAATGTATACCCTGATTTGGCAATCTGTACAGTGGGATATCATACATGAGAAAATTAGTAATGGTAGTTTGGTGTATGGTTAGTTAGGAGCTCAAGACTAATTGAAAGGCTGAGAAAATAAGGTAAGGTCATTTTTAGAGGTTAAAAATTGTTCTTCATTTAAAAACCTTGTTTGGTATCCATAAACCTCACATGCACAATACAGCTTGACAAGAAAAGGGGTGAGTTTGAAAATTTGGAAAATATTTGAGATCCTCTATCAAAATATTCATGAGAATGTTGATAAAATAGTCCTCCATGAGAAAATTGAAACCTTAATTCCAAATAACTAGAAATTTGTATGCTTTTAGAGCTTCTCGGGTCAGTCACAATCTTGACAATGAGGGTTTGAGATGGTTTTTGTTTTTAAGAAACAAATCGATGACTATTAAAGAATAAATTTTGACTTTCCATAGGTTAAATTTGGATCTTTGCATGACATTCTTGAAAAGATAAACTTGCACAATGTAAGACCTAATCGAGGATATCAATCTACAAAGGAACTCAGTCTCATACTTTGAGACAAGAGTTAAAACTTCTAAGGAGAAATAAAGAGCTCAAAAGGTGCTCTAAAACATATAAATTATGTCTTGGTACCCTTGGTAGAAGGAGATTAATGTAGGACCTTCCCTTTTACCAAGAAATTTCACTATATTAATATTGATTAAAACTCAAACCTTTCCTTTTAGACCTTCTAGAGTATCTTTCTTGACAAGTTTTTAAGTACCTTCAAACATGCAATTTTAGGAATTCGGAGGCTAATTGCACTTATCCGAAGCTTATACCTTATCTCTACATGTCATACAATTTTATTCCACCCAAAAATTGGATTAATCATCCAAGAATATCAAAGACCTTACCTCTCTGCAAAAATTTGTCCTCAAGTACCTTCTTAGTAAAAGATTCTTGTTAAGCTTAGGAATGGAGTGATCTAAGGTAAACTAAGAATTTTCTTCAATACCCGCAATCTTGTAGAGGTGGGTGTCAATTTTTATATTTCAGTTGTCTGAGTAAGGTTTATTTCCTTCAAACTCCTTTTTTTAATTTCTCAACTCCTTACTAGCCTTGGTAAAGTGATTTCCTATGCATATTTAAGTTTCTTGTCTAAACTGACAAATCAAACTACTTCCATAGATGTCCTTTTAGCTATACTGCCTTCATGCAAATTTTTATCAAGTTACTTTATAAAAATTTCCTCTAAATCACTCTTCCGGCTTTATAATTTGGTCTTTCAATTCATTACCGAGGTACAGAGGGAACTTTAACTTCTTCCTCTTAAGCTGTGACTTTAATTAGCAATAATTTCTTATAATTATTATTATCCTTCATCCTTATATTTTTTTATAAGTTTTCAAGGCTTAGTTCTTCCTCTAATGTCCTTGACCTTCAATCTTACCCTTGTCCTCACTAGCACAATATACCACAGTTTTCAAATGTTCTTAGTTTTAAATATTCATGGTTTAATACTAAAATAACATGTCAACCAAATTTCTTGAGATAATAAATGGGGTGTTTCTTACCTAGAAGAAAGCATTATAGCCTTCAAATTTCTATCCATCTTATTTTTATTTGGAACTAAAAATGAGCACCTACATGTTGCTCTCAAAATTGTCACAGCTTTCTTGTTCACCCAAGGGTTTTCAAAATGAATTCATTTAATTTTATCCTATATAGGCCCTTCTTGAAGATCTAAATACTTATCTCTCACTCAAAATCCTTCAATACTTTCATATCTACAAACCTTGTGTTCCTTAAATCTTGTCACAGACTTTGTGTGATTGATATGAATATCTTGACAAGGAAATATTGTCACAACTTAATATTTTGGGACCTCCTTTGTATTATCTTCCTAATGCTATCTTGAAAAATTGAGAGTTTGAATCTGTTTAGAAATTAAGGAACAATCAACTCCTTCCAAACCTTTTTAAGGGTTCCACTAAACCCGAGTAGGATTATTTCCCTATCAAATGTATGACTTCCTTCTTCAAGGCTCAAAATTATTCTACAAACTTGTTTCAACCTTAACAACATATGTTCCTTGCTATTCAAGGTTAATAATTCACAAAAATTGAAAATTGGACTCAACCCTCACTTCCCTACTCAAGATACCAAGTTCTTTGTTATGTTACAACTTGCACAAATAAAGTGACATTCTTCCTTCTTATATAGTCTTGTTTGAATGTAACACACTTATGAAACTTCACTTAAGTCTTTCCCACTAATATCCTTTCATCCTTCTACAAAACTCTTACACAAATATTACAAAATTACTCTGTAAATCTCTCAAACTTCTCATGTCATATGTTGCAATCAATACAGCCAAAATGGGTATTCATACACATCTGATGAAGAATCCATCAAACTCTAATATTTTGCAAGCAAACTAATAGTATTGAAAAGCAACAAAAGGAGGTGATGAGCCATGGTGGGTAGTTGTAGAATCTCATAACCTAAGTATGAGCAGAGGATATGTTCTTAAGAACATTAAAAGAACAATTTTGACTAACTAAGATTAAAGCTTATATCTTCATGGTTTGAATGCATTTATTTGTTGTTTCGACAGGTGGAATAAGTGTGTGTACGGGAGGAAGGATTGGGAGGAGTTAAGAAGTCAAACTTTTATGGTTGAAATAGTGAGAACCATTTGGAACAAGCTTATTTTAGATTATGAAGATGTTATTTCCTAAATGGGATGATGTTGTTAAGAAGGTTCGAGAGAAGGATAAGGTGCTTATTATAGTCACAAAATCATGCACTTACTATTACATTTATACCATTGGGTATGTTATTTTATATATGGATCTTGCGTAATAAAAGTATTCACTAGTGACCCATCCCTTGGTCTTGTTGTCATTTCATCAGTCATCATTGTTGTTTTATGCAGTTCGGTCGTCACTGCCACTTGTCTATAAAATTTTGGGCATCTTTTAGGGAGTCTCAAGTGTCATAATTTTCTTAGTTGTCATCTCTAGTCCTATACTAGGGCACCTAGGGTTGTACTTGGAAGCCCAGGTGCCCCAATCCATGATTTTAAGCACATGTTTCTTTGTAATTTATGGTCCTAATTTGTTTGTTCGAGGTCGGTCTTTGTTGTTACCCTGTGTATTCCCCTAGGTTGTAGTCAGCAGTTTTAGGTCACTAGTGTCAAAATTTGAACAAGAGATCCCTATATAAACATAGCATACTCACTACATTATGGGCGGACATCTTACTATCAAGGAAGTTATCTACTAAGACAAGGGACTACATTTGGGAATATTCTACATCTGCATCACACAAACATAGGGGAAAGGGTTGTATTCTTTCTATTCCATCCACCATTTACATTTTTACATCTAGTTATTGCCCCTACTACTCATTGGTCCTAGGAAAAAAATTCACACACACGCACATAAAACTACATGGGGTCTAGAATGTAGTGTAGCACTTAGTTATAAGTCCACCATTGTGGCAGCTAAGGTCAATCTGACCTATTCATATGCATTTTTTTATTTCTTAGGAATTGATGCTTTGAATAGGGTTTTGTAGTTGGATTTACACACAACATTTGTAAACACAGAAACATTATTGTGACACTCGTGTGAGGAATGAAGGTATTACGAGAGAAATTTTGACACTTCTAAACTCGGATCTCAAGCTTTTCTACGGTCTACGGTGCCCAATCACAAACCGGGGTGCCCTGCAGGCATCCCAATATCCTCCAGTGCCTTAGGACAGTCAAATACTCAGCTCATGCCCTTCCCAAGGCCATTCACTCATGACTTTCCTATTCCACACATCAACCTATTATAGTCCAACATATAGTGAGGTAAGTTAAATTAAGGTTAGTACTATATCCATCTTATTTCCATTAGTTGAACACATTCAAATAATAAAATAAAATATTTAGATCTAACATAGTATTTTGTTTTTATTTAGATTAACTCACAAAAATAAGAAGAAAATATATCCTTTGTCTCTACATATTTTTAGTTAATCATTTTGGTGAACCCTACTTTTCGAACACTTTGCTTTTGGATCCTTTTTAATATCTTAAGTGGTTAAGCATAGTTCTTCTTTTCTCCCATCATGTCTCATTTTAGCGTCAATCCTATCTATGATGAGGTTTTCATAGCTGAGCTTAAGGATTTATATAGTACCCCTATGATTTTACCTAACGATACTCAACAAATCCTCTTGGAAGGCCAATAACATGTGCCAACTAGTCTTGTTGATTCTCCTATAGGTATTTTCCTTGTTGATGATCTTATTTCTTTCACTCATTGTACACCATGCCATCTAGTTACATGTGGTCCTTCCTCTGATATGCCACCCAATGCTTTAGATGACTCTATCATTGATTATTTATTAGGCATTGATTCACAATCAAGTGTACCTCATACCTCTTCTCCCTCTACTCTAACTACTACTATAGTTACTCATATGTCTTCTACTACTTCTGATAGTCCTCCCACATCTCATTCTATCTTACATTCTCCTTCATATTACATTGATGATCCTATTGATCCTCTTGATGGCAACAACATTATTTATGGAACCCCATCTCCTACTAATGATCATCATGGGTCTCCTTCTTTCTATACCACTGAGTGTGACTCTCCTACTCCATTATTGTCATCCCCGAGGTTGCATCTACTATTGTGCATGATTCACCACCAGCTATTGCTTCTTCTCCTTCTATCCCCACATCCTCTACCACTCCTACCGTATCTTCACCTATAGATGTTACTATTATCCATATTTTTCCCCGAGAAAAATTGATTAGCCATGACCCCGCATAAGAAGAAGCCAGAGAATTCACATTCAAATCCTACAATCAAGCAACAGAGAAACTCTACAATGGAGTGGTAAGGTCTACAAAAGATCAAATGACCCGTGTAAGAAGAAATTCAAGAAACAACTTTGTCGAGTGAACTCCGTGCTTTAAATCTAGTAAGCAGATTACAAGTGGGCTCGAGAAATGGAATAGCATGGTTGAGGTAGGAAGCCGAATAGTTTCTAAGAACCATATGCTCAAAGGAAAATAAATGGCGAAGATTCAAAGTATTTTTGCTTCGGATGGTTCAAAACGGGCCCAAAAAATGACTAAGTATGGAGGAGACAACGGAATCTTCCAAGTGTCCAAACAGTGCACCTCCAAAGATTAAATCAAAAGGCATACCCAAACGAGCACCAAGCTTCCATGTGTCTAGAGCCCCAAAAGTTACATCGGCTGTTAAAAATTCTTCAACTCTCAGAGAAGGTGTCAAGTGTCTTAACGATGCACATTCAAAAGCGGGATCCAGGCTAGAGACTCAAACTTGCACCAGCCCTCCACATAGCAAATGGTCAACAGAGGTCAAAAAGGAGAGTGGGCCCAAAATGACTAAGTATAGAGTGCAGGCGGAAGGCACCACATGTCTTAACGATGCTCCTTCAAAGGTAAAATCCTGAGTGGGTTTTCAAATGAGCATGGGCCTTCCACATGTCTCAAAGTCTAAAAGGGACATATTCGGGGGTTGAATATTCAAATCATTGAGAGAGGCTAGTGGGGGGTGCGAAGTGTCAACACGGTGCTATTTCATAGGTAAAATTTGGGGTGGGTTTCCAAACAAGCGCTAGGCCACCACATGTCCAAGGTCATATTTTGGCCCCGCCAAGCAAAGAGACTCAAGAAAAATACAAAGAAGCCTAAGGAGATCATAGAATCGATGCATGTATATCTGGTGCAATTTCAAAAGTGAAAGGTAGGGGCCAAATCTCAAAGGTGTGCAAGGCTGCCACATGGACCCGGTACGAAAAACTCTTTAAAATATTGCGTGCTCACGATCCAAATATTCAAATGGCCATATATTTTGACTGGAGGCTCATATTTGGGTGGGAGAAGAATTTTTAGAAATATCTCGACACCCTCTATGCCATGGAAACATAAAATATCATTCTTAATAGGCTTTGGTGGGTGAAAAATGGGAAAATGTCTTCCAAGACATTAATACAGAGCCCGATTTCTCCAACTACCAGATCTGATTCAATTTGATCTGTCGGGGAACTAGACATGACAAATTTGGGGTAGATTTGAGAAAGGCATTGATTGATAGTGGTTGAGCTTTCAAAGTAGGATTTAATGCGTATCTCTAGGTGGTTGAATTGGGATTCAAATTTTTCCCTCCTCTCTCTCTAATTCTTCCTATATATTGTAATAGAGGGGCATATTCAAAAGGTTGGTCATTATTTCTCTGCTTCCCCCTCTTTGTTTCTTCCTTAGAGTAGAATGCAATCATCACGATACACTTATTTCATTATCATAATTTTTCTATTTTCACAACTATTCTACTATAATCATTACATTAGCTACGCGCTACACATTTTATTCATCTAATATTTCATCAATCACATTACATTGGTTTTATATATTTTCATCATTCACCATACACATTTTATCTACCATTACTAACATCAACATGCAAATTTATATTCATCACATACACTACAATACACATGTTAGGACAATAACCATAAAATCATACAATATCCATTACAACGCTATAAGCAAAACATTCCAATGTCAACATATATCAAAAATAGGTGTCCATACACATATCATTCATACAATCATCATCCCAAAAACATATTTCATAACTAGGGGGCAAGGCCCCCGCATCATATACAATAATCACTATCAGACCTCATCATCACTATCACTCTCATGTACTATGAGAGCCCTATAACTGGATGCCTCTCCACCAACATGATGCCACATTTTGCGGCCCTGAAACTTCTCCACCTGCCTACTTAGCATAGCAATCTATGTACTCTACTCCAAAACTCGCGTTGAAGGTTTACATACCATGCGAACATGTCCTGGGACAAGGGACCACCACCTACTAACTTTCAAGCATGTCGAGTCTCCTCACGTGCCTCGTCCCTCTCACCTAGTAACACCGTACATGTCACCGCTATTATGGTCACTAGCTCAAAGAGATGGGCATACTCTAATGCACAATCTATGTCAATGTATGGATCGATGTGTCCACTATTAACGACTAATAGGCATCTCCTATGAACACAACATACGACCCCACGTTAGCTAAATACATGTAAAACAACATAGAAAATTCACTAAAACACAATATAAGTGAACACAAATATTGACTCTTTGCCAAAGCTACCACTACGGGGTCAAGGACACCTCCTCTCTCCTCCTCCAGTGGTAACTTCATATCACCTATAAATCTGGGTATAGAAATACCCACTGATGCACTTCCCACCACACTCAATACTCCTTGGTGCATCCCATGTCACCTCTATCCACAAATTCTATCATTGGGTCTATCTCATCCAGCCACGGTGGTATCAAATGCTCTGTTGTGGCCCCTAGCCTAGCACTCCGCCTCCTATGGGCCCCGATAGCTCTCAACCATATGTATGGCTTTGGGGGCACATCCTGTGCCATACCAAACTACCATGATACTCTCTCTACTTGAAAAAGCTCCGCCAAACTTGGAAATTGGTACTCTAACCATATAGTCCTCCAAATGTATCACAACTCTATAGCATCCTCGTTCCATCCCCCATAGTCACGATATGGCCTCCATATAACCAACTCGGGCCCCATCCTATCTATAAGTGCCCTAAAGGTGTCAATATCCATCTTCTTACTGCAAATATCCACCCAACGTCAAGCATATATCTTAGGTCAAGCCCACTCTCCTCGTGGCCCTACAACTGGTCTCAATACAACTATGTGCTCATATTCCCACACATGCATCAGTGTGGTGGCTCATATACCTCCACCATGCTCATCCTGCGTAAACCGATACAAGTCTCTATATAAATCGAATAGCACACATCATGCCCACACATATATTGTCCCATCCTCCTCTATCTACTAACATATGTTATGCATCTTATATAAAATGTTGACACCTCCTACCTCCATGGCTATACATGAAGTAATCACCATTGTAATAAACTTCTATAAATGCGGAACCCTAGATTGTAATATCACATCCAAACTGATATGGGCCTCAATAGGTACTTGAGCCCCTACAAAATATCA
This sequence comes from Taxus wallichiana var. yunnanensis, assembly GCA_018340775.1. Classification (NCBI taxonomy): domain Eukaryota; kingdom Viridiplantae; phylum Streptophyta; class Pinopsida; order Cupressales; family Taxaceae; genus Taxus; species Taxus wallichiana. Next base: position 89,054,264 of record CM031243.1, read on the forward strand.
CCATGCCAAGTGCATCTGTCACTCCATATCCACTACAGCCATCACTCGTACCCTCTCCCCAACAACTGGCAATTGTAATATGCGATATACATCCTCTAGCGTCACTGTCATCTCCCTCGTAGGTAACCAAAAGGTACATGTGTTTGCACACCATCTCTCACACAATGCAGTCAACATGGGCATATTATGGGGCACATCCCCCATCATGCTACTATGTGTCACAAGTGAGGATGGTCCATCACATCCGCTCATCATTCGACATTCCCAGTCAAGTAATGTACTCAAGTGATGGCCATCACATAACTCTCTTGAGTGGATATCCCTCTACACATCACTAACTAACAACAAACACAACATTAGAACACCTTACATATTCAAACACACTTATTCAACATTTTCTTCCATTATCCACTAAATCAACAACTTTTCTACCAGGGCACCCAGATGTAGGACTAGGGTGCCTCGGAGTAGGACACTAGTGCCCGATTCTGGGCACTCGAGTCCTAGGAGCCCCTTGGTGCCATCACCACTCTTGTTTGGGTCCCAAATGCTAAGAAAATCAAAAACCCCAAAATTTCAAAAATTCAACTAAAATGCCTATTACACCCTACATTTTTGCAAAAATAATGCACTTACCAACTTCGCAGTCATACATGATGTTATAGCGGTTGCCATTCTCTCAAATTGATTAGGATGCAATGGTCTCACTTAAAGCATATTTCCTCACTCCGTACACACTCTCACACTCGCATGAAAGACAAATAAAGTGATCAAAGATTGTTTCACTTTACTATTTATAGTCACTTTTCAATACTACCTTTACTATGGTCCCTATTTCGTGCTTATTACCACAACTAATACATCGTTACACCATTTTGCTCATATCTTGAGCATTTTTACTCAATTTACACCTCGTTTACAACATTATTTTTAGAATTCTACCTACCACCATATGGTATGTGTTTAACGTGCATTATATCTCTTCACCGATATCTCATATTCAATACATCCGTGTTTTAACCTCTTGCCTTTACTTTTGGCTTAGAGTTCGTTCTTTTCATCACTCCCTCTTTCGCCGAAAGGGGGGCATATTATTGGGGGTCCCCTATAATCCCCCTTACATTACTATGCATACAAACATCTCAAATCGATGCTTGGTAATTTATACCATGAAAATTTACCATCAATTTCCCCTAATGACCTAATATGGGGGCAACAATCATTTAAATTTTCTGAAACATCATCAAACATTAATTTCTATCAATTCCCCGTAATGACCTAACTTGGGACGAAAAGTGATTATAAAATATTTTTAGATGACATTTCAAAAATTTCTATTAACTCCCTCCCAATGACCTAACCTAGGGACAATTAGTGAAAATCTCTCCATGAGTATCCAATCAAAACAATCAATCAACCAATCAAAATTGATGCATCAAATCAGAAATCATATCGTTGAAATCTAAAAGTGATCTCCCATATGACATAACTTGGGAGTTACATTCACCACTCTTTTCTAGATGACATAACTTGGGAATTTATTCTATATTCTGCACTTACTTCTAGATGACCTAACTTGGAAGCCACCTCTTTCATTGATTTTTCTTCCTAATGACCTAACTTGGAAGCCCTCTTTCATATCATGTTTTCTTCCTAATGACCTAACTTGGAAGCTACCTCTTTTCATATCGCGTTCACTTCTAGATGACCTAACTTGGAAGCCTTTACATTATGGTGACACTCGTGGAGTGGGGGAAAGAGTGCCTTTCCTTTATCACTCCTATATGGGTCAATTGTTTAATCAAAATCATTTGGATCCAAAAATCACAATATTTTGATCTGAGTCCATCTACAGTGGCTAGATCTTGAGGATGTAGTTAAAGATTAGAGAATAACACACTTTTTTCCCTACACTCTTCCTCTAGTGGAAAGACACCCAAATCCTCCGATTATTCCATCCATATACAAGCATTCAGGTTGGGAACTGATCACTCCCTACCCACCTATTCATTATTAAACCACGTTCAAGTCATCCTACATCCTAATCATCATTTTCATTTAGCACACTTCATCGCGACATTTACGCTTTTTCATTACATTACATGGATCAACTTGTTGATCCATTGTTCAAAGACTCTTTTATAGTTCTATCGGCACACTTCTACTACACATTTGCACATTTTTCTATAGCATGGGCTTCTCAACTCTTTCTCAGGTACACATCTCTATCTACTTTATGTTACCAAGCTTTCCACTCACCAACATAAAGTGGGGGAAATGTAGTCACAAAATCACGCACTTACTATTACATTTATATCATCGGGTATGTTATTTTATATATGGATCTTGTGTAATAAAAGTATTCACTAGTGACCCATTCCTTGGTCTTGTTGTTAGTTGGTCAGTCATCATTTTTTTTTTGTCTAGTTCGGTCGTGCCACTTATCTATACGGTTTTAGGCGTCTTTTAGGGAGTCTCAAGCATTGTAATTTTCTTAGTTTTCTTCTCCGGGGGCTATACTAGGGCGCCCCAGGTTCCCTAGTCTATGATTTTAGGCCCCCATGTCTTCTTAATTTGTGGTCCTAATTTTTTTATTTGAGGTCGGTCTTTGTTATTACCCCATGCATTCCCCTAGGTTATAGTCGGCAGTTTTGGGTCACTAGTGTTGAAATTTGAACAAGATATCCCTATATAAACATAGCATACTCACTACATTATGGGTGGACATCTTACTATCAAGGGTAGCTATCTACTAAGGCAAGGGACTGCATTTGGGCATCTTCTACATTTGCATCACACAAGCATATGGGGAAATGGTTGTATTCTTTCTATTCCATCTACCATTTGCATTTTACATCTAGTTATTGCCCCTACTTCTATGGAATTGGCGTTAGGGAATTCTTGGAACAAAATCACACATATAACTACATGGGGTATGAAATGTAGTGCAACACTTAGTCGTAATTCCATTGTTGTGGTAGCTAAGGTTATTCTCGACCTATTCATATGCATTTTTATTTCTTAGGAATTGATGCTTTGAATAAGGTTTTATAGGTGGATCTACACATAGCATTTGTAATGACACAAGCTACATTATTGCAACACCCATGTGATAGGAATGAAGGTATTATAAAGACATTGTGACACTTTGCCAAACTCAAATCTCAAGCATTTATGTAGTCTACAGTGCCGGATCACGGACCAGGGCACCCCAAGTATCCTCCTAGGTGCCTCGGTCAATCAGATACACAACTCTTTTCCTTCCCAAGGCCATTTTTTCATAGCTTTCCCATTGCACACATCAACCTATTACTGTCTAGCACATTTGTGAGGTAAGTTAAATTAAGGTTAGTACCATATCCCTCTTATTTCCATTATTTCAATACATTCAAATAATAAAATAAAATATTTAGTTCTAACATAGCATTTTGTTTCTATTTAGATTAACTCATAAAAATAAGAAGAAAATCCATCCTTCTTCTCTACATATTTTTAGTTAATTGCCTATGAAATCATTAAAGGTTTTGTAGTTTTATTTGACAAGTTTTTGAGATAATTTGACAAGTTGTAGCCCTTAGAGGCTTATAGAAGATCATCTAATGCGAAATTATGCTAGATCCTTGCTTGCATTCTCTTCATAAGCGATTATATGGTTAATATTTTTTTCCTTGCATCAAAATGTTCCATGTAGTGTATTATGGAATATGTCTTAGATTTTGTGTATAGACGTGCATGAAAACATTAAATTTTTCAATACAAAACACATTTTTATTTGCACCAAGCATTTGATCGATATTCTAATGACATTGGCTAATAGTTTTATTTGAATTATTTTGTTTATCAAACCCTTAAGGATATATCAAAACAAAAAATCTACTTCAAATTAAGTACAAAATCAGGAGTGTAATCAATGGTTTAATCTGACTAATTCTAAATTTAATGTTTAACATTTAAGTAGGTAATAGCCCATAACACATCTTAAACATCATGTTTATAAATTGGATCTCACAGAGGATCTCACATCTAACTTCTTTCATATTTTACATGATTAAATGTGGACGTATCATGGAAACAATTCATTTACAATAACTTTTCCATATCAATTTTTGTTCCTAGAAGTATAGCCACTTTTATGTAGATATGCTCTTGAATTCATTAAATGTGAAATTTTACATACATACAATTGTCATCATTCAACTTGTTAATATAAAAATTTGGGTTAACTATTTGTATTTATGAATTCATTACATCAATATAAGTGCATGCATACGAGTGTATGGCCCAAATGTTGTCCAGCAACCTTGAAACTCTAGAGTAATAACAACATACAATTTTGGCCAAGAAATAAAAATTGAATTTAAAGGTGAACTAGTCATCTCATATATAAATGCCCTCTGTTAAACAAAATATAATTTTCCATTCCATAATGGAAACAAGTAAACACTGCACTTTAATAAAATCTGTGTTAATTAAACATTGTCACATTGTCACATTAATGTTGATAATGTTGACTATTAATATATTTTTCTTTTTGGAGCAGGGATAATGTTGATTGTTCTTATCAAGCCAAAATCAAAAAATAAAAAGGTTCTCCTCAATAGGATTTCATACGCTACAACATATATTGAAATTAAAAGTGAGAACAGAACCCACATCATGGACATGATTTTCCAAGAGCTCCAAATCCATCTCATTCATTAACTAGCTATGAACTCCTACACATTGAAAATCCAAATGAAAAAAAGATCAAAACTGTGCAGATTTCAATGAAAAAAGATCATAACTATGCATATTTCATTGAAGAATAAATTTATTTCAAACTTGGGTATGGAAGAAAATGGAGTGGTACGTGATTAGTTCATATTCCACCGTGTAAACAAGAATGTTGGAACTTTTTTCTATGGAAATATTTACAATATCCAACTACTATCTAACCTATAATGACACTCAAATACATCTTATGAATCGTGCTAAACTTCATTATTTATATATCTAACCTAGAATGACACATTTAAGATGCATTATTTCTACCTTTTCACGTTTGGCTGCCCTATTTAGATCCTCATTCCACATTTGTCATTTGTGATTCTTAGGGGGATTTGGAAACAAGGATTTCTCTTGTGACATGGTATGTTGTCTTCTTTGATTCATCAATTCTATGAAGTCCTTTTCTCTACGAAGGGTGTTTCCATGGTCATCTTGCACTTGTTGGAAAGGTTGAGCCATTGGGTGTTGCAACCCAAGTGTATTTGATAATTCCCTACTCTTGACCTTGTTGTAAACATCTTCCATACACTTCTCCAAGAAATATAGTGTCTCATTGTTGTTTTTTGTTGTGAGGAAATTCTCAAATACTTCACAAGATCTCCTTCTACACACTTCTAGTTCATCCTCTATCCCATCAAGCATGATCTATTAATAAAAGACAAACATCATGTTACAAATGCCATCACAAGTAAAATGGAAAATGATTACAAGTGGAATGATGACTTACATTATCATCTATATGTACATCCGTGAGTATCAATATCCATTAAGGCTTTGCATTCATTTGTATTTTCTAGTCCATTTTCCATGCCCTACGTTATTAAAATAAAGGATGTCATATTCTAGCTAATAATGATCAAAGTATAAATGAAACTGCTTGTGACTAGAGTTCTGCCTTACATTATTAGCATCCACAAGCCTCCACTATCCATACCATCATCAGATTCATTTTCATTTTCTGAAACTATGAAAAGCATGTGTATTGAAAACAAATCAACCATTTGAGATTGGGAATTAAAAAAACATGAAGAAAATTGAAGAGTGAAAAAATTATACATTCACATCTAAATTGTTGTTGTCGATGGAGTAGCTAACACCATCCCCTATTTCGTGAATGCCATTGACTCCTCATCTCTCTCGCATCATCCCCACCTTAATTACATGTTTACATGTGTAGGATTGGACTGAAAATGGACAACTACACATTGACATCAGTGGCATTGTGCTATACACCTAATATAAAATGTATCATCTTTTGGATTTACACCCATGCAATATGATTGTCCGTCATGTGAAAGGTGACATGATAGTCTAGAATTTACAAAGCCTTAACCCATGATATATTTTCAATTTTTTCAAATTTAAAGTTCCTGTAAAACCTATTATCTTTTCTCATTTGTAGCCACCAAGTAGTATATGTAAACACTTGTGGTTAGTTGGTGTACTAACCAATCCACCCTTCGATGTGCAATAGTGCAAATTGTACGCAAAAATGGTTTTTAGATGTGAATGATAGGATTATATGGCTACGTTGGTTTCTTTCCCGACATGTTTGAGGGTATGAAAAACACCTGACCACATTGTAACCCTATGGAGCCAATGCTCCTCCCAATATTCAACAAATTTGGGTTACGTGCAATGATACTTCTCTATGAACTTTATGGCCTCCCTATTAGCCATATCTTCATCAATACATGCATAATGTATCCAAGTTCACTGAACATCTCTCACCTCACATCATCTTCTCTTACTTTGGCTATCAAATTCTTCAACCATGCATGTCGTACATGCTAGCTACATAAGTACACCTCACGTCAAATGTTTCCCTGCATAGGACAAGCTAGTAAGACTTTGCAACATAATCATTATAATTGTGTTGTGCATATGCAACATAATCAACACCTACCTTATTTCTTTGATCTCTGCACCCATGTCATCTACCATGAAGGCATTTATTTTCCATTCAATATTTTTCAAGTGTACTCTTTGCCAAAGTAATTGCATCCATTGGGTGATGTCACTAGCACATGAACTAGACATAATTACCCATGCCACGGGAAGCCCTTGGTGTTTGGAATCAAACACCAACAACGTCTATAATTGAAACTGCATGAAAATATATTACAAAATTCAAATTTTATGTTAAATAAATGAAGCATCAACTAGTAGTATTGCTAGTATTCAAATAATACCTTCATTCCATTTTCATTCCAAATGTTGAATCCATGGCCACTAAACTATCATTTCCATATCTCAACAACCAATCCAACTAAAGTGGGAGTTGGATGCCCAATATGAATGGGATTTTCCCATCCTCATCAGTACCTTCATTATTATATTCCTGATAGAAAAACCACTTCTCAGGATTTTCTAGAGTCCACTCCCGAACACTTTCTGCATCATTTGGGTTAAACACATATTAGTGCAGTCCTTAATTCGGTGTTCTCTATTAAATATGTCATCCCTTCTTAGGAAATCATTTTTTTGTTTCACCATTCAACAATGTGATCTTCTCATGCACCATCTCATGGTGCTTAAGGTGGATAGCATCAGAAGACATTCCTAACAAAAGAAACTTATGAATCCACTCATTAAGCTATGGGCTAATAAAAGGGGTGAAAAATTTTTTCCCTTTAAACTATTCATATTCCTGACCATGGAAATGATTTCCTTCACTATCAACATGTTCTACATGATTGTAGGTGAGAAATATTTGATCAGGTCTATTGACCATTCTCTAAGTGCTGAAATGACATTGATAACCACATCTAATATGATTTCATCCAGTCGTCTACCTTTTCCCTTCTTTGATAATAAGGACTTGTCTTGTGGTAAGGCATCAATTTTCCGGTAGTCCTCAGGCCCATATGAACACCAATATCTACACATTAATATGAAACTTATTAGCACATTCACACTAAAACACAAAATAAAAAATCATCCATGTACACAATATTTAAAATGAGAGCCCACGCACATCACATATTCCAAAGTGTTATTGATTCTTGTATTCTTTCAAGAATAGGTGATGGAATTTTTTTCCGATGGGAAATATGAAATTTGGTTTGGTACAACTTTCTATTTGATTCTCCTTTCACGAATTCCTCCACTCTATCAATCTTAATCCACACAACCCACATATCATCTGACTATTGATGTTGGGAAAGTTTTTCCAACGTAAATCATTGCATGTAAATAAACCCTTGGTTGTGTTCTCAATTGGGAGATGAAAAGGGTATCACATGTTTACTCAATTGTTATCTACTCCAAAAACATATCATTCTTAGGGAAAAATTAATCAAATATGGTGTAATGCATCCAATCTATTAATCATAAATTCAATTTAGAGCATATATGAACATCATATAAGGAGGAAAATGCTTTGAAACTATTCGATAAGTTTGGATTTATACATGCATTACTCATAAATTCAATGTAGATACATATGAATGATAATGATGAATTAGTTGTTACTGCTGAATGTAAAGATCATGCACAATAAAACCAACCTCATTAATCATAAATTCAATTTAGAGAAAAAAAATGGACATCTATGTGAAAAAGGCTTTGAAACTGTTATTGTTGTATATGCAAAACTAGACAAGGCAACAAGGTAAAAGTTGATAGTAGGAAAAGCAGGGTTTCATTTTACAGTAGGCAAATCAAGGTAAAAGTTGACAGTATGAAATGTAGCAAGGTATGTGTGAGTATAAAGCTTGAATACAGTTTACAATCTATACAAAGGGTCTTTAAGAAGAAAAACTTAAAGACTAAACTTGTCATTCATTAAGGAATTGTCTTATATGAAATATTGTATGCATAGTTAGAAGAGTATTAGTAAAGTTCAAGGGATTCTATTTATGTTAACCATGCTTTGTAAGGTGAGAAAAGGGTTATCTTGTTTGAGGAATTGTTAAACCAAACACCCATGTTCTCAAGGGTAGAGTGGGAACATTTTTAGGTTGTTCACAGATGAGGTATATCAAACCTAGGGTAAGTTTTGATCATTTTAAAAAATCGGACCTAAGGAAGAACATTAAGCTTTGAAACTGAGTTTAGAGGTTTATATAACCAAATATATTTTCAATGGTTCATTGATATACCCTCACTAATTTTTTGTGAAGGAAGATGTTTTGATAGAGTTGGAAGTGTAAATAACCCATGAAATATTATACTTAGTCTGTGAAGTCCTAAATGGGTAATAAATGAAGTGAATAGAGACTTTAAAACTATCATAGCTAGAAAAAATGATAGTAGGAAAAGTAACTTTATGTGATTATTTGGGATACAAGAGTGGATTGGTTGAGAATATACAAAGGAAGGGGAAATGAAGTTTGGAATTCATAGGGAGTGTTTGAAATAATTGAGCAACATGCAAATGATTGAAAGGGTCAAAGGATTTATTTTGCTTGATTCATTTATAATAGTGACTAGCTAATTGTGAGAAGTTACAAAGTTATAAGAAAGTAAGGTCAACAAAATAAAGGTGCATAAGAGGAATCGGGAGCATAATAAAGTAGGTTTGAAATTATCATTTGGAAAAACTCACCTCAAATAATTTGAATATTTTTAAGCTCAATTCATCGTGTAATTTACATGGAACATGAAAATTGTGGATTAAGCCTTGTTATAGTAAATTGATCTAATGTAAAGGCTAAAAGGGTGATGTAATTTGAAATTATGTAGTAAGCATCAAGATAAATGTGTTGAGAAGCCATTAGGAATTTTGAATAAACTAAATGTTACCAATTTGATGTTTTCTAAACCATTTCACAATGTGTTTTTGGTATTTTAGGGTCTTCGAAATGTTTTCTCTGCATCAAACTAGTACCATAATTTTAAAATACTAAGACTTTACATGATTAAGGAAATTGAGAACCTCAAAAGCTATTTGGAAGGCCTAGATAGCATAGTTTGATGGTCATAGGGAGAGTTTAGAGTGTACAAAGTTTCAGGTCCATATCACATGTGTAGGTATCCAAACCACTAAGCCCTCAATATGCATGATTAAAAAAGTCTTATAACTATATTTTATCCATTTTCTTGGTGAATTCAATTTTTCATGATCTGAGATTGCTAGGGATGAAAGATGAATGCATTTACAGATGTGAGGAGTGGTTTCAAAGTGTATTTCATCCATTTTTCCCTTGTTGTTCCAAAACAGACCCAAAAGTAGGCCTAATTTGACTCTAGACGCCCTAAATTTTCATATTCTCTACAAAACAATCTATACCTCATTGTCACATATGTTCAACAAGGCCTAAATCCTATTCATGTTGAAAGAAATAGTTATCCATTAATAATGTAATGTGATTATAAATTTAATTTTCCTTCATGTCAATTGACAATCTATGATGGTACATTGTATCCTCTTATAATCATGAATACAACAAACAATATACCCATTGAATTCATTGTTTGTATTTGCATTGATTCTATGAGAAACATTAGTAGGTAAAAGCCAAGATACATAGAAAGGATAATGATGGATTAATTATTAGTCCTAACATTATAAAGATATTAATTGTATAAAATATATCTATAAAAAGTGGGAATACATTTTCCAATGCATTGTCTTCCACTTGTACACAAAATATATGGACTCATGGTAGGTGAAAAAGGTCGGTGCAGGCATCCCACTACAATCGTTGTCACACTCATCAGAGTCACGATGAGTTGCTTTCCACTCATCATACCTCCAATTTTCAAGTTCTTCTAGTTGGTAGTCAACATCATCCCACCATGCAAGAACATTTTTAGAAAAACCAAGCCATCTACCATCTGGAGGTGGGTGTACAACCAAGGTAAATTGATGGTACATTCCAAGGTAATCTCTCCATGGAATTGTAGGAGATTTTCTTTGATCCATCTTCTTATAACCTCATCTATACATGTGAGATGTGAATCCATGATAAGGAGCACTACCATCCTAGATGTAACAATCATGTTTGTTGCTTCCATGTTTCTTCATGACCATTGGCCCCAAAAATTTGCAATGTTAACCATTTTTTTGCTCTATTAGGTCCAATTGTGAAGGGTGGTGAGAAACCCTGTAAATTCTATCAGTGTAATGCTCGCATTGTGCAGCTCATCGGCTTCCATGGTTGGGATGTGGCATAATAGTGACCACATTTATTGTTTCCAAGCATCCATCTACAAAACATTAAAATAATATTGCATACAAAAAACATATTCATAATATATCTTGATGCAAATGGTTTTTTTCTTCAACGAGACCCGCTGGAAATTAAAAAAAATAGGAATGTGAAGAAATGGACATCTATGAACAACATAGATGTAACCTATAAATTTTTTAAAGAATTGTTTATACAAATTCTTGATATTGAATCCCCACAATGTAATTACTAATACAAATTACTGATACAAATTAATGACACTAATTATTGATCCAAATTCATAGATGTACACAAAGTAATATAAAACAAAATGGGTTTTAAATCATATTTTACCCACATTGGTGATAGTGATAGTGATAGTGCTAGAATGAATGGAATAAACTATTTTGAAGTCTTGGTATTAAACTCCTTTGTTCTCCATGCTAGGTGTAGTAAAATAATAGGATTTAAAAAACATTTAAACTCCTCCTATGTTTTGCATTGGGTGCAGTAAAAGACAAGGATTACACAAAAAAATTGAATCCCTCATCTTTTCTCTTATTGGTTGCACAGGATTAGGTAATATTTTATAGAGTCATGCATAATATTGTTAAACTTTAATTTATTTAATTTAGTTTATATTTTATGGAGTAAGGCGGGGCGGGAAGAATATTGTTAAACTTTAATTTCTTTTCACTTTGAAAATTCCCTCCTCCAGCATGGAAAATTTGAATCTTTCCAAATCTGACGTGGTTAAAAGGTCTGAGGACATTGAGGGCCGCAGATGTCTCAATTAACAAGTGTAACTAAAATTTTAAATGGAAAAACAAAAGATATGTTAAGTGTAAGTCAAATGAGGTTGGAAAATGTGACATCATGCATGTTTATGGGTGCTAGATAAGTTGCTCCATTTCCCATTGTGTCATTTTCACATTTTGTGTCCATTATAATTTATCTTGGGCACGGTCACAATTGTGACTATTCGGAGATTTTATATGATCTTTTCTAGTTTTGTTTTCCTTCGATCCCTCATTATGTTCTACTTATTATATACAAGCTATTTTCTTAAAATTTTCAACTATTCTATAACTTTTTGGTATTTTCTATCAAACCCATCATCTTATCAATTATGCAATCTATGTTCAATCATATTTTTCTATTGTGATTGTTATGTGATTCTTGCACATCATTGTTAACTTCTTTTCTCATATTCATTTTCTTCCATCTATTCTTCACACTATTGTGACTATTCAACAACTTTCCCATGAAAATCTTGGCTCTTTCCATCTTCATAAATTATTTGTTCTACGTTTAGTCTCGTCTATCTAAGGTCAACAACTAGTAATTTTGACATAATTATTAATTACATTTACATGGTTGATACATGATCACGCTCTTACGATTCACCCTATCCTCTGCATAACATGGATCATTCTTGGACTCCCATGAGGACATTTTTGACCAAAGGATTGTTGGAGAAACTAGTATTTTCTAAAAAAAGACTAAAAATCCTCCTTCCCATAGTTCACATCCTCATGAAGACACATTAGATCATAACCCAAAAATCTCTTGTTGAGTTTCTAAGATGACATTACAAGTTAGCCACCTATAATCTTAAAATTTATCCTATAGAATACTATCCTTTCAAATATGTTCTTGAGTTACTCAGCACTTCTATCATTTCCACCAACCTTTCACCATCTACAATCATCCAAACTCACCCAATTTCTTCAACAAAAATTTCCATACCGTTTAAAATTCATTCAAACATAAAAAAGCATTCCACATACCAGACATACATTGGGTCTTCCATACATAAATCAAATCCATATTCATCATTGTTTTCTCCTTCATATCCCCCATTTTCCCATATGTACACTCATATACCACTAAACCATTTCATGCATCCATTTACTCAACCCCTTCACTCTTATACTTTCTAATGCATGCCTAATGTTAAGCAAGATTTATTTAATCAAGTCTATAACCTTGAGTTACAAAATCAAGGAGTGAGAAATCACATACTTACATATAGTCAACTTTGCAATAAACCTATTCATCCAATGGTTTCCATGTAACAATATCCTCCACACTTTAACATGTAAAAATTTTATAATTTTAAAGGAAAAGAGGATCCTCATAATCACCTCTTCATGTTCAAGTATGTGTGTTACTTGATTAGTCATGATGATGCTCTTTTGTTGTATACCTTCCCACTATCATTAGTGGTTGCTCTTGGGGGAGCAAGTCTACGTTGGTAATGGTGTAGGTGGGGGTAGTCTTGTAGATCGGGGGTTGTGGTTGTGTATGGTGTTGGTGGATGTATTATAGGTTATTTTTTTGGATGTGGTGTGTATGGGTTAGGTAGGGGAAGGATGCATCATAATCAGAAGGCTCAATTACATTGGGGTTTAGAATGGTTATCAATGTTTTTTCCATTGGTGTAAGAATCAGGTGTACGTTGATGGTTGTTCCTATGGTTTTTGTAAGGATTGGGAAATATTAGTTTTTAGAAAATGGTATGGTAATGTTTTCCCCATGTAGTTTAGTATAAGGAAATTATGACCCCTTGATTATTATAGTCAGTTAGGATGAAAAATTGCAACAAGTGTGTTTGTTTACCATGGCCATGAGGTGTAACAATTTGTTTATATATTTTTGCCTTAAAATTTGTTGGTAGGTATATGTGAAGGCTTGTGGGCTTGTAAATTAGTGGTGGTTGTTTTTTTAGGGGGTGGGGTTATAGTTTTGTGTACATATTTGTTCCCCAAGGATTTGCATGGTGTGCTCGCTTTGAAATCCTGAGTGTTGCACTACTTATTGTGCTTGTTTTTTTCCCTCTATAACCAAAGTGTTTTGTAAATTTGATCTTTTTCTACAGGTGGGGCTCCTTTGTAGTGGGCCCCTAGCATTTCAAAATTAGTTGTTGTATGTGGTTGTGGTCATTGTTAATGGGTCTTGCTATGGTGTTGAAATTGGTTGCCATGTTTATAGTGCCTGCATGGGGATGGAAAGAATTTTTATATAAGAGGCATATGGTGGTGGGAGGAAATACGATAGTTTGAGTTGATAGATGTGTTTGGGTTTCTGTAGTGTTTTTTCCTTTGTAAAAATGAAATGTGAAACGTATATCATACATTGAATATGGAATAGTTTTTTTATGTCTAATATATAATGTTGCATGTTGTCATTTGCATTTGTATGTTTATTTGAATCTCAAATGCGTAGTACTAATTAAGAGCATGGTTAGATGTACTGTTTACCATAGACATCAGTTGTATCGATTTGTATATATATTTTCTCGCTTAAAAGCTTTTGGTATGTACATGTGAAGGCTTGGAGGCTTCTACATTGGTTGTTGTTGGTTTGTTAGGGGGTGGGGTTATAGTATTGTGTATAGAATCATTCCCTAAGGATTTGGATGGTATCCTCGCTTGCAAAGACCGCTTATTACAGTTCATATTGGGCTTGTTCTAATTTCTTTGTATAACTTGACATATTGTATCTGGATCTACGGTTGTTTCTCCTTCATAGTGAACATGTATGCATTACGATAAAAGGTGTTAGATGTGGATAGTCATTGGTAAGACATACTACTATGGTGTTGAAATTACTCGCCATCTTTACGGTTCCTACATGGGGATGGAAATAATTTATATGTTAGAGGCGTGCGGTGTTGGGAGAAAAGGTGTTAGTTTTTATGTTTAATGGTGGCATGGTTGGGTGATGTAGGTTGAGTGATGTATGTGTAAGATTTTGTAAAGTGTTTAAACATGTAACAATGATATATTTCGATGGATCGGGTAAAATTGAGTGTACGAGTGGAACATTTGGCAAGTAGGTTTCATGTTTTTGGTGTTCCTATAAATTGGTTTTGTTAAACTATTAAGAGGCATGCATGATTTTTAAAAGCACTAATGATATAAAGAAGGGCTACGTTGTTTTTTGTAACTCTATATGGGTGGCATGTATAATAGAGTGGTCGTAGGTGAACTTAAGAGGGTTTGAGATGTGTAATGTACGCAAACTGATTTTGCTATTTGAGTCCGTTGTATACATATTATGCGGGTAATGTGTACAACTAAAATAGTTGTAGAAGCTTACAAAAGGGGCATGTGCATTTTTTTCCCTTCCAAGTAGACTGGAAATGAAAAGATGTATGTGCATACAATGTTTAGAAAAAGGGTAAGCTTAAGAAAGCTATTTGTGAGGGCTGCTATTTTTTTTTTTCACAAGTGTAGGTATATTTATATGTTACAAAATTGGTGTTATACATAGGTGAAATGTTGTGGAGATGTACATTATATGTAGGTGTTTAATTATGGGGTGGTTGCATGGTATTCCACATAGTATTTATCTTTGAGGATTGTTTGGGGTTCATCCACTACAATTACTTCCTGGTGTAGCATCTATTGTTCATGTTCTAATATTTTTTGAGTGAGTAGAATTGTGAATTTGTATCTTCGAGCACAAGGGTGGGAGTTTTGGAATGGTCCACTATACATGAGCAGATTGTAAGTGGTGTATGTAAGTGTTATAATTGTAAATGTGTGTAACAAGGTTATAGAAGTTGTCTTCATGTAGAGAGTATGTGTGGAAGATATGTACAAAAGTGTAAGGTATGAAAACACATTGTTATAGCATGCCAACGTGTACAACACATTGTTAGAACTACACACACAAAGATGCATATACACATACATATACAAATATGTAAAAACTAGTGTTTTATTCATTATGTTTTCTATTTACATAACAACCACTATTTAAACTATGTACATTTTTATAGATTCATGGTATTGGGCATATACATGTATGTGTTATGGCTGTTGTAGTATGTTATTACGAGGATTCCAAAAATGTGGTTAACATTTGAGCATAGCTTGCATCTTGTTCATGTGTAGTGGAGTTGTGTACGGTACACAATGTTTTCTCTTTACCATTGTAAGCACCCATGGAAATGGAAATGATGAGTTTGAACCTATGGAAGGGAACATGTTTGATAATGTCCCACACACCATTAGTATTTGTTTCTAGTTGTGTAAGAGCAGCTGTAGGAAGGCCTACAAGAGATTTGTTTTCATCATCTAAGGTTGGGACTCATGGCCCATATAGTGCTAGTTGGGTCCTCTAACATCAGGTGTAGTACATATTTATATTCACATGAGGTAGAATCCAAGTTACATTTTAAGAAATGCCAAGAATCATCCGTAGCTATAACCAATTTTTATGGAATTGTTTACCATTAACCATCGAGATCAAGCGAGCAGAAAAAAATTCTTCATATTGATATGTATAATGGTGAAAAAAATTGTGACCTATTGGAATGGGTTTTGTAAAGTGGGGGTTTGCATGTCCATGGTCATTTTGTCACCGGTATTTATGCACTTAGTGTAAGTGAAGCAACTTTCATGGCTATGGTACTTACCCAAATATGAAGGGATTCTACTTCCTTTGTCGGAGGTGCTAGGAAAATTTGTGTAGTAGCCCTCACGGTTAAGCTTCTTTGTTTGAATGAGGTAACCTTGGATTTCTTAATAGCTAATATTGGTATATGTATGCCACATGCAGTAGCCAAAAATTGTACCATGTGTGTGGTCTCAGCACATAAGCCTCCCCATAAGGTTACAAACTGCGGTATATCATGTTTGGTCTTTAATGGCAATGGTACAACATTTTTTACAACCTTCATCTTTTTGAGTAATGGAAAAAATGGTGGATGTAGAGGTTACAACACCAATAACATCAACTATAGACCCAAGTGGTAGGGATTGGAGTGCACCTATAGTGGAGAAATGAAAATGGTGGAGGGGTATTTCTGTTATAGGTTGTAGGCACAACTGGAGAATAGATTCCATATTCAAAATGAGCTCCAGGGACTGTTGGTGACTTTATATTTTGGTTTGACATATTTTAAGGTAGTTTTGACATGGTTTAAACCTTTCCTACCTAGACTATGTCGTTGTAATAAGCGATCGCATTTCCCTCTAATACATTGAAATTCAAAACATTACCTCGCATTTTCATTGACATAGGTGTGTGTTGATCCTTTACAAGGTAATCTTCCCTCAAGTACCCAATTCATATTATATGGATGTAATTTTTAATGGGTGTTGTGGAGGCGACTGCAAGGCCTTGGTGGGTATTTCCATTTCTGTGAGTATACAACAATGGATGCAATGTAAGTAAGAAGTACTTATAGTAATATGGTATGTAGCAAAGACAGGTTGTATAGGTTGGGGTTGATTTTCGAGATACAAATAAAGATGTAAACTACATGGCAACAATAAGCAAATGATACAGATTTAATGACATTATTGATATGAAATAGGTGTTGTACAAAACCCGGCTAGGTATAGGTAAGAGCGGTCAAGTACCTACATAAGTACAAAATTAAGTTGGGTTGTCCCTTACGCTAAGCCCAATGTATAATAGTGTAAGTACAAAGGAGGAGATGCTAAAATGACAGTACTTTACAATCACACGGTAAGGAAAAAACTCAATAATGCCTAATTTTAATGTTCTGCTTGATTATTTGAGCTAATCCAAAAAAAAAAAAAAAAATAGATATTAAAGTGAACTTACCCATAATAGTAACTTTGGCCTAATTATATAAATCTTCTTTTTTAAATAAATGTAACTCTATAGTTTAAAAAATTAAAGCCAAGTTTGAAAGATATAAACTAAAACAAAGATTCTAAATAAAAAAACATAGCACTGGGTTTACAAGGAAATTTTTTTTTTTAAGCGTTAATGCAATCAATGCATATGCCAAGTGGTCGGTGGGAATGGTTCTCGGTGGGTGTCTATGGGCACAACACCACAAGAAAATTGAGGTGTAACTCATCTAAAAGAAGTGGTTTAAACAGGACTAGAGAGACCATGAGCAAGATATACATTGTCTCATAACTTTTGCAAGGATTCCACACTTGTAAATTGGTGAAAATGGGAAAAATTTCAGTTCATCGAGTAATAATTTGTTTAATCCATATTGAGACATGAAATAGTATTGGACTCTTGACACAAACTTTTCACCACTAAAAATAATGGTGACAGAGATTCCTAGGAATGCAAGCAAAAACTAAATGTATTTCCATGTTTATTTCCCTGATGTAGTGATTTGTTCATCTAGTTGGGGAAGTAGGCGAGTGCCTCAATAATGGAAGATAGCGATTGACGATCGACTCTAACCTCAACTCGACCGCAATGATGATTCCACCATAGCCATTTCAATTGTTTGCGAAGAGTTTTGGAAGAGCACAAATGTTGACCTCACAACAAAATAATAGATAGTATAGACATACATCGTGTACTAACACTACAAAAATTGTATTAATAAAAATAATAGCTTGTAAACTTTAGAGGTGCCAAATGAAGAGGTATATGTGAATGCCTTGCCTTGTATACTTACTTATATGTTGTTTCTGAGTGAAAGGTTTACGAATTTATTTTTTTGTTATACACAAAAAGACTAGAATATCGAAACTTGCAAGTTCCTACTCACTTGGGAGAAGGTTGTGTCGTCATCACAACATTGAATCTCTTGACCTAATTGGATTTTTTTGGATTCTAGTGTGTACGGATCAAATCTACACCCTTAATCTGTTCCATTTTAATTGAGTGAAACTAGTTGGGAAATGGATAACATGTCATAAAAACATACCTAGACATTACTGATTACTGCTGGAAAATACTTCAATAAACCAATTGTTGGAAATGTAGTAAATTCATGATCAATCAAAAAATCACAGAAAGTATTTGCAATCAGTGAAAGAAAAATTCATACAAGACTAACCTTGGCCAAGATCGGGACGGTGGCGGGAGAGCGGTGTGGAAAATGACAAACTAAGCTGTTGTAACTGCTCAAGCCGTTAGACCTCGTCAACGTGCCTAAGGTGCTTATGTGAGTGGTATCCATGCCTCTGGTGTAATTATGTGTCCAAGCCTTAGATTGGTACACTAACTTGCAATAACATAGTGTTCGTATCATTTGAGAAACTATATGAATTATTCTTTGATCGAGTTTTTGGTCAATGTTCACAAAAGAACTGCACTATTTGATTTGTATAACTTAAAATGATTTGATGATGAACCCATCAATGATTATGTGTCACACTAGAGATAATTTTTCCATGAAATTACCTTCCCAATTTCTCAACTATAATTGACACAATTATTTTCCAAAGCTTGTTCTAACCATATCTCTCACACCTTACAAATCCAATTATTACGGTCTTTTGAGGAAGCCATAATAATGGTGAAACAAATAGAGGATGTTAAAATTAGTGGTGGTGATGTAAAACTCTACAAGAATTATTTCTTCAAGTTTTAAAAAAATACTCCATGTTGGTGCTCGAATTAATCTCGCCCCTTTTGTTTGAAATTTGCCTTCGACGTTTGTTGTGTTTTCTGTCTTCCCATGAGGGGTGTGAGTTCGAAAGGTTACAATCATTGATTTAATTCTTTTGATTCTCCTATGTGTTGATTGTTTTCCTCTTTTTGTCGAGGATCATGTTTGGATATGTATTATTTTTGAAAACCCTTGCAAAAAAACCAATCATGAATCGGGTCTAAAAATCAGGAAAATTACCTGTGTGAAGTGTTCCTTGATCATGTCAATAATTTTGTATTTTGTTCCACCGCCCATTGGTACATGGCACTTTCACGGTATGGTGGGTTTAAGTTATAAAATTATAAATTTATATAACATTCACAATATGCAAATTAGGTCCCACGGCCCAAAGAATATTCCTCTGAATATTTGCAATCAGAAAGTGTACAAATAGATTTTTAATCGCCTCGAAGGTGTACACTTGTCACAAGTAGGATGGATGCAGGGAATCGAGGCATGGTTATATTTTCACACACCAAGGTAATAAAGTATAAAAGTTCAAAGAAGCTCCTGAAGCCCGCAAAAGACATGTGGATCTTTCTTATGCAAGGAGTGGGAAAGTGGGTCATCGAAGAAAATTGATATTTTTGGTTTGATTTGAAAAGGGAACAAAGTTTCAGAAAGGGCCCGCATTCTCGCTATCTTTTAAATACGACCATGTATCAAGCTCAAGATGAAATTCAAAGGTAGATAGTCGGGTCAAATGACTAAAAGTGTATGTGTTTTAAAACACGGAAAAAATGCAAAGAATCTCCCTGAGCCCACATTGGCATAAGACTTTTCCACATGGATGGCTCACTTTTAAAATTTGGAAAAGTAGAATGAACGGCCATGATGCAACACATTAATTTATGCCACCATTAATGCATTTTACACAAATCAAGGATGATTTTTAAATTTTTCAAATGCCTTGATCCTTTTGTTATCGATTTTCGAGATTTGTTACCATTGTTAGTGATTTTCATTAAGGAATATCATGAATTTGACCGTGGAGCTCAAATTGGGAACTAGAAGATCAAAAGGATTTCAAATTGAGGTTGAATTTCTCAAACATTCATGGGAAAATCGGTAAGAACTAAGGAACTCCTGTTTTTTTCTTTTATTGGCAAGAAAATTTGAAGTAAAGTTAGGGTTTTTAAAGATGAAAACCATGTCATCTTCGTTCTTGGTTGCATCTAGAATCACAAGTGATTTAGATAAAATTACAGACACAGACTTAATGAATGTCGACTTAAATATTTTCTTCAGAGATTGAGTAGCCCTAATAAGAGTGAGTCTATGAAAGCAATTCAATATAGTTGCATTCCACCATCAGTTCATTGCCCAGAATTGGTATGGCATTATGCTATGAACTATGACCCAGAAAAAAGGGAAGTGTTAGATAGAAGTGGTGATGTAGTGTTGACATGAACTCACGTAGATATTAGGATAATGCTCAAGTTACCTATAATAAAAATCCAATAACCTTGGGTATCAAGTTAGCCTTACGAGATTATGAGGAAAAGAAAAAGATTATGCTAAGCTCATAAATACAAAATGGCTCCTAGTAGAGAAAAAGGCAACAACTCAAATCCCTAAAATCTTTTGGTTAGGGCATAATTTGTTAAAGAAGTGAGGATGTTATTGTATTGTTAAGTTGAATGGCTAGATTGGAGACTACAAATGAGTTCAAGGAATGGATGTGCACCTACATGTGGATAATTTTGGAAAGGAAGGGGAGCATTTGTTGGGCTAATTTTATTGTGGAAGCACTTCATAGCCACATGGTTACCTTGGTAGAAAAAATAGAGATGGGTGATACCTCAGAGTTGGAATTTTACATGATGACCTACCTGATTTACAATGTTGTAGGACATAGACATTTCCCTGGCCTTTTTCCACATGTTGATTTTAAACAATGCCAAATGCATGATATTTTTCCCCAGTTGCAGTTGGTTAATTGGAGTGGGAATGTAAGATTGGTCAATGACGCCTTCTTTACACCAATTATATGTCTTTTCAAACCAGAATGGGGGTAGTATAGGATTTCTAATCGGAGCTAGGCAAGTGATTATGGAATATGGGTGTTATTTCATTCAGTACAAGAAATTCACATATATAAGAGTTAGTGGTTTTGAAGGTAAGCCTTGTAAGTTTCCCTAGATACTTAGATGATAAAATGGATTTGTGTGAATTTGGTGAGCAATTAACACCGGTTCACAAATTGATTTTTGGGAAACATAAGACAAATATTAAGTTCCCCATCAGAATTGGAAGGTACTCATGCCCTTAAATTATAAAGGCCAAATTAATTGAAGATGAATTGAAAAGGTTTGAGATGGAAAAGTTTGAGGCAAGAGCTAACTATGATATCAGGTGGGTGTTCAATAATATTGCAAACACTTTTGAACATGAGCCTCATTTTGAGGACTATTGGATGAATTGTAGAGATGAGGAAGAGGTCAGGACTGAGATATTTCTCTAGAATGACCCTTACACAAATCATAGACTTCAAGATTGCAATTATCATATATCTTATATTGGATGTATATGGTGACTTATGGTTATCATAACTTCTTATCATTATGTATCTCTTTCATATATGTTATATTTTCATTAGTGGGTTGCCCTTGGTATTGGCCATAGCATAGGAATAGTATATATAGGGATTAGTAGGTACTAGTTGATCATCATATTTATCATTTGAATCTTATTGTCTAGTGTGGAGGTTGCCCCTTGAAGTGGCTAAGCTATTCTTCTTGCAAATTGAGATAATTTATACGAAATATTGTGTTCATTGGTGTTATATTGCTACCGATAATCATATTTATACAAGTAATTACATTACAAGTGGTATCATAGCTTGAACTCGGGCAAAGACCTTTGCGTCAAACCCTAATTGTGAAGGTTCGTCCATATCTAAAAATAAGTAGTAAATATTTCTATGGTGTGGAAATAAATCAGTCAAGTAATATTCTCTCCAAATTTTAAGAATTTTTGACTTGTTTTATGTTTTTCATAATTCAGCTACCTAGGGTGCAATTTGTGGAATTTTTCAAAGTTATTTACATTTCCAGAAAGAAGATTAAAAATTAGTTTGAGTTAGTTCTTTGAGTTTTATAAAATTTGGCTGAATTCTATTGAAATCCCAAACCTTAAATTTTGACCTTGATCCTTAAATCTTACCATTTTGGGGTATCATGGTTGGGCCTTCAAAAGGAGGTAAAAATAATCCCATCACTCTGGGTAAAACACCGATAAGGATTAGATGATATTTTAGGAGTTAGAGTCATAAGGGTATCTCTGAGTCCTCGGGGTTAGGGTTTACTTCAACTGACCATAAGGTCAGCTATCTTGAGTTAGAGTTGCGAAACCTCGAGGGTAGAGTGGCAAACAAAGAAGATGTAGAAAATATTGGACAACGATTAGAGGATTTCATTCACAAATTTAGTTACAATATCATGGGTCATCATATCCTCCTAATCAGCCACAACTCAATCATACTCATATTAACCAGGGTGGATCTTTAGGTCAAAGTAATAGACAAACTAGCCAAGGTGGATCTGCAAACATGACCAATCCAAATACAAACACTCTACAAGCCCGTAACATGATTCCAAAAGTGGAAATGCGTAAGTTTGATGGAAAGGATCCACTCATTTGGATTAACCAAATGGATAATTTCTTTTATCTTCACAGATTCCATCAAGATAAAAGGTTATCATGGCATCGTTGTATCTTGAACCTAACCAATTAATTTCGTATCGATGGTTATGTGCTCAAAGGAAAAAGAGTGGCCTCAATGTTACATGGATGGTATTCACCAAAGAGTTGCAATTGCACTGTAGTTCTAGTGTGTCAGAAAATTATCTCAGTCAATTATCAAAGCTCAGACAAATAGGAACAGTCAAATATTACATCCATTAATTCCAAAACCTTTCCTTACGGGTGGAAAATATTCCTGAAGATAATTTTAATGACTTATTTCTTGGGGGTCTTAAAGAAAAAATTGAGACTAAGGTGTGTATGTTTAATCCTCATAAGGTTTCAGACTCTATGATCATGGCACGTAGGGAAGAGGAAAATTTTCTTTCCAGTAGGAAACAAACTATCAGTAATATCAGAGATCGTAGCACCCTTCCACCATCATTCCCTTGCGCCAGTAAGACTGACACCTCAAAAAATTGAAGAAAAGAGAGCCAAAGGGTTATGTTTTAATTGTGACAACAAATTTGGACCAAGACATAAGTGTGTTGAAAAGAATTTGTTCTACATTGAGGGACCTACTAAAGAAGAAGAAAATGAAGAAGATGAAGAGGTAGAGCCAGAGGAGGAATTAGGAGATCCCCAGCCAACAATATCATGCCATGCAATTTCTGGTATTAGCACTCCCCAAACTCTCAAAGTAGTTGGATTCTTAAAAAAATAGAGGGTAACAGTGTTGATTGATTCGGGAAGTACTCACAATTTCATCAATCATAAGTTGGTAGTACGCTTGAACTGATTTGTTTATCCAGCTCCAGAATGTCAAGTCATGATCGTTAATGGGAAAACTATTAGTTGTTCAGGAAAATTCCATAACATTAATCTCGCCATGGGAGATTACTTGCTAACTAGCAATATGTATGCCATTTCCATGGGAGGAGCAAACATTGTGTTAGGAGTTCAATGGCTTACCACCTTGGGAACCATTGAAATGAATTTCCAAGAGTTGTTCATGCAATTTCAGTTAGAAGGGAGGAATTTTAAACTAAAAGGACTAAGAGCAAAGTCCCCATAAATGGTAAGTTCTCATCAGATGCAAAAATTTCTTAGAAAGGGTGCAAAAGGGTTTGTGGCACAACTATTTTCATTAGAAGCACATCATTCCAATACATTTATACCCATAGATATGTAAGCAATTATAGATGAGCACTCAGTGGTGTTTGGAGAAATGCCCAAGGGCCTTCCTCCGAAAAGAGACCATGACCATGCCATCCAGCTAGTACCAAGGATTCAACCACCTAACATCAAACCTTATAGGTACCGCTATATGCAAAAGAGTGAGATTGAGAAGATAGTTCAAGAGATGTTAGAAGTAGGACTTATTCATCATAGTCAAAGTGCTTACTCTTCTCCTGTAGTGATGGTATGGAAAAAGATGACAATTGGCGCATGTGTCCAGATTACAGGGAACTCAATAAGTACACAGTTAAAGATAAGTTTCCTATTCCTGTAATTGATGATTTGCTAGATGAGTTACATGGTGATGTTTACTTTACAAAACTTTATCTTCATTCTAGATATCATCATATTAGAATCAGGGATGAAGATATTCATAAAACAGCCTTCAGGACACATGAAGGACACTATGAGTTCTTGGTAATGCCTTTTGGACTAACAAATGCACCCTCTACATTTCAAATCTTGATGAATTCCATCTTTAAGACGTTTCTTCGAAAGTTTGTTTTAGTGTTCTTTTATAATATATTAATCTATAGCAAAACATGGGAGGAACACCTACATCATGTAAATAAGGTGTTGGAAACTCTTGAACAACATCAACTTTATGCAAAGCCTTCTAAGTTTTCTTTTGGTGTAAAGGAGGTTGAATATCTGGGTCATATTGTCTCTTATGAAGGTGTTAAAGTGGATCCTAACAAGATAAAATCCATGCTTGAATGGAAGGTTCCCAAAACCCTAAAAAATCTCCGAGGATTTTTGGGGCTTACAGGTTATTATCGTAGATTTGTAAGGAATTATGGCAGCATTGCAGCACCACTCATAGCTTTATTGAAGGACTCTTTCCATTGGAATGAGAAAGCTACTATGGCCTTTGAGAAGTTGAAGGAGGCCATGTGCACCACTCCAGTTCTAGCCACCCTAGATTTTTCAAAAACATTCATTGTTGAATGTGATGCTTCAGGGTATGGTATGGGGGCAGTACTCATGTAAGAAGGGCAACCCATTGCCTTCGAGAGCCACCAATTCAAAGGTAAGAATATCTCTAAACTAGTTTATGAGAAATAAATGTTAGCAATACTTCATGCAGTGAAGCAATGGAGACCATATCTAATGGGACAACATTTCAAAGTAAAGACAGATCATGATAGTCTGAAATACTTCTTAGAGCAATGTTTATCATCAGAAGAACAATAGAAATGGGTCTCAAAAATTTTGGGGTATGATTTTGAGATAATATACAAGAAAGGGAAAGAGAATGTAGTTGTTGATGCTTTATCTCGGAAGTATGAATCTACCCACGCATTGTTGTGTACCATATCTATATTACAGGAGGATTGGATAGAGGATGCAAGGTCTAAATGGAAAAATGACCCAGTACACAAAATCTCATTTAGAATCTCCAACAAGATCCAAGCATGTTAGAAAAATTTGTATGGAAAGGAGATGCTTTATGGTATAAAGATATATTAAATCTATGTAAGAATTCAATCCTTAAAAATAGGGTTCTATCTAAGCTCCATGCTTCTCCAGTAGAGGCTTATTCTAGCTTCTTAAAGACTTATCATCAAATCAAGCAAGATTTTTTATGGGAAAGGCTAAAAGGAGATGTCCAAAATTTTGTGGCAGAATGCATGGTTTGTCAGCAAAATAAGGGTGAAACAATTAAGTCCCTAGGCCTTTTACAACCTCTATCTATTCCTAGCCAGAGGTGGGAAGAGGTGTCCATGGACTTCATCACAGGATTGCCTAAATCATAAGGTAAAAATTTAATCATGGTGGTGGTGGACAGACTCACCAAATATGTCCATTTTTGTGCTTTATCACATCCATTTGTTGTGAGTACAGTAGCAACGACCTTCAGGATACAATTCAGAAGCTACATGGGACACCAAAGATTATAGTAAGTGATCAAGACCCTATCTTTACTAGTAATTTTTGGACTGACTTGTTGTCATGCTTGGGCACACAACTAGCTCGTAGTTCCTCTTATCATCCCCAGTCTGATGGGAAAATAGAGGTGGTAAACAAATGCTTGGAGGGATATCTTCATTGTTTTACATCGATAAGCAAGCGAGATGGGTCTGTTGGTGCCCATTTTGATCCTCTATTATAGTGCCATTTATTTCCTTTGGTTTGCATTCTCTAAAATGTTTTCTTGAAATTGGAGATCTCGCAAACTTTTTCCTCCAGATTGGATGCTTTGAAAAGCTCATAAACTTATTATTTTGCCCCAATTCAAAAGAAATATACATGTATGCCCTGTTTTGTGCCCTAGTTTTCCAAATCCACGGTCCTCTATCATTTTGGAGCTCAAATTTGTTCATTTTATGCTTATTTTCCCTCAAAAATCTATCCCCATGGTCAAAAATTGCCTTGAATCATTTCCCATTTGTTTTTGACCAAAAAATCCTTCACCCACGAAGAAAAAATCAAATTTGGGCATCTCTGGAAAATTCTTGTATTTTTGACGATCATACGGGCATACTTTTCCCATCAAATTTTATCTCAAATGTCGTCTCCTACGTGGCCATTTCTAGTTGGACAAGGTTCGGCAATTTTGTTCTAAAACCTTAACATTTTTTTGTGTTTTAGCAAAAAATCAAATTTTCCCCTACCAACTCCACAAGTCCCAGAGGAGGACACGTGTCATGTTCTCATTCAAAGGCGGGATGGAAGGATAGCGGGGGACTTAGAAAATTTTTGCCTTTTTGGTGAAAAGGGAGAAAGGTTGAGGAAAGGGCCATGGGTCCGCAATGGAGCAAAGGAGACACGTGGTGGATTCAGAGCACAGAGCGGGTCGGTGGGCCGTCGGAGACAAAAGGAAATTTTTCCCTTTTTCACAAAATGAGTCAGAGTGAGAATTTGAAGCGTTGGCCCACAAATGAACCACAGGGAGACACGTGGCAGGTGTAGAAGGAAGTGTAGGCCACCGGAGGAAAAGGAGAAATTTTTCACTTTTAGAAAAATGACATAGAGTAAAAGTTTCAGGCATGGCTCCACGACAAAGTAGAGGGAGACACATGGCAGGGACATAATCAGAGGCGCGGGTCCATGGAGGCAAAGTGGAAAATATTCCCTTGGCAAAAAAGGGTGTTAAAATGAGAAATGAGCCCACATATCCTCAGCGATAGAGAAGGTGACACGTGTCAAGGACAAAGACGGAGGTGCGGGCCCGCGGGGAAAAAGTGAAAAAATTCCAAATTTCCAAAAAGGGTGGAAATGTGAAAAATTGATCCGCGATTCCAATGGGGCTCACCTTTTGCCATGTGTTGCACCAAATCTTGAGGGCAGAGGGGCGGAGAAAATTTGTAAAATTTTACATTTTTCCAAAAATGTTAAAAAGTCAAAAAGTGATCCCAAATCCATTCCCAATCGTATTATGACACATGGAGGGCTCATATTAAAGGGAGAAAGGGAAAATCAATGGTAACTATACATTCTTTAGTTTGGCCACCATTTTTTACTCTAGGAAGCTTGGAGATGTGAATTTTGCATCAATTTTCATCGATTTTTGGTAAATTCATGTTGTTTGTGCCTACAAGGACCAATGCAAGTGGTTTTAGGGATCAATTTACAGATTTGAGGTGTTTTTGAAATAATTTTTGCCCCAACCCATCCAAAACGTGAAATATCAAATCAAGAAGTTGCTAGAATCAAATTTTGGAGGGATAAGGATGAAATAATGAAATGAAAGGGGTTTGCATGCTTTGAGGATGAAAAATGTGCCCCCACAATGGATAATGATGAAGGTTTTGTAATGATTCACCTTTTTTGAAACACCTAGCAACTTTTGTTGCAAATATGTTAAATGTCCCTATCTGCGAATCATGTTGGAATTTTGTAACAAACTTGATGCTTGGCATATTCTTTTCTTGGGAAAGAAGGATCAAATGTAATAGAATGTTATATAATGCATGTTTTTTGACATGCAAAAGTTGAAGAAACTTAGAATTTCATGGGAAAATCTGGGAAGAATCCCATTCTCTGAGAAACCACCTGAGAACCATTTCTAATTCCTTTTTGCATCATATTTGTATCATGTTGAGTTGGTTTCAGTTGTAAATCCATCAACAAGCTATGAGATTGTTCTTATAACCCTACTGATAAATTTGGTCATTCTAGATTATTTTGTGTTATCTCTTGGCAAAATTTGCATGCACTTATGTTTCAGAATGTTTTCAATTTGTGTTTCTTGCTCCTATTGCAGTCTTGTATTCAAAATCTCTCTTGATCATACATGGTCTCATTTCTTGTTGATAGTTTAGTGGCATTTGCAATCTCACATTTAGAATATCTTTCATTTGATAAAGAGATAAACAAATTTAAAATCACTTTACCTTCCTTGAATTCAGAGATTATTTGTAAACCTTTGGGTGCACCTTAGGTCATGATAAAATAGAGATTTCTGGATGCTTTGTTGGTTCATCTGCTTCGAGCTTTTTTGGAAGGTTTTCAAAGATTGTGTGGAAGAGTGTAAATCTGGGCCTCCATTTGGTGCACATATCCTAGTTGAAGGAGTACTTTAACCCCTTTGAAGCATTCTGTTGTTTAGGTCTTACAAATTTCTTGCAAAGGTCCTTAAAGAATTTGGCAAATTCTAGTTAGTCTTGTCTAAAATCTCCCACCAAAAATTCATTCAAAATAACTAATCCTACCCCATACTACCCCTACATTGCATTGTGTTTCAACAAAAGAATTCAATCCATTTATAAAAATGCACAAAGCAAATCAGGATCATACAATGTCTTTAGTAACCCTTGCCTTGCATTGAAAGTATCTCCATAATCTGGGAGTGACAACTTGTGAAATTCAGATTTGGAGTGTTGATCATATTTTCCCAAGGCCTTTTCATACTATTTGCATAGATTGAGGGATACCTTCATCTCCTTCACCATTTGAGGGTTACAAAGTAGGTTCTCTTACCTTGGTTGAAAGGCACAACCTAAAACAGTTAGAACAAGATCAAGTCCTATTTGAGTGTTATCCATCTCTCCATAAATCTGAGTGCTAGTTAGATCACATCCCGGCTACAAAACGATACACATCATGATCTATCTGACTTCAAGCTTCATGCCATATCTTTGATGCTTCTCAGATGAAAAGGAGAACAAATTCAAGTAACAACACTTCTTGGTGCCATTTTGGGTACATTCTTAGTTCAATCTGATCCATGTGCATACATATTTGAGATATTTGAATGCATATCAAACCCTGGTAATGTCCCTTGCAAATTCTGCATGCAAATACATTATTGAAGCATCATTTTATAATCATATTTGTAAGGATTAAGTGAAGATATAAGTTCTACCTATAATTTTATTAGTTTCCAGTAGTAGTTGCACTTCATTTGC
Source organism: Taxus wallichiana var. yunnanensis (assembly GCA_018340775.1). NCBI lineage: Eukaryota > Viridiplantae > Streptophyta > Pinopsida > Cupressales > Taxaceae > Taxus > Taxus wallichiana. Next base: position 89,083,813 of record CM031243.1, read on the forward strand.
ATTTGTGGTTGATAGATTCAAGAAAAGGAGGGTCTCGATTTATAAAGTTTTGAAATATTTTCAATGCTGATAGGTATTTGATAGAGTATTTTAGTGCATTTACACAACTAGGGTGAAAATACTTAGTGGTGACTCCATGTTGTTCGATCTTCATAAATACCGTTGTCTTAGCTTTTGTCATTTGTTTTTGGTGTTGTTAATCTCTAAAACGAAAGGAAGAAGATATCTCTTCGTTAGAGACTCTGCCTTTACCCTTCCTTAGGGAACATATGTTTATGTGAGAATGCCTTTTGGTCTCATGAATCTTTGGAGCTACCTTCCAAAGAGCAATGGATGTTTCTTTTGTTGGTTATATAAATGACTTCATTGCAGTTTATCGGGATGATGTGACCGTGTTTTCAAGGAGAAAAAAAGATCACTTGAAGCATTGGAAAGAACGTTGATCAAATGTAGAGAATATGGCATTTCCCTTAATCCAAAAAAGTGTCATTTTGGGGTGTAAAAGGCCAGTGCTTTCGGTCATATTGTTTCAAAGGCTGGTGTCATGATTGACCCTAAGCGAGTAGAAGCAATTAGCAAGGTTCCAATTCCAAGAACAAAGAAGGGCATCCAATCTTTCTTTGGGAAAATCAAATTCATTAGAAGGTTTGTGTTAAATTTTACTGAGTTGACTCTTCCTATCACATGCATGTTAAAGAAAGATCAAGTTATCAAGTGGGAGGAGGATGCTATCCAGATTTTGAAGGAATAAAAGAGGCATTGAAACATGCACTTGTCTTGGTAGCCCCGAATTACAAGAATCCTTTCCAAATATTCTCCTTTACTTGAAAATAATGTTGCATCTGTTTTTCTCCAAAAGGATGAAGATGGGGAAATTTGAGAGGCCTATTGCCTTCTTTTTAGCAAGGCTTTACAAGCTACCGAGTTAAATTACACAATCATGGAAAAACAAGCATTTTCCTTGGTGAAAACAACAAAGGTTTTCAAGCCTTATATCTTAAGTTTGAAATTTGTTGCTTATGTTCCCCACACCATGGTAAAGGACATCTTATCGGAGATGGAGATCTCAAGTAAAAGATATAGATGGGTGAACAAACTGCAAGAGTATGACATGGACATTTAAACCACAAAATTGGTAAGAGGTTTGGGTCTTACTAAGCTCATGGCTGAGAGTAACTTTTAGACTATGGAAGTGAATGAAGTAGAGGAAGAAAGGGTAGATGTTCTTAAGAAATTGGTAATTTTGCGTGGTACAAGGATATAATCTTTTACCTCGACACTTATGTTGTCATGATCATATAAATAAAAATCAGAAAATATCCCTCAAGCTGGCTTCTCAAAAATACATCATCATTGACTTTGGGCTGGCTTGGAAGAACCCTAAAGGTGTCCTCTTGAAATGTATAACTAAAGATGAAGCTCCCAAAGTAGTTTTTGATTTCCATGGGGAGTTTGTGGAGGACACTTTACTGGAAGGGTTATAGCACACAAAGTTTTGAGAGTTGGTTATTGGTGGCCTACTCTCTTCAAAGATGCAACCATGTTGATTAGAAAATGTGAAATTTTCTAGCGTTTCTGGAAGAATGAAAGCTTCAGGATCCCTTCCTTTGCATCTTGTATCAGTTGAAGCTCCTTTCAAATAATGGGGTATTGAATTCATTGGTGAGATCTCAGACCCTTCTAGTGTTGGACATAAGTGGATACTTGTAGCCACAAATTACTTCACCAAGTGGGTAGAGGCAATCCCCACCAAGAAAGCAACACACCAAGTTGTTATGGACTTCTTGTTGAATAATATCATATGCAGATTTGGTGTGCTAGTCAAGATTGTGGCTGATAATGCCATGTGTTTCAGAGCTAAACCTTTGATGGCAATGTGCAAGGAGTATGGAACCAATCTGACTTATTCTTCAAACTATAACCCCCAAGGAATGGACAAGCTGAGTCCAAAGCAATAAGAACTTGTTGAAGATCATAAGGAGAACCTTGGAGTTGAATAAGAGAAAGTGGGGTGAACAACTGAAATTTGTAGTTTGGGTTGATAGAATCACTGCCAAGAGAACTACTAGTAAGAGCCCATTTGAGTTGGTGTATGGAACTCAAGCTCTGTTGCCCTTACATCTACAATTATCTCCATTTCAGTTTGTTCAACAACTTTAGGATCAAGAGGTCAGTCCATATGAAGCAAGGATTAATCAGATTGTAGAGCTAGATGAAGAAAGAAGAGCATCCCACCAAAGGCATGTCAGATTTATAGAGAAGTTGAAAAGGTTGTTTGACAAGAAGGTCAATCCTAGGGCCTTCAATATTGGAAATATGGTTTTGTTATGGGATAGTAGAAATGAAGATAAGGGAAAACATAGAAAATTTGATGCATTATTGATGGGCCCCTACTCCATTGATATCATAATTGGTGAGAATACCTTTTTCTCAAAGACTTAGATGGGGAATTTCTTGAACTACCTGTTAATGGTAGGCATCGAAGCATTTCTTAGATTAATCCCCAAATTTGAGGTATGTACCAACTTGTACAGTGTATAATGTTTGGCTTTCACTTTGTTTTTGGTGTTTTGGTGTTTCTTGGTTTGCCTTGGTGTGTGGCGGCCTTTTTGTCGGTTTCTCAACCTGGTTTTTAGATGGCTTTGTCTCATGACTCCTTTTCCCAATGGATTATATTCACACTTGGTCTACTTTTTTTCTTGTGGCAATCGCTAGGAGTGCCCATCCCTGAGTAGGAGCCGATGTTGGTGCCCATTTTGATCCTCTGTTATATTTCCATTTTTTTCGTTTGGTTTGCATGCTCTAAAATATTTTTCTTTGAAATTGGTTATCTCGTAAAAAATTTCCTCCAATTGGATGCTTTGAAAAGCTCATAAACTTATTATTTTGCCCCAATTTGAAAGAAATATACATGTATGCCCTATTTTGTGCCCTAGTTTTCCAAATCCACGGGCCTCTGTCATTTTTTCCATCTTTCCTGGCCTTTGGAGCTTGAATTTGTTCATTTTATGCTTATTTTCCCTCAAAAATCTATCCCCATGGTCAAAAATTGCCTTGAATCATTTCCCATTTGTTTTTGACCAAAAATCCTTCACCCACGAAGAAAAAATCAAATTCGGGCATCTCTGGCAAATTTGTATTTTTGACGGTCATACGGGTGTACTTTGCCCGTCAAATTTTATCTCAAACATCGTCTCCTACATGGTTGTTTCTGGTTGGACAAGGTTCGGCGGGTTTGTTCTAAAAACTTAACGTTTTTTGTGTTTTGGCAAAAAATCAAACTTTCCCCCACAACTCCGCAGGTCCTAGAGGAGGACACGTGTCATGTTCTCATTCAAAGGCGGGATGGAAGGCTAGTGGGGGACTTAGAAGATTTTTTCCTTTTTGGTGAAAAGGGAGAAAGGTTGAGGAAAGGGCCGTGGGTCCGTAATGGAGTAAAGGGAGACACGTGGCGGCTTCAGAGCATAGAGCAGGTCGGCGAAGCGGTCGAGACAAAGGGAAATTTTTCCCTTTTTTGCAAAATGAGTCAGAGTGAGAATTTGAAGCGCTTGGCCCACAAATGAACCATAGGGAGACACGTGGTAGGTGTAGAAGGAAGTGTGGGCCATCGGAGGAAAAGGGGAAATTTTTCCCTTTTGGCAAAATGACTTAGAGTAAAAATTTGAGGCGTGGCTCCGTGACAAAGCAAAGGGAGACACGTGATAGGGACGGAATCAGAGGCACGCAGGTCCACAAAGGAAAAGTGGGAAATTTTCCCTTAGCAAAAAAGGGGTGTTAAAATGAGAAATGATCCCGCATATCCTCAGTGATAGAGAAGGTGACACGTGTTAAGGAAAAGATGGAGGCACGAGCTGCAAGGGGAAAAAGTGAAAATTTCCAAATTTCCAAAAAGGGTGGAAATGTGCAAAATTGAGCCGTGATTCCAATGGGGCCCACCTTTTGCCATGTGTCAGCACCAAATCTCAAGGGCAGAGGGGCAGAGAAAATTTGTAAAATTTTACATTTTTCTAAAAATGTTAAAAAGTCAAAAAGTGATCCCAAATCCATTCCCAATCGCATTATGACACGTGGAGGGATAAAATTGAAGGGAGAAAGGGAAAATCAATGGTAACTGTATATTCTTCATTTGGCCGCCATTTTTTCTCCAAGAAGCTTGGAGATGTGAATTTTGCATCAATTTTCATCGATTTTTGGCAAATTCATGTCATTTGTGCCTGCAAGGACCAATGCAAGTGGTTTTAGGGATCAATTTGCAAATTTGAGGTGTTTTTGAAATAATTTTTGCCCAACCCGTCCAAAACGTGAAATATCAAATCAAGAAGTTGCATAATCAAATTTTGGAGGGATAGGGATGAAATAATGAAATTAAAGGGGTTTGCATGCTTTGAGGATGAAAAATGTGCCCCCATAATGGATGATGATGAAGGTTTTGTAATGATTCACCTTTTTTGAAACACCTAGCAACTTTTGTTGTAAATATGTTAAACGTCCCTATTTGTGAATCATGTTGGAATTTTGTAACAAACTTGATGCTTGGCATATTCTTTTCTTGGGAAAGAAGGATCAAATGTAATAGAATGTTATATCATGCATGTTTTTTTACATGCAAAAGGTCAGAGAAACTTAGAATTTCAACGAAAAATCTAGGGAAAATCCCATTCTCTGAGAAACCACCTAAGAACCATTTCTAATTCCTTTTTTCATCAGATTTATATCATGTTGATTTGGTTTCAGTTGTAAAGCCATCAACAAGCTTTGAGATTGTTCTTATAACATTCCTTTGCTGATAAATTTGGTCATTCTGGATTATTTTGTGTTGTCTCTTGGCAAAATTTGCATGCACTTATGTTTCAAAATGTTTTCAATTTGTGTTTCTTGCTCCTATTATGCAGTCTTGTATTCAAAATCTCTCTTGATCATACATGGTCTCATTTCTTGTTGATAGTTTAGTGGCATTTGCAATCTCACATTCAGAAGAGCTTTCATCTAATAAAGAGATAAAAAAATTTAAAATCACTTTACCTTCCTTGAATTAAGAGATTATTTGTAAACCTTTGGGTGCACCTTAGGTCATGATAAAATAGAGATTTCTGGATGCTTTGTTGGTTCATCGCTTTGAGCTTTTGTGGTAGTTTATCAAATATTGTGTGGAAGAGTGCAGATCACGGGCCTCCATTTGGTGCACATATCTGGTTGAAGGAGTACCTTAACCCCTTTGAAGCATTCTATTATTTAGGTCTTACAAATTTCTTGCAAAGGTCCTCAAAGAATTTGGCAAATTATGGTTAGTCTTATCTAAAATATCCCACCAAAAAAATTCATTCAAAATAACTAATCCTACCCCATACTAACCCTACATTGCATTTTGTGTCAACAAAAAAATTCAATCCATTTACAAAAATGCACAAAGCAAATCAGGATCATATAATGTCTTGATAACCCTTGGCTTACATTGAAATTATCTCCATAATCTGGGAGTGACAACTTGTGAAAGTCAGATTTAGAGTGTTGATCATAGTTTCCCAAGGCCTTTTCATACTATTTGCATAAATTGAGGGATATCTTCATCTCCTTCACCATTTTAGGGTTACAAATTAGATTCTCTTACCTTGGTTGAAAGGCACGACCTAAAACAATTAGGACAAGATCAAGTCCTATTTGAGTGCTATCCATCTCTCCACAAATCTAACTCGCGGTTAGATCACATCCCCACTACAAAATGACACACATCATGATCTATCCGAATTCAAGCTTTATGCAATATCTTTGATGCTTTGCTCAAACTGAAAAGGATAACAAATTTGTGTACCAACAGTGGTCCAATGGTTATCGCCGCGAGAATGGTGGTATAACACCTCCTTTCATACTTCATATAAAATGTCTCCTTTCTTTACATTATATGGGTACCATCCACCATCTAGCACTTCATCTTTGAGATTCTAGCCAAAGGTTCGAGCGGTTGAAGAACATATTCAACACCAACATGAGGTGCTTTCTAGTCTCAGGATAATTTGGCCATGTCACAAAGCGCATGAAACGTGAAGAAGCAAACCAACATTGCGGTGAAATACATTTTGAAGTCGGTGATTTGGTTTTTGTGCATTTACAACCATATAAGCAAATGTCCTTAAAACAACAAAAAAGGATAACAAGCTTTCACCTAAGTATTATGGTCCTTATTAAGTGTTACAGAAGATTGGAAATGTAGCATACAAATTGGAACTTCCTCCGGCTACTCAAATTCATCTAGTCTTCCATGTATCTTGCCTAAAGAAGGTAATTGGATCAGATAGTATCAACCCATACTGTGTTACCCGAGCTTGATGAAGAGGGAAGAATCATCCTAGAACTAGAATGCATCCTTTAGACATGTACTAAGCAATTAAGGACAAGGGTCATCACTGAGTATTTGATCAAGTGGAAAAATCTAGACAATGAAGATGCAACTTGGGAAGATGCAAATTTCTTGCTGCATCATATAGATCTTCTCAACATTGGGGACAATGTTGCTTTGAATGGGAGCAGCATGCTACACCCTTAATCATATATCTTATATTGGATGTATATAGCCAACTTGTGGCTATCATAACTTCTTATCATTATGTATCTCTTTCATATATGTTATATTTTCATTAGTGGGTCGGCCTTGGTGTTGGCCATAGCATAGGAATAGTATATATAGGGGTTAGTAGGTAGTAATTGATCATCATATTTAGCATTTGAGTCTTATTGTCTGGTTTGGAGGTTGCCCCCTCGAAGTGGCTAAGCTATTCTTCTTGTAAATTAAGATCATTTATTTCAAATGTTGTGTTCATTGGTGTTGTATTGCTGCTGATAATCAGATTTATACAAGTAATTACATTACATACTTGTGCCCTTCAATTATAAAGGCTAGATTAATTGAACATGAATTGAAAAGGTTTTAGATGGAAAAGTTTGAGGCAAGAGCTAACTATGATATCAGGTGGGTGTTCAATAATATTGCAAACACTTTTGAACATGAGCCTCATTTTGAGGATTATTGGATGAATTGTAGAGATGAGGAAGAGGTCAGACTGAGAGATTTCTCTACAATGACCCTTACACAAATCATAGACTTCAAGATTGTAGTTATCCTGAGGGAATTTTGGATGATCCACATACGGTGAGTAAGTATTATCTTGATCAAAAGGTGGAGGGACAACCTATAGCCCCTCTAAACTAGAATGAAACAGAATCAAGATGATTCTTATATTTGGATAATTGATGTGATGAGTGTTAGGAAATAAGAGATAAAATATGTAGAATAATCCCTTACAGAATCGCAACAGTAGAAACTAATATGCAGAAAATATTACAAATCTCAAATAAAAGTGCAGAATAAATAACACAACACAGAGAGACAATATTTAACGTGGTTCACCCAATTTGGGCTATGTCCACCAAGAATCACTTGCTCAGATTTTATTACAAGCCTCCACTCTCTCAATACAATACCCAGATCCATTTGGAGCTATGCTCAACAAACTCTATAGAATTCACACCCGAATTCAAAACACATCTGCAATACATTTGCTTATCTATGTATCATATGCATAAGACCATATAAATAGACAATTGCTTAAGCAATTTGATACAAAACCATGGGCAAAAAACTGTGGGTATCAAAAAAATGGGTACTGAAAAACCATGGGCCCAAAAACAGCCCATAACGGTTACCCATTACCCATGGGTTAATAAACCACCAATGAAAATTTTCTTCAGGGCTTCGCCCCTGAACCCCCCTGACCCGCTCACCGGCCGGGACCACCATAAAAATACCCGAGTGTAACACATAGAAGGTGTACCACACTCAAACATGAAAATAGGCTCCACAAACATAACAATCTCCCACTTGGAGACTGATTTCCATTGAGCAAGCTTCTCAACCCTTCACTGTCATCCGTGAAGGCCAACCAAAGTTGAACATAGCTTTAGTTTATCCCTTGTGACCACCTTGGTCATCATGTCTATAGGATTCTGACTAGTATGAATCTTCTCCAACTTCAACTTATCTTCCTCCAAAGTTGTCTTGATGAAGTGATATCTCAATTGTATATGCTTTGTCCTAGAGTGGAAAGCAGAGTTCTTAGCTAGGTGTATAGCACTTTGACTATCACTATGTAGCTTACATTCCTCCTGCTTATGCCCCAACTCCTCAAGCAATTGTTGTAACCAAATCATCTCTTTGCTTGCCTCTGTGGCAACAACATACTCAGCCTCCGTGGTTGACAAAGCCACCACTTCTGTAGTCGTGAAATCCAGCTCACTGCTATCCCACCTACAGTGTAAATATAACCTGTCATGCTCCTCCTGTTGTCTACATCTCTAGCCATGTCTGAATCTACATAACCACGTAAAGTGGTGTCTAATCCACTATAGCACAAAATTGTCCCCATGGTCCCTCTCAAATACCGAAGGATCCACTTTACTGCTTGTCAATGCTCTTTACCTGGATCACTCATAAATCTACTCACAGCTCCCACTACATGGGCAATATCAGGCCTAGTGCACACCATAGCATACATCAAACTGCCAACTGCTGATGAGTAAGGTACCTTGGACATCTAGTTTCTTTCTTGCTCTGTCTTGGGACACTGCTCCTTTGATAACTTAAAATGGCCTGCCAAAGGAGTCCCAACCGGTTTAGCATCATGCATGTTAAACCTATCCAATACCTTCTTAATGTACTCTTCCTGAGATAAAGTTAGCTTCCGTTCCTTCCTATCCCGAGTTATCCTCATACCAAGGATTTGTCTGGCTACCCCCAAATCCTTCATATCAAAGGATTCACTTAGCTGTTTCTTGAGTAATTTTATTTCTGCATGTTTTTACCGCAACCAACATGTCATCAATATACAAACATAGGATAATATAACTTCCATCCTCAAATTTCTTTTATATACACAATGGTCGAATGACATCTAATATACCTTGCTCCATCATGAAGCTATCAAACTTCTTATACCTTTGACGTGGAGCTTGTTTCAAGCCATACAAGCTCTTCTTCGGTTTACACACCGTCTCCTCTTTACCTTTGATCTCATAGCCCTCTGGTTGCTGCATATATAGCTCCTCCAAATCACCATGGAGAAATGCGTCTTTACATCTAGCTGTTTCTAAGTGCAAGTCTTTTTTTCCACTATTCCAAGAACAGTTCTAATAGAAGTCATTTTTACTACAGGAGAAAAGATCTCATCAAAATCTATACCTTTTTTGTGCAAACCCTTGACCACCAACCGGGCCTTATATCTTTTCTTTCCTCCTTCTTCATCTTTAACTTTGTACACTCACTTGTTCCGTAATGCTCTTTTGCCTTCCTCGGTAGCTTCACCAAATCCCAAGTCCTGGTTCTCCATGAGAGACTTATGCTCCTCATCCATGGCTGCTCCCACTTCTTATTGGCATCTACCGCATTGCTCCATCAAATTTCTATGGATCTCCACTATCAGTGAGTAATAAATAATAAAGAGAAGGAGAAAAACATTTAGGTTCTTTTCTTACCCTAGAAGACCTCCTCACTGTAGGAGTTTGGGGTTCCTGTTGAGTCGGTTCCTGAACTGATTCATGGGTCATTGTCCCATCCAGAAGATCCTCTACCACTGCATATTCTTTCTTGGATTCTTCCCTATTTTCCTGTAATTGTTGCTTATACATGACTTTCTCATTAAAGACCACATCCCTAGATCGAATGATTTTATTGTCCTTAATACTCCAACATTTAAATCCAAAGTCATCACCACCATAACCAATGAAATTACATTTTTTTGATTTAGCCTCTAGCTTGGTCCTATCATCCTTGTCTATATGAACAAACACCTCACATCCAAAGACTCTAAGAAATGAATAATCAACTTTCTTACCATACCAAGCCTCCTCATGTATGCCTCCATCCAAGGCACTTGAGGGTCCTCTGTTTATCAAGTACACAGTTGTGCTCACCGCTTCTGCCCAAAAAGAAAGAGGCATTCCTGCATGTAACCTCATACTCCTAGCACGTTCCATTATTGTTTTGTTCATCCTTTCTGATACCCCATTCTATTGTGGATATCCTGGAACCATATTTTACTTGCGGATTCCATTCTTAGAATAGTAATCATTGAATTCATTGCTGCAATACTCCCCTCCATTATCTGACCTGAGACATTTTAGCTTAAGACTTGTTTCATTCTCTACCAAGGTTTTCCATTTAACAAAAGTGTCAAATACATCATATTTTTTTCTAATACAATAAACCCAAATTTTCCTTGTTACATCATCAATAAAAGTAACATAATAACTTGAACCCCCAAGAGATGATACCTTAGCTAGCCCCCACACATCAGAATGCACCAGCTCTAGCTTACTCTCTTTCTTTGTAGGTCCAACCTTGAGAAACCTTACTTGCTTATGTTTCTCATATATGCAGTCCTCACAGAACTCCAAACTTGTTTCTCTATATCTAGGAAAATTCTTCTTTATGATGTCCATGCCCTTATGGCTCATATGACTGAGCCTATAGTGCCATAATGTTGTATCTCGCATCTCAAGCCACAAGATTACAATCATTAGTACTATCGTGGATAAATACAAGGTTCCAACCTTCTTACCTCTTGCCACCATAAGAGCATCCTTGGTAACCTTCCAAGAGTCAGCTGTACATATCATATCAAGACAACCATCACTTCTCAATTGCCCCACCGATATCAAATTTCTCCTTAATGTAGGCACATGTCTGACATCCTTTAATAGCCATGTATTCCCATTCTACATTTTAACCGAGGCAGAACCTTTTCCAACTATATTGCAAGGCTCATCATCACCAAGAAAAACATGCCCAAAATCCCTTGAACATAATCAATAAAATAATGCCTATGTGGAGTAGCATGAAAAGAAGCCCCTGAATCTAAAACCCAAGATTCAGTAATATTATACAAAGAAATAATCAAAGCATCCTGGCATACATTACCCGATGCCACATTTGCCTCCTTTTTTTCTTCCTGTTGTTTCTTCTTGTCCCAAAGCTCCCAATAGTCCTTCTTTGTATTCCCAAACTTTCCATAGTTCCAACATACAATCTTGCTCTTGGATTTTGACCTTGCTCGATCTTTCAATTTTCCACAGTTTCCTCTATTCTTCTGTCTCCCTCTAGTTTCCACTATCAAAGCATTCCCTGAAGTAGAAGATTCCTTGGAGATTTTTCTTCACATTTCCTCACTTAGAATCACCCCTACAACATCCTCAAACTTCAACTTTGAGTTAGCTAGAACCAATTTGCTTACCACCATTACCAAGTGCTATTTCAACTTTAGGTAAAGAGCATAGAATTAATAAAGCCCTAACTTCTTCATCAAATTCTATTGTAACCAAAGCTAGCATATTCACAACCGTATTGAAATCATTTAAATGATCTCGCTCTTGAACTATTCTTAGACATCTTCATATTAAACAACTTTTTCATTAAAAATATCTTATTAGAGGCAAAGGGTTTTTCATACAACTTCCCTAATGCATCCATCAGTTCTTTTGTATTCTTTTCCTTTGAAACATTAAATAATACTGAAGATGCAAGACACAGACGGATCATTCCATGTACCTTCCGATCAACAAATCCCATCTCGCATCTGTCATACTCGAGGTTTTTTCACCTTCTCGACAGCGGAGTATAAAGATCCTTCTAATAAAGGTAATCTTCCATCTGCATCTTCCAAATATTGAAATTCTACCCGTTGAATTTGTCAACCCTAGATCTTCCATCATCTGCCATAGCTCCCACTCAAGATAAAACTTTCCCTGTGATTCATCACTTTGGTAAACCAAACCAGGCTCTGATACCAATTGTTAGGAAATAAGAAATAAAATATGTGGAATAATCCCTTATGAATCACAACAGTAGAAACTAATATGTAGAAAAATATTACAGATCTCAAATAAAAGTGTAGAATAAATAACACAACACAGAGAGACAATATTTAACATGGTTCACCCAATTTGGGCTACGTCCACCAAGAATCACTTGCTCATATTTTATTACAAGCCTCCACTCTCTCAATACAATACCCAGATCCGTTTGGAGCTATGCTCAAAAAACTCTACAAAATTCACACCCGAATTCAAAACACATCTGCAATACATTTTCTTGTCTATGTATCATATGCATAAGACCATATAAATAGACAATTGCTTAAGTAGTTTGATACAAAATTGTGGGTATCAAAACCATGGGCAAAAACCGTGGGTATCAAAATAATGGGTACCAAAACCATGGGCCCAAAAACAGCCCATAACGGTTACCCATTACCCATGGGTTAATAAACCACCCATAAAAATTTGCTTCGGGGCTTCACACCCGAACCCCCCTGACCCACTCACCGGCGAGTCGGACCGCCATAAAAATACCCGAGTGTAACACATAGAAGGTGTACCACACTCTAACATGAAAATAGGCTCCACAAACATAACAATGAGGAGAACTATAAATTGGTTGGCTCAAAAGAATATTGATTTATCAATCCAAAATACAAGAATCCTAAATAACTTTAGGGATTTGGGAAACTTAAATGATGATATCCCTCCCCTGAGAGAAGGGGCTGACAGAATTGATCCTTTGGGAGGAAAATCTCCTCAGTTTCCTTCAAAGAGGCCCACTTTTGAACTTATAGATGAATGGACCTTAGCCACTAGTGGGACTGGTACTTCTATATCGCTCTAAGGCAAAATACTGAGGAAATGCTTCTAAAATCTATGGAGAATGCTCCTATTACTTTTGCATCACCACTTCAAGCAAAAGGGAAAGGTTTGGCATCTCATTTGGTTCCTTCAAGTATTTTTCCAAAACCTCATAGTGCTGACAAATTAATGAGTGGGGCTATAGCAAGTGGCCATTCTCAATCTAGGCCACATAAAGAAGAATGAAAAGTAGCACCAGACCTCAAAAAGTTTGAAAGGGCACATAAGAGACACAAGGTTGTCTATGAGCCAATTCTAGTAAGAGAAGGTGCCCATACACCTAAGAAACATAAACATAGAGATGTGGTGATTGATCCCCCTAAACATGAGAGGAATGATGTTTCTCAAACACAACATGCTGCACCAGTACCACAGGTGGAACAATTAGTGCCTTTTTTCTCATCTTTTCCTTTGGAAGAAGTGACAATGGGAAGAACTCAGAGCAAATGACCCAAGGCAATATTTCATCTAATCAGTAGATAGCAAAATTTTAAGTCCAAGTATGAAAACATCTGAAACCTTACCTACTGAGGATGTGAATATACCTTTGTTTGAAACATTGCGGAGTCTGCAAAGGCTCAGGAAGATGTGATAGATGTTGACATTGGTGAAGAATTTTCCACATTGGATGCACTTGATGTATCTATTGATGAAAAAATAGCAAAACCAGTAGATAATCTTCAAATAAATAAATAATTGGAAGAGATCACTCATGTGTCAACTGGTGAAATCAAGATCCAAACATCAAAAATTTATTCTATAGGTCAAATGGCTTCAGAGTCAAAAAAACCAGAGTTTCTCAGTGGAGAGGATATAAATGTAGAGTTATTGGTGGAAGAATTTTCTTCCCATTATGTCAAAACCACCAAGGATGATGAGCCTTGTCAAGCAAGGAAATCTATCTTTGAAAAGACAATAGAAGTTGCACAAGATGCAATTGCTAGAGAGGAAATTATTGTTGATATAGATATGTAGTCTCTAGATGGGAATAGGGAGTTGGCATCAGGTGAACAATCCACCATGACATGACCTGAGGTATCATTAGAACATGAGGATAGTAAGATGCCAACCCAGCAATCTTCAAAGAAGGTAGAACTATGTGATGGGAAGGAGGAATCTGCAAGCTAGTTATTGGTTCAAGAAAACCTTAGGGGAGAAATTGAATCTAATGTGGCATCAATTGGAGAGATAAGGAAATAATATATCCCAACTACTAGTATAAATCAGAAGGAGGTGATCAATCCCAAGATCTAGACCAAGGAGAAAGACAATTGAAGAAATTGCTAGTACAGGATGAGAGCAGGGAAATGGCTATTGAAATAGATGGTGAGAAACAGGTAAAATCATTAGCCCAGGATGAATAAGGAATATCCAAGCAATTGGTGGTTTTCCCCAAGAAACCCCAACAATAATTGCAAGAAGAAAAAGTTGGGACAAGTCTTGCAAAGGGATGGATTGGCGAATTGATTTCAAATGAGGAAAGAGAAGTTCTTCTTGTTCAGGCCATATATCTTACTACATTATCCTTTCCAAAGATGGTAAGAACCTCCAAAAGGGCTAGGGTTATTACCAAGACTCATACTGATTCATTGGGGTCCAAAACTCTAGAAATAGCAATCCCTTATGAAGTAAAAACAGAGACAATGTAACAGTAATGACTACAGTGTTCAAATCATTCCTTTAGGAAAACCTTCAAGAGATCAATTAAAACAGGGAGTATCAGAGGTAGTAAATGACCTATTGTAAAAGGTGGATGAAGACAGGGTAACAAAAATTAGTTGAAGGAACATGTCAAAGCCTTGAGTTCTAGTCTGCAATAGTTAATTGGGAAGCCTAGTCATACTCAAGCAGATACCTCTGTAAATACCCCTGAAGGATTGGAAAAGATTGATAAAGCTATCAAGAAGGTTCAAGTTGTAGACACATGGATTGAGAAGTTAACAAAAAAGGAAAAGAAGCAATTGAAGAAGCTAGAGCAAAATATGAAGAACTCAAGAATAGGCTTAATGAGATTGATGAGATAACTGAGCAATGTGACAATGAAATCTTCTACTTTGAGGGAATTTTTCCCAAATTGGACCACATAACTTGGCTTAGTGATGAATTGGCTGAACAAGAAGGGATTGTGCTAATAGAATTCAGAGGAATTCAGCATGCTATGGAAGAACTAGCAAAAATCAAAGTGGAAACTTTAAATGGGATCAAAGAAAAGCTCGAAGTTAAAAGAAATTGGGTTGATGATACTCTTGATGCCATCGATTTGAAACTAGAAGATATGGTGTCGACAAATTCAAAAAGAGTTATGGTGATTTGAAGATTGATTTCTTGTTCAAATCTTTTGAGAAGAATATTCAGAAAGATGATTTCTCTTATGAAGTCATTAAAACAATGAGAAAAATTGAAAACAAAATTACAAAGTTGAAAGCTAGGCCACTAGAATACAGTAGAAGATGGGTCATTGTATGGATGCAATAGCTAGACAGACATTAATCTTTCAACACCACATTGGGCTAGATGAGGATGAAATAAATGATCTTTTCCAAAGATATGATGCATACGTGGTAAGATTTCCAGAAGAACAGGATGCAGGAGTGGAAATTGAAGAAGAAAAGGGTGTAGACATAAGAAATGATGAACAATCTTAAGCTTGTTGTTCTTAAAGTTGTAATTTCTTTCCATAATTCCTTTCTAAGTTGATGTTTTAATTGATATTTCTATTTCATTGAGGATAATTGTTACTCTAAAATTCATTGTTTTCCTATATCAATTGTGAAATGGTACAATGCATTAGTTTTATATGACTTAGATAAAATTTTATATACATTTGTACAAGCATATAAACTATTGAGATACTTGTGCTTTTTGCATGTTGAAAAAGGAACAAAATGGGGTTCTATAGGGCCCCTGCCCATGACAAATAAGTTTGTATACATGTCGAAAGTAAAGACAATAAAAGAAAAATAATATTCAAACATCTTTCAGTCTCGCTTCAAAATTTCCTCCCAGTAGGGGAAGCTTGTTCAACAGCTTGTTCTTTCTCAACATGAATTCACTTGAGCCCTGTGTTGTCTGGAACAAATATAACAGACCTGCTAGATCTCGGGACATCCCCATGTCCATCAATGACTCAAGATTCATTCTGCGATGACTCATGATCTGTTCTAGTTCGATTTTCTTTTGATGGGAAGATACCCAATCTAGAAGATCCAAACCTCTGTGAAATTTTGTTTTCCCTTTCCCTTGTGAAAGGTAGACTTACTAGGAGTGGATTGAGAGGGGATATCTGGGGTAATTGGAAGGGAAATTACTGCACCTTGCGAGACCAAGCGCAGTTATAAGTTCTTGACCTCAACCCAGCTTCCCATTTCCTTGTGTGGGGTGGATGCTCTCTTGGAGAAGGAACTGGCCGAGGTCCCAAAAATTCATGCTCTAATTAAGGAGCATGATGCACTGAATGAGTGGATGACTGAATGGAAAATCTACCCCTATTTTCTTGAGCAGAGGATATTTTTTCTCTTGAACGACAAGCAAATATATGGACAGTTCCTCTTCTCCATCTGAGATAATGATTGGGGTTGAGGACTTGATTCACCCTTTCTCTTTCCCGAAGATGATGTTGGCATTGAACTTGGTTGTGAGGGTACAGTTTTTGTTTGTCCTTTCTCCAGAGAGATGATCCTCTACTCTAATTCATCCACCCTTTAAGAGATGGTAGGCACGGTGTCAATGGAGGATTTGTCGTATAACAAATATGATTCCTTGGGAATCTCCTTTAATAAAATTCTTCATCACATAAGAATGGACACTGAAATTTGGTTTTCCCAGACACTTGGGGCCTTCTCTCAAACCAAAATTTGTTTAATTCTTCAGGGTCTTTTAGATTCTCTCATCAAAAGAGATGAAATTACATGAATTGAAAGGTTGTGAATACATGATTGATCCTAATCAGCCTTGTAAGAAGTGCTAGCCAAACTTGTCGATAATTCAAGGGTCCTCTGGTGTCTCCTACACATTCTATGTCAAACAAGGCCCTAACGAAAGCCTCATCAAGACCACTTAGGTCGAAGATTTGATTCAAATATTATGAAGAAATTTATTTCAAACTATTTTCCACAAGTACTCTCGCCATGTCGTTGGTAGGAGGTTGTGAAAAGTTTCCCCACTTACAGGATAATAAAATTAATGCATCCTTGGTGATGGGATAAAATTGGGTTTTATAGTGAAAGGGGTGCATATTGGTCGATTAAGAGAAATATTTCCCATGAGATGAAAGAATATTTTCTCAGCTCACACAAAGAATATTTAAGAGTTGGAAGGGATTAGGAATGAGAAGAACTGATAAATCAATATGATTTGATAAGAACCATGTGTGGTAATTAAGCCAATAAGACATGAAATGAAGTACGCAAAGCACCCAAGATGGATTCTTGGGAAGTAGATGAGGATATATGTCATATAAGAATCATCTAGAAGTGCTCAGAGGTCATCAAAATTGATTATCCAATCAATATGTGGAAAGAATGATTAAAATAATGCCAAAAGTGATGACCCGGTATCCTAGTCAAGCACAAATGGAACCAATTGAAAAGACTCGCATTTTATACACTGATAAAGATGAAGTGAAGCATTTTCAAAAGAATAGTGTGGTTTGAAATGAGTATTGTAAAGGGGAATATTCCTTGGAATATTCATACTTTTGGGGGAAATTTGAAGGTTAGTGAGTGAGTTGAATGGTATAAATGCGTAAGAGATAATCACACGTAAAGGGGGTTAAAATTTTCTGAGAACATTCAAGAAAAGAGAGAGTTGAGTAAAAAACCATTTTTCCAAGAGCTTATCTGAGAAACCTGTTATTTCCTTTTTGTTTTCAAATTTAATCATGTCAAGATGGTTGCAAGTGTCCAGCCATTGACAAGCTTTGAGACTGTAAATAAAACTTTCCCTTGCTGATAAATTTGATGAACCTTGAGTTAATTGTGTTAATCATGAGCATCATTGTGTCTGCTTTCATTTTGATATGTTTCAAGTAGTTATTCATGTTCTTGTTGCAATATTATGTTAGGAATTCCTCTGAATCTTATCCTCATGGTAGTACTGTGGTATTTGTAATTGTGTTGTGAAAAGAGTTTTCATTTCATCGTGCAATAAACAATTTAAACTCACTTTATTTCCATCTTGCTGATACAAATTGTTTGTTTATTTGAGTCTTTGACATGATATTTTATGTCAATTTCTCAAATAATGTGTGTGCATCTTTGGGCTTCCATGGGTGTGCATCTTCTAGTTGAAGGTTAATTGTTGACTATTTGAAGTGTTTTTATCATCTTGCTTGGCAGATTTTCTAACCTTTTTTGAAATTTCTTAGGAATTTGGTATAATCAACTTTATCTTGCTTAATTCCCCAACAAAATTCATCTATAAATGATAAATCCTACAAGAATTACCCCTACTTGCATTGTTTGTCCATAAATGCTAAGGAGATTTGTTGAATTTACCCATCCTTTACTCAAAATATGCAAGAGCAATCAAGTTGTCTGTTGTCTTTAGTAACTTGAACCTTGTTTAGAAGACATCTCCATTCTCTAGAGTGATAACTCGTGAGAGTTAGATTATGTTGCATTGACCATGTCTTCTTAAGGTTTTATTTCAAATATCATAGAGGGAAAGTCTAGTATAGCTGATCCATTTACATCTCTCACAAATACAGGTTACAAAATGGGTCCTCTCACCCTGGTTGAAGGCACAACCAAAAGTAGTGAGGGTAGGTCAAACCCTTTGCACAGTGCTACCTAATTTTTCCAAGCTCGAGTGACAAAGAGTCATTCAAATCCCTCCCTAGCTATGAAACGACTCAAATTCTGATTTATCTGTCTCTAAGCATCTTTCTCAACCTGTTGATGTTTCTCGACTTCAAAGGGAGAATAAATTTGGGTACCAACACTCCTCAAGTCAAAAAGTGGTTCTTCAATCTTCTATATATTAAAACACTTCATTAAATACATCTAATATTTCATCTATGGCTCATAATAACCACAATTATGATTTGGGTCACAAAATTCTTCACAAGATCCTTTTAAAACATGTCGAAATATACTCCCTTTACTAAGCCTCTTTGTAACATACTTAAAAATTATTATATGATCATTTAATTACACTTGCATTGATTCGATCTAAGGACCCAAATGTGGCAAAACCATTTTGGCAAAAAAAAAAAACGACTAATAAATGTGCTTACCATTAGAGCATAGGCCATTCAATAGAAAAATGTCATTAATTATGCAATGAGATAAAAGATCTCATTGAAATATGTGTTATTCAAGTTCAAAATACCATGGCATTTCAAAACCAAGGCCTATATGTATTCAAAAATATGCTTCCATCACATTCTAATACAACCTCTACCAACCAAGTAAGTCGTGACACATCATCCTCTTCATATCAAGGCTTTATTCAAATGATTCACATTGTGATGTGAAATTAAAATTAAAACCATCAATTACAACCCACATCAAATTCCCCAGCTATACCTATTCCATCTTACAATATGAATCCACACCCCAACCCCTTATAACTCTAAAGAACAACCTCATCAACCATCTCAAAACTACCCTCGTAAAGATATCATTATAAAATCTCACGGTGTAATCATCCAATCATAGAGAAGCCCCTATTGAGATCCATCAAGTTACCCACTCAAGATCTTAATGCATTATTATTTTTGAGGGAAATCATCAGACCTCACCTAATGCATCAATCACATTTTATGAATATTTTATGACTACGAAATAGATATGAAATGTCTTATCATGACATAGGGGAATTGAGATGCATGATTCACCATTGTTCATAATTGCTAACATGGAAACTAAATAATTCAAACACATCCTTATTGACAATGGCCATAATATCAATATCATATCAACTACATATTTTCACCACCTTAATATTTTCTTATATCATATTTCTATATATGCTTTTCAAGTAAGGGAATTCAATTATGTTCCTTGTGTGCAAAGTGGGAACCATTGTTTTACCTCTTGAAGTTGGGTCCAAGATGCTCCATACCATCCTCTACATCATTGAAGGAGAAATATAATACAACATCCCATTGGTATGTATTTGGATTCTTGAAATGAAGTGTATCCCATCTATCCTTCATAAATTCCTTAAATATTAGTAGTAAGATTGAGTCATCCATTATGTCCTTAGAGATAGTGATCCATTTTAAAACTACAACAACATATTATGCTCATTTCATTAGGTTGACCATTCTACTTTAATTTCACTTGATTGTTGTACATTTATTGCAAACATCTCCAAAACATTGACCCATACCACTTCATCTTCTCGTGACCCTAATTCAACAAATTCAAATAATTTATCCTCTTTGTCTCATCATCCATCCTTTTCTTCTCCATCACCCGAATTCTCAAAATTATATGATCTATTCTCCTCATTATAACAATAAAACCACCCTCAATTCTTCTTTAGGTGATAATTCTTCCCTACACTTTTTCTCCTTCATTATCCTTTCCACCATCTAATTCAAGTCTCGTTCCTTTTACTATTACTCCCACACCTACTCAGCCATCTATGGATCATAGTAAGGACTCTATAATAATGATTCACATTTTATAGGTTTTGGGGAATAGAATCTAGTCTATGCTTATTTATCCTTGCTTCAAATACCAATTGTCAAGGATATCGGCTAACCATCTTCCACAAATCTTGAAAAAGGGTTTGTAGTTTCATTTGGAATTCCTCCCAACAATACATACTTTATGCATGATGGGTATGATACCTATTGCATCCCTCTAGTCGAGTGATGTGTCCATATAAAAATCTAAGTTTGACACCAATATCTCTCATCTTTCTAACCTCAATTATGTCATGCGTGATTTAATCCAAGGGTTGAGAAATTTGAGAAAGGTATCAACAATATATACAACCCCCTTATAAACTATCTACTGAAAAATATATATTAGCTTATGTCCACGTAGATGAAGACAGAGAAAATTTGGCTACTATATTCACCGACATGAGTTGTAATTCAAGATAAAAGAACTTATCATTCACATTATTTTTATCCACTCACACATACTCAAAAAATCTCACTTTTTCTTAAATGAAGCCACATGCTTACACTTCTCAGCTTTTTTCTTGAGTTTGGGACCATGTTTGATTATTTTTCAATGATCCCACCTCCAATGTATCAACCATAGACTCTACTTGATGTATAGTTTACCCCCATATCTATTCCCATGGATAGTTTTATAATGCATGATAATGTCACCATCAATTGATTTGAGTCCTTCCTAGTGACTATCATCTTGTTGATACATATGTGCCCCTTGATTTAGTTCCTACATAAGAAGCCATATTTTGTCACTAGGTGCCATGAATAAGGAACCCTAAAAATATGTCATTCCATCTACTTAAATCAATGCCAAAGATTATTTTATAACACTAAGTATACTCTATTAGAATAAATTGATGAGCTACCATGTCTTAACCAACATGATAATGTATCACACATGCTCATAGAAGAAACTATTGAAGTCAATATTGGAGCACCTGAAGAACCTTATATTGTCTTGTTGGGAAAATTCCTATTCAAAAAAGAACAAACTCAAAGTACATGAAAAATTTTCTTGAATTAGTCAACGTATTTGTTTGGTCTTATTATGTAAACATGCATGGGATGGATTTTGATACCTTTTGCATAATCTTGTCCTCAAATCAGATGTCAAGCCTATAAAATAGAAGTTTCAAAATATGCACCTTTGTCACGTTGAAGCCTAGTTCCAACACAAAATTGTTGGGAGCACGGCACATCACCTAGGCACATACTAAATGCTCACCTAAAGCATGCACAACTCTACCAGATCCCTCATTGTGTCTAACTTCCAAGATGTAATTATTGCATTCATAGCTAACATAACATGCAAATATACCATAAGAAGAACATGAACTATTGTAACATGCATAGAGATAATTGATCATCAACCAAAAAGAGCTTTATATTCATTATACTCATGATGCATTACACATTACATAAACCAACAATATGGTTTCTTATAAAAACATCTACAAACTCATGCACAAGGCATGACTCATACATGGACTCGAACTCTATTTGAACTTACATATGGACCTCCCTCTTACATGAATATCTACACACATTTATAGGGTGGGAACTTGCCCTTCCCTACTTTACATATTTTAATCTAAACTTAGACCACTCCTATGTATAGCTTGCATGCTTTCACAACTTGTACTTCCTATATTCATATGCCTAACTTGTGGCTCTTCATAAGCGGCATGTTTCCTTCTCGAACATCTATTCATATTCATGCACCATAATTAGCCTATGTCGCATGTGATATAAATAGATATGCCTCTTCCATGCATACTTCAAGTCTATTATTAGTCTTGCATGCATTTTATCCATGTTTTTGTCTATTTCTAACTTACCTTTATAATGCTGCTGCGCGCCTCTGCTCGCGCCTCGCGCTTCTCTGCTCACACCATGTGCCATGGTGGCTACCCGAGCCCTTGCATCCAAAGCGAACCCTAAATCTGACCCGGCAAGAACTCAACGGACAGGCGAGGGAGATGGAGGTGGCACGGCTGTGGGGCTCGTCTCAGAGATTCCACCCTGGTCGTGGATCGACCTTGCCTTCACTACAGGGAGCTCCATACCTCTACCTCGGAATGGCAACACAAACCCTAGCCGAGATCTACCACAAGATCCATCGGGGGTGTTCCTGCGGCAATGCCTGGTAATGGACATTTAAAATCTGTGTTGGAAGGATCAGTTCGTGACAGATTGGAACTGGACAGAGATGCTAGTCGTGGCCATATTGGGTCATCCTTCAAAAATGTTTTAAACGGCAAGGAATCTTCCATGAAACCTGCAGACGTTACCCCATCTATTACATTCGGGGAAGAGGTCATTTCCTCTGAGATTTACTACAAAGAGCATGCTCTGATTTGTAGATTCGGGGGACTATGGCCCAACCTTCCTATTCTTCACGCGTGGATCTCTGAGCACTGGACTCCAATTTTAACTGGAAAAATAGACTTGTATCCGTGTGCTAAAGGTATTTTCATTGTAACTTTCTCTTTAATAGCTGATAGAAACATCATTGCTTCCAAACTTTGGACCTACCAATCTAAATATTTGATCATTAAACCCTGGTTTCCATCCTTCAACCCACTCACAGAATCTTTCTCATGGAAACCTGTTTGGATCAGGTTGCCCCATTTACCTCTCCAGTTCTGGAGTCATGACTGTTTGACATCCATTGGAAATGCCTTGGGAACTACACTCTATATAGATTCTCAAACCACTAATTACACCCATACTACTTATGCTCGAATCCTGGTGGAACTTGACACCGATAAAAATCTTCCTGCAACCATAGACCTTAGAGTGCAAAACAGAACTTGGTCACAACCTCTTGATTATGAAGGTCTTCCTTTTCATTGTAGAAGATGTTTTTGCTTAGGGCACACCTCTACTGAGTGTGGGATGGAAAAACGTCAACATGAGAAGCGTAGCTGGTGGAAAGATGCACTTCCGAAACACCTGATTTTTGATGCAAAAAAGGGACTAGATTCAAATGCAGATACAAATATTGAATCCATTTCAGCCCCAGAAACCGAATCTCAAATTGTGAGCAGCATGAAAAATGCACAAGCTATTGAGGGCAGCATGGAAAATGATAAATATCTCTCTCAAGTTAACAACGTGGTTGTCCCAAAAGGGACAAATGCGACTAAGGAAAATACTCCTCCTTTGTCTTCTTCTCCAACCACGAAGGCTCCATCAGGATGGGTTACGGTCAGCAAAAAGAAAAAATCTACCACTCTGAAGGGTAACACTTCGCCTTGATGATTCTTATCTCTGCTATTGGCTGGCTGGGTTACATTGGTCTCATTTTTCTTGGCCGGATAAAAAGTTGCTTCCAATGGTGTTGTTATGCCATTGTTATTTGATTGTTGTACATCAGTTTTTTTTTTTGTTTTTGTCGGTTGTTGGTTTTTTTCTGCAGTCGGGCTTTATTGTTCTATTTGGATTTTGATCCATCTCTTGTGCTTTAACTTTCAATTCTGGCTTTTGAGCCTTGGTGTACAAGGGTATAGTCCCTTTCAAAAAACTATTTACCAATAATATAAAAAAAAACCTTTATAATCACATCAACCTATGTTTTTTCCTATTTGTAGCCTATCTTGGAAATTTGACTAACTGTTGACTCTATTGTTCTTGTGTGTAACCCTTCACACGTGTTACTTCACACTCCCACACATTCCTTTGTGTACTTGTTTCAACCTTTGTAAATACTCTGTTCATGGCTCCGTGTGCACCCTTGTACACATAATTTGGCATTCGCATATGTCTCATACTTATTCAATTTCTCAACCCAACATTACCCCACACTATGTATATTGTCTATCCTCGAAAATACATGAATCAATGGAATAAAAGAATAAATAATCCTGGCTGAAAGAATGTGGGAAATACCCCAAATAATTTTGAATAAATAATTCATGAATAAAATAATGTCTTAAAACAATGTATTCCTCGTGCGACCAAACATTAGGCTTATGGTGTATGCAAGAGTTCCCATAATTCTGCACTAATGGTTACTTCTATCCCTTTCCATTCCTTAAGCGTCCCATCTAACCTTCCTAGAAATGACTCTACAATGTTTGTTATACTCTCTAGGGCCATTCCATCAACCTTCTCATGTAATTCGTTCAAAATGATGTTCCATTTAGAAACCAATTCATCGAGGACATCTACTCCCTTCGTCACCATAGAATGTAATTCTCTCAAAATTGCATCTATCTTGTTACACTTAGCTTTTATAGTTTTAATTATCTCCTCCACCTCTTGTACAAAAAAAAAATTGCATCATCGTGTCTCCTATATAAAAATAGGCCTTGAGGCGAATATTTTATGTATTTTCCTCTCGTGAGGTGCGCGTCTATTATTGAGGTATCTTCAAACCTAACGGATATTTTTTCAGCCTTCTTCAAAGTTCCCCTCACTTCCACACAAAGCTCTTCATACTCTTTTTTTCTTCTATTAATATTTTCTTGATTCTCCGTCACTAGTTCCTCTATCATCTGTTCACTTCCTCTTTTATCCCTTATCAATAACAAATTGACCAACTCTTCCAAGTTTTTGATTGCCATGTTTCCATCAAGCTTGGCCTCCATGATTACCTCAAGACATGAATGCATGATGCTTCTCATTGGTTCACCTCCTTTATTATTCATATCGACCAACCTTTTTTGGCCTTATTTAATTTTTAGTCCATCTTCTTATTCTTCCTACCTACATCCTCAAAATTGGTTTACGTGTCACTCAAAGTGCAGATCCTTTATTGATATTTTGGCACACAATTTACTTTTCCATTTTATCAAGGCATTACTTTCCTAAGTGTCTGATAGTTGTGTAGAACCAAAAATTGGAAGGGTCTTTGATGGGTCCTTCCTCCCTTATAGCTCATCCATGGCCTCTTTTCTCAATTCAAACTTTGACTCCTCCATGTGAGTCTACATTGCAAAGGACAACAGCTTTCATGTCCTAACATGAGATTCAAATTTATCAAGCATGTCCCAATAGTATAATTCTTTTTCTACCAAGGAGCTTTGAAATTTTTTTGTGATGAATTTGGATGTGTCATCTATACATGTCATGCGAGGGCAAGGAGGTAAGATTCCCTAATTCTTGTTCTAGTTGAGGATCTAGTTCATGGTCTTGTTGTGTGCTACTCACGTGGTGTCTCTTGCGTAATGTTATGGTGTGCGGGACCGATGTCCTCCCCATGCCTTAGTTTGCTTCCTCTTGCTCCTTCTTTTCCTCTTCGAGTCTCTTGTTTATGCTCTTCCTTCTCATGCTCGTAACGCTCGAGCTCTTCCTCTTCCACAATATGATTAACATGAGGATTCTCCTCTCCTCTCGAGTCCTCTTTCATCCTTAGGGTTTCTTCATTTTTCCCTTCTTTTGGGCTAGGTGTGTGTGTAGTCTTAATCAAGATTATTTGAGGTGTTCTTGGAGGGGCACATGCATGTTCTTCTTGCCTCCTCTTTCTTCTATTGTGGTCTAATCGCCCCTTTATTTCATCATCATCTTCTTCCTCCATCGTAGTCGGATCTCACTTCTTATTTGGTGTCCTTGTGGCTATTCTTCCTAATGGTGGTGTAAGAGTTGTGTCATGCATGTTGACCACCTTACCATCCTTCAACTTTGGTTGCAAGTAGATGTATACTCTACAAGCTTCCTTGTTGATGCCAAAGTTACAATGTGAATCAATTCCATCCTATTAGGTTCTATTGTTTCTACATAAGTTTGCTTAGTCACTTAACCATATGTCTTACACAGAGTGTAGTACTCACGTATACCTTGTCGAATTGAAATTCAAGTGTTGTGTGTTCTTGATTCTATTCACCGCACTTATAAAGTACCTAGTTGTGAATGTAAATGGTAGATTGTACTGTGGTCTCATGTCTCCATTGATCAACAAAAATCATGCAAGGAAGAAATGTTGCATAATAACAAAGTTTGTTTGTCCCTCTAGCTTACAACCAATTTTCCATGCATTCCATGAGACCGCATTTAGTTGATGCATATTGTCAACTAGTTCACATGTCTTGAGTAAACCTCCATGATTACATACAATGCTCATTTAAAAGCTCTTGTTTACAGGGATTGAGAGGATGTTGGCCAAGGTTATGGAATTTGGCTTTACACCTACCAACTACATTTGCTTGAAAAAAATTAAAGCATTTTCATCAAATCCATTTTGTGTATTGCTTGAGTGAAGCTCCCATTCCAAAACAGGATGTAAAGAGTGCAACGGTGGTTGTGGAGCTTGTCTTTGCACCGAGAAGGTTGTCCAAACTATATTCTAGCACAAAGTTAGGCACATGTTGAAAATATTGTGGAGAATGGATATGGATCTACCCATGTCATGCCTCCTGTGCCATACACATGCAGCTCCAAACAAAAGACAAATCCCCTTTCCAAATCCTTTCTCAAGTGTCCATTTGCTATTCCAAAGCCCCTAATTTGACACGAGATAGGAGGATGTTGGAAAAGTGCCATGGAATTTGGCTTTACACCTACCAACCGCATTGCATGAAAGTTTCCAAGACTTTTTCAACGAACCCATTTTGTGCATATATCCTACACAACGATTACCGACCACGGGAGCATATTTTTTTATTTTGAGGTATTTTGTCAAACTGTTCATGTGCCTTGTCTATGCGTCCACATTTTTGCATACATATATGTCATATCACTTGCAACTACAACATATGAAAATTTTCCAATCCCTTCTCCCTCATGCTTTGGTGAAATTTCATGCCTTGTTTATAGAAGATTTTTGCCAACTGACTAACACAGGAAGGACAAAGCTAAAAACACAAAAACACACAAACATAGCTATTATATTAGATTTAAGAAGCTTTTACAGACTTCGAGCTACAACTTTGTATGTTTTTTTCATTCTTTTTGTTTCTCTTCTTGTGTCCAATCGTTTGCTTCTTTTTATTACAAAAAAATTGATCTCCTTGAGTTGCTCTATGCTACTACACATGTTTTTCTTATTTTAGATAATACCCGAGCTACGGATCTTTCTCTTTTATATTCTCCTTCTCGCCCTCGCTTTGTATATTTTGCATATATTTCTTCTCCTCACTTTGTATTATTTTTATCGAGCCAATTATATAGCTCCCCATGTCTTTCAAAAGACATTGACCTTTGACACGGACCTTAAAGATATTAAGCTTCATCTCTTCATGGCTTTTAAATCTAATCAAATCCGTTACCATTAATTTGACTACAATTCATCCATGTGTCTACTTTGCATTGGTTTCTACATCGGGCTTTACATGTCCTCCATTCAACAATGTGAAGCTTAGATTAATCAAATAGCTCCACATACCCTTCACATTTGTCTTTGCTATCGATCTTGTTAGAATTTGAACCAATAGAAACATTCCATGCCCTTCGGTGTTGTGGACCCTTTTTATCCCCCGATCGACACACGCGAAACATTATCCAATAAGATAAATCCACTATTCTCGTAATTGTTAGTCTTTATCTATAGAACTTGTCAGAGTTGTGAAGCCTGAACCAATGAGGAGACTCCACATTCCTTACGGATGTCGGTATTTTCTTATAGACCCTATCGCACACAAAGCCTCGTCTAATGGGAAAGCTCGTACACTTTGCGGTTGTCAATCTTCGTAGCTTCGTGTTTGTCTATGATTAGTTATGGCTTCGCATTGTAACTCTTTGCTCTGACTTAAATTGTTGTCTCCATTGAAATGTAGACATGTGTCTATGCCTTTGTTGGTCTATATAACGGTTGACTTCTTTGACTTAAATCAAACCCGACGAAATATAAGTTATGGCTTATTCGAGGGTTTGAGATATGTCGGGGAAAAATAAATAAGTTTTAGCGAATTGTGATACGACATAGAACCCCACACCGGACCCAAACACAAAATGAAAAAGCTAATTCCATGGACTCGGGGCCACCCAAAGACTTAGAATAAAAAGACACCAAAAAAATGCCACGTAGCATGTCACTTTGGCGGGAATTCAAAACACAACGGCCATAAAGGAAACAGCCAAAAATATAAATATCAATCAACTATGTAGATAGAAGATAGGGGAAACAAGGATTTGAATCCCTACACTAGTGGCTCAAGATTACTGAGATAATTAATTCGACACTCCCCCTTCATCTTGAGTCAAAAAAATCTAATCAAGGACTGATTTTAAAGTCCTGGACATCTACGATGCCCATACTTGCTCTTAAATGCTCAAACCTTTCTTTTGATAGAGGTTTGGTAAAAATGTTAGCTAGCTGCAACTCTGACTTACAAAACTTAAGTTTAATTTCTCCTTTCTCAACCAATTCACGAATAAAATGATACCGATTATTATATGCTTGCTTTTGTCATGGAAGATTGGATTCTTTGACAATGCAATGAAGACATATTATCACAAAAATAACAGAACCTCCTTATTTTTCTTCATGCAAATCTGAGAGGATTCTTTTTAACCAAATCATTTGACAAGCGGTTGAATTTGCTGCAATATATTCTACTTCAGCAGTAGATAATGAAACAACTAATTGTTTCTTCAAAGCCCATGAAATGGATCCTGATCCAACATTGAACACATATCCATATGTGATCTTTTTATCATCAAGGCTACTTGCTCAATCATTGTCTATGTAGCCAACTAATTGAAAATCATTATTAGCAGCATATAGAATTCCATAATTCCTTGTGCCATTCACATACCTTAAAATATGCTTGCATGTTTTCTAGTGTGTCTCCTTTGGTGTCTCCATGAATCTAGAAATAAAACTAACTGCATACATTATATTTGGTCTTGTTAGTTAAATACATCAAGCTTCCTACCATGCTTTTATATCTTGTAGGATCCACATTGTTGTTGTAATATTCTTTGGTAAATTTCAGACTTAATTTTTTTGGTTTATTATCCACCATTTTGAATCTTTGCAAAATTTCTTTTGCATACTTTTCTTGAGACACAAAATGCCCTACTCCATTTTCTTGACTTCAATGCTAAGGAAATACTTCAACAATCCCAAATCAGTCATCTCAAATTCCTTCTTCATGGTTGATTTAAATTCATATATTGCCTTGTTTGCATTTCAGTAAAAATTAAATCATCTACATAAAATAAAACAATTAAAATCTCACCATTGTTTGCTTTGATGTAGAGTGTGGGCTCACTATTGCTTTTGCTAAAGCCATTGCTAATCAGATAGGAGTCTATCCTATTGTACCAAGCTCTTGGTGCTTGTTTCATTCCATACAAAGCTTTCTTGAGCTTGTATACTTTTCTTTCATGCCCTAGAATTTCATAACCAGGTGGTTGTCCCACATACACTTCTTCTTCTAATAATCCATTCAGGAAAGTTGATTTAACATCCATTTGATGGACCTTCCATTTGTGATGAGAAGTTATGGCAATAATTGTTCTCATAGTTTCTAGTCTTACTACTGGAGAAAATGTCTCATTATAATCACATCCAGCCTCTGTTTGTATCCTTTGACAACTAATCTTGCCTTATGTCTCTCAATTTTGCCTTTAGGAGTAGTCTTGGTTTTATAAACCCACTTGACTCCAATGACTTCATTTCCTTCAGAAGATCTACTAGCTCCCATGTTTTATTCTTCTCTATTACATGCATTTCATCATCCATTACTTCACACCATTTATGATCTTTAATTCTTTTTCATAATAAATTGGATCAGCTTTTGAAAATAGAGTAGAATTAATCATTTCATCTTCATTCTCTTCATATCTTAATTGGTCATAGATCTCTTAAACAGTTTGCATTCTTCCTTCTTGTTGTAATGAGTCATATGATGATGAAGATGCTTCATTTTTGGTCCTTGCATGCTTTGTTGGTTGTTGCTATGAGAAGATTTGCCCCTTTGTGAAATGGGTGTCTAACTAGTTACATTATTGTCTTTGCCATCTGTTGCTTCATGAACAATAATAGATGCATTTCTCTTTGTTTGTGGCTGCTCCACTTCTTTTGCATCTCCCCAATATGCTTCCTCAATGAATTGAACATCTCTTGTTGATTATCATCTCCTTAGTAATTGGATTATATAATCTGTAAGCTTTTTATTGCTCACTATACCCAATAAAAATGCACTTCTCTCCTCTATTATCCCACTTTGATCTTCTTTGCTTGGGCACATGTGCATATGTTACACATCCAAAAATCTCAAGTGTTCAACACTTGGTTTTCTTCCACTCCATGCTTCTTGAGGTATCTTGTTCCTCACACTTTTTGTAGGACATCTATTCAAAAATAAACTATTATCCCAACTGCTTCAGCCCAATATTCTTCAGGCAATCCTCTTTCTTTCATCATGCTTCTTGTCATTTCTTAAATGGTTCTATTCTTTCTCTCTAGCTACACCATTTTGTTGAGGTGTATACCTTGTTGTGAATTGTTTCTTGATCTCGTGCTCTTTACAGAAGTTTAGAAACTCATTTGATATATATTCTCCTCTCTATCAGTTCTCAATATTTTTATATAATGGCCACTATGTTTCTCAACCATGGCCTTAAATTGTTTAAATATTTAAAATGCCTCTGATATATTTTTCAAGAAATAGACCCATGTCCTTTTGTTGAAGTCATCTATAAAGGTCATAAAATACTCTTTCTTGGACAAGGAGGGAGTCTTCAAGGAACCACACAAGTCTTGTTTTTCTTAACACATGTAAATATTTGTGGAGTTGTTCACGAAAAGAATGCCCAAAATGGGCATGCAAAGGTTGGGAGTATGGGCTAAAGGTTTTGGAGTCCTCTTTACACGTCCTAGTTGCAATTGCCCAAGGTTGAAAACTATTTCCATTTAAGAAAACTTGAGACTACAAGGCAACAAGATTACGAACCCATACAAGGACAAAACCAAAAAAATTCAACACTCCCCTATTGTTGTTAGTGTGTAGACCAACCTTTCCTTGTCATCCAAAAGGGATTTTTAAGATGTCCAGATGTCATCTTAGGCTTCACATTTGGAAAGGTGAACTAATCAAGTTACACAAGTGGTTAAGTGTTTCCTCACGCCCCTCCTCCTACAGTCTTGATAGGAAACTCTTCATAAAGGCAATAGAGTTGATAAAGACATCCTTTCTTGCTTTCAAACTCTAGTTTCAGAGCATGCGTGGAGAGGCCTAGTTTAACCTATTTTACACTTTGTAAAATTGTCACGACATGAAAGAACTTGGCAAAATTGTCATTATTACTATAACTCATTCAATATAAATATAAATGCAGCATTACATAGATATTTAAATAACGTATTTTGTTGAAAATGTGTTTATATCAAACATATAAATCCTAAAACTTACTTGACACTTGTAAATACAACTATTAAATCCATGTATTTTTTAATTATTAAATAAAGAAAAATTATTTAACAAAGATAAACGGATTGTTTAAAAACTCTTAACGTCATAAATTTTTGGTTGGATGTGGGGTCAACCATCAAATCTCATCCCCGCCCTCCACTCATGACCACATTCCAAGAAAATTCATTTTTATTAAATATGATTTTCTCCCCCTCCTTTTAAATTTCTTTATTATTATTATTTCTCACCAATTCAAATATTCTTATTCTTATTTTGTTTCATTTTATTAATTTAATTATTAAATTTCAATATTTTTTTATTTTAATGTTATTCAACAAAATCGGTCACACCAAGGAACCAATTGAAGTTTTTGCAAGTAGAGTTGGTAATGCAGAGCGGGAGGGGCATTACATTCACAACAAATGAAAATGCACATCAACGTTATAAGAGAAAATTATATGCATTAAATCAACTTGTTGTTATATGCATTTTAACTAGAGGACCAAATAGTATTTGCAACATTAGATGATGGGAAGTCCAATTATTGATTTCTATTGGTGCAAGGGTGATGCCTATTATGAATTTATGAACTGAAATATATATTTTCAATTGTGTACTTGGGTATGTTCAAAGTATTGTCAACTAACCAAGATTAGGACCCCTGAACCACCTATATATGTAATGCTTCAATTTGATAACTATATAGGTTTTATTTTTGTTGATGGAACTCCAACTACAATTCCAATCACCCTTAGAGACAGGGGTTGTATGTCTCAATTACTTTTAAATTTGCATGGAGATTGACAATCCACAAATCACAAGGTTTAACACTTAACAAAGCCACAATTGATATAGGACTTACAAAAAGACAAGATTTGACTTTTGTTGTTATATCACATGTCAAGTCATTACATGGATTGAGGATCTCACCACCTTTCACATATGACCAATTTGAGAAATTGAAGAATGGAAAAGGAGTAGATAAAAGAAAAGAGGAAGAAAAAAGACTTCAATTGTTGGAGGATCAACTATATAATGTTTGAATATCATAAACTTGTTATACTTCATATATATCATATATGTATATTTATGTTTTATTAATATTGTGTTGCTCTCTATTTCCCAATTTAATATTGCATTGAAATCAAAGTGAATGTGAAAGTTACTTATATTATAAGTATTTTCGCAAATAATATATATTTAGTTTTACCTTATAGACAACAAGTGCTACTAGCATACTTATTTTAGATTAATCTAAGTAAAAGATGATGAGAGGTATCATTCTCGAGCCACCTATATTGGATTTGAGATATAAGTGAAATAAGCACCTCAAAATTGATACCTATATACATATTTTACATATATTTCTAAAATAGACATGCTAATTTTTAAAATTTTACTTTTCAAAAATATTTTGTTAAAAAAATTATTTTCTTTTAAACTTTTCACATTTCAATTTTTAGTCTTTCGAGAAATAACCATATCTTGTTAAGATATATATATATATATATATATATATATATATATATATATATATATATAGTTTGATTAAGAATTGATAAGTCAAATCTTAGAAAATGTGTTTAAATGTTTATTGTATGTTCTTGTTTATATAGGTCTGTGTATAAAAACTATAGAATGTGTTCTAGTTCATGAATTTTAATACATAGGTTTGTGTATAAAAACTATAAAATGTGTCCTAGTTCATGAATTTTTCATAGGTTTATGTATAATAACTATAAAATGTGTTCTAATTCATTAATTTTATCTTATCTCGATGAATAAATGAATGTGTCTTCGTCTATCAATGGATTGTTAGTGTATTGGACTGTGTTGTGGGCTTAATTTGTTGGCAAGTGAAACTTGCCTAGGTGGCTATAGAAAGGTAGAAGGTTTATTGCTTGAGAAGAAATCATTCCATTTTTTTATTATTTGGATGTACATTATTCCGTGGCTGCAAAGTTAGGGCATTACATCAACGCAAGGCTGCAATGTTGGTATGGTTGTTTGATGGTAGCATGAGGCAGTTTCCTTGATGTTGTCCCATCTAATAAGTGGAGCATATGGAAGAATAATATAACAAGAACTTTAACATAAATAAGTTGTTTCATGAATGAAGTGCTAAAAGTAATCCACACATATCAAAGGCATATTATTAATTCACACAAGACTCTTGAAGACCATACCTACGCTGAACATGCATCCAAATTCAAAGAGTGGCCAAAAATACGGGATGTGTTATGCAAAAATTCGTTAAGTGCAACAGCATGCATTGGCAAGTATAGATAGGATCGTGACATAATGTAGGAGTGAGCGAATGACTAGGAGACGAGGTGCAATGGGCCTTTGCAGGGGCATGGATGCTGCCAAAGGATTGCAATGACGAGGCTAACAGAACGTAGATCACAAAAAAATGTTTCATATAAACTTTCAAATCTTTAATAATTTAGGGCTGCAAAGGTTTGTAAAAATTGGCCCAAACATTTCTTTCTAGACCTGGAGTACCGTATCAGTTCCATAATTTTTGAACCAGGAGGAGCCTTTTCAAAAATGTTTACCATCTATAAGGTGGTATTGTAAAGCACCATGTATTTATCTTTCGCTTCAACTCTGAGTTCTAATTGTTTTCCGTCAAAAAATTATAAACACATACATTGAAGGATGTTTATCTTTACACACCAAGAGAAACACTTGAGCATTATAAGTTCCTAACAATATGAAAATACTGTATTCCAATATTTTGACATGTTCAAGCCAGAAGCAAGCAAGACAGCCTTTCAATACCGCTTGTGAAGCTTAAATCTAAATGGCATTTAGTTTTAATAAATTTTAACATTGGTCATAAAAATTACTAGTTTTTCAACAGTGTTTGCAAAACTCATCTCTAGACGTTGTTTTGTTTTTATACATTTTGACATAGTTCATAAAAATTAGAATTGTTATAAATTTACAAAGTATTTGTTTAGACCAGAACTTTCTCCACACAAATTTTTAACATGTTTATCCTTTACCATGAATTAGCTTGTATCTATTTTCTTCATTTGTTTTGTTCCAAATTACCTTTGTTCAGCATCTAAGCATGAACCATAAAATTTGATGAGTACTGTTTGCATAAAGCATACAAATTTGTTTAAATATTGTTGCACAAAACATGCACAAATTTATCGAGTACTGTTGCATTAAGCATACAAATCAAATTTGTTGCGTATTGTTGCATTAAGCATACAAATCAAAAATGTTTCTTAAATAGTATTTTCTTCTAGGCTTTCAACATTTTACTTGACAAAATTTGACCTCTTATAACTAAATTCTATGTGAACCATGTAAGCTCTCCTCTATGAGCTAATTAGCTAAATTTTGAGAGGGTTTAAGGGATCCATATCCTTGCACAAACAAGAAATAATGAAACATCATGAAAGCAAGACATAGTCTTTCAGAAATGCTTCCAAAGCTCATGATTTAATAAGTATTTGTTTGTTTTTTAGCACTTTAGTATTCATAAAAATTAGCATTTTTTTCATTTTTAAGATACTTGAGGCTTTGCTAATTGCACTTCAAATTTTAGCCAAAGTCTTTACTCTTAACTCTTTATTCTACAATTTATATCATGTTTTTTTGACATTTTTTTAAAATTTCTACCATTGATGGCGTTGTTAAAGTATATTTTCTTCTAGATTTTGAACACTCTAGAGGCAATGTACTGGAGGATGAGCACCTTAATTTTACACATGTAAAAAGACCATGTAGGTAGCTTGTTGGTATTTAAAATTTACACCATTTTGTAGTTTAATGTGCTGAACTGGAGGGAAATGCATAATTTAAATATATTTGGTACAAAAAGTAGGTGCACCAATAATTAAGCATGGGTGACCAATAGTTGAACATCTCACATGTCATAATATGATTGGCCCTTACAAACTAGTATTCAATACTTTACATATTTATTAGTACATCTTTATTTTTATATAGAGACATTCAATCACAAAGTCATGTTCATCTTTTGGCACATGTTCACTAATCGGTGCCTCCCTAATCCTTGAAGAATTATGGTTTGTTATAACTAAAATTTTTATCAACTATCGAAAATCTCTTTCAACTATAAAAGTTCTCCTATCTAAAATCTTTTAACTATCTAAAATCTCTTTCAACTATGAAAGCTCTCATTTCTAAGGTAATTAGCTCAATCTCGAGAGGGAATTGAGCATTATTACCTCAAACAATTTGAAAATGTTGGATTCTAATATTGAAAAATGTTCAAGACAAAAGGAGGAAGCAAGCCGTGCCTCCTAATCCTTGAAGAATTATGGTTTTTATAACTAAAGTCTCTTTTAACTATCTAAAATCTCTCGATTATGAAAGCTCTCCTTTCTAAGCTCTCCTTTCTATCTAAAATATCTTTCAACTATGAAATTTCTCCTTTCTATGCTAATTAGCTCAATCTTGAAAGGGAATTGAGCATTATTACCTCCAAACAATTTGAAAATGCTGGATTCTAATATTGAAAAATGTTCGAGACAAAAGGAGGAAGCAACACATAGTCTTTTAACAAATGCTTGGAAAGTTTATATTTTGTTAGTTTTTCTTCTATTTTATTGTTTATCTTTAAGTTTGTTAAAGAAGCTTTGTATATTCCCTTAATAGACAATTATTCCTATCCAAATTTTTTATTGTTTAGTGTTTTATAAATATCCCTTCATGTTTTGAATAAAAAGATTAGTATGGAATACAATATTCTCAACATTTGGTATTAGTTCAAGCCGGGAACTTATAAGAGTTGAGAAGTAGTTTTTGATAACTTCTACCATCATTCCAGACTAATGTTTTGGCATCAATTTGTGAGCGAGTGAAACTTATCCGGTTGGCTACAAGAATGTATAAAGTTTAGTGCTACAAACTAAAGCCAAAAAAATCATTCCATCTTTTTATCATTTGGGGCATACATCATTCCGTGGGTGTAAAGTTGCGGTGTTACATCAACCCATGGCCGCAATGTTGGTATAGTTGTTTGATGGTAGCATGAGGCGTCTCCTTGATGTTCCTTGTCCCATGTGATGAACCACACATATGGAAAAATAATTTCAAGAATTTTGACATATATAAGTTTCGTGCACATAGTTTTAAGTATTCCCACACCATCGTCTAAGGCATATTATAAACTCACACCAAGTCTCATAAGACCATACATATGCTTTGAACATACATCAAAATTCAAAGAGTAACCTATGTGAGGCACATAAGCTCGATTGCAAAAACAAGACAAAGGTGTTATACAAAAATTGTTAAAAGTACAATAACATGCGTTGGCATGTCTATTACCCTAACATAATGTAAGAGTCAAGTGCCAAACAAAGGCATAATCAAAGCACGAACAAAAATGACAAGGTGTGGCCTTCTTAGCTCAGCTCAACCTTGCATGACAATATGTTCCTTATTGTGCTCATTATACTCCAAGAGTACCTTCACTCACCTTGGTACTATGTCCTTGATATTCATATTCATGTTCAATACTTCAATGTTTCTTCAACCCTAATTTCAATCATGCTTGACCTCTAATTTCAGTCTCCAATCTTCCTTGAGGGTTTCAAACTTACCAATCCTTGTCCTTACTATGTTCTATCCGCTATCTGACCTTCTTTTCTTTGCAAGTTCTCCATCTTCAAGCTTGTATCTTGTTGATTCCAACCTCACTAAGGTGCTTCTTCTCACTCCATTGGTGTAACCTTTTGAACCATTGCTAAATACTCCACCAAATGCTACAAAGACTCCAAACCAAGACCTTCAAGTGTCTTACCTACCCCTACATGCCAATTTCAATCCACCACTCTTCTTATGAAATCGGGAACCCTGTCATACCTTATCCGAGTCATATAATCACCCTACTCGAAATGTGAAGAAGACATCCACTATGCCTTCATATGTTCTTAGCTCATATGGGAATCAAAGTTACTTACCTTCATGAGATGTGTTCGTGAAGAGTTAGCATCATACCAAGCTTAAGGATACCATTGCTTTTTAACAACAAGATGAATAGTGGAGCATAGTCTAGAGTGTTTGAATACTCCAACTATAATACATCATCCCTGAGATGTACACCTGCAATCCAATCATTAAAAACCATCTATACAGTGCTTGTCTTTCCTCTTTGTAGATCAATATGGTGTTCTCAAGACTATAGTATGCTCATCACCAGATATGTGAGGTCTAACATGATCATAGCCAACTTATACATGCATCTTCAACACCCTGGGAGTTCTATAAACTCTTCCTCTTGACAACATTCACTCAAACAGGTCTCTTACAAATACATAGCCTTTTATGCCTCCCTCTTGCTTTAGGTCTACAAGTAAGGTTATATGATCATAGGATCATTGGGGAATTCATACATCTTTGGTAATGTTATAGGTATCCTCTGGAATAGTCATACTCTCTTATAAATGGTCAAGCATTTGTTTTCCTTCATTCTTCGTATACTCTGCCCTTAAGCTTCTTAAGGCCCTTATTTGCCCAATTCAAGGCCTAGAATACAAGTTCAAGTCTTTCTTACCATGGATCCTTGTCTTATAGGTTCCCTTTGTCATGTTGAGGTGTTCACAAGCTTCTATGCACAGGTTCCATGTTGGTTTTGCCAACTCTCTTCCTTTATGACCTTTTTAATGACTTAGTACAGTCCTATAAACTCATGTACAATCAGTCTTGTACTAAAATGAAGTCATTTTCTCTATGGAATCCTCCCTACGATCCTTCAACTCATGATTTAGCCTCTATTCACTCTATATACTAAATCTAGAATCATGGATTTCAAGCAACATGAAAACTATGTTCATTCTCCTACCCGATTGTACATTATTTCTTCTTCTTGCAAGCTCGAAATTATCACATCAACGGTATCTTTCATTGTACTAGACCAATTACAACGAAACTTGGCAAAGTCATTTAATTCATGTCGAGACAGAGAAAAGTTGAAATTTCTAGCTCGATTCACTCGTACATTCAAAAGATCTCGAGAGGCCCTAGTTCGAGGACAAGAGCCCATAATTTGCAATAGAATTCTTATCAAGCATTTTCAAGGCTTACAAAAATCATGATTACCGTACCTAGCCCCCGTAGAAGCCCCTTAGTTTAACAATCAAGAGATTCAATACACTTAGAAAGCATTGAAGGCTTGAAGACCACCGTATCCTGCACAGCTTTTCTTGCACAGTCCATTGTAAACAAGCAAATTTCATTGAAACAAAAGGCAAATTCCTCTTTTCAAACATCATATCTTCATTATTCATCATCCTTCAACCTGTTACAAGCTTCCTCTATCAAATTCTTCCCTTCATTATGTTTTGCATACGTATCCTAACTCCTTAAGAAGCTCAACTAGCTTCTAAATTGACCAAGTCACCGCTAGGAAGGCTCAACCATGCCTCTAATCATAGTAATTACATCTAAAAATACATCACAACTTGTTACATATCTATTCTTATGGTCTTCATGACCTTATCTAGCTCATGCCAACTCATACACACCTATTCAACCTCCCATACCTAGTCAAACTTGACATATTACCCCTTGTTACAATGTTTTCACCATCACAATTACAATTTACACTCAAACTTGAAATTAAACAAAGATA
This sequence comes from Taxus wallichiana var. yunnanensis, assembly GCA_018340775.1. Classification (NCBI taxonomy): domain Eukaryota; kingdom Viridiplantae; phylum Streptophyta; class Pinopsida; order Cupressales; family Taxaceae; genus Taxus; species Taxus wallichiana. The sequence goes on from CM031243.1 coordinate 89,123,096, forward strand.
TAATGGAGGGAGAAAACTTTGACAACTCCTAGTTTATACTTAATGCCTTTCATAGGCTTATTTAACTTTATTGTACTCTCCAAGCTATGAGGATGATGCTCTTGCATCATGACACTTCAAAGCACACATGTGCATTAATTGCATTTATAGTTGAGAAATGTCTAGAAGGAGAGGAACTATTGTGAGGTGAAATTTTAGGTTGCAAACTTTGACAACTCCTAGTTTATACTTAATCCCTTTAATAGGCTTATTCAACTTTATTGTACTCTCCAAGCTATGAGGATGATGCTCTTGCATCATGACACTTCAAAGCACACCTGTGCATTAATTGCATTTATAGTTGAGAAATGTCTAGAAGGAGAGGAACTATTGTGAGGTGAAATTTTAGGTTGCAAACTATCCTGAGAGGGGCAAGAATGCATCTAAAGAAAGCACATAAGTAACAATGAAGAGCAATGGCTTAGGAGGCTTAGAGAACATAGGTCACAAAAATTGTTTAATAAATTTGGGGTTATGGTGTTTTGTATATATTGGCCAGACTATTTGATTCTAAACCTAGAGTACCATACCAACTCCATAATTTTTACTCCAAGAGGAGCCTTTTCACAAAACGGTTGGCATATAAAAGGTGGTATTGTAAAATACTGTATTTTATTTATGTTTCTCCTCAACTCTTAAAATAGTGAGTTTTAATTGTTTTGCATAAAATAAATTATAAACACATAAGTTGAGGGGTGTTCCAAAACTCACCTCTAAAAACTGTTTTCATTTATGCATTTTGACATACTTCATAAATATTAGCATTCTCGTGAATTTCTAAGGTATTTGAGGCTTTGTTTGTTGAGCTTGAAATTTTAAACCAGAACTTAGGCTACGATGCTATGAAAGGGGGCAAACTAAATTACCTCAGCAAATACTGCATTAGCAAAATATGAAATTTTTGCAGTAAGCAGTCCCATGGATTCTGTACTTGTTCCGACAAAGAAAATCAGTATTTTATGTGAAACTCCAACATAATATTGAAGGGAAAATTTTGGAGTGAATCAAATACAAATATTAAGCAGTTGATTATTTTTTTGTGCCCCCACTGCTTGCCCAGGCTGGAAAATATATCCCAAAACATCTGCCCAAAAATTTCAAAAATTCTTTTTTTTAAAGGCAGGCAGCACCAATAAATATAAAAATAATATTTTCATGGAAGAGCATTTCTCAAATATATAACAATAGCCCCAACTTGAAACCCCTATGTACTCCACACATGTTCAGCAGCATGTTTTTTTAACATGTTTATCCTTGGTATGAATTATAAGCTCATCTCTATTTCCCTCATTTGTTTTGTTCCAAATTACTAGTTTAAAGAGACCTTTGTAAGCATGATGAATCATACAAATTTGTTGAGTATTTTATACATTTAGATGCACACTCGTTATAACAATATTCTCATTCAATACGGACATCGTCATCACTAGCAAGGTGCATAGTTTCATGTGATTGGTCTTCACCTTGCTATTAGCCATTGTCCATAGGCTTATCAAGTTTGGCATTGTACTAAGCACTAATGTAGTTTTGCCATCCAAAATGGTGTGTAAGATTTTTCATTCTGCTCTAGTGATGTATGTTCCATTGTTTCCTGTTGGATTCAACACTCTATTCAACATATTTTGACCTATCTGCCTTGAAAGTAGAATCCCACTAGGTGCACCTTTGCTCAATTGTGCTTGGGTTAGTCTATGACAATCGATCTGTTGGACTTGGGTGCCATTTTTACTTGGATGTAAGAAAATAATATTTTTCTGTTCATCTCTTACTAAATCAGCAATGTGCGAACGTTCACGTTGAGTCAGCCTTCTGACTCAAACCTCGGACAGCTTGGTGGTAGGCCCCAAGTTCCTACCTCTGTGCCCAGCCGACCTTGACTTGGATGTCCTTTACTAGTATATGTACAGAAAAATCTGTTTTGCAATCCACCAAATCTTCCTATGAACCATGCGGAATGATATTTGTGTTCATCTCTTATTAAATCTGCAATGTGCATATGTTGATAATCCACTTCAGTTTTCTGATGCTAAGCACGCAACTTGCAGGAACATTCACGTTGAAGTGCAACCTGACTGCCAAAGGAAACCATTCAAATATTAGCCTTTCCATCTTGCATTGGAATTCCTTTGTCTTACAGAAAACTTTGATGAATTGAAACTTCAAAAACTAAGTAAGCTATGCGGCCAATTTGTAATATTCACATCTATAACATACCATGAAAAATGTCAATAAAAATGAATTCAAAAGATATATACCATTAAAAATGTCGGCACTTGATGTGGAAAGGGACTGGAATATACTGGAACATCCATCCTGAATTTCAAGAGGTTAAAATATCAATAAGCCAATATTTTATCTACAACATTTCAAGAAATTGATGATTCTTATCACAAGTGCCAACATTAAAATAGTAGTTTCTACATGCAATGGTAAAGGCAAAACAAAAATCAAGTGAACTTCAAAAGCTTGAAAGGGTACTTATTTATTCAAAGATGACTTGTAGCCTCTAACTCTCATTTTTACAATACGTAGGTTTTTCTAGTTTTCATTTTGCAACACTTTAGTAATGAATTCAAAAGATACATACCATAAAAATGCCAGTGCTTGATGTGGGAAGGGACTGGCATATACTGGGAATATCCATCCTGAATTTCAAGAGGTTAAAATATCAATAAGCCAATATTTTATCTACAACATTTCAAAAATTGATGATTATCACAACTGCCAACATTATAATTATAATTTCTACATGCAATTGTAAAGGCGAAAAAGATTTTCAAGTGAACTTCAAAGCTTGAAACTTGAAAGAGTAAACTTATCCATTCAAAAGACTTGTAGCCTCTAATTCTCATTTCGCAACACTTCAGTTTTTCTAATTCTCAGTTTGCAACACTTCAGTTTGTCTAATTCTCATTTTGCAATACTTAAGTTTTCTGGATCTCATTTTGCAGTCAGTCATGTATCTTGAACCCTGCAGTCCTACAATGGTTGTCTATGTAATGTAACATAAAATTGTTAATGGCATAGTGTACTATTAAATAAACCTAGTGCCTAATGATGGAACTCAACAACTATTTTGCAAATTGTAATATGTTACTATACAAATAACAGACTAATCTCTCACCCTTATAAGCAAACAAGGTCAAAAAGGTTAAAGACTCAATATTTCAAAGCCTGAAAAGGTAAATTTATCCATTCAAAGACTTGTAGCTTCTAATTCTCATTTTGCAACACTTTTTCTAGTTCTCGTTTCGCAATATGTATCATGAAACTGAGTAATACAATAGTTAATTGTTTCTTGTTTATTTAATGTAACATAAGATTGTTGATGGCATCGCATGCTATTAATAAAACAGTCTAATGATGGATACCAACAACTATTTTAGAAATTCCAGTATATTACTATATACAAATACCAAATAAATTTCTAACCCTACGAGAAACAAGCTCAGAAAGGTTAAAAATACGATATATGGATGGAAAACTTGTTTGATGCCTCTTTAGATGGTTATTTTAGTATGTGGGTGGCATAACTATCAGTCACCATGGCAATTACATAAGCTTTTGTGAGTTAATATATCTTTTAAGGTCGTATTGTCCTTGTAACATAAATTCTAATTTACGAAACGCTCTCATTATGATACAATAAAAACAATTACAAAAGCTAGGTATTTATATAATGGATGAATGGAAAACTCATTTTGATGGCTCCTTAAATTGTTATTTTAGTAAGTGGGTAGCATAACTATTAGCAACCATGATGTTATATAATCCTTACTTGAGCGTATGACATAAAATGTTGTCATTGTGATAAAAGGCTGAGTATGCAATGCAAAGCACATCCCATTCTAGTGCTTAAAGGGTGCACTTACACTATATAGCTTACAAACAGGCCCTGATCCTTGATATAGGTGTAGATTTATCTATTTTGGAAGTCATGTACTCTATTTCTTTGGTTTTTAACTTTTTGGCAGACTAAGCCTGCTATGCAGAACTTTCACAGCTAACTTGACCTGCAATTTGACAATTGATAAGGCACCCGCATAGAGAAAGCATCAAATGTGCTGTGAGCATTAAATGTAACCACACTAGTGTTCTGCATCCCAATATAATAAATGGGGATCTTCAAATTCAGCATAAAGCCAAAATTCTACATTGGATTGATTTGATATTGCCATATAGGTTTGTGAGTTAAAAACAAAAAATCAAATCATAGTTGTCTTCAAAATGTGACTGCAAATAATATATCATGATAGCAGTGAAAACAACATCATGATAGCAGCGAAAACACTGTCATGAGACAATAAAAACTAATCTCATCACTAACCAGAATATCAATTATTTTAGCATTGCAGCATTATTTTTCTGGTCATAATTTTAACAAAGTTAACAGAAGGATTGCAAGTACCTACCTCCATGGTGTTTCCATCCAAATGACCACAATCCCTAGACCCACTCTGTTCACCGATTTCCCCAACAGTTACCATCCAATTTCAACAAGAATCTTTTGGTTTTCTTCCATAGAGATGGCCATCTGCATTGCATCTCCACTTCTTGTGAATCCAAATGAACATGTTAATAACAAAGAACCAGGAAATAGTAGAATCCACCATTAAATGCATTAAATCATTGGCATGGTAAATAGATTATATGAAGGTTATGCTCTACATATCTACAGAGTACACTGTTCACTTTGCATTTACTTAATATCTTCTGCAGTTCTGAGAGAGCACAAGAAATATATGAAGATAATTTAACACCAAATATATGTTCTAATGAATATATGAAAAAGTTAGACGCTGTAAATCAATTTCACTCTAATCTAACAATTAAATACGTCACAAAAAGATATTCCTTGGAAACTTGATTCACAGAAAGAAACATTTGTATTATTGATAAACACAAAACTACAATTGATAATGATCTTACAGCAATATTTGAAATTCACAAACACAAAAAAACCGGGCATAATTAACATTTTCATCCTCGGAAATGTTAGGGGTGGTTTTAGCTGGGTGTATTAAGAATACCAATTCCTGCTATCAATTTGAAAGTTGGGGAGCTTCCAAAAGTTTCATGACATACATTTTGGTGAGCAGGAACAGTGGAGCTGCCCATGTGCTCTTACATATAAAACAAACTAACACACACGCGCTCTCTCTCTTTAATGTGTTTTTCGCTAATATTTCACTTACCTCAAATGATATGTTCACTAATATTTTTTAAATGGGTATGACATGTTTGCTGAAAGCATCATTTCTTTAAATACCCAAACAAGGTATTGAAAAAGTGTTTGAGACCACCTTCAAGGAGGTTTAACAACTACACCCGCTAGAATTACAAGAGAACATTATATTTAATGTTTCACTTTTAATTTGAGGAGCTTGTCTGCTGAGCTACAAGCAATAAAGCACCTCCTCTCTCCTTCCCATATATATCATGTTATATATGACAGGTGGAGAAAATATAGATCAAGTCATATATGTCAACTCTGAATATTGTCCATAATATTGTAAAAATTTGAACATTAAAGCAAAATATTATCTTTTAATATGGTAAAAACATGGTATGCCAGAGGTAGCTAGAAATTCACATCAATAATCACAAGAGGGTTGAATAAAACAAAGAATTTGCTCGGTTGGAGAGAGTAGTTGTAAAATATCAAATATCAGCGATACAAATAAAAAGCTTGTAAAAGGTACATCTGGTGGGAATGTAATGAACAGTGAACACTGTAGGCATATGGTATTAACTTTTACGAAAAGAAATTATGCCCACATCACAAAATAATAATATTAAAATTAAGAATGGCCATTGTATAAGGCATCAATCACACTCAGATATCACTAACATGATTCAATAGTTCTGAGTCACAATATCAGAAAATAACAAGAACACCTAACACATATACGTTAACAGGAACACTTGAGCATATCCAATAACCACCTTGCATGAATGCAATTAATCAAATTGAAGTTTGTTATAATTTTTAATTAGATAATAATGTCCATTATAAGAGCATAGAATGTCAATGCGATGTCCACTACCAATTATGATGAGTAAAGCAAAATCATGAAGTTGGCATCCCTATGAGATCAATAAGAAATACAGATGACAGATCAAGGAGGGAACCATAATACATTGTCATTAAGAAAATCATAAACACCTAAAAGATAACCCCATTACATTTCACTCGTGATATTTTATGCAAAAACATGTTTGAAGAGCAAGAAGAAAGCATCTTTGATCACTTCAAATTTACAAATGTCTGATTTTGAAAAAGTTATATATCTCAAAGTGCTAAAATACTTAGCAAATATCCTCTATATTAATTGTCCAACCATTTGGCTATGTTTCCCAGACAAAAAGAAAACTCGAGGTGCATTATAGTTGAGCCTCATTTTAGAACAGTAAAGAAGGATTCAAAGCACCTACTAACTGCATATGTAAAACAAGACAACATGAAGGCACCCAGATGGAGAGTTTCACAAAGTGAAACAAATCCACGGAGAACAATAATCAGTACATGTTGAAAAATCCTTGAAAGCAGCAGCACAAGTCATTCTTAATCATGCACCCCTCAAACACCTGAATCACATTAATCATGAACATTCAAATCACTTCCAAGACACAAGCTCATTCCTGCAGTTGTTCAAACAAACAAAGTTGTGGGTAGCAATTCTCCAATTAAAAAGAACATACAGGAACTTATATATTTAAAAGTGCGAAACATTTGTGTGTACAGCTAAAAACTCACAAAATCACAGACACAATAGATCATAGGTTTAACCAAATTGTATAATTCATACACCATTAAATAGGTTATCCATGAACATCATCAAAACCTAGCAGTTAACGTAAATTACTTTTAGAATAACAGATGAATAAGCAAAGATATCGAGTAACACAACAAGGCATCATGAAAACTACCTCTATACTGGATAAAAGGGTTGTGAACTGTTGGGATACATTCCTCCGCCGGGAACCCTACTCGCGGGTGGCACTGACTGGTGATGTTGATGCTGATGTTGATGTTGATTTTGATACGATGGGTAAGCATTCCGGGCTGCTTCTGGAGGAGGGGCAAGAGTCCCGTAAACAGGAGGAGCCGCATAGGGCCCCGTATGACCATATCCTCCCGCTACCTGACTCCCGGCATAGCCAGCAGCCTGAGGATCGCCGTAACCCTCTGCGTAACCACCACCCAATCCCAATGACGAGGTTACCTTGTTTGATGTAGGAGGGTTTGAAGGCAAAACCTGGTTCATGTAGCCACCAGGGATGTTGCCTGCGTTTGGGGCGGCTGCCATTCCATTATGGCTCAAGCCCTGGTACGCATGAGAGGGCGCGGGATGATCCAAACCCTGATTGACTGATGATCCGTAATTCACAAAACCATGACCCAATTGCATACGAGAATCAGGATGGGACTGGGGCTGGGAATGGGGATGGGGATGGGGCTGATTTACAGACGCCTTTTGGTGTTGGTGCCCTTCTACGGCCAACTTACAGAACATCTTATTCCCGTCGACAGTCTTTACGGGTTCCTCCAAAGCGCGCGTTGCGCCCTCCGCCGTCTTGAATATAAATAAAGCAAAACTCCTGGGCTTACCCGGCTGTTTGTCAAACCCTAATGGACCTTCTTCAATTTCGCCGTACTCAGAAAACAAGTTTAAAAGGCGCTCAGAATCCATATCCGTGGGGACGTTTCCGACATAGATTTTTCTATCTGAAACATCGACGGCGCCGGGCTGAGAGGAGGCCAAACGGGTGACGGTCATGCGGCCGCCAATTTTCTTGCTGGGGTTCTTGAGGGCAGTGAGCGCGCCGTCGAGGTGCTTGAAAGTTAGAAAGCCGTAGCCCTTGCTCTTGCCGGTGATTTTGTCAGAGATGACGACGCCTTCTTGCAGTTGGCCGAACTGGGAAAAGAAGGCTTTGAAGGAATCGGTGGTGGTGTCAAAGGCAAGGTTTCTAACAAAGAGCTTACGGAGGAAGGCTCCGTGTCTGCGATTCCACGCAACAGTTGAGCAACGTCGCTGTGCTTTGAGGCGGCCTCGGCTACAATGTCGAGCAGCTGGTCACGGGTGAAACCCTCCATCATCTTGCGTGCTGTGTCCATTTCCATCTCTCTCTCTTCACCCTCGCCCTCCCCATTCTCCAGACCTTCCTCCACTTTTCGCTTTTTCGACTCCATGTTACTCATACTGCTTCCGCTCTCTGCAACAAAACCCTTCCACACACGCCTCCTATTAACTTCTGAATTGATACCTAGGCCTAGGTACAGACAATACTTGCGCAATGTCTTGTAAATGTTGTGGGCAACGCCAACGGGTGCATCCAATCGTCGGCGCGATACCTAAAAGATAAAGGGTTTCATTTTATTTTATTCGATTTTATTTTCCAAGGCCTTTAGGTACTTAGTTTTGGATGTTACAATTTTTTAAATAATAAATACAACTCGTAGTATTCCAAATTGGAACAAAGGTACTTGATACTAACACGTGTCATACACTCAGACGGCCATGATTTAGTGTGGGTGCTCGTCGACATTTAGCCCAATCTCAATCATCCACATGGCGATGGGGAAACCCTAAATGTCTAAAGCTAAAACTACAAACAACAAATCGCCAATTATACCATTGGTTTTTCGCCAGCAACTTTGTTTAACGAGGTGGTCATTCTGCGACATCTCTTTGCCCCATGCACAGTCGCAACACACAAGCATGCTCAACGAGTGAACTCACTTTTCATGCTTAGTAATATCAAAGATGAATTCCTCTCTAGTTGTGTTCGACTAATTTTTACTTCCATTAATCTAAGTTGGGAATTCATTCATGTTCATGATTGTTTTAACTTTCAATGGTATGCAATAAATGATCTTTCAATCATGGTGCCAATCTCAAAGTGGGTCATGGCATAAATGGTACAACACAAGTTGGAGGGCGTGGCTTCTATAAGGTTGACATCTCAATAGTGGAGAGTTGGATAGAGGCCCGATCAAAGTCTCGCATATTCTTAGTGTCGTGGTCGGTGTTGGAAATATTATCACTGATGTCAAAGGAATGCATTGATAAGCATCTCTTATGTTTGAAATATTGTCATTGATGCCTTCGTATGTATGCCTCTTATGCAAAAGATGTTTTAGTTTGAATTCTACATGTCGCACGCCAAAGAAAATTGTTTTTGTACTGTTTCACAAATTTGTGTAATGTACTTGATTCTAACACGTGTCATATTGACGGCTCGATTGAAGGAGGATCAACCTGCTAGACATCCTAATTTGGCATTTGGTTCGTAAAGGAGCTATAATTCCCTAACCAGGGGGCACAGAGCCAACAAGTGTTTAAACTCCAAGCGGAGGAGACCCGCTATGGAGATCCTACCACGACCTCCCCCCTCAAAGGAGGGCTCCAACCAGGATCAAAAGAGGACAGAGCTGAATGGCGAACCCGGGGAGAGGCGGAGCGATGGCTACGACAACAGCTTCTGTGATGCGGTCCTGCAAGTGGCGGAGACCGTCGAGGCCGAGATGGTCGAGGTGGCAGCGGTGAGGGTCTACAGGGACACGACTCATCATCGTGCAGTGCACTCCCCAATGTGCAAGCAATTCCTACAAGTTAGCAAATTCCAAAGCAAATTTTTCGGCTTAAGCTTGAATCTGTATGTGCATAGTAGACAATATAACCACTTTGTCATTAGTGGAGAATAAAGCAACATATTGATCATTCTAAAATAACATAGAATTTTGAGCTTTCCAAATATGAAATAGAATACAAGCTCTAAATAATTGCCACAAATTATCAATATAATTAAGCCAAGGACTGAAATCTCCAAACAAAGCTAGATGCCAGTGAAAGAACTCGGGGTGGTAGGGTTGAAAGAAAGAATGGATCTAAGACAAGATGGCATGAGCACGGGGACACAACCAAAACAAATGCTTAAAAGATTCAGTCCAGAGCAAAAAGGGCATTTAGGATTGGGAATTATGATGTGACTTAGACGCTCGCCAACAAGAAGGCCCCGAAAAATAAGGCACTAATGGATCTAAGACCAGATGGCATGAGCACGGGGACAAGACCAAAACAAATGCTTAAAAGATTCAAAGGGCATTTGGGATTGGGAATTATGATGTGACTTAGACGCTCGCCAAATGCTAAGGCCACTGAAAAATAAGGCACTAAAGAAAATGGTTAACTTTAGGCTCAAGCAAGGAGTTCCAAGCACGAGAAAGCCTATGAAGTTGTTGTCTCCGAAAATCGCTTTTGTTTTCCAAGTTAAATTCGAAATTTCGAGCTCTCGCCCTCCTAAAGTATTTAAGCCAAGTTGAAAGTTCGAAGAAATAGCAAAATCCGTGCCCTAGTGTTGTTTAAATCTCTGTTTTGCTCATTTTGAGAAATTCTCCATCTCCGATCTGTGCATGTAATATCCTCCTTACAATCTCCTTTTTTGATCGAAATTGTTCGCTTGTTCTATGGCCTGGGTCATCAAATCATTGTTTTGCCTCCATGCCTCCGGCTCGCGAAGGAAATTCAAAAATTGGACTCAAAATGATGAAGTTCTCTTCCTCTGTGTATTTTTCCCACAATCGGGAATGATGGGCGTTTTCTTCCCCATCAAATTTTGGCCCCATCATCCACGGGTACGTGGACATACCTAATTGGAAGCGGGTCGACAGAGAAATTTGTGTTTTTGAGCCTCTTTGTAAAAAAGGTGAAAAGTTAAAAAGTGACCCACAACCTCGATCAAGCTATAAAGGGAAAAGTCAAAGTTGAAGCCCGCAGGGAAAAGTCAAAGTTAAAGTTGAAAAGTCAAAGTGGGAGAGCGGGCCATCGGGGGACTTTTGGAAATTTAACCAAATTCCCAAAAGTGAAGTAAAAGTTCTAGAATGCTCGTGGCTCCACCAAGATCTCGGTGCCCGTTGTTGAAAATTCAAAGCGAGAGAGCAGAACGGTGGATAACTTTGAGTTTTTAGCCTTTTTCCAAAAAAGGTTAAAATGTTGAGAAAAGGGCCGCGACCCCATTTCCAATTAGAGGATGCCATGTGTCAAGAGTTCAATCAGAGCAGAGTGGAAGTCAACGGAGAAATTTGAGTTTTTGAGCCTTTTTCCAAAAAAGGTTAAAATGTTGAGAAAAGGGTCGCGACCCCATTTCCAATGAAAACGTGCCACGTGCCTAAGTTAAAAAGTTGAAGCGGGGTGCGGGCCAATTTGTTCCAAATTGCCAAATCTCTAAAAAATCACAAAACGTAAAGGGCTTTCCCTCGTACCACTCCAATCTCTTCCTACCACATGGACGACCCGATTTCAAAGTTATAAGAGAAAATCAAACGGTCTGTATTCAAATTGGCAAACCAAATGTAACGTTCGCATTGCAAGATCTGGTTTTTAACCCGCCATGAGTGTTTTCTTCGCAATGGAGGAATTTGAAGAGGCGTAAATGATTTGTAAAGTTGTAACCATTTTGGCATGAGATATAATGGCTCCTCAGAGCCATTCCAAAGGGTGGCGATTGATTTCAAAAAGACCAGAGTGCTCTGTACCTGGAAAAGACAGAAAATGCCATACTTCTTCTATTTTCCCTTCTCCTTAGATTTTCCTCTATTCTCAAAGCTTTGTACAAATTCTACTTTAGCTTCGTGTTAGGAAGGAATTTTTTTTTCATGTGAGAAAGTGTCAAACCAATGACACTTTCCATTTGTCTTGTAGCTGAGGGTTTGGGGGTCCCCAGATTTTTTTTTTTGGCCTTAAAACGTACAATATATCGTAAACGTGCTTTTATTATATGTGGTGGGATTGATATGACCCAACATTAGTTTATGGGTCATTTTGGCCCTTGGTTTTAATACCCACGGTTTCTCTAGTGAGTAAATCTACTTAAGGTCATTGGAGTGCCCTATTTATATGGTTTTGTGCATATGGTAGGTATTATGTAATATAGAGATGTGTTTCCCAAGTGTTGGTGTGAATTTTGTAGAGTTTGTTGAGCAATAGCATAGTTCTTCCAAAGATATGGGTATTGTATTGAGAGAGCGGTGTCTTGTAATAAAATCGAGCAAGTGATTCTTATGGAGAAGATCAAAGCCCAAATTGGGTGAACCACGTTAAATAATGTCTCTTTGTGTTGTGTTATTTTATTTCGCACTTTTATTTGAGATCCGTAATATTTTCGCATATTAGTTTCTCATTCATTTATCTTTATGAGGGATTATTTGGCATATTTTATCTCTTATTTCCTAACACTTCAATAATAAAAGAAGGAATTTTCACCTTTTTGATTGAGGGATTGATTGGTACTGCGACCAATGAATTTCATTCGGTCTTGTAGCTTCTCCACGGATTTGTTTTTCTTCTAACTATAAATGCATGTAAATGAAATTTCTAATTAATGTGTGTGGGCATCCGATATTCTACTCACAACATTAATTTTCTCCTACCTCCATTTCCACTCCCCTCCCTTTCCAAAGAAAGTTTCTTCTCTAATGAGACATGCTAGCTTTGCCAGTGGTCATGGAGTGCCCCGATTGGATCTCTCGGTCAAAAGGCCACCATTCAAACCCATCTTTTATGCATGCACCTACCTAGGCTAAGAAAGCCGCACCTGTTCAAGTAGAGGGACTTAGATTCCCATAGTGTTGGCTTGAAACCCATCAATTTGTCCACAAGAAAATTTTTCTCGCCAATAGTTTTTGGCACCCACCGTGGGGTAGATTTTGCAGCATCTACACCTAAAAATGACCTCAGGGTCATAAAATACAAAAAAAAATCTAGAAGAAAAGTTCTGGAGATTGAAATAATCACACAAACTACATGGATGTAAATCATGGCTATTCTGGGAAATCCTCTGTTGAGAGACCGATTTACTCTTTCACATCCAAGAAGACATTGCTTCTGATATGAGAGAAGCTATTTGGCATAATAGATGAAGTGTCAATCATTACTTCATTGCCATAAGGATTCTGGACCTGGAAGAGGAACGTGCTGTTCGAATTGGAAAGGCAGAGACAAATTCTAGCACCCCAAAGAAGAGCATAGATTTTCAAGTTGGCGGATAGAAGATTCACCCGTGCAATAGAGACAAGGAGGACAAACTGATCCCATTTTTTAGGAACTTCAAAGGAGACAAGAGCTACTCGGAATCCAGAGGCTTCCTTTTTAAGCAACCGGTCACGTTGGGAACCTAAGTGTTGCCAATCCTTTGGACAGTGAATTTTCATACATAAATGAGAACCTTGTAGACTTCACTAACGTGAAGACCGAAGAAGAAGCTAGAGAAAGAGAAGCAAGACCCGACGAAGAAATAAGAGCTCAACTCGAAGAAATCGAGAGACTTCAAGCCGAGGCAGACGAAAAGAGCAACAAGAAGCCACAACCTTAGCAAGGCTGGAAGATAAAAATAGATACAAAATGGGGGATCGGGATCATGAGTGTGAATGGGATCGTGAAGCCCATAGGCCTAATGTACCATGGGGAGGAAACACCGGTCCACTGGCTCTTGCTCAACCACTCCATGAGCTACCGAGAGGCTCGAGAAAAACTTCCCAAAATTCAGAGGGGATGGTTCTCAGCTCCCGAAGAACATGTAGCAAAGCATTCATCACTGCTTGTGGAGTGTTGGGAGTTGAAAATGAAGATGTTTTAGTTAGGCTATTTGTGGAGTCACTCCAAGAAAAAGCTGTTGAATGGTTCTACATGTTGCCCCAAGATCTCACATCTTTGGGAAGATATAAGAAGTGCATTTGAACATAGGTTCAAGAGCACAAAAGATTATCAGGATCTGCTAGTCCAATTGGTTTAGATGAAGAAGGAGACCTCCAAATCAATGAGATATTTTGTAGCAAGGTATGATAGGTTGACAAAAAGATCCTTAAGATGTGGTACCCCCCTGAAAACAACTTGAAAAGGTTCTTCATCAATGCTTTGCCATCAGAAGTTGGTTTCTTCCTTAGAAGCCCAACCAAGAACATTGAGGGAAGTTCAAGACTTTGCAATTGAGATTGATGATGATCTAATTCTTTCTAGCAAAGTGAAAGGACCAAATGGGAAGCAAAAAGGTCAGAGTTCAAATTCAGTCACCACTGATCCAATGTTCCAAAAATGGCAAATGACCTAGTTGCTTTGAAGAAGTAACTGTCACAAATCACAATGAGGAATGCTCCAAGGAGACCAAATCCTCCTGATAGACCAAGAATTGCTCCACCTCCTTGTAGGCTTGCTCTTGAAGCACCACCAGTCAATGCCATCTGTGACACTAGGGAATCAAGAAGAAGGAGCAGACATTGAGGAAACTAAAGAAGAAAGCATGGATGACTATGAAAACTATCTTGAAATTAAAGAGGTTGGCATGCACAATGGCCTGATTGAATACGTTGATGATGAGGAGGAAGGTGATGAAGAAGCTCCAAGTTTTTCATGTGTTGTTTTCACTCGTGCACAATCCAAGAATGGTGTTTCAGCCTCAACAGTTACAACTGAGAGTAGGAAGAACAAAGAAGATAGCTCTTCAAAGCCTCCACTAAACAAGATCATCAGCAGGGATCACCATTACCACCTTCCATGGAATCAGCTAGAGAGAAATCAGATTCACCAGTTGTCAAGGATCACACTATTGTGCCAAGTAAGTTATCTGATTCTTCTCCCAACTCAAAAGTTGTTAAGAGCAATTCTCTTCTAAATGTTGGTTCTGCAAGAACATCTAAATTTCAATCAAAGGCTACACCCCATCTCCTTCCAAGCCAATTGCTACATTTGAAAAGGAGAACCCAACACCAAAATTAATGATGCATCTTCCATTTAAGTCCTCATCTACCATAACTTCATTTGACTTTGTAGAGCATGCTAGCAAAACCAAAGTCAGCTCTCTAAAATTGAATACCTACAAACACATCCTGCCCAATTTGACATATTCATCAAGGCAAGTTTGGGGTGGTAACTCTACATCCCCAATCTCTAATTCTAAAGGCTTACTTCCCACACCATCCACACCATCTTCTCAAAACATGCTAGCCCTCAGTGCCTCCACCACCAATAGAGTTGAGCCTTTTTACCTGTCACTTCTCATCAAAGGTTTCCAGCTGAACAATTGCATTATAGATTCTGGAGCCTCAGATAATGTGATGCTAGCAAAAGTTACAAATGCTCTTGGCCTCACTTTGACCGGGTAAATGGCACATGCTACTCAATGGAATCCAAACAAGTTCCATTGGTAGGAAGGATTAAGGATGCTTAGGTTGCACTAGTTGATTACCCTGACAAGAAGATACTCCTGACCATTTTGGTGGCAGACATCCCAACATCTTTTGGTATGTTGTTGAGTAGAAGTTTTTGCAGAGATCTAGGTGGAGAAATAAAAATGGATTGGTCATCTGCAACTATCCCAGTGAAAGGAGAAATGAAGAAGTTGCTGCCAGTCAGAAAAATGAAGTTCACAGTAAGGAAGTATGATGATCCAAGAGCTGATATCCTTTTTCAAGATTGTGGGCTTGGAAATTACCTCCTTACATCACAGAAGGAAGAGGACTTGCCACTTCTCATGGAGGAAGAAGAAGACCGAATATGGACAATGGAGTTTGATGGTAGTCATTCCAGAGTAGGTTCAGGAGCTGGTGTAGTATTATACTCTCCCTCCAATGAGGTATATCCTTTTGCCTACAAGCTACAATTTGACAATACAAATAATACAGTAGAGTATGAAGCATTACTCTTAGGCATGAATACAACAAGAGGACATGGGAATCAAGAAGTTGAGATGCAAAGGTGATGCAGAGGTTGTGGTAAAGCAGGTCCGCCAACAATATCAGGTGAAAAACCCTAGACTCATGCACTATAGAAACAGAGTGTGGGATTACATTGAATCCTTTGATGCATTCTCCATTGAAGCTATCCCTAGGGAGAAAATGAAAAGGTTGATTCTCTAGCAGTGTCAGCTTCCTTAGTGACACCTCATCCTTCTTTTGGCAAGGATAAAGTGACCATTGAGATGGTGTTCAGACCTAGTGTACTAGACAATGCAAATCACTGGCAGGTCTTCAATGATGACAATCAGATCCTAGCCTTCTTAGAACAAAGGGATAACTTCAATAATATTTTCTTTGAAGGAAGTGAAAACCCACACCGTGAATCAGTCCCCAAAGAAGAGAAGGAAGGAATTGAGGGAATTGATGAAGAGGGAGTAATCAAACTGAAAGGAAACAAAATCCCCAAAGGCCTAGTTTCTTTGGAAGACCTCTTTGACAAGCATGACAGGTTCATCCAAGAGAAAGAAAATAGTCTTCTCGGTGTCCATCTGATTTTGATCAAGAAAACATTGGCACTTCAGAGAATCCAAGGATGGTTAACATTGGTAAATGCTACTCACCAAGAAGAGAAGAGAAAGTTTGTTGCTCTGCTAAAAAAGTACTTAGATGTCCTGGCCTATTCCTATGATGAACTCAAATCTTTTCAGCCAAAGGAAATGCATCACTCCATTCCTTTGAAGCAAGGAGCTAAGCCCTTCAGGAAAAAACAAAGGCCCTATAATCCAAATATTTGATGTTATCAAAGAAGAGGTGACAAAGATGCTCAATGCTAGAATCATCTTCCCCATCCACCATTCAACATGGGTGGCTAACATTATGCTAGTAAGGAAGAAGAATGGGGAAATAAGGATTTGTGTAGACTTTCAAAATCTAAATTAGGCATCTCTCAAGGACAACTACCCTCTTCCAATCATGGATCATATTTTGCAAGTAGTCATTGGATCTGAAATGCTCTCTTTGCTTGATGGATTCTCAGGGTACAACCAAATCAAGGTGGCAAGAAGAGGATTGCAACAAAACAGCCTTCACAACACCTTGGGGCACTTTTGCCTACAATAAAATGCCTTTTGGCTTGATCAATGTTGGAGCCACTTTCCAGAGAGCAATGGACTTGGCCTTCAAAGATTTGAAACATTGCATTGTCATTTACCTTGATGATCTCACGGTTTTTTCAAAGAGGAGGGGAGATCATATCGACATTTGGAGCAAGTCCTTGCAAGGTGTAGGAAACATGGCATTTCTCTAAATCCAAAGAAGTGCATTTTTGGAGTCACATAAGGTAAGTTGTTGGGACACATTGTGAACAAACATGGAGCACACATTGATCCTGAGAGGATCAAGAGCTATCCAAGCACTAGCCTTACCAACCAAGCAAGAAGGGAGTTCATTCATTCTTTGGAAAGGTAAACTTCCTTCGTCATTTTGTGCCTGAGTTTTTTGAACTGACTAAGCATATAACTTCCATGATGAAGCCTCAAGCAAGGTTTCAAGTGGAATAAGGAAGGAAAAACAACATTTGAGGAGATCAAGAAAGCCATTGCCAAAGCTCCAACTCTTGTATCTCTAGATTTCAACAAGGAGTTCATCATGTATTGTTATGCATCAGAACATACACTCTCTGTTGTCCTTGTTCAGAAAAATGATGAAGGTTTGGAAGCACCCATTGCTTTCATGAGCTTGTCCTTTGAAAAATCATGAGCTAAAGTATAACCAATTGGAGAAACATGCCTACACAAGTGGTCAAAGTTATTAAAAGTTTCAGATTCTACATTCTCAATTCCCATACAATGGTGATGGTCCCTGGAAGTGCAATCAAGTCCATTTTGACTCAACAAGATCCTGGGGCTAAGAGAGGAAGTTGGATTGCAAAGACCCAAGAGTATGACTTGGAGATTAGACCCTCTAATCTGGTAAGAGGAAATGGTTTGTGCAAGCTGATTTCTAAAGATGAAGCTCTCAGGGCTCAGCAGGGAGAAAAAGATGGTGTTTGCTCAACCTGTTCAGAGACAGTCCACATGTGCACTCTTTGTCACCACTACTGATGAGTGGTATGCTGACATTGCTTACTACCTCACTTATGGAGAATGCCCTCCTCATCTTGATTACAAACAAATAAGGACACTCAAGCTAAAGGCAACCAAGTTTGTGATCTGGAATCATGCACTTTACAAGAGAGGCCTAGATGGTTGTTTCCTTAGGTGTGTAGATAAGGAGCAACAAGAAAAGTTGCTCAGGGCATATCATGATCAAGCTTGTGGTGGACATTTCTCAAAAATGGTCACCACACATAAGATCCTCAGAGGGAGATATTATTGGCCCTCCATCTTTGTAGACACTCAAGATTGGGTTTCCAAATGCAAAGCATGCCAACAATTTGTTGGAAAGCCACAACTAGTTGCATTGCCACTCAGGCCTGTGGTGATTGAAGAACCATTTCAGCAATGGGGGCTAGATTTTATTGGTGTTCTGAATCCTCATTCTAGTGCAGGGCATACTTATGTACTCATTGCAACTGATTACTTCACTAAATGGGTGGAAGCCATCCCAACCAAGCAAGCCAACTCTGAAACAGTCTACAACTTCATCAAGGAGAATATCATTGTTCATTTTGGAATACCACAGAAAATTGTTGTAGACAATGCCACCTATTTCTCTTCCAAGGAGCTCACAGAGTTTTGTTATGGATTTGGAATCTCCCTATCTCACTCTTCTAACTACTACCCATAGGGAAATGGGCAAGCTGAGTCAAGCAACAAGAACATTGTGACCATTGTTCGCAAGTTGGTAGATGAGAATCAAAGGAACTGGCACAAGAAGTTATATGATGCATTGTGGGCCGATAGGATCACTCCTAAGAAGGCAATAGGTATGTCACCTTTCCAAATGTTGTATGGAGTTGAGGCAGAGATTCCCTCACAATTGAGATGCCAGCTCTCAAGTTGCTGCAAGAAATAGAAGATGGTCAATACAAAGACTCCATTGACAAGAGGATCCTCTTCCTAGAGAAGCTGGAAGAAAGTAGATGCCAAGTGGTGGATAGAATTAAGAGCATCAATTGAAAGTGAAGAAATTTTTGACAAGAAGACCAAAAAGGAATTTCAAAGTTGGAGATTTTGTCCTGCTATGGGACAAGAGAAGAGAACCAAAGGGCAGCCATGGAAAGTTTGATTCATTGTGGTTGGGCCCATTCCAAATTCATGGAGCTTGTGGTGAGAATGTTTTTCTCCTCTCATACTTGGATGGAACGCCATTGGAATTGCCTCAAAGCGGAAATACTTGAAACTATATCATCAGTGAAAGTGGGTTGTCCCCACCTTGTACCATAGGTGATTTCGTAGGTGTGTTTTTCCCTTTTTTGTTGTGTGGTTTTGGTTTAGTTTTGTTTGGTTTTTTTGTGTGTGGTTTGGCTTGTGTGTTTCCTCCTTCTTCCATTCTTTCTCGAATTGTACATGACTCTGCAAGGCCCAATGGATAAGGCACTGGTCAACATTATACGGTTTAAAAAATTGAGATTCTGGATCCTCATACCATGTCTTTGTCATGCTCAGTCCATGCCATGTCCCCAAGCTAGAGCCAGTTGTTGTCTCCCAAAAATCACTTTTCATTTTCCAAGTTAAATTCAAAATTTTGAGCTCTCGCACCCTCTTAAAGTATTTAAGCCAAGTTGAAAGTTTGAAGAAATAGCAAAATCCATGCCCTAGTGTTGTTTAAATCTCTGTTTTGCTTGTTTTGAGAAATTCTCCATCTCTGGTCTATGCACGTAATATCCTCTTTACAATCTCCTTTTTGATCAAAATTGTTCACTTGTTCTATGGCCTGGGTCGTCAAATCATTGTTTTTCCTCCATGCCTTCATCTCTCAGCGAAGGAAATTCAAAAATTGGACTCAAAATGATGAAGTTCTCTTCCTCTGTGTATTTTTCCCATAGTCGGGAACGATGGGCGTTTTCTTCCCCATCAAATTTTGGCCCCATCATCCATGGGTACATGGACATACCTAATTGGAAGTGGGTCAATGGAGAAATTTGTGTTTTTGAGCCTCTTTGTAAAAAAACAAAAAAGATGAAAAGTTAAAAAGTGACCCCATGCCCGATCAAAGGCTATAAAGGGGAAAAGTCAAAGTTATAAAGGAAAAGTCAAAGTTGAAGCCCACCATTAAAAAGTCAAAGTATGGAGAGAGCAAAGGCCATCGCGGGACTTTTGGAAATTTAACAAAATTCCCAAAAGTGAAATAAAAGTTCTAGAATGCTTCACGGCTCCACCAAGGTCTAAGGAGGAGCCTCTTTTTCAAAAAAGGTTGAAAAGTCAAAGTGGGAGAGCGAAAGCGATAGAGAACTTTGAGTTTTTAGCCTTTTTCCAAAAAAGGTTAAAATGTTGAGAAAAGGTCCGTGACCCATTTCATTTCCAATGGAAAGAAGATGCCATGTGTCAAAAAAAGTCAAAGTGAGAGAGTGGAGCGACAAAGAACTTTGAGTTTTGAGCCTTTTTCCAAAAAGGTTAAAATGTTGAGAAAAGGGTCGCGCCCCATTTCCAATGAAAATGTGCCACGTGCCTAAGTTAAAAATTTGAAGCGAAGGGTGCGGGCCAATTTGTTCCAAATTGCCAAATCTCTAAAAATCACAAAATGCAAAGGGCTTTCCCTCATACCCGCTCCAATCTCTTCCTACCACGTGGACGACCCGATTTCAAAGTTATAAGAGAAAATCAAATGGTTTGTATTCAAACTGGCAAATCAAATGTAATGTTCGCATTGCAAGATTTGGTTTTTAACCCGCCATGAGCATTTTCTTCGCAATGGAGGAATTTGAAGAGGTGTAAATGATTTGTAAAGTTGTAACCATTTTGGCATGAGATATAATGGCTCCTTAGAGCCATTCCAGGGGCTGGCGATTGATTTCAAAAAGACCAGAGAGTGCTTTGTACCGGAAAAGACAAAAACACCATACTTCTTCTATTTTCCCTTCTCCTTAGATTTTCCTCTATTCTCAAAGCTCTGTACAAATTCTGCTTTAGCTTCAATAATAAAAGAAGGAATTTTTGCCTTTTTGATTGAGGGATTGATTGGTACCTTGCGACCAATGAATTTCATTCGGTCTTGTAGCTTCTCCTGTGGATTTTTTTTCTTCTAACTATAAATGCATGTAAACAAAATTTCTAATTAATGTGTGTGGGCATCTGATATTCTACTCACAACATTAGTTTTCTCCTACCTCCATTTCCACTCCCCTTCCCCTTTCCAAGACAAAGTTTCTTCTCTAGCGAGACATTATTAGCTTTGCCACAGGGTCAGTGGAGTGCCCCTGTTGGATCTCTAGTCGAAAGGCCACCATTGAAACCCATCGATGGGACTCGATGGGACTCAGATTTGGTAAATGGTGTTGGTATGTAGTGGAAAAGGCAAGATATCATGATTCCACCGCCAATCGTGCCACCATGCATCTAGAGGCTTAAGCCCCAATTTATGGAGCATGACATATGACATCAACTCTTAAATTATGTAGATAAACAAAAGGTCCAAATTGGCAAGATTAAATTTTGTCTTGAGCTCAGGCCAGGAAATCCAGTCTCTTCCTGAAACCAAATCCATAATGGTTTGAATCCCTTTACGAGATAGTTGAAGGATTTGGTTCCCGAAGTTTCTACAAGTGGAACACTATCATCAGTGGTTATGGGAGACCACTAGATATTCTGGGAATTGAAAGAGAGTCTGATGCAAAAGCCATTGCCAATCCAACGCAGCAAGGGTTTCATAGTTTCAAAACCTTTCCAAATTCTTTTGGCAACAAAGGTGCCATAAATATTGACAGGAGCCCTAGTGATAATTAAGGTATGTAACCCTATATTATTCCAACATTTTTTACCGTAAGGAACACCAAAAGCAATGCAATGCCAAAGCAGAATTTTCCAGGCTTGATTGCCTCGAAATACATCTCACCACCCATTTAGAACATAAAGCCATGCTTTTCTGTAAACATCAATAATACCCATGCCACCTTGATCGCGGGGTAAACAACACACTTTTCAGGCCACCCAATGAAAGCTAGTTGAACCATAACTTTTACACCAAAGGTAGTCCCAGAGCAGCTTGGCAAGCTTAGCGAAGGAAGCTCGGGATGGGCACCAACACGTAGAATAGTAAACATAGGTGGCCACAAAGATCTTGATACACACTTGGAATTTACCTGGGATAAGGAAAGGGGTTTAGAAGACCACCGAGAAACTTTATGTTCAACTTTGTTAATCACATATTGCCATAAAGTGGCGTAATCACTATCAAAGGTAAAAGGAATGCCCAAAAATTAAATTGCTCTTTGTGTCCTATCCACTTCTAGGGGTAAGCTTTCAACCAATCTAGCATAGGCTAACAACTTTTCGATAGCCCAACATCTTAGCCATATGAATGTTGGATCCTTAAGCAAGATAATATATGACAAGGCAATCAAAAACAATAACCACATTCTGCTTAGATTCAACAAGGGTAAGAAAAGAGTCATCAACAAAGTGCCCATTAATAAGTTGAGTCACATGATCAAGTAAAACAATTCCTTAAATACAAACCTTGATCAAAGACGTCAAGTAATAAGATAACCAAGAACATCAATGGCCAAGACAAAGATGGCGTGCACTAGAGGGCACCCCTTTTTGATAAAGCAAAAGAAATCAATCGAGGCGGACTTATGCCAATTGATAGTGAGGCAAGCAAAAGCATTAGAGAATAGAGTTTAGACTGCCAAGGTAAAAAATTCTCCAAATCCTAAGGTTGTGAGCATAGCCAAATAAAATGCCATTTAGTACGATCATAAGCCTTTTCAAAGTCAATTTTGAGAAATAAGGGCCGTTGTAGAGATAGCGAGCCCATTCCATTCCTTCCCAAACAATTATACGATTGTCCGGTATGTAGCGACCCTTGACAAATATCGTATGCTCGTGGTAAACAATCTTGGGTAAAAGATCAACAATGCGAAAATTGAGCCTTAGCAAGAATTTTATAGGAAACATTCAATAATATGATAGGTCTCCAACTAGTAATCTGCTCTAGATCACTAGCTTTAAGAATGAACTTAATGTTTCCTTGATTGATGAAACTCCCAAGAGAATTGGATTGGAGAGCTTAATTGTAAAATTGAAGTGGGTCCGGACCAACAAAATACTATGTCACTTTGTAGAATTCATAAGGAAAAT
This sequence comes from Taxus wallichiana var. yunnanensis, assembly GCA_018340775.1. Taxonomy (NCBI): domain Eukaryota; kingdom Viridiplantae; phylum Streptophyta; class Pinopsida; order Cupressales; family Taxaceae; genus Taxus; species Taxus wallichiana. Next base: position 89,146,109 of record CM031243.1, read on the forward strand.
CATCCATCCCAGAGATTTCTCATTGATTAAGCTAAATGTGAATTTTATGCCTAAGTTGGATGAAATATTGCAGTAAATGAATAATAAAGTAAGTACAATAATACACTCAAGCAAAATAAGCAATAAATAATGAAACCCTAATTGAAAAGAGAGGGTAGAAATCCTTAGCTGGTTCGTAGAGTTATGGAGAATGCACATAGTTGGAAAACTGAAAAATATGAAGCACAGACTATCGCACTCGAGCATGGAAAAATGTAGAACTAGATGAACAAGTTAGAATGCATGGAGAGGGATAGGGGCTCCTTGGTGTTTCACTAGATTCTTAGCAAATTAACGAAGCAGAGATAAGGGTAGTAGGTTAATGAGGAATACTTGTTTATAATGTTGGTTAAAGGTTGCGCGCGTGTTCGATTTCCTAATCCAAGTCGATTGAGAACTCCCTTTTGGCTAGAAGGAACTACCTATTAAAGTAGAATAATACCACCGAGATAGAGTTAAAAAAATAATGAGTGGACTATTTAGTGGAAGCTAGATCCGAGAAGCATGATGCTTCTTGACAAAGTTGTTAATCCCCTTTTATATAACAGTATTAATGTTAATTAAACCGTACATGAAGTAAAGATCCAATTGAAATTGAAACGATTTAGGTATCTCGTACAAAACAATAAGAAAGGTCAGGTAAAAGGTGATTGAGGTTAAAACAGTCGAGTGATTAGTTGGTGTTGGGTTACAGGTCTCGTATGGGCTCTGGGTAAGGTCCAGTAAAGATTATAAATGGTTTCGGGGTCATTGGGAAGTGGGTATTAGCTTAGCTTTGGTTTGAGGTATATTTTCAGACACGATGTGATGTGAATCGATTGTGTGGGTGATGATCGATGTCGGTTGGCTAACCGGCGTCGGTAGGGGCAATTACGTGAAAGTTCTCATAATTGGTATTTTAGACTCCCTGTGATTACACAGAGGTTAGAAATGATGAGGGCGAGGTTCAGACAATGGTCTTCAAGACTCATGGATGATTAAAAGAGGGTGAAAATAGGTGAAAGGGCCAGGTATGGTAAAGTGATAGGTTAGTGGGAGGAAGGAAGTATACGAGTGTGGAGAAAGATAAAATACTGAGATGAATAATAAATATTACTGAAAGAAAATAGAGGTAAATGAAGAGGTGTTAGGTACTTACTAAACAATAGATTTAGAGAATGTAGGTGATGAAGACGGTGAGGGAAGAGATCTAGAGAGAAGAGTTGTTGTATTCATGTCACGGTAGTTTGAACCTCCGTGCTTCTCTATGTGAATTTGTGATTGTGGAGAAGATGATGAATGCCAAATGGTTGTTGGTAGTGCTCCCATGTGTTTTTATTTTTCCTGAGTGCTTCAAAAATTTGAGTGCTCTAAGTATCTATTCATATGAGATCCTGAATCGAATGACCAACCTAGGAAAAGGATTTTGGAAATGTATTTAACCTAACCGACAATGGTTAGGGGACCGACGTTGGTCAAGGTAGAATATCGGGTTGGCCAAAAATAGCCAGATTGTTGTTATTTTTGGCGTGATCTCCAACCTTCTTCTAAGTCTTAAGTGATGGATCATGGAAAGATAAGGAGTCCTTTTAGGTTTGTTAATAGGAGTTAAGTCTAGGTTTAGACTAAGTCCTAGTTGGTTAGGATAAGCTTAGACTTGGTCTTAGGTCATTAATGAGGTTTGAGTGGGTCATTTGAGTGATGTGGTGGGGGTGAGGTGGTTAAGTGAGGATATTAATTAATTTAATTAAGATAATTAATTCAATTAACATGTGTACTAGGGGATATGAATGGGTATGATATGGTTAATTTAATTAACAACGTTTTAATGGAAGTATAACCCAATTTTGGTGTCTACATTTGCCCCTTTTTGTCTAGTAGCTTGTATTGGTAAGTGATGCTGACAAAATCAAGAAGTGGTTGCCCCAAATATAGGTGAGAGTGGGGTTGCCCCAAGTAGTGTTGAAGGTGATCCCCCTCAAACTAGGAGTTGACGAGGTGTGAGACGGAATCAGTGAGTGGTTTGATAAATGTCTAAGTGATGAAAGTGAAGGTAGGTGAGTTATAGGTAAGGGTATGGGCACTCTGGGTAATGGGTAAGTGTCAAATTGGGTAATGGGTAATGACAATCGAATGCACTCACATGCATAGATTGCGACACGGTACCGATATCAGAGTTAAAGAGCTTGCAAACTCTACTTCATCCAAGGTTAATAGGTTTATCCAAACAAGGTTGAAGTGATTCAGGTATCCAGGGTACACGATATGGTCCGAAAACACAACGTAGGTTAGGTGCATGAACGTTTAAGTATGCTCGATACACCAAAGGTTTGGCCCGGGTAAATGTCATGGTAATAGGCAAGGTAAGATCATCAAAGGTTAAATAATATGGGTAACAACATCGCAAGGTATAATGAGTACACGAGTTCAAAGGTCACAAAAAGTGGTTCAGGTCAAGGTATAGAAGTCCTGACACGGGCAAGGCCGAGGTATAGGTAAAATAACAAGTTCATAAATGCAATTAAGGAAATGTATGGGTAATTTAGGCTTGTGGGTAAGGTGTAAGAGGTGTTGGTGAGGTTACGAGGTATTTGGGCAGTAACATTTGTAGGTCAAAATGGGAAAAAGGTAGGTGAAATGGTATTGGTAGGTGACCAATGTTGGTTATAAGGTTGCGAGTCGTTTGGTATTACCGATGCTAGTCATGTCAAGTTAGGGTTAAAAAAGAAAAATTTGTGTTTTACGGTTTCATTTTAACTTGTTTTCATTGGGGAAAATGATAGAGATAGTGTCATCGTGAAAAGTGACAGGACAAGGATTTGAGCTGAGTTGCAAGCCACATAACGGGTGATTGGCGTGTGATTCGGGCGTGTCCACGAGATCGGTTGAAGAATTGCTTGATTCATTTGGAGGCAAGTAGTTGATTTGGACATGACAGAGGCGGGAGAGGGTTTGGGTGGACCACCGACGCAGTGGCTAGACGTGCCACTAAGGAGATGACACCGAGATGAGGTAGGAGGCATTCCCTAATTTGTTATTTGCTAAAAGTTTGGTTAAAAATGAAGAAATTGGGGTGGGGGGTTTTCATTGTGAAATGTGGGTAAAATCAATATGGGGAAGGGAAAATGTAGGATAAATGAGATGATAAATGAATATAAGGTAAATTGGGGTGGATTGGGGTAGGCGTAAGGGTAGATTTTGGTGAATTTGAGGTGAAATGGGTTATTGGGATGGGATTCGGTTTTGTTGGTTAGCATGATGAAGACCGATGTCGGTCGGCCAACTTTTGCACTGACGTCGGTGAGGGATAAGGTGACCGACACTGGTAAAAGGGAACTAGTGACGGTCAAGGTGACCGACACCGGTGAAGGATGAAGAAAAACAGGGGTAAGAAGGGCTAGTTTGGAAAGAAAAATAGGTGGGAAGGGGTAAATGAAGAGTGTTGTAGGGGGATGAGGGTAAAATGTGAGTTTGACAGATAAAATAGGTAAGTAGGTTCAATAATGTTAAGACGATGGGTCATGATTGTAAAGGGTAGTAGGATTGTAGGTGAATTAGGTAAATGGGGTAGGCATGATTGATGTGGTTGGGTATGGTTTAGTGGGTAAGATGTAATTTTGGGGTAGGAAAGTCTTGACAATGTTGTGTTTGATGTTGTAGGCTAGGGACCAGCTCAGGATGTGGGACAGAGTACCACCGTTATTAGTGCAGATACGCCTAGTGTGACTACAGAGGAGTGGGAGCATATGATGGATGTTAGACTGATTGGGATCTCGATGTTATAGGTGTATAGCCCGAGATCCTAGCTTGATGGTCGCACTCATCGATAGATGGGATTCAATGACCAACATGTTTCATTTACCGACGGGTGAGATGAATGTCACCCTAGAGGATGTGTATAGGATCTGTAGCTACCGATTGTTGGGGAGCCAAAGTGTATTCTATTTCATCAGAGGCATTAATGGAGCCGATAGTGGCTGTATTTGGGGAGGTAATGGGTGAGCTGAGGTACCATAGCACAAGCCTTATCTATGGAGATATGTATGCAACCCATCCTCAAGAGATGAGGCTGGTTGTATTGATGATTTTGGTGGTATGTTGTTTGCCTTACCAGATGCTAAGGGTGGGAGATTCCCACGAGCACTGATGGGAGTGCTCTAGGATATGATGGAGGAGCGGATATTCTTTGCCTAGGCACCGACATTCGTGGTGTAACTATATAGGGAGTTGTGGGCTTATGTGAGATTGCGGTAGTTTAGTTTGTGTTGTACCTTTCTATTACATTGTTGGGCATACGAGCATATCGTATGTGTGTGTAGCAATTAGTTTTCCCGACATGATTGGTTCGGGGGTGGCCAAGTCGAGTTGGATATAGACGGTGGGTACCAGTTGGTGGGCAACATAGAGTGGCTAGGGCCACATGTGATGTTTTATATTACAGACGGTTATTGGAGGGGATTTCAGGGGTCAATATTGTGTGGAGACCCTACATTGGCTATCCCTTGTATAGGGGTATGATGGAGGAGTTAGATGAGCTTCAGCTATTGAGGTGGATATAGGGGCAACGTGTTGGCAAACACGAGTTGATTCCTATAGACAGAGTGAGACAATAGTTTGGGGTGCCACAGACATGCTTCCAACTTTCCCACAATACCTAGAGAGGCGACATGGAGAGACCTATGTCTCCACCATGTTTGAGTGTATCGGACAGGCATGAGGAGCAGCCAAGTAGATAGGAGGATTGATGACATTAGGGTCAATTATGGATATAGGTGGTGGTGGGCAAGACAACTACGAAAAGCAAAGTACCACCGAGACCAGGGCAGCCAAACTTAGCCACCATTACAGTGTAGAGGATACCTTACAGGTCAGTGTGGTGCCCTTCGAGCATAGATTACAATTCTACAGGATAGCTTACTCGGGTCGAGGCATAGGTTGTCCTTTTATAGGCTCAGGTGGTGGCCTTACAGCCCAGTAGCACATGGACACATGCCCACACAGGGTGGAGATGGAGATGGAGGATAGAGGAATTTTGGCTACCTTATAGGCGTAGCAGTAAGCAGGTTACAAGGCTAGCTAGCCACCGCAGCACTCAAGTCGGCCCTACAGCCTAGGGTCAGAAGCGCAAGCACCCCACGAGCTTCAAGGATAGGGTCCCATACTATAGCAATAGCGGGACAGGTCCCATGGTATAGGGAGGAGGACAAGGCTCACAAGGAAAGGGACCGAGGTCGCGTTAGTAGGGCAAAGCTCACATGGTTTTGTGAGAGCTATGGCACCACCGCAGATGGTGCCTATGGTGAAATTCAAGGATGCCCTGAATGAGGCTCGATAATATCAGATCACCGATGACTTTTGAGATAGATGTCCCATCTTATGTGAAGTACAAGGCACATCGGGAAGCGAGTGAGAAGACCAGATCCCACACTCATAGCACTGAGAGAACAAGGGGTTGGCGAGCCCAGAGACATGGTCAAGGTGAGGCTACGAGTTCACGAAGGCTAGTCCCATGTGAGGGTCAAGGTGGAGATTAGACTAAGACCCATGGAGGGTGGAGAGATGTTGGCAGGGCGCCAGATCTGGAGGAGAGGAGGAGACATATGAGACAGGTATGGATATCAGGTGGGGTGACGATTAGTCACCAGATATGATTAGAGTATTGATTTTTGATATATAACTACGGCTGCGTGCCGATGATAGTGAGGTTGTACATGAGAGTTTCGATATTTTGAGTTTTATATTGGCTCGTTTGCATGCCAAGATACTGAGGATGTATCTGAGCGATTGAGATACTTGTATTTATTTATATATGTGTACATATGTATTGATACATAGACTTTCTCATTGATATAGATGATGATACTTATGGTATGGATGATGTATCTATGTTTTAATTTCCATTGTTATTTGTATGTGATGGAAACTAGGTGAATTAGGCATGATTGAGTCGAGGTCATGTAGGCATGATAGAGTCTAGGTGGTTTAGGCATGATTGAGTCTAGGTCATTTAGGCATGGTGGAGTCAAGGTCATGTAGGCCTGATTGAGTTAGGTCAGTTAGGCATGGTGGACTCAGGTATGGCATGCTTTGGTTATGTTTATGGGTTTTTTTAATTTCCATGTTATTGGTAGTATGGAAATAAATGATGATGTATTTGTATGTTATGGTGTAAATTTTAGAAATATTTGATATTATGGAAATGTGAAATGATTAATGTATGATATGATGATGTAAGAAATAGGTAGGTAGACATGTTTATATACGTGTATGTTTGTTTAATTTCCAAGTAGTATATAAGATGGAAACTAACTAAGGTAGAGTGTGAATAGAAAAATGGGGGGGAATTGGTTAGGGTAAAGAGTGGCCGAGCTAACCTCCAAGGGCCCCATGCCCTCGAAGTGTTGCCTACATAGCCTCGACGAAAAGGGGCCTCAGTCGATGTAGTTCTCCCATAAGCTAGGGAAGAATATGATAAGGTAGAGGGATGTGTTGGTAGGTTTTAGGCATGTTTGAGTCTAAGTCAGTTAGGTATGGTTGATTTTAGGTCACTTAGGGATGATTGAGTCTAGGTCATGAAAGTAGGGTGAATTGAGTTCATTTAGGTGTGGTAAGAGGTGACAAAAAAGAGGCACCTAAGTGATAAGAACCATAATGAGTTTATCATACCTAAGATGGGATTATGAACGTAAGACCCTAAAGGCATTGCATGATGGACTATTCTAAGGTTGAATAAATTCACATGATCACGAAATGTTGCATGTGCAACACATCCTTTGAGTAGGTAGAAAATTTAGGGGGAAAATGCAATGAGGTGAAATTGGTTGGTTTTAGCGTAACCTAGTGTGAGACAACATGCCTATTTGGCAAGAGTCCCAAGATCAAAATAGGAAAGTCCATGATGAAAAAGTTAATATTTTTCTTTTTTTTTGCTTTTATTTTTGTTTTGATAGACTAATCAATGTGGGAAGTCTATGTGGGATGAGTATATTTTCTCCTTGAGGTCTTCGTGAAGTTGATCGATGCGGGAAGCTTCTGAATATATTTTTTTATTTTTGCAAGAATAGTCTTCTTTTTATGATAGACTATGTACAATATGATTAGCTTTATATAGTTGTACTTCGAGGAGCATTATTTTTATAATAGCAAAGATAGAAAGCGTAGATGTCCTTTTTGAGGGAGTCATCTTTTTGCTAGAAGTTTGACTCAAGGAGTTGAATCCAATTTTACTTTTGAAATTGTTTTGCTTTTGGACTTTTAAGTCATGGACAAGACTATAAAGAAAGATAAGCTTTTGTTTTGAAGACAAAACTATAGCACACAGAGGCTAACTATGAAAGAGAGGGTTTAAGTGATGAATGACCATGGGATTCCATCTTGAAAAAGATGAAAAGTATCCATGAGAATCATGCCATGAGTAGAGCCATGGTACTCATATTGAAGATAAGGCTTAAAAGTGATGGATAATCACATGATTCTTGTTTAGTCGTTGATCCTTAAAATATGTAAAATGGAAGGTGAATGGTGCTCAAGGGATGAGTGTTAAATAGACAAAAGGTGATATAGGACTTGATTCAACAATAGAATGGTCGAAGATGTAAAGCATTGAGGGGCTTAGGTTTGGGTTTACCTTCAAGTGAAGACAAACGATAAGCACCTGATCCATAGGTATGAGTAACAATATACGGTCCAAGCCAATTAGGAGCAAATTTCCCCGTTTACTTTTTTTCCTCTTTTGTTACATGTTGATTTTCCTTTAGGATGAGGTTACCAACCTTGGAAGGTTCGTTTGTGGACATGTTTATCGTAGGCATGTTTGATACATTTTTGGTAGATTTGGAGATGGTTAAGAGCATTGAGACGACGTTCGTCTAATAACTCGAGTTGTGCCAAATGGTCTTGGTGAAAGTCATCATCGGTGAGCATCTCTTTAAGTGAGATACAAAGAGACAAAATCTGGACTTCAAGAGGCAAAACAACCTTTGTACCATAGACCAGAGAGAAAGGTGTGGTAACAGTTAAAGTATAAATACTAGTGTGATAAGCCCATAAGGCAAAAGGAATGTGTGTATGTCAATCCTTTCTCAGTATCGTCAACAAATTTCATAAGAATTTTGTTTAAGGTTTTGTTGGTTGATTCATCTTGGCCATTTGTTTGAGGGTAGTAAGGTGAAGAAAACTAAGTTAAATGATGAAGGTGTCAAAAAGCTTCCATAGGGTTTTGTTTTTGAATTGTTTTCTGTTATCAATGATGAGACGATGAGGAACACCAAAGTGACAAATGATGTGATGGTTGATGAATTCACATATTTTATCATATTTTGTAGAAATAAGAGGTATGACTTCTACCCATTTAGTGTAGTATTCAATAGCAATAATAATCCATTGATGACGTTGGGAAGAATGAGGATTGATCTCTCCGACAAGATCCAAACCCCATTGAGAGAAAGGCCAAAGGTCTCGTGTAACTTGTAAGGTGTGACTAGGTGTGTGATGAAGATTAGCATGTTGTTGGCACTTCACACAATGTTTGACATAATCAAAACAATCACAGTTTAAGGTTGGCCAATAATAGCCTAGGCAGAGAATGCGTTTAGCGACAACTAAACCACTGAAGTGACCTCCACAAATTCTCGTCGTGAACTTCCTTGATGGTGTAAGGAATTTCAGAACTTTTAAGGCATCGTAGGAGGATACCATCAAAGCCAAGTTTATAAAGAAGGCCTCCCATGATGACATAATGAGATACACCTTTGAGAAAGGCGCGTTGTCCATTGCGAGTAAGGTTTGGAGGTAGAATTGAAAGGGAAAGGTAGTCAACAAATTGCTTATACCAAAGGTCACATGGGTCAAGTTGAATGGTTCTAACGAGGTTAACATCTTGAAATAAATAAGAAGGTGATTGCAACCTTTGTACCATGACAAATATTTTTGAGTCGAAGGTGAAGCGGGTATCTGAGAAGCAAGGTAGGCCATGGTATCCACAAATTTGTTAGTGGAACGTGGAGTGGTTTGAAGTTCATAATGGTCAAAGGTAGTCAAAAGTATGTCTACATGATGCATATACTTTTAACTATATCGTTACTTAAATTGGTATATACCATTAACTTGGTTTATAACCAGTTGAGAGTCGTATAATATATTAATCGATTTAACGTCTAAGGCGACATGGCGTGAAGACCTAATATGAGTGCTTCATATTTGGTGATATTTTTAGTACAATCAAAATCTAATTTGAAAGATAAAGGCATAGGTTCATTGTCAAGAGGAATGAGGATAACGTCGACACCACCCCCATGCTGACATTTGAAACCATCAAAGAATAAGGTCATCAGGTAAATGGTATCATCCAATGAGAGGGTAGCAATGGATTCATGTCTGGGAAATCGAAGTTAGAGGATTGATTACAGGAGAGAGGGGTGCGTCTGCAAGTTGGTTGGCAATGGTTTGTCCTTTGAAATATTTTTGATGGATGAATTCAAGGTCTAAGTCTACAAGAAGCATGAGCCAATGTGCAACACATTGATGTTGGTAGGGCTTGGCGTACATGTAATGTAAGGGGTCAGTATTGGTGACAACAAAGGTTTTGTGGTTAAGTAGGTAATGGTGAAGTTTAGTGGCAACAAAAACTAAGGCTAAGCAAAGTTTTTTGGCGTGGGTGTATCAAGTTTCATAGTCCAAAAGTGTACAACTTATGTAATAAACCGCTTGCTCCATGTGTTTTTCGTCGCGATGAACAAGCATGACACCCAAGGAATGATCTATAGTAGAAATGTAAAGGTAAAATGATTGGTCATCCTTAGGAGGAATGAGTACAGGTGGTTGAAGGAGGTATTTTTTAAGACCTCAAAGGATTTGTGGCATTCATCATCCCATTTAAAGGAGACGTCCTTTTTAGGAGATGATGAAATGGATGGTCGTGGTCAGAAAGTGTGAAATAAAATGACGAATAGATTAGAACTTGCCTTACAAACTACACAGTTGGAGAAGGTTAGTAGGTGGAGGAATTTTGAGAATAACCTTGATTTTAGTGGGATCGAATTTTATGTCATGCAAAGAAATGATAAAACCAAGGAGTTTTCCTAAGAGAACAATGAAGACACACTTCTTAGGTTGAAGGCAAACACAATACTTGATGAGATGGTCAAAGATGACCTTAAGGACTGTAAGGTGTTTGGCTCGATGTTTGGATTTGGTAAGAAGGTCGTCTACATAATCTTCCAATATGTGATGTATGATGTCATGAAAGATATAAGTCATAGCCTACGATATGTAGCACCAACATTTTTAAGGCCAAAGGGCATGACTCGATAGCAAAAAGGTCCCCAAGGAGTGATGAAGGTGGTTTTGTGTTGATCTTCCGGGGTGAGTAATATTTGGTTATAACCCTAGAAACCGATCCATGAGTGATAGCATTTCATGGCCAGTGGTAAGATCAACTAATTGGTCTATACTAGGTAGAGGAAAGTCGTCTTTAGGGCAAAAGCTAGGTTGAGGTCATAGAAATCCATATAAATGTGGAGTCCTCATGTCACTTTTATGACAGGAACGATGTTAGAGATCCATCGGGGATAATCAATGGGTAGGATGAAGGAAACTGAGAGAAGCAAGGATAATTTTAGTGGTGAATATTCGTAATATGGTGAATATTCCATTTTAAAAATTTTGAAAAGGTAATTTTCTGGCATGGGTCAGTGACCTGTTCGCCTAAAAATTACATTTTAATTTTTTTTAGGGGTCAACTTTGCCTACCATTAAAACTATCCCCTATATAATCCTAGATTATTCGCCATGTAGAACACTACTAGCTCACTCATACCACCGGGGGCATATGTATTATCAAGTACAATAAACACACAAGGGGTGGAGGCTATAGACACATGACATGAGGGCGAAGGCTAAAGATGTGCGACATAGTAGATTTTATTGTCACGTGACCGAGAGGGAGGAGGTGCAGATGCGTGATGTAGAAGATTTTCTATCACGCGACAACAACCTTATTGACATGTGACAATAAATATCCTATCGCATGTCCGCAACCTTCTCATCACACTACTTAAAAATTAGGTGAAAATTTCATTGTCGACCCCAAAAATTTGCCTTCCCATGAAACCGATTACGAGGATAGTTACTAGGTATTTCCCACCTCGATTTCCAAGAGGTCTCTTAAAATGAACCATAGAGAGAAGGCATTGAATTTATTCTTTGATAAGAAGGGTAATGCGAGGATGCATTTTTCGTAATTTCTATTTTACAGCTTGCTTGAAAGTGAATAGTTACAATATTGTGGACCACAATGTTTGGTTCAATACTAGGCATAGTACAGTGTAGGTTCAAGCAAAGGTGTTGCTTATGATTCCTGAGGAAAGAAGTAAAAGCTTCTTGTTCAACGGTGTCAAAGATTGGCCTATCTTTAAAATGTGTGGGTCATCTTGAGTGTCAATATTGATTTTGACAAATCGATTCATTTAACATGGTTTGTGTCTCATAAGGTAATGACTAGTGAATATAAGAATCCTCTGCACCAAGGTAGGTGAGAATAGACTCATCGTCCCGAAACCGAACGATGTTAATCAAGGTGTATCATCATCAATCATGTCATGATATAGCAAGGTGGAAGGGAAGAGGGATCCTTGCCATCATGTTGATAAGTCGAGGTCCTAGGGAAATGGTTTTTATGAAAAAAGTCGGGAGGAACGGATTCTAGATCCATAGACTCCGTGAGTGAAGGTGGTGAAGTTAATAGATGAGGTGAGGAAGGTTTTTCATCCTTAATGAGTTCATAGAAGCCAAAGTTAAATCCCTTCCATGCACAACGATGGAAGAAAGTGTGGGTGAAGCAAGCGGTTGGTGAGGGATTGAAGGTTAGAAGAAAATAGTCATGTTTGGGAAGGTGACTCGGGTGAGTAGGTAAAGTATCAAGTCCCCTTACGTCAAGTTAGTACGAAGGTGGGGAGGAACATAAGGGAAAACCTCGCTACGCGGTGATCATAAAGAAAGATGTTGATTTGAAGGTTACCATACTCTTGAGGAGTAAGGAATGTGTCAATGTTGTATAGGCAATACTCCCCAGAGTGAGATGTTGACAAACACCTAAGGGATTGGTGGTCGATATGTGGGAAGCAAGAATAGATGAATCACTAGGTAATTGGGAAGAAGAAGCATTGGTTGGTTGAGAAGTAGATGGGTTAGCGAGATGAGTGAGATCACGGAGGTTATGGCGAAGAGTGGGAATAAAGGAATTAGGTGTGGGAGAGGTAACAACAACATTAGTGGATGGGGCTATGGGTGAAGGAGAAGTGGCAACGATGGTAGATGCCTTAACTAGTACAAGGACATCATTAGGTTGGTACAACATGTTATAGGTTTTGAATGGTGAAGGGTTAGCTAGAATGGTATAGTTATGTCCTTCATGTTCAAATTTTACACAATGATGTAAGGTTGAAGGAACACAACCCATTACTGTAATTCTCCCTCTAAGCCATAGAACAATTATAAACAGAAGACGGGGGCCCACAAGAATGTGGAGAATGATGGTGCCGAGAGTGGAAGTGATGGCATCATTGAATGAACACATCATAACTAGGTTATTATGAATGCAATTGGTGGGGATGCGCATTTGTTTGTACATATGGGAGGAGATGATGTTAATGCTGGCACTACCATTGATCATAACGTGTCGAATGTGTATATTATCAATATAGACAAAAATGAAAAGGGTGGGATCAGGATCATCTGATTGGAGAGGTATAATCTTGTCATCAGAGAAACTAAGGGCAACTACTTAATGAGTGGTAGGGGGTGTAGAGGAAGGTGATGAATTGGTGAGAGAGGCCACATGGTGAGGGGTGATAATGGAGGCCATAGGTGTAGGGTCATTGGGTAAAACCTTGATGGATTACATAACCTCCATGAGGGCCTGTCGATGAGATTCAGAAGTTTAGACAAGGTCGTACAAAGACATTTTTAGAGGGGATTGGTGTAATTGTTTTTATCATTATACGATGGGTGACCCCGTCAGCAATAGGGTATGTGGGTCCTCTAATGGTGGTGATTCTTGGTGCAAGTGGTATGTTGGGCACATGATTGGTAGATGGGCTAGTGGTATGTTGGGCACATGATTGGAGATGGGCTAGTTACTTTCTCCTTTACTTTGTCTTTCTAGGTGTGAGTGGCAACTTGGAGCATGTTAATCTAAGGAAGAGAGGTGGATGGAGAAGGTATGTCAAGAAAATTATAACAATATGATGGACAAAAACCTAGTGTGTGGTAAGAACCTTGCGAAATGAGTAGGGCACACTGGCATTTTGGTGGGGTTTTGGCTAGCTCTCTTATACGGACCATATTGATCTCAAATTTTGGAGGTGGTGATGGTGGAGTCACCATTGAATAGGTAGTGGGTGAGGATGTGTGGTGATAGGTGGAGGTGGAACTAGGTCCTCGTCTAGAAGATCATCGTCATCAAAGTTTTGTTCAAGAGGAAAAAGTTGGAGAAGAATGATTTTTAGAGCCTTAAAATTTTCTACATCATGTCCGACACATGATGGTAGGCACAAATTTTAGTATTGTCAAACCCTTTTGGTTTGGGTTTGAGTGGGTCATAAGGTCTAAGGGGTGGCAATGTGATGATAGAGGTCTCTAAAAGGTTAGCTAGAATGTTGGCATAAGACCCTGCCAATGGATCGCAATGTGAGGTGAGTGTGGGTCTGGATTGAAGTGTAGGTGATTGTGATGTGTGAGGTACTACATGAGGTGGAATTGGAGGTGGGATAGGTTTGACCACCGGTTTGGTAGGTGGTACTATTTTAGGCTTGGGTTGTACCTTCTTAGGTAAAGGCATAGTAGATGAACTAGCGATAGAAGGTGTTGTAGGCTTAACTACCTCTTTGGAGGGTAGTGGGTTTTTCAACTTTGGTTGTCATCTTCCAGGTAAAGGTGAAGGAGGAGTACATGATGTAGAAGGGAAAGAGGATGGTGGCGAGAGAGGATGATTAGCCAAGGTGATAACAAAGGTGCAATGAAGGTTGTTGGCAGAGGAAAGGTGGAAGGTATAGGTTGAAGAGAAGGAAATCTCATAGATAGTGATGAGGCTATTGTTGGTGGTGGGGGTATAGGTGGTAATAAAGATGTGGGTAATGATGAAGGTGTACATTGTGCTGGTAGGTTGGGTGTAATAAAGGATTGTGATGAAGAGGTGGGTTACACTTTTTATTTGCCTTGGATAGGCAATTGTTTGGCCAAGGTCGATGGGTGAGGCCCTAGGATAGATGGAAGGGGAAAAGGTGACAAAGGCATAGTAGGTGAAACTGGTGTATGCGACCTAGAAGGTTGGGTCTTCCTTTTAGGTGGAGGAATGGTTTTTACATGGGTTTGGGAAGATGTGGCTAAATCCAATTTGATAGGAGGATGAACTAGACTTGATGTCGGCATGACACCCAATATGGTAATGGGTCTAGATGTGGGGGAGGTGTAGGTGTAAGTAGGTTCTTAGGCATAGGAACATGTTTAGTTGTTGGTAAAGGTTTGGATGTAGGTGAGGGTGATGAAGAAGAGGCCGTTTCAACAAGCATGGTCATGGTTGATTGGGTTGCTTGAAATACCTTTGGATAAATCGTGGTGGTATCCGCATGTGACATTTACATTTGGGTTGAAAAGGGGAGTCGAAGGTGTCCCCAAAGCATGAAATTATCAATGTAATCCAAGTAGTCAGCCAAGCATGAAAATGACACTGTTGTAAGAGAAGATGATGTTGGCTTAGTAACAATCCCTATAAAATATGTTTGTGAGATAGGGAACTGGTTGGCTTTGGAATATGTGGGTAAGAGAGTCAAGAGAAGATCAACGAGATCCTAGAATGCTAATGGGGAATTGTCCCTAACAAGTGGCACATATAAAGGATCCCCTATGGGTAGGGGAGATAACAGTTGGGATGAGGTAGTTTCCTCTTTCGATGGAGAGGAAAGCGAGGATGACTCTCCCGTGGGTAGGAGAGTTAATACGTAGGTTGTTTGTTAGGTTGTAAGGTAAGTGGTGAAACTGCATCGGCAAAAATTGTAGACTCCTCCATGGGTGAAGGGGGAGATGAATGGGACCCCTCTGTAGGTGGAGTAGATGAAGTAGGATCCTCTATGGGTAAAGGAGCTCATGCTAGGATCTTCTCAATGGAGGGAAGAGGAGGAAATTGCAGAAGGGATGGTACGGTGTCAAACACATTACTCGTCATTTGTTGAAGGTTTTCCGCTTTAGTTAGATGACGGAGTATGATTAGGGAATGGTTTCTTGAAGATATGCAAGTTTTGATTTGTGTGCATTTGGGTTGTCCAAGACGAGATCTCCATTATCTAACATTTCTTGGACAATGTTCTTGAAGGTTATACAATTACCATCGTTATGGCCTTTTACATGATGATAGTTACAATAGTCATGTTCCTTGTACCATGTAAGCATAGGACGAGTGGGGTCAAAACTAGTATGTGGTTTTATGGGTGGAAGAGCAATGGCTCCGGCCTTAAGAAGTTTTTCTAATACTGAAGAATAAGGCTCCTCGATTGGAGTGTATTTTCGTTGCTCCTCGTCTGAACTAAATTTTTGAACTGGGAGAAAGGTTGGAGGTAGGTTTTGATTGATTAGAGGGGTGAGATGGGCCAACCTTTAAAACTACATGCGTTGGTAGATCCTTTAGATTTTGAATAATTATTTTGGGGTTTTGAAGAGGAAGAAGCATCATTTGATTTAAATGCAACATTTTTGTTACATAATTGAATTTTCTTCTCTTCAATGACACGAATTTCTAGTTTTCACGCCATGGTAAATGATTCGTCGAAGGTACAAAAGGTTTGTACTTGTAGAGTTAGTGAGATGTGCCTAACACAAGCTCTAGTGAACAACTCTATAAGCTCGGTTTGAGGTAACTAGAATGTTAGCTGGTTGATGAGGCTCCGCCAACGAGTGACAAAATCTGCGATAGACTCATCATCATATTGCCATGTTGAGTACAAGTCGATCATGGTGAATTTCTTGATGATATTGATTGAAAAATGGTCCAGGAAGGCTTGGGCCACTTAGTTAAATGAGTAAATGGAATGTCGAGGCAAACCACTATACCAATCTAACACTGGTCTCGTTAAGGATATGGGGAATGTTAAAAAGAGGAGAGCGTAATCATGAGCAATTAGATAACACCCATGTTTGAAAGACCACAAGTGTTATTGCGGATCCTCTTTACTATTGAACCAGGTAAATTTGGGCATTTCCCAATGCACAGGGTATGGGTGAATTGGAATAGATGAATGTATGGGCTCATTTCATATTTCATCGTAGGTTAAGGAGTTGTGAGAGCTAGAAACCGATGCTTCCAATGTTTGCATCTTTTCCAACATCATTTTAATAAGGTAGTTGGTAGGTTGTGATGATTAAGCACCCCTTGCAATATAAGGAGGTTGATGATGAATGTATGATGTGGACGACATCCCAGTATATGGTGGTGCCGAGTACGAGAACTATGGGGGAATAGATGCAGGCGACAAATATCTCGAATAGGCGATAGACAAGATTGGGGGTTGTTGGTGATATGTGTAAGTAGGTGGGGTAGATGTAATGATCCTTATAGTGATTGGAGGTAAAGACTATGGGATGGAGAGGATGATGTTTTGGAATGGGGTATGGGTTGCCGACACCATGGGTGGTTATGATGTAATAGGTATATATGAGGTGGTGGGTGCAAATGGGGCTATGCTCAAGGTGGCTGATGAAGGAATGGTTGACACCATGGGTGCAATTGATGTCAAAAGTGTGACCAATGTTGTAGGTGCCACATGTATTGATGATGTGGGGTCAAGTTGGGATACTACGAGTGGTAAGGTGGAAGAAGGTAATGTTGAGCTAGTGGTAACCGATACGAAGTGGGGACGAGGTCCGAGATGTATGGACATAGGCATGTTGTATACCAATTGTCCTGATGAATCATGAGTAGAGGAATGGGTGAGATAATGTTGTAAGGAAATGGGGTTATGGTCAAGGAGTCTTATGAACTCCTCATCACCAAGATCTGATGATAATGGGTTGAGTAGGATCCATAGGTGACAGGATGGAAGGTGGCGATGGGCTAGGCAGGAGCGGCTAAAGGATTGCATGGAATATAAGGGCGTTGGCTTGACTACGAGTCAAAACCATGTGAGTTGGCATAGGATTGGTAATTTGTTCTCTGTAAATGACACAAAAATAGAAGAAATGAAGAAAAATAGGTTTTGGGAGGTGAAACTAGTCGTTGTTTTAATTAGGAATTAAAACATAGGAACCGATGGTGGTTAGGTTAACCGATGATGGTGAGATGGTAACTAATGATGGTCAGGGTGACTGATATTGGTTACTGTGGGAAATCAAAAGTTTTGCAAATGAGGTAATAACTGATGAAAATGAAATACAAAACTAGATTTTACAGTGATTTTAAAGGTCTAGAGGTATGATGATGTGTCTGAAGACTTCAAAAAGAACATAAAATGTGGTGAGTGCTATTTTTAGTGAAATGACCAAAAAGATGGAAACTGACAATGGTTAGGTAAACCGATGATCGAAGATGAAAACCAATGATGGTCGCTGGACCGGCTTCTGGCCATCAATGAAATTTGAAAAGGTGGAAAAAATTGATTTTTGTGACTTAGATCTAGATAAACTATCAACCCAGAAATCTAAGTATGATAGTAATGGACCCTAACACACCCAGAAAAAGTCGAATACACCAACTATAATTATGGGGTGTGAAAGGAAGAAAAGAAAATGAAGAATGTGACCTCACAACTCAAGAAAAAGCTAAGAAAAACACAAAATCCTATGAGTGAATTTTATGTTTTAGCTTATGCTATTTTAGACTGACTTGTGAACAGAACAAAGTTTTTGGTTGGAAAGAGGGTATCCTATGAAGAGGCAAGATCTAAGGATGGTTTTAGGTTATGTTTTGGTGGGGGGCGGTCCTTTCTTTGAGTTAATGACTAGACAAAGAAACCATTTGGGCACCCACTATCAATCCTCTGATCGTGTGATCATTGACAACTTCTTCCGGTAAGGTGTTGTTTAAGAAGATGTGTGAGTTTATTTTTGTGCAGTTTGGCAAAGAGAGAAGAGAATGTGCTCTACGATTCAATTATGTCAACCATCAGTTGGGCATGACTTCCAGCGTATAGGTTTCCCTCAGTTTTAATGTGAGCTAAAAATGCAAACATAGAAGTATGAAATGCAAGTATTTTAGAACCCAAATCGAAATGTGATATTCGATGTAAACAAAGAGTGAATAGGAAAGAGCATGAATTTCACTAATGCAAATGCAAGAAGAGAAAGAAATATTCTTTTTAGACCTAAAGTACAAATGTCACTTAGACAAGTAGAAGAAAGAGAAGATTCCCAGGGAGAGAATTTAATGTTAACTTCCTTTTGAAAAGAAACAAACATACAATGGTTCCCTAAGAATGAAAAAATGCAAGGAACCCTCGGATGGGTCCCACCGGGCATGCCAAAATGTTTCACCGGATTCTTAGCAAATTAATGAAACAGATAAGGGTAGTAGGCCAAGGAGGAATACCGATTGTAATGTCAATGAAGGTTTTGCACGCATTCTAATTTCCGATCCAAGTTGATTGCAAGAACTCCCTTTTGGCTAGGAGGAACTACCTGTAAATGTAAAATAATACCACTAGATAGAGTTAAACAAAATAATGAGTGGATTTCTAGTGGAAGCTAGATCCAAGAAGCGTGATGCTTCCTGAACATGCATGTCAATCCACTTTTATATAACAATATTAATGCTAGTTAAATCATACATGAAGTAAAGATCCTATTGAAATTGAAACGATTTAGGTATCTCGTACAAAACAATAAGAAAGGTCAGGTAAAAGGTGATTGAGGTCAAAATGGGTTAGGTGATTGGTTGGTGTTGGGTTAGGTCTCAGATGGGCTCTGGGTAAGGTTTGGTAAAGATTAGAAATGGTTCTAGGCTATTACGAAGTGGGTATTAGCTCATTGGTCTGAGGTATATTCTAGACATAGTAACCGATGTCGGCTGTATGACCGATGCCGGTTAGGCAAAATGACCGATGTTAGTTGGCTAATCGGTGTCGGTAGGGGAAATAGCATAAAGTTCTTAGAATTGGTTTTTAGACTCCTGTGATTACACAGAGGTTGGAAATGGTGAGGGTGAGGTCGTAAAATGGTCTTGAAGACTCAGGGATGATTAGAAGAGGGTGAAAATAGGTGAAAGGGCTAGGTATGGTAAAGTGATAGGTTGGTGGGAGGAAGGAAGTATACGGGTGTGGAGAAAGATAAACTACTGAGATGAATAATAAATCTTACTGAAAGAAAATGGAGGTAAATGAAGAGGTGTTAGGTACTTACTGAATAATAGATTTAGAGAACATAGGTGATGAAGATGGTGAGGGAAGAGATCCAGAGAGAAGATTCATTGTATTTGTACCACGGTAGTTTGAACCTCCGTGCTTCTCTGTGTGAATCGTGATCGTGGAGAAGATGATGAATGCCAAATGGTTGTTGGTAGTGCTCCCGTGTGTTTTCTTTTTCCTGAGTGCTTTAGAAATTTGAGTGCTCCAAGTCTCTGTTCGTATGAGATCCTGAATTGAATGACCAACCTAGGCAAAGGATTTTGGAAATATATTTAACCTAAGCGACAACAGGTTAGGGGACCAGGTGTCGGTTGAGATATAACCGGCGTCGGTCAAGGCAGGAATATCTAGGTTGGCCAAAAATAGCCAAATTGTTGCTATTTTTGGCATGATCTCCAACCTTCTTCCAAGTCTTAAGTGATGGATCACGAGAAAGATAAGTAGGAGTCCTTTTAGGTTTGTTAATAGGAGTTAAGTCTAGGTTTAGACTAAGTCCTAGTTGGTTAAGATAAGCTTAGACTTGGTCTTAGGTCATTAATGAGGTTTGAGTGGGTCATTTGAGTGAGGTGGCTAGGTGAGTTTGTTGGGGTGAGGTGGTTAAGTGATGATATTAATTAATTTAATTGAGATAATTAATTCAATTAACATGTGCAATAGTGGATATGAATGGGTAGGATATGGTTAATTTAATTAGTGGGGTTTTAATGGAAGTGTGACCCAATTTTGGTGTCTACACCTAGACCTATTTATGGGCACCTGGGTATGCGAAATGCTAAAAAAACCTCCTTTGAGGTGTATCAAGGTGTTCACATGTAGTTTCCTTTGATCGCTCTGAGGTTGCACCAAGATCGTCGAGGTCACTAGAAACCTGCAATGAAATATGAACCTGTAAAACCCTGAAATAAACATCAAATCCTAAAAATAAATATGTAAAATGAGGGGTTAGACTATCCTCAATTATCACAATGGTGAACTTACGACTGAGCATTGCACTACATCTCAGACCCAATGTAGTTTTGTGTGTGCGCAAAATTTTTCCCTAGGTTTCTCTTATGTCACGACTCGGATAACGAGCAAGTAGCTAAATATAGAATGTAATAAATGTGTGCATGGAATAGAATGAAATTCCTTCCTGTGAAGTGTGATGTAGAAGACCAAACCTTGTGTCCCTTTTGATGGATCTAAATTGATGCAATGGAGCTCTTAGATGCCTTGATAGACGCAAATTTAGGTGGTGATAGCTAGTGCTCGGTGTTTGGTCATTTATTATGATCACATAACTTTATATTTATATGAATCCCTTGCTTAAATTTCATAACTAACCACGAAAAGGATGACTACCAAAAAGATAAGATGCTCAAATGGCTAAAAAGGACCCAAAATGTGAGAGTAAAGTATGAAGGGGACATGAGCACCTAAAGGGGATGAGGGCACTTGGTGTTGGCATCCCGGCTTGACGCTTAGTTTCCGGATGACAAATGTCAAAGAGTAAAAAGGCAGATTGAGCAAGTAAGGGTGTAAGACCAAAAGTAACAATAGAAAGTAAAGCAAGGTGGCTAAAGACATGGATTGATTGGTAATTTTATTACTTATGAATCATATTAATAGTAGTATGTGATTAGGACTAGATAATTACCCAAATTGCGTGATTGTGTGTCTACATTTTCCCTCACTTTATGTTGGTTAGTGGAAAGCTCAGTAACATAAAGTAGATAGAGATGCATGCTTGATAACCATGTAGATCGATGTAGAAAGCATGTCGAGGACTAGACAAAGCATGGAATGATAAAAATGTAACATCCTCATTACAAGGCAATTTTTTTATCATAATGATTCACTATTCTAAATTCACATAATTTAGAACCAACATTATCTTAGTCAATCCATCCTATAATAGTAAACCATATGCAATTGTTATGATTCTATTTTAAACTAATCCCTCATATCCAATTTATTCAAATGTGTACACAAAGTATACTTGTGGTTCCCTTATTTAATTAAGGGCATTCAAGTGTTAATCTCTAAAGTGCATATCTAGGTATCTAGTTACGGATAACCCATATGATATCTTACATATTTAGTCTAGGTGAAATCAGACAATGCAATCAACAACTTGTGTTACTTTGGCCAAAGTTTTGGGTCATGTATGCCATGCCCAATTCCATGACAACATAATCATCATATGGAATATGTCTTTCACCATACACTCAAAAATTGTTATCTAGATTAGGACTAATTTGATTTTACATCAATCTCTTCCAAGGTTTGTGAAAGGTACTGATTCGAAACAACATGCATGGACAAGTTACGATAAGTTAGCTTAGGATGACTTAGGAGAAGTAAGCGTATCCGAATTGACTTGCGTCACTTTGGGTCGCTTCCTTTCCCGTAGTCATCATAAGATGACATCGGTACTTAGCCATACTACTACCTTGAATTGGTATCTTTCACTTACTTGAATCCATGGTTTTATGACAATTACGTTTAGGGGAGCTTGATAGATTATCATGCCACGTAATTTACTCCATAATAGCCAAATAATGATTTACGTCATTAACTAGGTATTATGCAACAACGACTATGTTGCGGACAAATCCGTCGAGTTCCGCTAAAGAAAATCATGTCTTAAAATGTTAATTAGTTTGTTTAATTCCCAACTTGCTAATCTTACCACGTTACTCTCGTTGATAGGTATTGTACCTAAGGATCTACGAGGATTTGTAAATGATTATCCCTTAATTAAGGATAACATATCATGATTCAATAAAGTACATGTTGTGGAGTTAAAATTGCATAATGTATTATCATGAAAACATACCTTGTTCATTAATTAGGTATATACAAGTAGGTGTAATGCCCTTCCTTTCATTTGTGTTAATGTAGTAACAACAATAATACATTATTATATATACACAAATGTACCCCTTGGGAACAATCATGTTTAGTCATAAGTATCATGCTTGTGTATGTTTTCATTCTTGGGTAAGTAAACATATTTAAATTAAGCATTAAGTGCATATAGCTTAAGTTTCAAGCCATAATATTAATTTTTTTAAAACATCAATCAAATGTCCTTATTATAGAAAATGCAATCATATTTGTATAAATCATTCCTTTATATATATAACCACATAATGTTCCTTAAGTTTATTAGCGATCATTTCCAAATAAAACAATCATCTAATGTCATGTAGTCTACATCATTATGACATCCTTATATTTTACAAAGTGTAACATACATTCACATAAGTTATTTACAATATAATATTGTTTACTCAATTTCAGTCATAATGTACTTATGTAATATGTAATATGCCACACTTCTTTTAGGTTACTAATGATATCCAAAACATATAGGAATATCATTTCCTTTCATCAATTTAGACACCACATCATATGTAATTGAAGTAAACTAATGTAAGTTTGTGTTTTGAATATAAATTATATAAAGAATAAGTTCGAAACATCTTATTCATTTACTTCAAGAAGTATATAAGACAATGATAATAAAAAGGAACTTTCTTTATTCATTTCCAGAAAATGAATAACAAAACTGCTTAAGACAACTTAAATCAAACAATTTCTCTTTTCATATTAGATACAATAAATGAGCCAATAGCCTTTTACACTTTCCAAAAATCAAAGGTACATCATCTATTTGATAATTTCAAAAAAGTTATCTAAAAATCATCTTTCATCAATCGTTAGAACAAATGCATCTTTTTAAACTTCTTTTTGTTTCACCTTTCACGAAGTCCATCAAAGCAAAATTGTTAGCATCTGTTAGTTGATACAAAATGGCATGATAAGATCTAAAGCTCGAAACAACTTGCACTATTTAATAATTTCATAAAACAAAACTGCTATAAGCTGAAATCACATTAAGGTACAAAACGTACACATATCATTTTGAACATCCCAAATAGGCATTTGATCTTAACACATACCGGCCTTATGAATATATAGTAATTTAAATACCACTATCAAATATGATCCTTACAATAAAAAACATATACAACATCCAAGTATAAGTTTATACAAACAATAACTTAATCCACATTCAAGTAGGAGTATCATATAACAATTCAAATAGCGATCAACCAAAATCAAACAGTTCAAGATCTAATGGAGCTCTTAGTATAGATTCAAAATCAAGCAATAACCCTTTTACAAGAATCCTTTCCCATCTATCATCTAAGAATCTAAGAAGTAAAATTACTTATTAGTTAATAATATAAGCGCAAAAAAGAGAACAAAGAACAACCATACAGTATACAATCTAACCCGTATGTAGAGAAGATTGAGACCATCTTATTAACCATAAACAATAAACCATAATCCCAAACCATTCTAATGACTTTATGGTTGATTCAAAGTGTTAATTGGAATCGACCTTGAGAATAAATAAAACATAAGCTGCTAGGGTTCATGCCTATCGAATTCCTTGAGCCTAATTACTCGATTCATACCTACAATTTACTTAACAAGGAGACCACATAAGATTCAAAACAACCGATTACAATTATAAAATATAGATGAAATGTTCCAAGACTAATGTTTGACCTTCATACATTGACCAAACTATTAACACCTAGTAAACATGATTATATTACATCTATAAATTTATCGAAACACGAAAGGTGATAAGAGATTGAGTCTCTACCATAACATAGCCATGATTGAGAGCTAAAACCAAACCAAGAAGATTTCACTTCAGTTACAAAGGATAAGATCTCGGAAAACAAAGTTGGGAAAACTTTGTTTATACACAAAGGAATAACCAACTTTCCACAATAAAAACTAACCGCCTCGATCAATTATAATAGTCAATATTGTAGCCACAAAGATACCCATGTCACCATCCTAGGTTTATACCCGATAAAAAGTTTAAAGGAAGTATGTCGCTAAAACATAAAACAATAAAAGAAGCATAAAAGTGAAACCATCGGCCTAATCTCTAACACTTCCACAATGTTACCTAACCCGAGATCATTATCATTTATCAAAAATAAACTTCGAGGTAAACTATTGTTTAAGCAAGTATAGAAACCAACCCAACTTAAATAGTAAGTTTCACAAGCATTCCAAAAGTTCCGAGCTCACAACTTTCATGAAAAAAATAAATAATCAAGGATTCAAATCATTTAACGATAACCTAAAACCAAACAAGCTTATGTCATTTATTTTATAGTCATAAAATACAGTCTAGATTTACAAAAATGAAGAAACACACAATACATCAAGGATTCAAATTGCTCAAACAAAAACCCAAAACATTAAATGTATTTCAACTAAGAGCAGAGTTCCTTCATGAAAATATTATTTAGAGTCATCTATTTAAGAGAGTTAGAGCCTATCATGCCTGGTAGAGCTCCTCTTTTCTCCTTCAAGCTTTCCAAGTTTCCTTCATGCAAGCTTGAATGCACCGATCCACAAAACCCCAAAATTCTTCCATTCCTCCCATTTCCTTCTTTTATTAACCAAAGCCAATAATAACTTCTACTATTTTCTCCTCCATGAAATAAAAAATTGAATGCAAGATTCAAAAATAGATCATGCAAAACAAAATTAGGAAAATTGAGATGCAGAGCTCCATGAGCTAGATATGCAAACAACAAAAATGAACCAAACCTTTCATTTTACTCCCAAAAACAACTGTTGCCTTCTCTAAGGTAGTTTTGGATTAGTTCAATGGAATTCAATGCCAAGAAGGACTATCAGTCCTTGTCTTATCTTCCCACCAACCAACTTTGCCATATTTTAATTTTAAAGAAAAATAAATAGTTTAACAAAACCATGACAATATCATTTAGCCAAAACCATCGATGGTCTTCCGATTTGAAAGAACTCTAAATAACCGACTATTGGTGCATTCAATGTTCGATAATAAATATTCCCAAGGTACTAATTGATATGGCTGCCACATTGAATCAAATGAAGCTTTCCATACCAATCAACTTCCAACCATTGAAACTTTATGTTAGGACTTATAAATAATTCAAATGCACATAATCATATCCCTTAGGTCCCTTAGTAAATTTAAGGCATTCAAATCGTTTAATTAGGAGCCCCTTCCCTTACTTAGGTTTGGGTTTTTAGAATTAGAACATAACCATTTAACATAGTGTTGTCCCTAGAAAACCACTTTTCATTTTCCAAGTTAAATTCAAAATTTTGAGCTCTCGCCTCCTAAAGTATTTAAGTCAAGTTGAAAGTTTGAAGAGATAGAAAATTCCATGCCCTAGAGTTGTTTCAAATCTCCAGTTTGCTTGTTTTGATAAATTTTCCGTTGTCCTATCTGGACATGTGAAAATTTCATTAATTGTCCTCATTTTAATGAAATTTTCAATCTTTCTATGCCCCCTAGATTGTCGAACCTTGTATTGTTTTCAATTCCTCGGCTCACGAAAGAAATTTGAAAATCAAGCGCAAAATGGTGGATTTTTCTTCTTCTCTGCATTTTTCCCACAGTTGGGAATGATGGACATTTTCTTCCCCATCAAATTTTGGCCTCATCATCCACTTTGGTACATGGAAATACCTAATTAGAAGCGGTTCGGCAGAGAAATTTGTGTTTTTGAGCCTCTTTTTAAAAAAGGCAAAAAGTGACCCGCAACCCCGATCAGGCTTAAAGAAAAAAGTCAAATCTTGAGCCCGCAATCAAAGGAGTCAAAGTAGGGAGGCAGACCATCGGGGATTTGAGATTTTGAGCCTCTTTGTAAAAAAGGTAAAAAGTTAAAAAGTGACCCGCAGCCCCAATCAGGCTATCAGGGAAAAAGTCAAAGGTGAAGCCCACACGAAAAACATCAAAGGTGAAGCCTGCCATTGAAAAGTCAAAAGTCAAAGAAGATGAGTGGGCCATCGAGGTACTTTGAAAATTTAACCAAATTTCCAAAAGTGAAGTAAAAGTTATAGAATGCTCCGTAGCTCCACCAAGGTCTCGGGCCCGCCGTTGAAAAGTCAAAGCGGGAGAGCGGAGCGGCGGAGAACTTTGAAGTTTTGAGCATTTTTCTAAAAAAGGTTAAAATTGAAAAAGCGAGCTGTGATTCCTTCAAAGACTCAAATAAAGCCATGTGTCAGGCCTATGGTGGAGAGGTGGAAGGGCGGACCAAAATGTCAAAAAATGCCAATTTTCTACAAAGGCATAAAATGCAAAAGGCATCCTCCATGCCCGCTCCAATAATTTTCTCCCACGTGGACGACTCTGGTTTAAAGTTTCAAAGGCAAGATAAATGGTTCAAATTCAAAGTTACAAAATGAATGTAATGACTGCATTATGAAAAGTTTGGTTTTTTTCGCCGTTGGCATTTCTTTGTAAATCAAGAATCCGAACGGACGAAATGATTGAAAAGAAATTGTAAACCTGTTTCTTGCTAACAAAGAAGAAGTTGTAACTATTTCTTGGAGGAGATTTAATGGCTTCTTCATGCCATTTTCAAGGGTGGCAATTGATCTTGTAAACTCATGAGTGCATTGTACTTAGAGAAAACAAAGGAGATAGCCATTTTTCTTCCATTTCCCCCTTTTCTCAATTTCCTCCATTTCTCCACTATGTACAACTTCTGATTAAGCATCAATACAAGAAGAAGGATTTTTTAGCCTCTTTGATGAGGAGATTTTAGAAACTTTGAGTTCACAATCTTATCTCATCTTGTTGCCATTTAGGTTATTTCTTCCCATGAATGCATGTGATGAATTTTCTAACTAGTGTATGCAAGAATTTGATTTCCTACATGCAAAATTAGTTCTCCTACCTCTTTTCTCACTCCCTTTCCCACTTTCAGACAAAGTTATCTCTTGCAAGTATCTGCAAGCTTTGCCATCGAAGGTCAATGGAGTGCCCCTGTTGGATCCCCGGCCAAAAGGCCACCACAGAAATCCACATTTTCTTGTGCATGCATGCATATACGGTAGCTGACCTTGGTTAAGTAGAGGGACTTAGATTCCCAGAGCATTGGAAAGGAATCCACAAGTTTTTCCACCCAAAAAATTCCCTTGCCAACAGTTTTTGGTGCCCACCGTGGGGCAGATTTAGCAGCATCTGCACTTGAATGCGACCGCAAGGTTAGAAAATTCAAAATTCAAAAAAGAGAAAAATTTCTGGAATTTGAATGGCTATATGAGCCACATGGATTCAAATCATGGCTATTCTAGGAAACCCTCTTGTTGAAATACCTGAATTACTCTTCCACATCCAAGAAGACATTGCTTTAGATTTGAGGGAAGCTATCTGGCATAATAGACAAAGTGCCAATCACTACTTCATTGCCACGAGAATTCTGGACCTTGAAGAAGAATGTGTTGCTGAATTGGAGAGGCAAAGACAAATCCCAACACTACAAAGAAGAGCATAGATCTTCAAGCTGACATATAGAATATTCACCTGGCAACAGAGACAAGGAGGACAAATTGATCCCATTTTTGAGGAACTTCAAAGGAGATAAGAGCTACTTGGAATCCAGAGGCTTCCTTTTCAAGAAACCGGTCACGTTGGGAACCTGAGTGTTGCTAATCCTTTGGACGGTGAATTTTCATACATAAATGATAACCTTGTAGACTTCACTGATGTGAAGACCGAAGAAGAAGCTAGAGAAAGAGAGGTGAGATCCGACGAAGAAATAAGAGCTCAACTCGAAGAAATCAAGAGACTTCAAGCCGAGGCAAGATGAAAGAACAACAATAGAAGTTGTAGCCTTAGCAAGGTGGAAGATAGAAATAGAAATATAATGGGGATTGGGTTCATGAAGCCCGTAGGCCTAATGTACCATGGGGAGGAAACATCGGTCCACTGGCTCTTGCTTAACCACTCCATGAGCTACCAAGAGGCTTGAGAAAAAACTTCCCAAAATTCAGAGGGGATGGTTCTCAACTCCCTAAAGAGCATGTAGCAACATTTATCACTGTTTGTGGTGTGTTGGGTGTTGAGGATGAAGATGTTTCAGTCCGAATCTTTGTGGAGTTACTTCAAGAAAAGGTCGAATGGTTCTACATGCTACCCTCGAGGTCTGTCACCTATTGGGAAGATATAAGAAGTGCATTCGAACACAGGTTCAAGACCACGGAAGATTGTTAGGATCTTTTTGTCTAATTGGTATAAATGAAGAAAGAAACCTCCGAGTCAATGAGGGACTTTGTAGCAAGATATGATAGAGTGATAAGAAGGATCCTGAAGATGTGGTGCCTCTTGAAAATAATTTGAAGAGGTTTTTCATCAGTGCTCTGCCATCAGAAGTAGGTTTCTTCCTCAAAAGAGCCCAACGAAGAACATTAAGGCAAGCCCAAGACTTTGCAATAGAAATCGATGATGATCTAATCCTTTCTAGAAAGTTAAGGCCCTAATGGGAAACAAAAGGGTCAAAATTCAAACTCTGTCACCATAGATCCAATGTTCCAAAAAATGGCAAATGACTTGGTTGTTGCCTTGAAGAAAAGCTATCTCGAGATCACAATGCGGAATGCTTGAGGAGACCAAACCCTCCGAGATAGGCCACGGATTGCTCCACCTCCTTGTCGGCTTGCTCTTGAAGAGCCACCGGTCAATGCCATCTGTGACACCAAAGAGCTAGAGGAGGAAGTAGAAATGAAATCGAAGAAGAAAACATGGAAGATTATGAAAACTATCTTGAGATTGAGGAAGTTGACATACATAATGGCCTAATTGAATATGTTGATGATGAAGATGAAGGTGATGAAGAAGTTACAAGTTTCTCATGTGCTGTTTTCACTCGTGTTCAATCTAAGAAAGGGATTTCAGCCCCAACAGTTGCAGCAAAGGATAAGAAGAAGAATAAAGAAGATTATCCTCCAGAGGTTACACAGAATATAGTCATCAATAGAGGATCACCATTACCACCTTCCATGGAATCAACCAAAGAAAAGCCAGAATCAATGGTTTCCAAAGAGCATGCTACTATACAAAGTAAGTCATTTGATTCTTCTTCTAGCTCAAAATTTTCTAAGAATAATTCTCTTCTAAATGTTGGTTCTGTAAAAACATCTAAAGTTCAGTCAAAGGCTACACCCTCATCCCCTTCCAAGCCAATTGTTACATCTGAAAAAGAGAACCAACACCAAAAGTAGCAAAGTCTCTACCATGTAGATCTTCCTCCATTTTAGGAGCCTCTTCCTCACCCACCATTGCCTCATTTGACTTTGTGGAACATGCAAGCAAAACCAAAGTCTAGCTCTCAGAAATAGAATACCTACAAACACACCTGCCTAGTTTGTCAGTTCATTAATACAATTCATGGTGGTAACCCTGTATCCTCGAGTCCTAATTCTAAAGGCTTACTGCCCACACCATCCACACCACCTTCCCAAAACATGCTAGCCCTTAGTGCCTCCAAAACCAACAGGGTTGAACCTTTCTACATGTCACTCCTCATTAAAGGCTTCCAACTAAATAATTGTATCATAAATTCTGGAGCCTCAAACAATGTGATGCCATCCAAAGTTGCAAATGCTCTAGGCCTCACCTTGACCCAGGTAAATGGCACCTACTACTCAATGGAATCCAAACAAGTGCCATTGGTATGAAGAATCATAGATACACAGGTAGCACTAGCTTATTTTCCATATAAGAAGGTGCTCTTGACCATACTGGTAGCAGACATCCCAACATCTTTTGGTATGCTTTTGAGCAAAAGTTTTTATAGAGACCTAGGTGGAGAAATAAAAATTGATTGGTCATCTACAACTATCCCAGTAAAAGGTGAGATGAAGAAGTTGCTACTAGTAAGAAAGATAAAGTTCACAGTATGAAATACTGATGATCCGAAAGCAAAAATTCTCTTTCAAGATTGTGGGCTAGGAAACTACTTCCTCACATCAGAAAAAGAAGATAACTTGCCACTTCTCATAGAGGAAGAGGAAGATCAAATTTTGACAATGGAATTTGATGGTAGTCATTCCAGAGTAGGTTCAAGAGCTGGTGTAGTATTGTTCTCTCCTTCCAATGAGGTGTACCCTTTTTCCTACAAGCTGCAATTTGATAATACAAATAATACTGCAGAGTATGAAGCATTGCTCTTAGGCATGAATGTAGCAAAGGACATGGGAATCAAGAAGCTAAGATGCAAAGGTGATGTAGATATTGTGGTAAAGTAGGTCTGCCAACGATATTAGGTGAAAAATCCAAGGCTCAGGCATTACAAAAACAGAGTGTGGGATTGCATTGAATCTTTTGATGCATTTTCCATTGAAGCTATTCCAAGGGAACAAAATGAAAAGGCTGATTCTCTTGCGATTGTCGATTCCCTAGTGACACCTCATCCTTCTTTTGGTAAAGACAAAGTGACCATTGAAATGGTATTATGGCCTAGTGTACCAAACAATGCAAATCATTGGCAAGTCTTCAATGATGATAGCCAAATTCTATCCTTTTTGGAGCAAAGGGATAATTTCAATAATCTCTTCTTCAAAGGAGGTGAAAATCCACATAGAGAAGTAGTCCACGAAGAAGAGGAAGAAGGAATTAAAGGGATTGATGATGAGGGAGTAATCATATTGAAAGGGAACACAATTCCCAAAGGCCTAGTCTCTTTAGAAGACCTCTTCAACAAACATGACATATTCATTTAATAGAAAGAAAACAATCTTCTCTGCCCAACTGATTTTGATAAAGAAAATATTGGTACCCCGGAGGAGCCAAGGATGGTCAATATTGGAAAATGTTGCTCACCTGAAGAAAATAGAAGGTTTGTTGCATTACTCAAGAAATACTTAGATGTCTTGGCCTACTCTTATGGTGAACTCAAATCCTTCCAGCCAAAAGAAATACATCACTCAATTCCTCCGAAGTAGGGTGTTAAGCCCTTTAGGCGTAAAAACAAAGGCCGTACAACCCAAAGATTGCTTGATACCATCAAGGAGGAGGTAATGAAGTTGCTTAACGTAAGGATCATCTTTCCCATCCACCATTCAATGTGGGTGGCTAACATTGTGCCGATTTAGAAGAAGAATGGTGAAATAAGGATATGTGTAGATTTTCGCAACTTGACCTGAGGCATCACTCAAGGATAATTATCCTCTTCATATCATGGACCATATCCTGCAAGTAGTCACAATATATGACATGCTTTCATTACTTGATGGATTCTTAGGATACAATCAAATCAAAGTGGTAGAGGAAGACCGCACCAAGACAGCCTTTACAACACCTTGGGGCACTTTTGCCTATAGCAAAATGCCTTTTGGCCTCATCATCGCAGGAGCTACATTTCAAAGGGAAATGGATTTGGCCTTTAAAGATATGAAGCATTACATTATCATATATCTTGATGATCTCACCGTATT
The DNA here is from genome assembly GCA_018340775.1 of Taxus wallichiana var. yunnanensis. Lineage (NCBI taxonomy): Eukaryota > Viridiplantae > Streptophyta > Pinopsida > Cupressales > Taxaceae > Taxus > Taxus wallichiana. Next base: position 89,177,806 of record CM031243.1, read on the forward strand.
TTTGAAGAAGAGGGGAGATCATATCTATCACTTAGAACATGTACTTGCAAGGTGTAGGAAACATGACATATCACTAAATCCAAAAAAGTGCATTTTTGGAGTCACAGAAGGCAAGTTATTGGGGCACATTGTGAACAAACATGGAGCACACATTGATCCTAAGAGGATTAGAGCCATTCAAGCATTAGCCCTACCCACAAGTAAGAAGGGAGTTCATTCATTCTTTGGAAAGGTAAAATTTCTTCGTCGTTTTGTGCCTAAGTTTGCTGAATTGACAAAACACATCACTTCCATGATGAAACCTCAAGTAAGTTTCAAATGGAACAATGAAGGAAGAAAGCATTTGAAGAGATCAAGAAATCCATTGCAAGGCTCCAACCCTCGTGTCTCTAGATTTTAACAAAGAGTTCATCATGTATTGTTATGCATCAGAGCATACACTCTTTGTTGTTCTTGTTTAGAAAAATGATGAAGATGTTGAAGCACCTATTGCTTTCATGAGTTGTCCTTTGAAGAAGCATGAGATAAAGTACAACCAATTGGAGAAGCATGCCTATGTAGTGGTCAAGGCTGTAAAAAACTTCAGGTTTTACATTCTCAATTCTCATACAATGGTGATGGTCCCTGGCAGTGCAATCAAGTCCATCTTGACACAGCAGATCCCGGAGCTAAAAGAGGAAATTGGATTGCAAAGACTCAAGAATATGACTTGGAGATTCAACCCTCTAATCTGGTAAGGGGAAATGGCTTGTGCAAGTTGATTTCTGAAGATGAAACTCTCAAAGTTCAACATGGTGAAGAAACATGTACTTGCTCAACTTGTTCAGAAGACAACCCACTGGTTCTCTTTGTCACCACTACCGATGAGTGGTATGCTGATATTGCCTACTACTTGACTTATGGAGAATGCCCTCCTCATCTTGATTACAAACAAAGAAGAACACTCAAGCTGAAGGTAGCCAAGTTTGTGATATGGAATCATGCACTTTACAAAAGAGGCCTGGATGGTTATTTCCTCAGGTGCGTAGATAAAGAGCAATAAGAAAAGTTGCTTATAACATACCATGACCAAGCATGTGGTGGAAATTTTTAGCAATGGTCACTGCACACAAGATCCTCTGAGGAAGGTATTATTGGCCCACCATCTTTGTAGATACTCGAGATTGGGTTTCTAAATGCAAAGCATGCCAACAGTTCATTGGAAGATCATGACTCACTACATTACCACTTAGGCCGGTGGTTATTGAAGAACCATTTCAACAATGGGGGTTGGACTTCATTGGTGTTCTGAACCCTCACTCAAGCATGGGGCACACCTATGTACTCACAGCAACAAACTACTTCACCAAATGGGTGGAATCCATTCCGACCAAACAAGCCAACACTAAAACAATATGTAACTTTATCAAGGAGAATATCATAGTCCATTTCAGAGTGCCACAGAAGATTATAACAGATAATGCTACCTATTTCTCTTCAAGAGAGCTGACCGAGTTTTGCTATAGCTACGGAATCTCCCTAGCTCATTCTTCTGACTACTATCCACAAGGAAATAGACAGGCCGAATCAAGAAATAAGAACATTGTGACCATTGTTCGCAAGCTTGTAGATGAGAATCAAAGGAATTGGCACAAAAGGTTGTACGACGCATTGTGGGAAGATAGGATCACTCCCAAGAAGGCGATAGGTATGTCTCCATTCCAACTATTGTATGGAGTTGAAGTAGAGATTCCCCTCATAATTGAGATGCCAGCTCTTAAGTTGCTACAGGAAATAGAAGATGGTCAATACAAAGATTCCTTAGACAAAAGGATCCTATTTCTAGAGAAGCTGGAAGAAAATAGATTCCAAGTGGTGGATCAAATCAAATAACACCAATTGAAAGTGAATAATATCTTTGACAAGAGGGATAAGGCAAGAGAATTCAAGGTTGGAGACTTTGTCCTACTATGGGACAAGAGAAGAGAACCAAAGGGCAGCCATGGAAAGTTTGATTCATTATGGCTCGGCCCATTCCAAATTCATGGAGCTTGTGGTGAGAATGTTTTTATCCTCTCATACTTGGATGGAACGCCATTGGAATTGCCTCAAAGCGGGAAATACTTGAAACTATATCATCAGTGAAAGTGGGTTGTCCCTCGCCTTGTACCATAGGTGATTTCTTGGTATGTTTCCCTTTTCGTTGTGTGGTTTTATTTCCCCTTCTATTGCATGCCATGTGTTTCCTTCCTTTTGTGTGCTTGTATGTTTCCTTCTTTTGATATTTCTTTCTCAGAATTGTACATGACTTTATAAGGCCCAATGGATAAGGCACTGGTCAATGTTATATGGTTTAAAAATTGAGATTCTGGATCCTCATACCACGTCTTTGCCATGCTCAGTCCATGCCATGTCCCTAAGCTAGAGCCGATTTTGTCCCCAAAAACCACTTTTCATTTTCCAAGTTAAATTCGAAATTTCGAGCTCTCGCCCTCCTAAAGTATTTAAGCCAAGTTGAAAGTTTGAAGAGATAGAAAAATCCATGCCCTAGAGTTGTTTCAAATCCCTAGTCTGTTTGTTTTGATAAATTTTCTGTTTTCCTATCTAGACACGTGAAAATTTTATTGATTGTCCTCATTTGAATGAAATTGTCAATCTTTCTATGCCCTAGATCATCGAACCTTGTATTGTTTTCAATTCCTTGGCTCGTGAAAGAAATTTGAAAATCGGGCACGAAATGGTGGAGTTTTCTTCTTCTCTGTATTTTTCCCATAGTTGGGAATGATGGGCATTTTCTTCCCCATCAAATTTTGGCCCCATCATCCACAAGTACATGGACATACCTAATTGGAAGCGGGTCGGTGGAGAAATTTGTGTTTTTGAGCCTCTTTGTAAAAAAGGTGAAAAGTTAAAAAGTGACCCGTAGCCCCGATCAGGCTTAAAGAAAAAAGTCAAATCTTGAGCCCGTAGTCAAAGGAGTCAAAGCAAGGAGGTAGACCATCAAGGGATTTGAGATTTTGAGCCTCTTTGTAAAAAAGACAAAAAGTTAAAAAGTGACCCGCAGCCCCGATCAGGCTATCAGGGAAAAAGTCAAAGGTGAAGCCCGCAGGAAAAACTCAAAGGTGAAGCCCATTGTTGAAAAGTCAAAGCGAGATGAGTGGGCCATCAGAGGCACTTTTGGAAATTTAACCAAATTTCCAAAAGCGAAGTAAAATTTCTAGAATGCTCCACGGCTCCACCAAGGTCTTGGGCCCATTGTTGAAAAGTCAAAGTGGGAGAGCGGAGCGGCGGAGAACTTTGAAGTTTTGAGCATTTTTCTAAAAAAGGTTAAAATTGAAAAAGTGAGCCGCGATTCCTTCACCACTCAAATAAAGCCACGTGTCAGGCCTATGGCGGAGAGGCGGAAGGGCGGACCAAAATGTCAAAAAATGCCAATTTTCTACAAAGGCATAAAATGCAAAAGGCATCCTCCACACCTGCTCTAATAATTTTCTCCCACGTGGACGACTCTGGTTTAAAGTTTGAAGGCAAGATAAATGGTTCAAATTCAAAGTTACAAAATGAATGTAATGGCTGCATTATGAAAAGTCTGGTTTTTCCACCATTGGTGTTTCTTCGTGAATCAAGAATCCAAACAGACACAAATGATTGAAAAGAAATTATAAACCATTTCTTGCTAACAAAGAAGAAGTTGTAACCATTTCTTGGAGGAGATTTAATGGCTTCTTCATGCCATTGTCGGGGGCTAGTGATTGATCTTGTAAACTCACGAGTGCATTGTACTTAGAGAAAACAAAGGAGATAGCCATTTTTCTTCCATTTCCCCCTTTTCTCAATTTCCTCCATTTCTCCACTATGTACAACTTCTGATTAAGCATCAATACAAGAAGAAGGATTTTATAGCCTCTTTGATGAGGAGATTTTAGAAACTTTGAGTTTGCAATCTTATCTCGTCTTGTTGCCATTTGCAGGGTTGTTTCTTCCCATGAATGCATGTGATGAATTTTCTAACTAGTGTGTGTAGGAATCTGATTTCCTACCTGCAACATTAGTTCTCCTACCTATTTTCTCACTCCCTTTCCCACTTTCAGAAAAATTTATCTCTTGCAAGTATCTGCAAGCTTTGCCATAGGGTCAGTGGAGTGCCCCTGTTGGATCCCTGACTAAAAGGCCACCACAAAAATCCACATTTTCTCGCGTATGCATATACGGTAGCTGCACCGGTTAAGTAGAGGGACTTAGATTCCCAGAGCATTGGAAAGGAATCCACAAGTTTGTCCACCTAAAAATTCCCTCACCAACACATAGGTTTATAGTTTAGGATACATCTAATCCTTAAATGAATATAATTATCAACATTAGGCCCCTTAATGCTTATCATTATGAACAAGGCTTAGCTTACACAAATTTAAGCCTTCATAATAAGCAATGCAACCTGAATATATCTTAGGTTAGATTTATAATCCAATCGATCTGCCAATAAAATAATAATTCAGAGTTTATAGAGAAGTCAAGTAAGCCTTCCACCACCCTGTCCCAAAATAGTATGACGATTTAAGATAACAAACTGATGAATCACCATATCAATATTATAGTTTAATAGAAGCAGTAAAATAGAAATAACAGTACAACTTACCCCTTCAACTTTTTCATTTTTCTATTCCAGAACCCAAATTACACTATCCAAGAGCTGGAGTCACTAGGTTCATCCAATTGTTCAGCAAATAGAAAGGTAAGCATAACAATAATTCCATCAAATCACTAAGTACAAATTCTGTAAATAAAGATGAGAAGTTATGCTAGATGATCAAGTAAATAATGCCACCTTAGATAACATTCACATACGGCAGAATGACAATCGTCATCAAAAAAGTATAATCCATAATAAATGTATGCCAAACAATCACATAATCAAAGTACAACTAAGAACAACAAGGGTATTGCAAAAAATGTGAAGCGTGGATGCTAAGGAGGAGAAAGTGTAAAAAGTGATGATGAAAATGAACCTAGGGCGGAAGCACATGTGTAGATGTCGCGATGTACTTATTGTTGATATCAATGTGTGTGATGTTGTTGTTGTTGTTGGTGTTGTGATGATGTTGATTGCCGCTTCCCATACTAACAAACCTGCAAAAGAAAAGTTGACAAGTAGTCAAATACACATGTATATGATCAAAATATGTAAAAAAATGTGTAAGGAAAGTATGTAAAAATGTTGAAAATGTGAAAAAGGAACATGTGCACTTGATTTGTGATGAGGAAAGGGGTGTAGAAAGGATCATGTAGATGATGTCGATGCATGATTTTTTTGGGTGATCTCACGCCAATGAAATGGAAGAAGTGTAGGGAGAATAGTCTGGTGTCATCCTCTAACCTTTAACTACTTCCAACCGATAACACCCAAAACTTTTAACACAAATTAACTAGTTTAAAGAAATATCAACACCATAATGATCTAAAATTAAATGCAAATCTCTAAGGAATTAAACATCAATGATAAAAGCTTAATAGCACAACAATGGAGATTAAATGAAACTAACATCTAACATCTAAGCATGCCTACCAAGTATGTTTGATCAACTAACATAGGCCTAAATAGATCTAGGAGTATTCAAGTGGAAATGGTTGCTAATCCACAAATGGTGAGGAGATATCTCTAACACAAGACTACAATGTCATGTTAGATAACCTCCTACTAATCATAATGAAGGCTTTAGGAAAATATGAGTATGCGAATCCTTAAAGGAATTTAGGCTCTTTAACATGTCTTATATGAGGCTAGTAATAAAAGCACGGTGTAAAATATAAAGGAATGCGGTGTACCCTTTTTATAGTTTTCCTTTCGGGAAAAACTTGTATTTTGGTGCATGTGGGACTAAAATCCCCAAATTAGATTATAATTGCTAATCATGATTAGGCCTTGCTAATCACAATTAGTGAATTACCAAGTGATTAAGAGGTATGAAGCCTTAATCAACCGCTTAGGGTCAACTAGGAGGATAGGATAAGCTTTCAAGCTTTGAGTGTTGTGGAGGTGAATAGGGTGATTTTGAGTGGTTGGAAGAGGGGTTTAAGTCAATATTAGGGTATATTGACCAAAACAAGGGCAAAATAGGCTTAATTAGCCAATAAATGCTAATTATTTGTTTTGAAGAGGATTTTGACTTATGATTCATTGTAAAGTGACATCCTTGAATGCGAAAGAGGTTTGGTGATCAAAGAAGTGCTTATTAATTAACCAAAGTGGTAAGAAACATTAGTTAATTAGTAAAAACCACTAATTATAATGGAATTGGTAAGAATGAGAGTGATTTGTGTGCGTTTGGCAATAAGATTGCAAAAGTAGAATTTCGCTTCTATCTTAATGTTACATTCATAGACTTAGAATCCTTAGCCATTAGGTGGAAATGGTGTTAGCCTTCCTTGATTAGTTTTGTTATTTGCTTTGGAAGTTAGGGTCCAATCCCTTTGTTTTTGCCTAAGTTCATTGTAGTAATTCTACACATTTGTCAAACCTTAGCAAAAACATCCCTTATCAAGCAACTCTTGCATCGAATTGAACATAGGAAAAGAGTTTTCCTTTGTGTCCTTTGTGTTGCCCAATTTTGATCAAATATTTTGACATTTACAGACTACAACTTGTTGTCTAAACCTTGTTGATTTTTCAAAATTGTGTCATTACGATACCTATTTTCCTTAGATTCTCTTTGGAAAAATCACGCTATCTAGGTCTAGGAATTTGCCAACAATGAGTGACTATCGCGAGGTTCCTTATATGTATGACACTAAGGAATCAAAATTTCTGCATTCCCATAAAAGGATTCCCATCACGACTAATCCTCATTCAGTTCTTTATGTTTCACCTTTTTCTTATATCGTTTCTTTGAAGTGTTCGATTTAAGCAGATAGGGTAACAGCGTAGGAGGAATACTGTTCAAATTTGGTTGATGGGTTGTTGCGTGCATATGACTTCTAAATCCACAACCGATCATGAGAGCTTCCTTTTGCACAGGAGGAACTACCTGCAATGTAAAGCAAGACCCTAAGACAAAATTAAACAATATGGGTAATGAATTGCCTAGCGTATGTTAGATCCGGGAAGTGTGATACTTCCTAGATGGTTGTTAGTCCATTGTTTTAAACAATTTAATGTGTAAACAAAGTAAATCCTATTGTAATTTGAAATGATTTAGGTATCTCACTTAAAACATAATAAGAAATAGATCTAATCTAATAGGCTAAGCTAGAATAGAATCCAAAGGTCAAATGATTGGTTCTGGGTTCTGTAGGTTTGACAGAGGTCTTAGGTAGATCATAGGTGGATGAGAGTGAGATGAAATTAAGTGGGTAGGTCTTTATTCTGGGTTGTGTGGGTAAATATAGAGACTGATGTCGATCGGGGGGGGTAACCGACGGCGGTCGTGTGTGATCGGTGTCGACATTCTTGTGAAACTGAAATGTCACAAAACAAGCTTTTGGTCTCCTTTATGATTGTACAAAGGACTTTGGTTGGCTGGGATGAGGTATTGGGTGACCGGGGTAGGCTTGGCGAGGCTTTAATGGGTTTATGGAGGTGGAAATGTTGGAGAAGGTCAATAGGGGGCTAGGTAAACAATAGATGATAAAATGATGATGAAATGAAATAAACCAGAAAAGTATGACATTATACTTGCTTGGATTCTGGTCCTGAATGCCTATGAGTGAGGGATGGAGGCTTGATGAGAGGTTTGAAGGTTACAAGTGATCACCAACTGAAGAAAAGCTTCTGCATGGGCTGCATGTGCATTCCTCTTTTCTTGGTTAGATCAGATCATGGCTGGGATGGTCTGTGCAGGAAAAGATGTTTGGTCTCCTTCCTTGCATGCGTGGTCTCGGAATTCACTCTCTGAAGATGTGTTATCTCTCTGAGATGTGATAATGCTCACCAACCTCTTTGCTTCCAACTTCCCACTTTCAACCTTGAGAATAAAGTTGTTTTGGGGTTAAAAGGGTAATTGATGGCGTTTCGGCTTAACCGGCGACGGTTAGGGGTAACTGGCGTCGGTCAAGGTGGGATTTCCTAGGTTTACTAAACTAGGGAGATCCTCTTGATTTCCTTAGATCTCATGTCATTAACCCATGGATTAGACTGGGAGCTTCTTGTGAGCATGCGGGAATGTGGTTAGAGGGAATGTAGGCATTGATTTTTAGGGTTTGGGTAAGACTCAGTTAGTTATGACAACTTACTAAGAACAGGTCTTAGGTTGAGTTGGCTTGGTGAGGTGTCTAAGTGAACTGTATGTGTGGATATTATTTAAAATAATATATTTAAATAATAAATATAGTGAGGATAATGCATTAATTTAATTTAATTAATTAAATTAATATTTGTGGGGTGAAAGGGGTCATGGCTAGGTGAATGTGATGAAGGGTGCTTATTTGTCGAGGGACCAAAGGGGAGTGTGACCTAATTTTAGTGTCTACATTTTTCCCCTTTTGTTTGATAGCTTGTATTGGTAAGTGACGCTAACAAAAATAAGATGTGGTTGCCCCATGTGTGGGTGAAGGTGATCCCCCTCAAACCAGGAACTGATGAGGCGAAGGCAGAATCGGTGAGTGGTTTGATAAAAGGTAAATGCGAGGAAAAGGTAGGTGGGCACAAGGAAAAAGGGTAAAAGGTCTACTCAGGTCCATTCTAGGTAATGGGTTAGGGTCAAAGGTAGCAACAGTCAAACACACACACACGAATAAACTGTAGCATGCTACCGGGTTGAAGAGTAGGCAAACTCTACATCGTCTAAGGTTGATAGGTTTATCCAAACAAGGTTAAAGTGAATTTGGTATCCAAGGTATAGGATATGGTCAGGAAACACAACGTAGGTTAGGTGCAGGGACGTTTAGGTATGTTCCAGTACACCAAAGGTAGGGTTAGGATAAACGGTCACAGTAATAGGCTAGGTAGGGTCATCAGGTCAATCAACACAGGTAACAATGCTGCAAGGTATAGCAAACACATGAGGTAAAAGGTCACTAGAGAATGGTCTAGGTCTAAATATCAAGGTCACGGCGTGGGTAAGGCCAAGGTAGGGGTAAAATAATGAGTCCCCAAAGGAGGAAAAATGGAGGTAGTAAATGAGGAGGTCAGGAAAGGTAAGGTAAATGGGTTGGGTAAAGGATCAGGGTGAGGGTGGGGTAAAAGGGGCTTAATTGAGGGCAATGTGTAGGTGAGGATGACTGATGGTGGTCATGGAAAATTGACGTCGATATAGGAAAACCGACATCGTATAGAAAACCGACGATGGTGAGGTAGGGCACGCGACCGATGCCAGTCAAGGGTAACCGACATCGGTTAGGTTGGGTTGGTTATAAAAACAAAAAATCCACGTTTTTATTATTCATTTGTTATTTGTGAAGTGAGAAAATGACAAAAAGGAGAGAAAAGAGAGAAAAGTGTTTGAAGGAAATGGGACAGTGAGTTGGTAGTGTGATTGGACGAGGGTTGGGTTGGTGAGCAGTGGGTCCACAGGATCAGGGTGAGATATTTGATTAGTTAGAGGTGATGAGTAGCTATTCGGTGATGGCAGAGGCCGAAGAGGGATCTGCGAGCGAGCCACCGAGGATAAGCGGCCATATGTGTCACCGAGATGGCGCGCATGTGCGGTGACAAGGTAAGCACCCGATTCTACATTGTTAATTGGATAGATTAGAAGTTTGGATAATTGTTATTTTAGGTTTTTGTGGGTTTTTGTTTTTTGTGGGTGGGTAAAAATAAAATTTGGGTATGGGGGAATAAAGCTAAAAGAGGGAGGGGAAGGGTAGTAAATGGTATAGGTGGGGTGGGTAGAGGTCCAGGAGTAGTTTTAGGTCATTGTAGGTGGGGTAAAAGGGAAAGGGGGTGATTTTAGAAAATGGGGGTTTTGGGAAGTCGCAGGATTTTCGCGACAATGACCGGCGTCGGTCAAGGTTGGCTGGCGTCGGTTAGGTAAAACTAGTAGCGGTCACCAAATAGGTGACCGATGCTAGGTACATGGTAACCATGGTCGGTAAAGATGAACCAAAGATTGGTCACCAAACAGTGGCCGATGGCTTTGGTTAAGGGTGATCGTAGTCGATTAGGATGAACCGGCATCGGTCGGGATTTGAGGCACAAGGGTCCAAAAGTGATGTGGGCTAGGTAGTTGAGACGGGTAGAGTGAAAATAGGGTGGAGGATAATGATAATTGTTGAATATGGTCATGGTAAATGTGGATTAATGTCATGCTTAGATTGGATGCAGGGGAGATCGCAGTTACATATGTGGGACAATGTTCCACCTCTACTGGTGACATTGCATGGCATAGTGACCCCTTTGAAGCTCTAGCATGTGGAGGCAGTGGGCTTGAGTGGGATTTGTCGCTACCGACATGTTATTGTAGCTCCACCCTAATGGTTACACTCATCGATAGATGGGATCCCACAACCAACATGTTCCACCTTCCAACGGGTGAGATGACTATCACCCTGGAGGACATGTTCCAGATTTTTTGGCCACCCATATTGGGTTCCTGTGTATAATTTATCTCCTTCGAGGCCTCAAAGGAGTTGATTGGGACTATTTTGGCGAGGAGCGACTAATATGAGATTCCATAGCGCTAGTTTAAGCTATAAGAGATGTACCTAGCCCATCCAAATGAGACGAGGCTAGTGGTTTTGTTGATGGAGGCAATGTGTTGCTATGCACTACCAAATGTAGAGGGTGGATGCTTTCCCCAATCACTAATGGGGGTACTCCATGATATGATGGTGCATGAGACATGCTTTTCCTGGGCACCAACATTCTTAGTGCAACTATATAGAGAGAGTCGTGGGTATATGGCGGTTGCACAGGTTTAGCTTGTGTTGTACATTTATACTACACTACTGGGCATACAAGCACATAGTGTGTGTGCGACCTATAGGGATGCCTTGAGCAGATGCATTCCCACCTAGATTTGTGTGGGTGGGATATAGGAGATGGGTGTCATGATAGGAGAGCGGAGATCAGATAGGCCGACACATGATGTGGCCCATTTTCGGCAGTTCTTAGAGGGGTTTGTCAGTGGACATTATCTGGAGGCCATATGTGGGATTCCCCTCATATAGGCATATGCATGAGGAGCTAGCTAAGCTCCAACTAGAGAGGTGGATACAAGGTCGCTATGCCGAGGAGGATGAGATGATCCTGGTAGACAGAGTCCGATGGCAGTTCGGGCTCTTACAGGACATTCCTCCACCCTTCCCACAATATTAGAGAGATGACGTGGAGAGGCCCTTACCTCTACCATAGCCTATAGTGCCCAAAGGGGAGGAGGAGTAGCAGTGGATGGCGAGATAGATGACGTCGATATACGATAGATACAAGCGGTGGTGGGTGGCTCAGTTACAAGCCATACCACCTAGACCGAGGAAGCGCCAGAACTAGCTACCATTATAGTGCGAGAGAGATGACCTATATGGGCAGGTAGCTACGCCTGATTACCCAGATTAGGTATACTACGAAATAGTTAGAGGGTTACGAGGTAGAGGTAATAGAGCTACATATATAGGTGGCCAGCCTGCAGGCCTAGATGGTGGATGGAGGAGATGGGGATGGTCAAGTGGCGGAGTTTACAGGGCTAGTTGGCCATAACCCGAGCATAGGTGGGGCCTTACAGCCCGAGATATAGACACAAGGGCCGAGGGTACCACCATAGGCACCGGGAGCAGTCCCGATTCACAGCGACGCTGTGGTAGGTTGTTGCAGGGGGTAGGCACAGGGGCCGAGACCTATTAGACCACCACAGACCATGCCTGTATCCTGGTTATAGGATGCCCTAGGTGAGGTGAGATATTATCAGGACCAACTTATGGTGGCTAGGATAGATTTCATATCCTATGCTGAGTACAGGGCATAACAGGAGTCTAGTGAGAGGACGAGATCCTGCACTCATAGTGTGGAGAGCACAGGAGGTCAACGAGCTCCGAGGCCTGATCGGAAGAGGCCACCGGTGTGCGGCGACCAACTCTAAGTGAGGTGCTAAGCAGGGGACATGAGGGAGGGCGAGGGTACAAGTGACACAGAGATGGAGGACATCCGACGAGATGCTTGATTTGTAGTCACCTGATTTTTGATGTATATTAGTTATGTTTTGATATATATGTTGGCCTGCATGCTGAAGATAGTTGTATTTTTGATCACATACCATCTGCGTCTTGAAGACGGTGAGGATGTACGAGTGATTTGTATATCCGGAGCATATACCGCCTGCGTATCGAAGAGATTTTGTATTAATTCATTTTTTTTTGTATATATGAGACCGACCTGCATGCCGATGACATTTTGTATTGTATATTGGCCTGCATGCCGACATTTTTAGATGATGGTCATGATGAGATAGGCATGTCTATTGAGATACACATGTATTGATTTATATGATGAGATACATGGTATTTTGTGATGTGTTGATGAGATATTAGATTTATGGCTTGTGTTAGATGAGATATGGATTTATTGTTTTGATATCGATGGAAATTAGGTGAGTTAGGCATGGTGGAGTCAAGTCGATTTAGGCATGGATCGAGTCAGGTCGATTTAGGCATGGTTGAGTCAGGTTATAGGCATGGATTGAGTCAGGTTGGTTAGGCATGGTTGAGTTAGGTTGATTTAGGCATGGTTGAGTCAGGTTATAGGCATGGATTGAGTCGGAGTTGGTTAGGCATGGATTGAGTCACGTTGGTTGGTTTTATATATAAAAGGGATACTAAGTGAGATATGGTGTAAATGGTGAGTTAGGAATGGTTGATGAATTGTTTAGGGTAGAGAATGGCCGAGCTAACCTCCAAGGGCCCCATGCCCTGAGTCGCCTACATAGTCCCGCGAAAAGGGATCTCGAGCCAATGTAGTTCTCCCATAAGCTAGGGAAGAAAATGAGAAGGTGTGAAAATGAGTTGGTAGGTGTTTGGGCATGTTGTGGGTTTAGGTTTGTTAGGTGTGGGTGGATTATAGGTAAAAGAAGGAGATTACCCCAAAAGTAAGCATCGAGGACCAAGTCCTGTATAAGGTAATCAAAATGTAAACAAAGATGGTTAAAAGATAAAAGGGGGCAATAAAGCCACCTGATTGGGTAGGATCATACCGAGTAGATCATACCTTGGAGGAGGTGATGAACATAAGACCCTAAAGACATTACATGATTGACATGTTCTATAATGAAAAGTAGTCACATGATCACCAAATGTCTAAGTTCCAAGAAGTCCCTTGAGGTAGTAGGAAATGAGAGTGGGCATGGTTCACAGGGTGAAGAGTAGGTAATTTTTAATTTTTATATGGTATGAGGTAGCAGGCCCTTCGGGCAAGAGGTCCTAGGTCACAACGGGCAAGTCCATGACTAAAAAGTTTTTGTTTTGACTTATAGTTGAGATAGACTGATCGATGCAGGAAGTCTATATGGGAAAAATTGAACTCCTTGAGGTCTTTGTGAAGCTAATCGATGCGGGAAGCTTCAGTTGCTCTAGTTTTTTTTTTTGAAAGAGATTTACATAGCTGTCCTTTGTGGGAGCAGTCTATTTATAATAACAATTGGTTGAGAGGAAGATGTCCTTTTGAGGGAGTCATCTTTTTATTAGAAGTTTGAATCAAGGATTTTGGTCCCATTGTGAGGTCTTTGCAGTCATGGACAAGACCAAGGTGAAAGATAGGACTCTTATTTAAAGGTCAAGGTGAAACGACCATGGGATCTCATCTAAAGGTAGATGAAAAGTATCTATGAGAATCATGCTATGTGTAGTACCGTGGTGCACATATTCAAGGGAAGATAACAAGTGACATATACTCACATGATTCTAGTTTAATTGTTAGGGACATGTATGGAGTAGGTAGCACTCAAGGGACGAGCCTAGAGAGAGAAAGAGGGTGAGGTAGGATAATGAATCAACAATAGAATGGTTGAAGATGTAAGGCGTTTAGGGCTTAGCCTCGGGTTTACCATCGAGAGAAGATAAACGATAAGCACCGATCCATAAGTATGAGTCATGATGTATGGTCCATGCTAATTAGGAGAAAATTTTCCCGTTTAATTTTTTCTCGCTTTGGTTACGTGTTGATTTTCTTTCTGGACAAGGTCACCAACTTGGAAGGTTCATTCATGAACGCGTTTGTCATAGACATGTTTAATATGTTGTTGGTAAACTTGAAGGTGATCCAGAGCATTAAAATGATGTTCGTCTAATAACTCTAGCTATGTTAAACGGTCCTGATGAAATTCATCATTAGTGAGCATGTCATGGAGAGAAATATAGAGTGAGGGGATCTAGAATTTGAGAGGAAGAATAGCCTCTGTACCATAGACCAGAGAAAAGGGTGTGGCCATAGTGGAAGTACAAATACTAGTGCGGTATGCCCACAGGGAAAAAGGACTGTGTGTATGCCAATCCTTCCTAGTATCGTCAACCACTTTCATGAGAATTTTGTTGAGGGTTTTGTTAGTGGATTCAGCTTGGCCATTAGTTTGTGGGTAGTAGAGTGATGAGAAACTAAGCTGAATGCCGAATGCCGAATGTATAGATAAAAAGGTTGATCGTCTTTAGGTGGGATAAGTATGGGTGGTTGGAGAAGGTATTGTTTTAAGGCCTCAAAAGCTTTATGACAGTCATCATCCCATTTAAAGGAGACATCCTTCTTGAGCAGATGATGAAACTGGTTGGCACCGATCCGATAATTGTGAAATGAAATGGTGAATAGACTGCAACTTACCTTGTAGGCTACATAGTTGTTTAAGGTTAGTGGGTAGAGGCATTTCCAGAATGGCCTTGAATTTAGTAGGGTCAACTTCTATACCATGGAGGGAAATGATAAATCCCAGGAGCTTTCCTGAGAGAACCGTAAAGATGCACTTCTTAGGCTGAAGGTGGACGCAATATTTAATGAGGTGGTCAAAGATGGTTTTGAGGATGGCAAGGTTCTTGGAGCGACATGTAGATTTGGCCAAGATGTAACACCCTAGACTGTTGTTACTTCCTCCTAAGCATACAAGTGTTGATATGTGATTTCTTTTGTAAAAAGGATGTGTTCCTTTGATAGAGAAGTCATGCTTGATATGGACTGTATCTTCTTTGAAATTACAGATCTTTGACTGAGTCGGAACATAATTGGACTCTTTTAATTCTTTCATTTTAAACCTGAGTTTAATCTGATCTCGGAATGAATTATGGAGTTATCCATCTTTAAGACCCAGCCTTGGATCAGTGGCATTGATCCAAGTAATGCTTTAAGTTTATTTGGGATGAACTAAAATTATAGACCTTTCGCAGGTTGCAAGGTCTGAATGCATCGAATAAACTATTCCGAGTCTAAATCAGGCTGATCGTGTTAAATGAATTGGTTCCCGATATCGTAATATCAGGAAGGTCTTGATCATGGACCAGGTAATAAATTCAGATACATTTATTTCCACTAGCCTATTGGCAGTGCAGGAGTGAACCCTGTTCGTAAATGTATGTTGTAGGTCCTTTTTCTGAGCATTTGAAATGTTAGACCTAAACTGGATTTATTAAGGTTAGTAACCTAAAACTAAACTATAACCTAGGGGTTAGATTAGTGTTAATCTAACCTAGGCCTAGGCTATAAGCTAATGTTCTAAGTTAGTAACTATGTGCTATGAGGTTAGACTAAGTGTTATCTTAAATCCTAACCTAAGTTACTAACCTAACTAATGAACAAGGAAGAAAGGGGACCTATGGAAGGGTGCAAACCATGGGCGGCAGTTTCTATGGCATTAAATGGAGGGATAAGTATGAAGGACAGGTAATTTGGTAGAAGTTTTTAAATGACTAGCTAGGGCCGACGTGGCAGGTCGCCAAAGTTGGAAATGGTCTTCGAACTGGTTTTATCCATCACCAACTATGGCAATCGGTGGCAATGGAAATTGAGTGGGAAATTAGGAGTAAATGCCATTTATGAACTCGGTCTTCGAGCTCGGGTTTCACGGGAAGGCATGCAAAATGGAAAATTAGTAGTTTGTTTGGTTTTTCATGCGCTCCGGTTTTCCCTCTGCTTGATCACTAGTTCTTCACACCAGTCTTCTTGGTGTTGCATGGCAAGTATGAGCATAACTAGCTCTTTTCTCTGGCAAGGAAAATTTATAAGTCATGGAAATAAAAAAATTTTGTTGGTGAATCTAACTTGGAAAAAGAGGAGAAGGCTCGAGCTCTTTCAGTGGTCTTCTTTGGATTTTTAAGCAAATAACCAGGCATGTTAGGCCCTAACCTTTAAAAATATTGCTTTCTTTCTATTGATTTCATTAGAACAACTGTTTAGATGATTTTTAGGTCAGATGGTTTTTATGGTAGCTTTGTGTGATTTTTTTACTGTATCTTCTTGCTGGTTCGATTTTTCAATTTAACCCTTGATGGGTGTGTATTGTGTTTCGAACTGTTGCACTATTTTGTTGTGTTTTGCATTCCGGCTTAAGTTTGTGAAATGCATGCAAGAAAGTATACTAAACCTGCTCTGTGAGAGCCCATGAATTGTTCCCTTTTTGGGTTCAAAGCTACTGATTGATACTTGTTGTTGATGCTTGTTGTTAATACTTGTTGGAAAGGATCGATGGACTTTTTTTGAATGTTCAGTTTAATTGGATTTCTTTGTAAGTTATGTCGTGGTTATTATAGGTGGTGGTTACTGAATCTTGTTGGGTTTCGCTATGATACTTAGGTTATGTTGAACGGATAACTGGCTGTGTTACAGTATTTAACGCAACCCTGTAGAAGTTGTTTTTCCCTCCCTTGTGTTGCAATTACGGGATTTAACCCGTTGATGGTTTGCATTATATTTATTTATTTGCAAGATGACTCTGTGGAGTCCTTGGATTGGTTCGTATATTATGGACTACTGTATAAGTCATGTATGTGAATACTGGTAGCATGATTCTGTCGGAGTCCTGGAGGGGTAACTAGTAATACGACTTCTGTTATCTTGTAATGAATACCTTCATTTATGTAATGAATTTTTGGTACAGACTCAGTTGGTGTACTTTTTACGTTTCCTATCTGTGTAAGCTTGAGCGAATAATGTTGTAGAGGCTCAGTTGGATTCCTTGTTACGAAATCAGTATTTAGCTTTTGTATAAGCCTGATTTTGAATATTTACCATTGTTGGCACGGTTGGAATCATTAACTAATATTTATCTTGTATATCGGCTTCTGTAGAAGCTTTATCGAGTATACTGTTGTTCGGATTCAGTTGAAATCCTTGACAGGTAACCAGTGTATCTAAGCCTGATTTTGTACACTTGTTGTCTTTGGCTCTGTTGGGTTCCTTAAGTATAGATAGATATCATGTATCTTGGCTTCTGTAAAAGTGGGTCGTGAATACCATACTTTTCAAACTCTGAATGAGTTCAGATGTGAATACAGTATGTTATGTTTCCTTTCTGAATAATTCCAGTTAATGAGGCTGTGCATGTTGCGTGGATTTTGTATGAATATCTCTGCATAGTCTTAGGGAAACATCATTGCTTTAATGTCAAGGAGTCTCTTGTTGACTGCGATAAAAGAGAAGTTCTTTGATTTCGACCTTGGATCTAAAGCCTTACAGTGTTTAGTAGGGATTAGAATGAGCTGTAGGTTGCTGAGAGGGATTGTTGTCGTGTTTGAGCATGATTACGTCTTCTGTTGCATGGACATCTAGTCTTGAGCTTGATTGAACTAAGGAGCTGTCGACTGCACCTCGACAGGCGATGGCAGTGAATATCTTCTTGTTTGTCGCTTCGTGTGGAAGGTCATGTGGAGTCTGTTTGGTAGATAGTCATCACTGTTTGGCGTGAGATCTACTGTACTGCTAGTAAACTACAGTAGTTTGTTATATTTTAAACTTTAACAAAACTGTGGTGCTTATGGTGGCCTCTCGTCTGATTTATTCACATGTGTTTAAGGTGAATGCTTTGCTCTTGGAAAGACGGTATAGTCATGAGCTAGTTCTGAGGGAAATATGTATGATTCGTTTATTTCTCTTATGTTGGAAAGTATAGGTTGATATAATTGTTTATCTAACTTTTGGAATTATTCTAACATGCTGATGGAATCATGAAAGGTTATGATATTCATTTATTATGTTGAATATATTAGTCCGTCTGATGTTGTTGTCCTTGGGATTCAGATGGATAGTTGTTTAGATGCATTTGTCTTCTTGGTCACTAACGTTTTGTTGAAATATGTTTACTTGTTTGGTGAAATGATCTCATTTAAACAGGTTGTTTAATGAAAACAGTTGGTGGATTGCAATTGTTTTAAGAGTTAGTGCTTATCATGCTCAGTTCATCAAACTGACCCATGTTGACAATTTTTGCAGATGGTTGCCGTAAGTGGTAAAAGCACGCAGATCTGATAGGATGTTTAGATTGTTTAATTTGGTTTTATGATGAATTTCAGCTTGATTCTCTAAATGTACTATATGAAGAAAGATGTTCTTTTTCCGTTGAGTATTGTATCAAGTAAGCTGAAAGCATAAAATGTATTTGATTAGCCTGAAGGGAATAAAGTGAGATATTTGTTACTTATGTGTTTGTATTCTTATCTGGATAGTTTGACCTTCTTCGGATCAAATGATCTTGAGAGCTTGTTATTATTGTTTAAATTGGAGACTTTTGTGATTATCAATGTAAGCTTGCAAGAATATGTGAATGAATACTTATGATTGTTTAGCAGTTCTAGTATGTTCTATCTAAAGCTAAATTGAAATTTAGATCACTGTCTTTCTGGAAGCTAGGGTAAAAATAAACCTAAGCAAGACGCTAAACAAGCTGGATTAAATTATTAATTCCTAGTCTTGATTAAGCCAGGACACCGTTTAATTAGATTCTTAATCATTATATCTTGATACTAATAAGTAAGATATAAATTGATTATGAGAACCGATATAAACAAAAAAAAGGGGTTTGGTTAGCAATCTCATGTGAAGGATGGGAGTAAATGTCCAATTTCGTTGATTTAGAATTATGTATATTCTATGAACTCCTTGATGGGACCTCTAGTCTTAATAACTTCTCTTGTGTATTGGGTTTCATTAAGAAGGGTCATTCTAAGGTGAGGAACCCGGGGTTTGGGAAAGACTACTCTTAAAGGGAGCGTCTTATGGTATAATTTAACTCAACGTATGTAACACTTTTTAATAAGTAGATCTTTTCGAGGTGGATTTAAAGGTTGACGGCACAAGTCAACTGCAGGGTTGTACCTCCGAGAAGATTAGGATCTTCTCGAAGATACAACAATGCAGGTGACTTATGACGACATCCTTTGCATTGATTGTTAAGATTTACACCTTAAACTCAAACAAGTTACTCTAGGACCGATTAGGAATGTGGTCACGTTATAAGGTGCCTAGGAGACTAGGGGTATCTTGACACACTTTGGTTTAACTAGGGTTGACCCGGTATGTCATCGTATCCCTAGTCCCGGGAGCATCCATATAACGTTGTCACCTTACTAATCTTTCCAAGTGAATAACTTGGGATAGGAGGACCGACGAGAAGTCAGTATAAGACATTCTACATAACATAGAATGGGGTGAAGGACGTATTCCAGATTGACGAGTATGCCGTTAAGGAATACGGGACATAAGCAAATATGTTTCAAATCTTTGGCCAAAGTATCGCAAGCTCGCTTGATTGCGTTGTCCTAAGTCACCGGTCTAAGGGATGAGATGCCGATAAATAATGGTAACAATTATTTAGATAGGTTCCTTAGATAGAGCATTCGAATCCCGAATAGGGAAGAGAACCGCAAGAGTGGTGTGTTAAATAAAAACGCCAACTCTTATTACTCATGAATAGATCGGTAGATTACCGAGTCATGGAATGAATAGATCGGAGGTACTCGAATCATTACAGCTGCATATGGTTATCTGTTATAAGAATGGTTATTTGATTTGTGAGTTCTAAATTACGTATTTAGAACCAGGATGCATTTATCAATTTTTTTTGACTTGTTCTAATGTATAATATGAGGATGTTACATCTTGGTATTAGAGCTGAAGGTTGCAGCTCTTAGGCCTGTGTGTCCATAATCTGATGAGAACCCGAATTTTCTTGTAATGAGAAAATGGTTAGAATAAGGGGAACATTGCGAATAATGCTCCACCCGATGGAGGGGCGGCAACAACCCGAAACTTGATGAGATCCTTGCTGCCCTGTTGGACACAAGAGATCGTTTAGTTGTACTTGAACAACAGGTGATGGGAAATGAGGAGGATGAAGAAGCTGGTAATGACAATCAGCCACCTCCGAGGACAACCCCGATATGGGTGTTGATGTTAATCTTGGAATGCACCGGTCCAACCGAGAAAACAAAAGGCCAGGTTGGCACAAAGAAACTCACTAATGATATAAAAGGATAAGTCCACCTAAGTATGATGGCACCACATTAGGAGATGGAGCCGAGAAGCGGCTCAAATGAAATAGAGAAGTACTTTGCAATAAGAAACTTCTTAGAGGAAACCAAAGCTATTTGGGGAGCCTATCAGCTTTCCCACGAAGCATCTTCGTGGTGGGATAGCCGTAAAGCAGAGCTAAATATTGATGAGACCAATGTTACTTGGGATCAATTTAAAGGCTATTTTAGGCAACGTTGGCTGCCACAACTTTTCTATGATCAGAAAATGACAGAATTCTAGAACTTAGCTCAAGGGAAGCTAAAGAATCGAATATCGGGAGCGGTTTACAAAACTCCTCAAGTATGTACCTCGAGTCAAACCGACGAGAAGTTCAGAATACGAAATTCATCATGGGATTGAATCCCGTGATAGGGGAGAGGTCTATGTTCACTGATCAACCACTATGGAAGGAGTTGTTGAAAAGGCCATAAGGCAAGAACAAAAATTAAAGGCTATTTCTACTCATAAAGAGGAAATGCGGAAGAAGACCGCAAACCCTTCTTCAACCTCTCTTGCACCCAAAAAGGGACCATGGAAAAATTTTGGAAACAAAAATAAGTTTCAGGGGATACATGATAAGAAAGGTAGTAAATAAGCTGCTTTGAAATGTAAGGGATAATTTTGCCAAAAATTATAACAATGGGCCGAAGCCCTATGGAGGACAACGTGACAATTACAAGGCTGGAGGCAATTTTGAGCCTAAAAAGGGACCTGTAGGAGGCTACTACAATTGTGGCAAAGACCACTACGAAAATCAGTGCCCTTTGAAGAAGGATGATCGTAATCAGCTGACATAAGATACATCTGCAAAGTAGTAGACAAGCAAGCTAAAAAAAGCAAGTGACACCTATAGAAGTTAGGGTAAGTTATTTGGCATACTGTCACTATTCTTTTTGATACAGAGCTACTTGAATGTTTCATTTCTAATAAAATTACCTCTAAACTTAAGAGAAAAGATGGAAAAATGGATAAATCTTGGGTATGTAAAGTATGGTAATAACTCTGTTCATACAAAGTGAGTATGTGTCTTTTTGGGGTAGTCCTTGACTTACGTAATTTCTCCACGGAAGTTGACCTCTATGTTACACCTTTGGGATCGTATGACATTGTTATCGGTGTCAAATGGTTAGTGACCATAAAGCAAAGGTAGATCTGCTATGAAAAGAACATAAAATGTTTAGATGATCATTTGGAAACAACAGAGATTCAAGGTGTGAAACGGGAAATTTCAGTTAGAAAATTGTCGGCTATGCGGCTTAAAAGGCTAAAAATAAAGGATGTACCCTTTATGCAGTAAATATATCTAAATTTTCAGAAGATGATGGTGATTACATGAAGCGATTTCTTGTTACAAACTTTCAAGGATGTTTTCTGTGGAATTACAGTGGTTACCACCTAAGAGGGAATTTGAATTCACCATCGAAATCAAACCAGGAACAGAACCTATTTCCAAAGCACCTTATCGGATGACTACTACAGAGTTAGTAGAGCTTAAGGCACAATTGCAAGAACTTCTATCTAAAGGTTTGATTAGACCAAGTGTTTCACCTTGGGGAGCACCGTAATATTTGTGAAAAGAAGGATAGAACACTTAGGTTGTGTATCGATTATCGGATGTTGAACAAAGCAACAATCAAGAACAGATATCCACTTCCAAGGATCGACGATCTATTTGATCAGATGCGTGGGGCAATGGTTTATTCTAAGATAGATCTTCGATCTGGTTATCATCAGTTAAGGATTAGAGAAGAAGATATTTATAAAACAACTTTCCGAACAAGGTACGGACATTATGAATTCACGGTTCTACCCTTTGGATTAACTAATGCACCCGCAGCCTTTATGAACTTAATGAACAATATTTTTCAAGAATATCCTGGACAAGTTTGTACTTGTATTCTTAGACGATATTCTCATTTATTCTAAAAGCGTTGAGGAGCACAATGAGCATTTGAAGATAGTTTTGGGAATTTTGAGAAAAAGAAAGTTGTATGGTAAGTTATCCAAATGTTCTTTCTTTGATTCAGAAGTTCACTATTTGGGTCATGTCATTAGCAAGAAGGAATTGCTGTAGATCCTTCAAAAATAGTGGCAATAATCGAGTGGCTCGCACCAAAGAATGTGCACGAAGTAAGAAGCTTCATGGGTCTTCTTTGGTTACTATAGAAAATTTGTAAAGGATTTTTCTAAAGTAGCTGCACCAATAACTTCATTGCAGAAGAAGGATAAGAAATTCATATGGAATGATAAGTGCAAAGCGGCTTTCAAAAGTTTGAAAAGCCAGTTGACTTCCACACCTATATTAGCATGTACTGCAGGACCCTAATGGGAGCTTTACTGTTGTAACGGATGCTTCTGGGGAAGGCCTTGGAGGTGTTTTGCTACAAAATGATCAAGTCATAGCATATGAAAGTAGAAAACTTAAATTACATGAGCTGAATTATGCTCCTCATGATTTGGAGCTTGCTGCCATTGTTCATGCACTTCAAGTCTGGAGACACTATTTACTTGGGAAACCTTTTGAGTTGAAAACTGATCACTTAGGACTGAAATATATTTTCACTCAGCCTAATCTTAATGCTAGACGAGAGAAGGTGGTTAGAATTTTTATCACAATATGATTTTGATATTAGCTATATCAAAGGGAAGGAGAATAGAGTATGATGCTCTAAGTCGTAGGAGGCACATTTCTGCTCTTATAACATTAAGAACTCAGTTTAAGGACGAGGTAAAAAGTGCCTCAGAATCTGATATTTACTTTCAAAGAAGTAAAAGCGGCATTTGCTGCGAGAACCTAAGGATATAAGGTATAAAGGTTTTCATTTTGATAATGAAGGAATCTTGCGTTATGAAAACAGGGTATATGTACCTATGCATAATGATTTGAGAAAGAAATTGTTAGTTCAATTTCATAATTCGCCTTTCTCTGGACACCCGGGTATCACAAAAATGCTTGCTGATCTGAAACAACAATCCTTTTGGAAAGGTATGAAAAAGGATGTCATTAATTTTGTGACTCATTGTTTGGAGTGTCAGTGGGTTAAGGCAGAACATATGCACCCTGCTGGACTGTTATATCCTCATAGCATACCGCAGTACAAATGGAAAGTAATAACCATGGATTTTGTACAAGGATTACCCATGTCCAGGAATAAACATGATGTTATCCTGGTAGTTGTAGATAAACCGGCGAAGGTAGCTCATTTCATCATTTGGAAATCTAAAGGATGATTCACCAAAGTCTTTAGCCAAAAGATTTGTACATGAAATTTTCAGATTACATGGTGTACCAGAATTGATTATATCTGACAGGGATCCAAGAATGACGTCAAGGTTTTGGAAAACGCTTAATACAACTCTTGGAACGAAACTAAACTTCAGTTTTGCATATCATCCGGAAACGGATGGACAAACTGAGAGGGTAAACCAAGTGTTGGAGGACATGTTGCGAATGTATTACATGGATCAACAGTATAAATGGGAAGAGTATCTTCCATTAGTTGAGTTCGCATACAACAACACTTACCACTCATCTCTTAAAATGGCACCATTTGAAGCACTTTATGGAAGACAGTGCGTAGAACTCTGTTATTGGGATAGTGTTGAGGATAGAGTGGTAATTGGACTAGAGATTCTCATAGAAATGGAACAACAAGGTAAGCTGATTCGTGAACGATTAAAGGAAGCAGCGGATAGGCAGAAGAGCTATGCTGACCTTAAGCGGGTTGATCGAAGGTTTGAGCTGGGTGAGAAGGTTTTTCTTCGTGTTAAACCCAAAAAGAGTTCTATAACTTTTGGCAAGGCTACCAAGTTGTCACCTTGATTCGTGGGACCTTTCGAAATTGTCGAAATAATCAATCCTGTAGCTTATCGTTTAGCATTACCACCTACTTTATCTCGCATGCATAATGTTTTCCATATTTCTTTGCTTAAGAAATACGTTTCAGATCTGTCACATGTTTTAAATTGGAATTCCTTGCAGGTCCAAGACCGGGAATAATCATGGTTAAACCCACACAAGTCTTGGAAACTCGCTAATTGCATTTGAGAAATCATGAAATATAGCAATGTAAGGTCCAGTGGGACCAGCTTTAACGAAGAAAGTGCAACTTGGGAAAATTACGTATTTAGAACCAGGATGCATTTATCAATTTTTTTTTGACTTGTTCTAATGTATAATATGAGGATGTTACACAAGAGATCATCCATGTAATCTTCCAATATGCGATGCATGATGTCATGGAAGATGTAAGTCATAGCCCGCTAATATGTGGCACCGATGTTTTGAAGGCCAAAAGGAATGACTCGATAGCAAAAAGGTCCCCACGGGGTGATGAATGAGGTTTTGTGTTGATCTTCTGGGGCAAGTAAAATTTGGTTATAACCCAAGAAGCCATCCACGAGTGATAGCATCTCATGACCAAAGTGGTGAGGTCAACCAACCGATCAATCCTGGGTAAGGGAAATTCATCTTTTGGGCATCTTTGGGTTGAGGTCACGTGAAGTCTATACAAATGCGGAGTTCCCTATTGCTTTAGTAATAGGGAAAATGTTAGAAATCCAACGATGATAATCAATGGGTAAGATGAAGGAAACAAAAAGAAGGTGCTGAAGTTATTCTTTGACGAGAAGAGCAATATGAGGGTGCATTTTCCTTAGCTTTTATTTGATGGGTTTGGCATCGAGAATGGTTACGATATTGTGGACCACTATGGTGGGGTCAATACCGGGCATGTCTACGTAAGACCAAGCGAAAGCATGGTTATGATCTCTAAGAAAAGAAGTGATGGCTTCTTATTCAACAACACCTAAAGATTGTCTCATCTTTAGGATGTGCGGGTCATTCTGAGTATGAATGTTGATCTCGATAGTCAATTCATTCAACATAGTTTTGCGTCTCGAGGGTAATGACCGATGAATATATGAGTCTTACGCACCAAGGTAGGTGAGTATGGATTCATCATCCCGACATTGAGCAGCGTTAATTGAAGGTGTGTCGTCATCAATCATTTCGGAGGATACGAGAAGGGAAGAGTGGAAGGGGCCTTGCCCTTGCGTTGAAAGTTAGAGGCCCCAAGGAAATGGTGTTTATGAATTTTTTTTTTTAGGAGGGATAGATTCGGGATCCATCGACTTCGTCGGTGAAGGTGGTGATGAAGGTGGAGTGGGTGAAGAAGGTGTAGAAGGGCTAGTGTTCTTAATGAGGTCAATGCGGGCTGTTTGGTAGGTGGTTCGGGAAGCCGATACCACTACGGTCATTATTTTTGGGTAGTACATGGAATAACGGTATGGCAGCGTTGCTCGTAAAATCCAAAACCAAAACCATTCCACGCACATTGGTGTAGGAAGGTGTGGGCAAAATAGTGATTGGTAAGTGATTGGAAGTCAGCAGAAAATGGGCGGGTTTGTGATGATGGTTTAGGTGTGTAAGTGGTTGTATCAAGTCCCCCTTTAGTGAGACTAGTACAAAGGTGGGGAGGACCATAAAGGAGACGTTCTCCTATATGGTGATCGTAGCGAGGGTGTTGGTGAAGGCCTCCGCACTCTTGTGGATTAAGAAATGTGCTAACACTATATAGGCGGTACTCCCCTAGAGTGAGGCGTTGAAAAACACCTTCCAAGGGATCAATGGTTGGTATGTAGGTAGTTGGTATGGATAATGTATCGGAGGTTGATGCGGAGGTGGGGTTAATAGATTGGGAAGTTGATGGGTCAGCCATGGAGGTTATGGCAGTAGTAGGAATGGAGGAGGTATGTGCGGTAGAAGCAATGTCTGTATTGGTAGGTGGAGGTGTAGGTGAAGCGGTAGTGGTCGCGAAGGTAGATGGCTTGATAGGTATGAGCACATCATTAGGTCTAGTAAAGCATGTTGCATGTTTTAAAAGGTGATGGGTCAGTTGGAATGGTATAGGTGTGTCCTTTGTGTTCAAACTTTACACAATGATGCAAAGTGGAAGGAACGCAACCCATGACACGGATCTAGGGTCTACCAAGCAACAAGTTATATTGGAATTCCCCCTCCAAAACATAAAACAATTTGGGAACATTGCGGGGCCCACATGAATGTGGAGGATGACGGTGCCTAGTGTAGAGGTGATAGCGTCATTGAATGAACGCAACATGATTGGGTGTTTATGCATGCAATTGTTAGGTATGCGCATTTGAGTGAATGCATGGGATGAAATGATGTTAATGCTAGTGCCCCCATCAATCATTACATGATGTATCCATATGTCATCAATGTGGACAGAGATGAAGAGGGCTAGGTCCAGGTCATCATTTTGGTGTGGTGCGATATCTTCCTCTGAGAAGCTAAGGAGGCCACTTGGTGAAAAAGGTGGGGTGAAGATGAAGGTGGTAATTTGGTGAGATAGGCTACATGATGGGGTGTGATAATGGAGGCTACGGGTGTAGGGTCATTAGGTAAAACCTTAATTAATTGAAGAACCTCCATGAGAGCTTGACGATGGGATTATGAGGTTTGGATGAGGTCATATAAGGACATTTTGAGGGGTGATTGGTGTAATTGTTTGAGCATGGTGCGATGTGTGATGCCATTAGAAATGGGGTACGTGGGGCCATGAATAGTTATTTTAGGTATGGTTGCAGATGGTATGTTGGGTATAGGATTGGTTGGTGGGTCAGTTGCCTTTTCTTTGCCCTTGTCCTTCTGAGCATGTGTAGTGATGTGTATCATGTTGATCTAAGGGGAGTTGGAAAATGGAGAAGGTGTAGGGTGAGTGGTATAACGACACGACGGGAAAAAACCTACCAGAGGAGAAAAACCCTGTGAGGTCAGTTGGGTGCAACAACATTTGGGTGGTGGCGTGGCAAGTTCTCTGATGCAAACCATGTTAATTTGAAATCTTAGGGATGGCTCTAGGAGAGGTGAGGGTGGAGGTTGTGGTCATTGAGTGGGTAGTGTGGGAATGGGTGTTGGTGAAGTAGGATCCTCGTTGAGAAGGTCATCATCGTCAAAGTTGGTTTTTGGTGGACATAATTGGATAAGGATAGTTTTCAAGGCCTTGTAGTTCTCCACATCATGTCCTGGCACATGATGGTATGCATAAATTTTAGTATTGTCAAACCCTTTTGGCTTGGGTTTGAGGGGGTCATAAGGTCTGAGTGGCGGTAATGTGATGACAGAGGTCTCTAGGAGGTTGGTTAAAATTTTGGCATAAGACCTTGCTAGTGGATCACAATGGGAAGTAAATGTGGGTTTGGGTACAGGTGTAGGTGATTGTTTAGGAACAGTCTTTAAAAGAGGAGGGGGTTGAGCCATGGGTTTGGGTGCTGGTGTGGTTTTAGGTGTCGATCGTGTTTGTTTAGGTATGGGTATAGTAGATGGACGGGTAGGAGGGTGTGTGGTTGTTTTGACTACCTTATTGTGGGGTAGTGGAGTTTTGTGTTTGGGTTGCACCTTCTTGGGTAAAGGTGATGTGGGTGTATGAGGTTGAGAAGGAAAATCCGATGGAGGAATAGGGTGAGTTACCCATGGGGATAACGAGGGTGTTGTGAAGGTAGATGACATGGGTTATGCTAGAGGTGTGCGAGACAATGAATGAAGTATAGTGGGTAGTGAAGCAATAGCTGAGGGTATCAGAGGTATGGGTGGTAAAGAGGTTGTAGGTGTAGGTGTAAGTTAGGTTGGGTGTCTAGGTAGGTCAGAGGTTTGTGAGGAAGGAATGGGCTATTGTGTTTTTGGTTTATTGATGGGTGGAGGTTTCTTGACCATGTGGGGAAGCTGAGATCCTAAGACGGATGGGACAGGTGCAGGTGTGATTGGCGCAGCCAGGGTATGAGTTCTATGGGTTTGGTGCTTCTGTTTGGGTGTTAGAGTAGGTATGGTGTTGACTTTGGAGGATGTAGCTAAATCCAGTTTGATAGCAGATGAGTAAGGCTAGTGGTCGGGTGACCCCTAAAGTGGTAATGGGTTTAGTTGAAGCAAATGTTGTAGGTATGGGTTTGGGTTTAGGTGTAGGTTGAGTTATGGGTAAGGGTGTGGTTTGAGCTATAACAGGTGTCATGGAAGGGGTTGTGATAGAGGTGGTTGGGTTTGGTTTGATTGGTCGAAATGTTTTTGGGTAGATTGTGGAGGTATCAGCAAGGGATCTCTGCATCTGTGTTGAGACGGGGAGTAAAAGGTGCCCCCATAGTAGAGCCCTATCCACATAATCTAAGTGATCAACCAAACGTGAGAACAGAATGTTTGTAGGTGGAGTTGGTGAGGACCTAATGGAAATTCCCATAAAATGTGTCTTAGAGACGGGGAATTGGCTAGCTTCAGCTTCCGTGGGTAAGAGAGCCGAAAGTAGGTCTGTAGGATTTTGGGTGGCTGATGGAGAATGCTTGCCAAGAGGCAAAGGTATCTCAACTGGGTCTATGATAGGCGGTGGAGATGATGGGTGCTCCTCTATGGGTGGAGGAGGTAATGGGTGCTCCTCTATGGGTGGAGGAGGTACTATAGCTAAAGGCTCTCTAAGTGGTGAAGCCAGGGGTGAGATGGTCTCAATGTTAGTGAAATATTCCTCCGTAGGTGATGAAGGAGATGAAAGGTGTTCTTTTGTGAAGGAATAGGGGAGGTTGGTTCCGACGCGGAAGGAGGATTTCAGGCTAGGATCTCCTCTATGGAAGGAATATGGGGTAATTGAGAGGTGACAGGTGCATCATTAAAGATAGTGTGAACCTTGCAGGTATGGGTATCGTAAGTGGAGGTCTCACCGGTTTGATCAGATGAAGGGGCATGGTTAGGAAATGGTTTCTTGAAGATATGTAGGTTTTGGTTGGCAGGTGCATTAGGATTATCCACGGTTAACTCACCTTTCTCGAGCATTTCTTAGACAATATTTTTGAAAGTGATGTAGTTGTCATCACTATGACCCTTTACTCAATGATAGTTTTAGAAATCATGTTCTTTATACCATGTGGGCATGGGGTGAGCAGGGTCAAAACCAGTGTGTGGTTTTATAGGTGGAAGGGTGATGGCTCTGGCTTTGATAAGCTTTTCTAAGATAGAAGAGTAAGGCTCCCCGATTGAGGTATATTTCCGTTGCTCTGTTATGCGAATTGAAAAGTATGGACGGTGAGAGATTAGATGAGAGGGTATCCTGATTTGATGAGATAAGCAAGGCCGGCCTTGAGTACCACTGCGTTAGCGGTGCCCTTAGCTTTTGAATAATTAGTTTGTGGTTTGGAAGAAGAAGAGGTATCATTCGACTTGAATGCCAAATTCTTATTGCGTAATTGGATTTTCTTCTCTTTGATGGCCCGAATCTCTAACTTTCATGCCATAGTGAATGCTTCATCGAATGTTCAGAAGGTTTGGACCTGCAAGGTCGGTGAGATATGCCGACACAAGCCCGTGTGAAGAGCTTGATGAGTTTTGTTTGTGGCAGTTGGAAGGTAAGTTGGTTGATCAGGCTACGCCAGTGAGTGACAAAATATGTGATAGATTCATCCTCATATTGACGTGTGGAATATAGATCAGTCATGGTAACCTTCTTGACGATATTGATAGAGAAATGATCCAAGAAGGCTTGGGCTACCTGATTGAATGAGACTATAGAGTGTTTAGGTAACCCACTAGACCAATCTAAAGTAGGTCCATTGAGGGACATGGGAAAGGTTCTCAAGAGCAAGGCATCATCATGAGTAATCAGATAACACCCGTGTTTGAACAACCTGCAAATGCTATTGCGGGTCTTCTTTACTATTGAAATGATTGAATTTAGGCATTTCCCAATGTATGGGGTATGAACGGATAGGAATGGATGGGTGAATGGGCTTGTTGCAAATCTCGTCGTAGGTGAGAGTGTTGTGGGAGTTGAAAACTGATGCCTCCAATGTCTGCATCTTGTCCAACATCAATTTAATTAGGTTGTTGGTGGGTTGTGATGATTAGATGCCTCCCAGTAGTGTGAGAAGGTTGGTTTTGGGCATATAACAGGGGTGGCACTCCAGTGTATGGGACTATCATGTAGGTTGGTGGAGAAGAAGGCAGTGAACAGGGGGTACATACCCGGTATGTATAATGGATGAAATGGGAGGTTGTTGATAGTATGTATATGGGAGTGGAAGGGTCGTGGTAACCCTAGTGGAAACAGGGCTAATGATTATGGAATGGAAAGGACCATGTTCTAAAATGGGGTAGGGGTCACCGACACTGGAGGTGGTAATGTAGCTATGGGTATGTGTGAGACATTAGGGGCAAATGAGATTGTGTTTGGGGTAGTTGTTGAGGGTATGGTGGATGTAACGGGTGCCACGGAGGTAGCAGACGTGGCAGTCATAGCGGGTATAGGACCTAACTACAAAACGAGGGGGGTAAGAGATAGATGCAGGTAACACAGAGCCAGATGGGGATGATGTGGGAGTGGGTGCAAGAGTCAGGGGGATAGATATGGGAATTCCGTATATCAAATGACCCGAGGTATCTTGAGTGGACGAGTGGGAAAGGTAAAACTACAAGGTGACAAGGTTTGGGTCAAGGAGTCATGTAAACTCTTCATCTCTGGTAGCAATAGTAATAGGCTGGATGGGATCCATGGCTGGTGATAAAATGGAAGGTGGTGAAGGACTAGGTGGGAGTGGTTGAAAATTGGCGTGAAATACGAGTGCGCTTGCTTATCTTTGAGTCAGCACCATGTGAACCAGTACTGATTAGGTAGGGTTGCTTCTTTGTAAATGACACAAAGAACAACAAGAATAGGTTAATCTAGTGACAAAAGTAGATTAAGTACCAAATGGTGGCTGGAATGTGAAATAGGCTAACTAATGCCGGTTAGGGAAACCGACACGTCGGTCGGGGTAACCACTTGCCGATTCTTGTTGAAAATGGACAGTGAGTGAAAACCCAGGTAGAAGGTAAAATCTGATAGGTATGCCAAATATGATGACGTTTACAACGTCAATGAGAATGATGACAGTGAATGGGACTATGAAAAGTGGAAAAAATTGAATGAAAATGTCCTTTTGAGTAGGTTAGCAAAAGGACCTGGAACCGACGTTGGTTGGGTATAACCGACAATGGGCGAGGTAATTGATGACAGTTCTTATGAAATTGAAATAGTGATGAAATAAAAGTGGTTGTGAATTAAAATCTGATGTAGAATCAAACCCGAGAATTTTGAGAATGATGATGATATGGCCCTGCACACTCAGGTGAAGGTGGAATACACCAATTTGTGATGAGGAGCATGCAAGGATGAAGAAAAAAGAAGAAGTGAAGAACGTGATCTCTCACCTCAAAATGCAAGCCAAACAGAAACACTACAAAAATGTGATCCTAAGAGTGCCTTTTCTATTATGTTTATTTAGCTTATGCTATTTAGGGACTGACACATGAATTGTGAAATAGAGTTTTTGGTGAGGATGGCTTCCTACAAAGAAGGAGATCTAAAAGGTGAGGTTTCTGGTATGTTATGGTGGGGGTGGGATTTTCTCCAAAGTATGACTTGACAGAGAGCAATGAAGTTGGGTGCCCACTGTGCCATGATCATGTGATCACCTACAACTTCTTCCAGGTAGGATGTTGTTTAAGAATGTATGTATTTTGAATTTTTGTGAGGTTTGGTAAGACTCAAAGAAAGAGAAAAGGAAAGAAGTGCTTTTCTATGATTCGTTTGTCAACCATTAGCTAGGCATGACTTCCAGTGTATAGGTTGCCCTCAATTAATGTGAGCTAATGCAATAAATCAGAATGGAATGCACTTATTTTTAAGCCCAAATCGAAATGTGAAATTGGATGACACAATAAAATGAAGAGGAAGAGGGATGCTCTTTCACTATAATGCAGAAAACATGAAGAAATGATTCTTTTTAATTACACCAAAAGAAAATTTTCCTTTAGAGCAAATAGAAAGAAGAGGTGGGTTACCAAGGAAGAAAATTAGTGTGTATGCTTTTCAGAAGGGAAACAAACACACAAATTTTCCTAGGAATGAATGAAATGCAAGGAACCCGAATGGGTCCCACCGGCATGCCAAAATGTTTCACCTTTTTCTTAGATCATTTCTTTGAAGTGTTGACAAAACAGATAGGGTAATGGGCATAGGAGGAATACCTATTCAAATGCTAGTTGATGGGTTGTTGTGCGCGTATGACTTCCAAATCCACAGCTGATCGTGAGAGCTTCCTTTTGGCTAGGAGGAACTACTTGCAATGCAAAGCAAGACCACAAGAAGGAATTAAACAATATGGGTAGTGAACTACCTAAGCTTATGCTAGATCCAGAAGTGTGATACTTCCTAGATGGTTATCAGTCCACTGTTTTAAACAATTTAATGTTGTAAACAAAGTAAATCCTATTGTAATTTGAAATGATTTAGGTATCTCACTTAAAACATAATAAGAAATAGATCTAATCTAACAAGCTAAGCTAGAATAGAATCCAAAGGTCAAATGATTGGTTTTGGTTTTGTAGGTTTGACAAAGGTCTCGGGTAGATCACAGGTGGATGAGGGTGAGATGAAATTAAGTGGGTAGGTCTCTGTTCTAGGTTGTGTGGGAAAATACAGAGACTAATGTTGGTCAGGGGTAACCGACGGTGGTCGGTGTGCGAGTGGTCTTGCTAGTTCTTGTGAAATCTAGAAATGTCACAAAACAAGCTTTTGGTCTCCTTTGTGATTGCACAAAGGACTTTGGTTGGTCGGGATGAGGTATTGGGTGACTAGGGTAGGATTTAGTGAGGCTTTAATGGGTATATGGAGGTGGAAATGTTGGAGAAGGTCAATAGGTGGCTAGGTAAACAATAGATGATAAAATGATGATGAAATGAAATAAACCAAAAAAGTATGACGTTATACTTACTTGGATTCAGTTACGAATGCCTATGAGTGAGGGATGGAGGTGCTGATGAGAGGTTTGAAGGTTGCAAGTGATCACTAGTTGAAGAAAAGCTTCTGCATGGGTTACATGTGCATTCCTCTTTGCTTGGTTAGATCAGATCATGGTTGTGATGGTTGTGCAGGAAAAGATGTTTGGTCTCCTTCCTTGCATGCGTGGTCTCACTGGAATTCACTCTCTAAAGATGTGTTATCTCTCTGAGATGTGATAATTCTCACCAACCTCTTTGCTTCCAACTTCCCACTTTTAACCTTGAGAATAAAGTTGTTTTGGGGTTAAAAGGGTAACTGACGGTGGTTCCGGCTTGACCGTGTGATTAGGGTAACCGGCATTTGTCAAGGCAAGATTTCCTAGGTTTACTAAACTAGGGAGATCCTCTTGATTTACTCCAGATCTCGTGTCATTAACCCACAGATTAGACTGGGAGCCTCTTGTGAGCATGCGGGAATGTGGTTAGAGGGAATGTAGGCATTGATTTTTAGGGTTTGGGTAAGACTCAGTTAGTTATGGCAACTTACTAAGAATAGGTCTTAGGTTGAGTTGGCTTGGTGAGGTGTCTAAGTGAACTATATGTGTGGATATTATTTAAAATAAGATATTTAAATAATAAATATAGTGAGGATAATGCATTAATTTAATTTAATTAATTAAATTAATATTTGTGGGGTGAAAGGGGTCATGACTAAGTGAATGTGATGAAGGGTGCTTATTTATCGAGGGACCAAAGGGGAGTGTGACCTAATTTTAGTGTCTACACTTTATGCTAGAGAACTTGTTCGGGTATGCTAGTGAAAGTGAAATTGACAAGAATGAGAGTGATTTGTGTGCTCTAAAGGGTGCGCCCATGCTTCAAGACTCCACGCGTGTGCACTAAAGGCCTACTTTGTGCACTCAAGTAAAGTTTCTGTTAAATTTCATGATTTTTATTGCTATTTTTTAGGATTTATGTAATTTTTAGAGGGTTTTAGTTGTTGTTTTGTCAATTTACTGATTTTAGAGAAATGTTCCTAACAAAATTCACTTAGGGTTTGATAATTAATTTTTGTTAAAATTGGCCTAGGGTTTTGATAAGTGATTTTTCATGCTTTATTTGAGTTTGGAATAGGGTGTGTATGCTCTTCCCTTGCACTTAGTGTGATCTTGGGAATCAAAAGCACTTCTAAACCACTTTTTGCTATTTTAGAGTAAGTAAGAAAAATCATCATTTCATTGATATGCTTGATCTTTTAGTTTAAGAGCTTTTTCACTTGATAAATAATCAAGGCTAAAATTTTTGTATGCTCTTCCCTTGCACTTAATGTGATCTTGGGAATCAAAATCAATTTTAGTCTTTCATTAAGAAGTCCTTGGATTAATTGGGAATAAACCTTAGTTTTTGACAAATCTTGATGGTAGTTGATTTACAAGCATTTTCATTGCTATATTTCTATGATATTGTGAATCTTGTTGAATTACTAACCATTTGTGTGAAGGACCTAAAATTATTGTCAAAGAAATAAGGGCTCTCTTTAAACAAAATAATAACATTCACATGTGTTTTAGGTTTCCATTGGTGGTCTAAACCAAGTTGCTTAATCCAAAAGATAAAAACACACCACAATCATCACATTGTATTTGCAGGTTTTGGTTAATGGTTACGGCTCATCCGTTTAACTAGGACATAACCCCTTTGACATAAGCCTTAAGATACAAAAATGGGGGTGGTCATAGAAACCCTAAAGTAGTTCACATAATAGAGAACCTTGTGAATGAAACAGGAAAGTGCTCCACACTACCGAATTGACTAGTACGCCTTGGTGAGATTAGAGTCAAAGTTACTTCCATTGTGATAATACAACTGAACACACTAGTTTCTCATTTTATTAGAAGGGGGTAAAGTAAAGATGAGATACTCCAAGATTATTTAGGTTGACT
The DNA here is from genome assembly GCA_018340775.1 of Taxus wallichiana var. yunnanensis. Taxonomy (NCBI): domain Eukaryota; kingdom Viridiplantae; phylum Streptophyta; class Pinopsida; order Cupressales; family Taxaceae; genus Taxus; species Taxus wallichiana. The sequence continues at coordinate 89,212,943 of CM031243.1, forward strand.
TTCTTGGTAAATTGAGCTCATAGAAGTAAACCTATGACACATAGAGAGAGAGCCACCTAGGAAGCTTGCCGACTTGGAGCCACTTTTTTGTCTTAGTTAGTATAATTGAGAGCTCTCACAAAGTGACAAATTTGTTAGATTCAAACTCTTGTTTTTTCAAACAAGAGAAATAATCTCTTAAAATTTGAAACTACGTGATTTTCATCACGAAATCTACTTAGTGTCATTTTTTCCTAGTTTTTCACTTGTCCTAAGACAAGGCGAAACTCTTCCAAAATAACACCAAGTTTATTTCAACACCATTTAGTCTACACCTTTGTTTGCTTGTTTCCCATTTTTGGAAAAAAGAAACAACATATACCAGATACCACTAGATATCACGTGTCCACCACTTTTTTATTCTACTTGTGTGACTAGGTTGTAATGTCGGAGCGCAAGTGTTGAAAGTGTGCATGGTACGTACTCACAATCTAGTAGGCCCCCTTGTCTCAAAGACCCATATTTGAGACTTATTATCATCATAGTTAGGTAATTTCATCCTTGTCTTCTTTTGAGTTGTTACATTTCCCACATTGTAGCCATACAATTGAGATATTTACGTCTTGTTTCCATTGTGAAATTAGGCCTAAATCTCTATATTGTAGAGTTACAATGTTTGCACGCATAAAAATTTCTTGTTATACTTAGATGTAGTTTTTACATCCTAGCTTTATCTTGAGTTTTGTGAGTGTTAATGATACATTGCTATCATCGTGATAACATCATTTTGACACTAAAAATTGTGCTTCCTCGGAAGCTTGGTTCACGTGTCTAAATAGTGTTATTACGTTGCTCACATTGTTATTGTCCATTTTACAAGACTTAGATTTTGTTAGTGTTTAGAAACTGGTTTCTAATATACCTTATTAGAGGATCACGTCAACATTATCTTACCATTTAGGCCTTGTTTGTTGCAAACTTGACCTAACTGGTGATATTGTGTTGTCACTATTTGGTTTCAAACCTATCTAGACAAATCATAGGGAGTAAACTTTTTGGTGTGGCTAAATTTAAGTATTAGACATCATTTTATTATTTAAGATAAGCTTGTGTCATATATTACCTTGCTAAGTTGGATTATTGTTTATTCTTTGGTTCTTAGGTCACATTAACCTAGTGGATTTTGTTGGTGTAGGTGGTATACTTATTCACTTATTTAGTGTTATTCCACCTCACCAGGTGAGTCATCTCACTTAGGTGGACATGGATCTAGGTGTCATCTTAGTTATGACAGATTCTCTTATAGAATCTGTCATATGTGTAAGTGTGTCATAGGAGTTACATTCCCATTTGGGAAAGTAACTCCTCTTCTCCATTATGGAGGAATCTTCTCTTACATGGGAGTTACACATTCACTCCCCTATATGTACACCATCTCTTTTGATCTATGTTAAGCCAATACAAGCTAAGCTAAGGCTTCCATTCCACTCCACTTTTCGAATCTTGAGCTCTCATATGCATGCACATTGCTTTACAAAGCTTGCTTGCTTTAATCTCGCAACTCCTACACTTTGGTGAAGTGTAACTATTCGATGCTCGTGAATTCCTTCTAGGTCTTCGTCCTACACTCCTTCATGGTATCAGAGCATGGGGACCGGAATCACGTTGCTCACCATCGTTGCTCCACCGTGTAGTTGCTTGTGCAAGCTCTCACTTTTTGCATGTGCTTTACTTGCATATTTCAGATTCTTGTGGTTATTTTTAGTGGTTTGTTTGTGTGTTTTTGTTGGTTTACGTGTGATCAGGGCCAAAGAAGGAGTCTATCCAGCTTATTGTGTTGGAGAGCCAAGGAAGAATACAGCAGTCTTCTTTTGCACAACAAAACATATTTCTGCGCATTGGTCTTTGTGTTCACCGGTCTAGCCCTTGCCTCTGTGTGCTTGTGCTTATCTTGGTGCCTCAGACTTGATCTCCAAACCTGCATGGTCATGGTCATCTCTACCCAACTTTTATCAGAGGTATCAAGGCACAAAACTCAGTGTTTTTCTCCTTTTTTAACAAAACGTTGTCTGCGCATTGGGAGTTTCTTTGTCCACTGCTGTCCTCCACACATGGCCTCTACTTCTGTGGACATTTTATGTTGTCCTCCACACGTGGCCTCAGAATATAATAGTCTTGCTTCTCGCTAAAAACATTTTTTTCCCCTTTCGCCGCTCGTGGGTTCCTTTTGACCCAAACATGTGGACACCTGCATCAAACTTTGCTAGAATCACGCTGGAATCACGTTGCTCGCTTATGTTTTAATAATTGTTTAGGATATTTATATCCTTCCTACATAAACAACCTTTATCAGAGCTAGCCACGTGATCTCCATGGCGTTTTGGGTCTCCACTCTGACCAGGCAACATTGGTTCGCTGTGTGTAGTCTCCACTTGACCACTGGTTCGCTGTGTGTAGTGTCCATGGGAATCTTGCATGCATATCCCTTGGCCATTTTTACAGCCAAAGCATGGACACGTCTACCCTGGGACACGAGGTCTGCTCTCCCAACCAGATTCGGCACTGATTCCTTGAGACTGGATTTTTTTGTAGTCAGCATAGCTATACCGCTTTGCTCGACGGGTTCCGCTCTCCGCCCCCACCGTTACCTATTTCCTCTAGCGCATGGACCTTATAGTGGGCTCATTGGTCTGTTGCATCAACCGTTTCATTACCATGGAGACCGGTGGGGATTTTCAGACCTGTTCAACACTTTTTTTGCTGGTCGTGGCATCTCCTTGGATAGCAGCACCTCAACGTGGGCCCCCCCATTCAATCATTTCCTTTTAATCACTGTTTGAAGGATAAAAAAATCACCTTTTTAATGTTTTAAGGATTAAAAACATTTTCATGGCATTGTAAATTATTTCAAGGCACTATTTTTTCTTGTATTATGCCTTTCCTACGCATGTCGAAGACGGAGGGCGAGGTCCGGGGTTGGCAGGAGGCTAATCCCCCCTCGCAAGAAAAACAAACCCTTGCTAAAATTTGATGTCTTTGTTTCCAACGAGTAGTCACACGATACCCTTTGCACTCATTTTGAGAACTTTTTAATGCGTTTGTAGCATTCATTGACTTTTTCCATCGATTCAAGTGGAACTGTATTTATGCCATAACTTTTGACTCACTGCTCATTTTTGAGTGCTTCCTTGGTCAAAGTTGCATGATTTTTGCACACTACGTGATGGCATTGCCAATTTTGTAAATGCACTACTTTTATAAAGTGCCGCATTCTAGGGGGTTGTTTGTACTCTTGGGCCTACACACGCAGATGCATTATCGGCCGAGTCCGACGTCTTGCACCTTGCATCTTGCATTTTTTCATCATGGAGAGTGCTCTTTCTAGATGTGAGTGCCGTAGGATTGCCTTACAGCCTCCGCCACTTCTCACTGGGAGAGAGACCTATTCAGCCTGGCGTGCTTCCATGGAACGTTACTTCGCCCACGAGGGTCTTTTACCCTTCTTGCTTGGGCCAGTTCCTGCACCCACTGATCATCATCATCTAGAGGACTTCCTCAACACTTGTGACCATGTCTTTGGTCACATGATGATGCATGTCTCTCGTTCTCTTTGGTTTCACGTGGCAGACTTAGATCCACCTCATCATGTCTAGAGCATTCTTCAGTCCCTCTATGGAGACCCTTCACATACTGCCGCCATTGTTGTTGCTGCTGATTCAATTGTCTCCTCCATTTCTTCGTGTGATGACAGTTTCACTGACACAGGCTCGCTTGGTTCTATTTCGATGACGAGGATTGTGCATCCAGTTCTGATGTTGAGAGTACTACAGAGGACTCTTCTCCTCTTTCTCTCACTATTCCAGACATTGTTGTCACCCCCCACATCTCATCAGATATCGAGCAATCTCATACTCAGTCTCACACCGTCATTACACCAGCCTCCTTTCCACTTCCAGTGTGTGAGGCCCATTCCACTCCTCTACCTTCATTGGATGACTCATACCTATCTGACATCACTCTTCTATTTGTTGAGCCCCCTCATTGGGACGAGTATCTGCTTGACCTTAGTCATCTTTTCGCAGAGTCTACTTGTGATGCTCTATAGGTCCCTCATCCATCTACAGGTGTTTCAGAGGAGTTCATCATCTTTGTTGTTGGGAGTGCCCCTTCCGGGAATCATGTCACTTCCACATTTCCGAGAGACCTTCATTGATCCACCCTTGCCATGGATCCATTTTTCGTTGTGGGGATGTTTTGTTACCTTCACATCACTTAGACATCCTTTCTATGGGTGTTCCTCTTCACTCTGACAGTTCTACGCATGTGGCATTACCTTCGGTTGCTTGGCACTCACTCGCTAGACCTATGTCACACTTGATGCACTGACTCAGAGTTCTTCGTGTTACTGCCTTTAGTTTCCTTTGTGGAGTGGGCAGACTTTTAGCACGTCATTTCTATCCTTCCTAAGGGCAGGCACACAGTTTGTTGTGGGTGGCTCTTCTTCAGTCCAGAGGTAGAGGATCTTGTCATTGACATTATTCTAGGAGACCTCCTAGAGCTGCAGAGTTCAGATCCATCCATGGCATCTTCTGCATTCCTCTCATCTCCCTCTTCTTCTCTCTTCTTCTTCTTTCCGAGAGATTGCCTCTTTGTACATGGGTACCCTTTCAGGCTCATCTATGGCGGGACCCATATTTGGCATCTTTCTTAGATTAGAGAGTTTGTTTTTCTCTTGTGGTGGATGTTTTTCCCACTGGGTTTTCCTTCACTGCTTGGGACCTTTTTCTTGTACATGGGTACCTCATCAGGCTTTGTGTCGGGACCCATTTCTTGTTTTTGACTTGCCGCCTCATCCTAAGTTACGATGAAGGGAGGGTGTTTGTGTAGGTGGTATACTTATTCACTTATTTAGTGTTATTCCACCTCACCAGGTGAGTCATCTCACTTAGGTGGACATGGATCTAGGTGTCATCTTAGTTATGACAAATTCTCTTACAGAATCTGTCATATGTGTAAGTGTGTCATAGGAGTTACATTCCCATTTGGGAAAGTAACTCCTCTTCTCCATTATGGAGGAATCTTCTCTTACATGGGAGTTACACATTCACTCCCCTATATGTACACCATCTCTTTTGATCTATGTTAAGCCAATACAAGCTAAGCTAAGGCTTCCATTTCCACTCCACTTTTCGAATCTTGAGCTCTCATATGCATGCACATTGCTTTACAAAGCTTGCTTGCTTTAATCTCGCAACTCCTACACTTTGGTGAAGTGCAACTTTTCGATGCTCATGAATTCCTTCCATGTCTTCGTCCTACACTCCTTTAGATTTGTGGTTATTCTATAGTCACCATTCTTTGAGACAACATTAGCATTGTTACACTATAAAAATTTGACTAAGGTCCCTTTTTAGTAAACCTTAGTGGAATTTTTAGTGTTATACCTCCTACCTCGAGTATGCCTACTATGAGAATGGGATCCAAAATATTAGGAGCTGATGTATTTGGAGGAGATAACCCTCTTTTAGAGGATAATCTCATGGTTGACCATAGTGGTGGAGAGGAATATTATCCTCGTATGGATATAGAGCGTCCTCCCGCCAATTTTGACGATTACATTTTCCAAAACAAACATGAAGTCCTCATGTGTGTTATGGAATTAGGAGCTAAGTTACCTTCCACAAGTGGACCCTTCTCTCATTTCTACAATGGTTCAAGGAGAAGAAGAAGTAGACCGACCTCATCATACTGTTAATGAAATATTAAACCCAGGTCACACCTCTACTTCAGGACGACCGAATAATGAGGAAGTACCTTTCAAAAATGACGGAGACTATCATTTACCTCCTCTTAAAATTCATTGTGAAGACCATGAAGCACATGCTCACCACGAGCAACCTCCTCATGATGAAAATTACACGAAATACCAACCCGAGAGGTAACCTTAGAAGAACAAGTTCAAGCTCTCACTCACCAATTGGAAAGTTTGGCTTTGCATATACAAAAAGAACAACCAAAAGTTTTGAAACAAGCCATACCAAAGGCAAAAATTAACACTTCATTTCATGAGTTCCCAATACACACTCCTTGACGGGAGGCACAAAGAGATCCTTATGAAGAGATTCTCATAGAAAATAGGGGTGGGAATACACCTAGATTTAATCCTATGTATATACCTACACCACCCATGCAAGACCAAATCTTCCACCAATAATGGTCTACTATGAAGAACACCCTTCAAGCATTACAAGAGGGCCAAACCGGTAACAATAACAAGAAGTACCGGTTTGATGAGTTATGTCCCTACCCATTTGAAAAAGCCATGCTACAGGTACCTTTCCCAAGACACTTTGATTTTCCAAAATTTGACAAATATAAGGGAAAAGGTGACCCTCGTGACCATATTAAATATTTTTATATGACATGTCAAGAGGTGGCATTCAAAGTGACAATTATCTTATGCGCCTCTTTCCACGAAGTTTAGGAGCAACAATGCTAGAATGGTTTGTACACATCCCTAAGGGATCTATATCAACATGGCTAGAACTAGTAGAAAGTTTTGTATGACACTTATCTTTTAATATAGAAAATGATGTCACCATGTTGGATCTCTGCAATGCCAAACAATGAAATAACGAAAACTTCATTTGTGTTTTTACAATGATGGAGAGGATTAGCTAGCCGCTTCCCTTGCTCCATACCCAAAAATAGTTAATAGGCATATTTTTTCCCAACCTCCATCTAGACATTACATTCCACTTGTAAATGCATTATGGAAACACATTCGAAGAGGTAATTGAAAAAGGGAGTCAAATTGAAAAAGCATTGTTAGCTAGGGGGACTCTAAAACCTTTCTCCCACGATCAAAATGATTCCAAATCTAACGACAAACCAAAGTTTGTTCATAATAAGAACAAAAACATTATTGGTGATGGGATAGTAGACTCCAAGTGAGTACAAGTCATTCAGAACCACACACCCTTGAAACTTGCAAAGGTAAATCCACCTACTAAGTATAAACGTCGTACTTTTACCCCTCTATCGAATCCATATCATCCATAATAAAGAAATTAGAGGCTGTTAACATGGTTAAATACCCTGAAACACAACCCTATGGAGATGATGCACCTAAACCATCATGGTTTAGGGATAATGAATTTTGTGAATTTCACCATGTAAAGGGTCATAAAACTGACAAGTGTTTAAGATTAAAACACTACATTCAAGACCTAGTTGACAGTGGTGATATAGAAGTAGACTCCACTACCATGGCCAAGTATCCAAATGCAAAATTAGGGATCTTCAAATAACCTTTTCCCAATCACAAAGAAAGGAAAAATCTGGATTGAGGACAATCATCTTAGAATAAGAATGCTAACTGTGTGTCAACAAATACCATTTTGATGCCTTGATAGGTTGTGTTGATCCACTCATTAAGAAAATAAATATGATTAGAATTAAAACAAGAGAGTGCACCATGGAAACATAATGGGCTCACCTTGTTATCTCCAAACCTACTCCCCTCCTCCACAAGAGAGTCACTATGATGTGTTAGATCAACTAGAAAAGACTACAACTAATATTTCAATATTAGACCTTCTAAATATTTCTAACATCCATAAGGATATACTTTGTAAAACCCTACATGGATCAAGAGTATCTATTGATGTTGACCCAACGCATTTATAGGCCATGGTAGTGTAAATTGCTCCAAAGAAGACACATTACCTTCAGTCCTACAAAGGCTTTAACTAAAATCCCTCACATAACCTACCCTTACATATTGAGGTAATAATCAAGCATAAGAAGGTCAAGATAATGCTTATAGATGATAGACCGGGTCTTAATATTTGTACTCTTAAACTAGTCCGTCAACTAGGCTACACAAAAGCTGATTTGGAAACAAAGGTCATCACCATAAAGGCGTATGAAAATGAAGAACGAAAATCAACTGGAATGATCAATTTCTCATTAGAAGTTGGTCCCATAACCCATGATACGAAGTTCCATGTCTTGGACCTAGAGCTCCCTTACAACATCTTGCTCGATCGCCCATGGATTCATGCCATGTAGGCCATGCCATCTACGTATCATCAGTGTTTAAAGTTGCAATATGAAGGAAAAAAACTTACTATACAAGGGGATCCCCAACCATTTTCTCATTATAGAGCATTTTCGGGTTATTTTCCCACTATCTATGAGTGTCCCTCTATAGAAATTGTTGTCCTGTTCAGTTGAAGGCCCTCACTTCACGAGTGGATCCAAACACCCTAACTCCCAAAGTGACAATGGTATGACTACATTGGAATCTCCTTTTTCTATGTGGGAGATGAAGGTCATAAACAATGGTTATGGAGAGTATAATATTCAGCAAGCCCTTATGATTCAAAACATTCCTCTTATCGATTAAAGCACATGGTAGACCATGCTATAAATTCCAAAGATCAAGAGAGAATTTCCCTTTCGATAATTTCACTTCAGGTGGCTTGCTAGAAGATGAAAGAATTCTCAATGACATTATATTTCATCCTCAAGATGATGAAATGGATTCATGTTATAAGTCATTTAGGTATGTTATTCCCGAAAAAAATCATGCTTACTATGAGGTATCAAGGATGTGGTTGTGGCTGCTAAAAACAAGGCCCATTAGAATCTTTTTCAATACCTCATCGCATACTAGGTAAATTAGGTATTGGCATCCATTTTTATGAGTCTCACCCTTCAGATAACAAGTATGCTTCTTTTGAGAGTGAGGATAATTTTTCCAAAATGAAAGCAAAACAGATTCCTAGTGTAGTCTTTATGAAGACCTCGCCTCTATGAACCTATTCTCTAACATGGATATCCTTACCATAACCCCTGTTACACCTGCCATAACCCTTATAAATAAGATGTTAACTCTTATCTACCCATCATGATTGAATTAGGATCAATAATAACACGTACCTATTGACGTGTTTCAGAACAATGAGGCTATTGGAAAGTTCTTGAGCATCATAGATAACATTCAAAGAAATGATCACAAAAAGGGGTTCTCCATTCAGTTTAATGCATGTGTGTACTTCAGAGAGGAGGTAGAATTATGTGGACACTTAAGTAAAAAAGTGAGCAAGGGAAAAGTTCCAAAGAAAAGTCTTGTGGAAATAAAAGAGGGAGTCCTATAGTGAAAACCTCTTTTAGGCGCTTGTGGACAAACAAATAGAACAACCTAAGGAAAAGATAGTGTACCTGTATAAAGATGAAGATATCCCTAAACCACCTTTGGTAGAGGAGGATCTCAATCTCCCTCTTGATCCTACGTGCATGGGGGACAAGTCAAAGCTAGTAGAAGATATAATAGATGTTAACATTGACATGAAGGTGCTGCCGAGGATAGTTAAGTTGGGAGCTTCACTCTCAGCTAAAGAACAAAAAATATTCATAGGAATCTTGAGAGAGTATGTAGACATCTTCGCTTGGTCTTATAAGGATGTGCCAGGACTTGATCTTGCATTAGTATTACACAAATTTTTTGTGCACTTAGCCGCAAGCCCATCAAACAAAAGCTCCAGAAGATGCATCCTTGCGTCGCCTTACTAGTAAAGGTAGAGCTAGAAAGGTTATTAGAAGTAGGCTTCATCAAGCCTATCGACTACTCAGTATATTTCTAACATGGCACCAGTTCCAAAAAATCCAGTTGGTATTATAGTGTATACCGATTTCAAAGATATTAACAAAGCTTGTCCCAAGGATGACTTTCCTCTCCCTAACATCAACATGATCATCGATTCTACTGCTGGTTATGAGATGCTATCGCTCATGGATGGCTTCTCAGGTTATAATCAAATAAAGATTGTGGAGGAAGATCAACACAAGAAAAATTTCACAACCCCCTGGGGGACATTCTATTACCAAGTCATGCCCTTCATCCTTAAAAATGCAGGCACTACATATCAAAGGGAAATGATTGTGATATTTCACGATATGATAAGTGACATCATGGAAGATTACATAGATGATATACTAGATAAATCTAAAACTCGGGAGGAGCACCCAAAAATTTTACTTGTATCTTTTAGCGCTAAGGACTATAAAGTCTGCCTTAACCATGTTTATCCCTATTCTTATTCTTTCTCAATACTTGAGGGTTTCGTGCCCATTCTAACCTATTTTCTTCTATCCATTTCAATCACATTTTCGATCATTGATGGAATTCTTCTATCACTCCATCGACACTTGAGGGGGAATCCTTCATTCCACTAATTTTTCTTCAAAAATTTATTTACTTATGCTTGTCTACTATATTTTAAGTGAAGTCACTTGCTCCACCTCAAACAGGGGCAAATGTAGACACCTAAATTCTGTTTTTTCAATCTGATTGCCAAACGCACACAAATTACTCTCATTCTTGCCAATTCCATTATAATTAGTGGTTTTCACTAATTAACTAACGTTATTACCACTTTTGTAAATTAATAAGCACTTCATTGATCACCAAACCTCTTTCACATTCAGATGCCACTTTATGATGAATCACAAGTCAAAATCCTCTTCAAAACAAATAATTAGCATTTATTAGCTAATTAAGCCTGTTTTGCCCTTGTTTTGGTCAATATACCCTAATATTGGCTTGAAACCCTCTTCCAACCACTCAAAATCACCCTATTCACCTCCACAATTCCTCAACAGCCTTCAAAAAATTATACTAGCCTCCTAGTTGACCCTAAGCGGTTGATTAAGGCTTCATACCTCTTAATCACCTGGTAATTCACTAATTGTGATTAACAAGGCCTAATCATGATTAATAATTATAATCTAATTTGAGGATTTTAGTCCCACATGCACCAAAATAGAAGTTTTTCCCAAAATAAAAACTATAAAAAGGGTGCACCTCATTCCTTTATATTTTACACCATGCTTTTATTAGTAGCCTCATATAAGACATATGTTAAAGAGCCTAAACTCCTTTAAGGATTCACATGCTCATCTTTGCCTAAATCCTTCATTATGGTTAGTAGGAGGGTATATAACATGACATTGTAGTCTTGTGTTAGAGATATATCCTCACCATTTGTGGAGTAGCAACCATTCCCAATTTGATTGCTCCTAGATCTATTTAGGTCTATGTTAGTTAATCAAACATACTAGTAGGCATGCTTAGATGTTAGATGTTAGTTTCATTTAATCTCCATTGTTATGCTATTAAATTTTTATCATTTATGTTTCACTCCTTAGATTTACATTTAACTTTAAATAATTATGGTGTTCATCTTGCTTTAAACTAGTTAATTTGTGTTAAAAGTTTGGGGTGTTACCATTTGGCATGCCGGTGGGAGTCAAACCCCATATGCATTCATTCTCAATATTTTTAAACATAATTTAAATTGTTTTAGATTTTAAGTTTTATTAGATTAACTTAAAATTCTTAGATTAGATTCAAGTTTTCAGGTTAAATTCAAAGTTTTCTAGCTTACTTTCAAGTTTCCTAGATTAAATTCAAAGTTTTTAAGCTTTAGAGTAATTTTCAAAGTCTTGTAGATAAAGTTTTCAAGCTAGATAGTTGTTTCAACTAGATTAGTAGCAGAATTTGTGTTTTTATTTTCTTTTTAGGATATAAGGAGGCGAAGCCTTGTCAAAATTGATTCAAAATACCAAAAAACTAACCTTTTTGAAGAAATTCTTGTCAAAACTCGATTTTGGTCACCTACAAGAAGGCCTTCACATGTACATCAAAGAGGTGCACCTATGCATCAAACCCTACACTGTGCATCAAAGAGCATTCTTGTGCATAAAAAAGTGTGTCTATGCATCAAAGGGGGTGCTTGTGCATCAAAGGGGGCACATGTGCATCATCGCGCCGCACTTATGCTACACTGAGTGCATAACCTATCTTCCGGAGGCCATAAATTTTTCTCCCGATCTTGAAAAAAAACTCTATTTTTTTACATTGGAAAGGTATTGAAACAAAATATGCAATGATAACATAAATTTGGGTTTTAGAGTTACTAAAAATGTAAGGTTTTAGTTTTTTTTATAACTAGTCATTTTCTAAACACATTAACTTAGGGTTGATGAGTGATATTGTTTTCATGTTTTGTATGAGTTTAGAATAGGGTTGTGTATGCTCTTCTCTTAAACATAGTGTGATATTGAGAATAAAAAACACCTATAAACTTTATTTTTCTAATTTAGAGTAAGTAAGAAAAATCATCATTCATTGTTATGCTTAAAGGAATAAACTTTCATTTTGATAGTTGTTTCAACTAGATTAGTGGTAGAAGTTGTGTTTTCATGTTATTTGTAGGATAAAAGGAGGTGAAGTGCTGTCAAAATTCACTCAAAAGGACAAAGTTTTGATCTTTTTCAAAATCCTTGTCAAAACTCACATTTTGAGCACCTACGGGAAGGGGAGTGCCTATGCATCAAAGGGGGCATCTGTGCATCAAGGAGTGTACTGTGCCTCTTTCGCCACGCTTGTGCATAATTTGATCTGTGAAAAACTTAATAGAGGTGTGCCTATGCATCAAAACCCATGTATGTGCATCAAAGATCATTCTTGTGCATCAACAGGGGGTGGATGTGCATCACTAGCTGCACATGTGCTACATCGAGTGTATAACCCATCTTAGGAGGCCATAAATTTTGCTCCCGACCTCAAAACGATTCTATTTTTTTACATTGGAAAGCTATTGAAGCAAACTATGTAGTGGTAATAGAAATTTGGGTTCTAGAGTCCCAAAATCTAGGGTATTCATTTTTTGAAAACTAGTCATTTTCTAACATATCTAACTTAGGGTTTGATGAGTGATTTTGTTTCATGCTTTGTATGAGTTTGGAATAGGGTTGTGTATGCTCTTCTCTTGCACCTAGTGTGATCTTGAGAATCAAAAGCACCTCTAAACAATTTTTTCTAATTTGGAGTAAGTAGGAACAATCATCATTCATTTTATGCTTAAGGGAATAAATTTTCATTTTTGACATGTACTTGATCTTTTAGTTTAAGAGATTTTTCACTTGATAAATAATCAAGGCTAAAATTTGTGTATGCTCTTCCCTTGCACCTAGTGTGATCTTGGGAACCAAAAGTAATTTTAGTCTTTCATTAATAAGCACTTGGATTAATTGGGAATAAACCTTGTTTTTGCAAAGTTTGATGGTAGCTAGTTGATTTACAAGTATTTTCATTGCTATATTTCTATGATATTGTGAATCTTTTTGAACTACTAACCATTTGTGTGAAGGACCTAAAACACTTGTCAAAGAAATAAGGACTCTCTTCAAACCAAACTCTAACATTCACATGTTCTTGTAGGTTGCTAACGGTGGTCAAAACCAAATTACTTAATCCAAAAGATTAAAAATACACCACTATACAAAACACTTGATTTGCAGGTTGGTTAAGAGCTAAAGCTCATCCACTCAACTAGAACATAACCTCTTTGGCATAAGCCTTAATCTCACAAGAGGGGTGGTTCTAGGAACCCTAAAGTAGTTCACGCAAGAGGGAACCTTGTGAATGAAACAGGAAAGTGCTCCAACTACCCACTTGATTAGTACACCTTGGTGAGATTAGAGTCAAAGATATCTATATCACAACCCCGTGAAAGTATAAATGAAAGCACTTCGGTGATCATAACACTAAAGGGGTTAAAGTAAAGACAAGATACTCCCAATCTAATCAATGCAAATTTTTAGGTAAATCGAGCTCGCTCTAGATATCTTGTGACACCTAGAGAGAGAACCCCTAGGAAAGCTTGCCGGCTTGGAGCCAATTTTGTCTTAGCTATTATACTTGAGAGATCTCAAAAAGTGATAACTTTTTTTGGATTTAAACTCTTGTTTTTCAAATAAGGGAAAGAATATCTTAAATTTGAAATCATGTGAAATTTCATCACGAAACCTACGACATGTTACTTTGCTCTAGTTTTTCATTTTCCCTAAGGCAAGGAAAAACTTTGGTAAAGTATACTTAGTTTGTTTCATCACCATTTGGTCTACTCCTTTGTTTTCTTGTTGCTCATTTTGAGACAAAATAAGAACAAATATACACAGATACCACTAGAAATAATGTGTCCACCACTTTTGTAGTCTTCTTGCATGACTAGGTTGCAATACCGGAATGCAAGAGTTGAAAGTGTGAATGGTACGTGCTCACGTTCTAGCAGGCCCCTTGTGTCTCAACACCCATATTGAGACTTATTATCATTCTAGTTAGGTGGTCTTATCATTGTCTTCCCTTGAGTTGTTACGCTGCCCACATTGTAGCCCTACAATTGTGATACTTACATCTTGTTTCCATTTGTGAAACTTGTTTTAAGTCTCCATATTGTAGTGTTACATTGCTCACATGAGTAATAATTCCTTGGTATACTTAGGCGTAGTTTTTGATTCCAACATTGTCTTGAGATTTTGAGGGTGTTGATGTTGCATTGTTAGCATCGTGATAGCATCATTTTGGTACTAGAATCTTGCTTTTCTTACAAGGCTTGATTGACATGCCCAAATAGTGTTGTTACATTGCTCACATTGGTAACTTCCATTTTCAGGGACTTAGACATTATTTGTGTCCAAAACTGGTTTTTGTATACCTTGTTGGAGGATTGCGTCAATACTCTCTTAGTATTTAGGTCTTGTTTATCTTTAAACTTGACCTAGGTGGTAATATTGTATTGTCACTATTTGTTCTTGAGCCTATCTTAAACAAACATAGGGAGTAAACTATTGTTGTGATTATGATTATAGTCATGTGCTTAATTGTCATATCTTAAGTGCTTCTTGATATATTACCTTGTTAGGGTAGATCATCCTTTATTCATTATCCTAGGGTTCACATTGAGTAATTGGATTCATGGCTATTTTATAGTCATCATTCTTTGTTGTGACAACTTAAGTGTCGTTACGCTATGTAAATCTACCTAGGGTCCAATCCCTTTGTTTTTCCTAGGTTCATTATAGTACTTCTACACATTTGTCAAACCTTAGCAAAAACATCCCTTATTAAGAAACTCTTGCATCGAATTGAACATAGGAAAATAGTTTTCCTTTGTGTCCTTTTTGTTGTCCAATTTTTATAAAATATTTTGACATTTATAGCTACAAATTGTTGTCTAAACCTTGTTGATTTGTCAAAATTGTGTCATTTGCGATACCTATTTTCCTTATATTCTCTTTTGAAAAATCACGCTATCTAGGTCTAGGCATTTTCCAACAATGAGTGACTATCATAAGGTTCCTTATACGTATGAAACTAAGGAATTAAAGTTTTAGTATTCCCATCAAAGGATGCCCATCACAACCAAGCCTCGTTTGGTTCTTCATGCTAGAGAACCCATTCGGGTACCTTGTTCCCCACCTTCATCTCATAGTCGATGGTATGGTCTAGACACTTATGATCCAAATTATTATTCATGTTCCTCCCACTCTTCTTCTGACTCCGACCCAAACTATTATTCTGATTCTTCAGATTCACCTTGGTCTTCTGAAAATTCCCATCAGAGATATTCACCTCATTTGACTCTTAACTTACAGTCCTTGCTCTCTTTACAAGAATACTCTTATCAGTCACCTAAATGAAATATTCCTTTAAAGATCCATGTGGCTCCAAGATCCATCAATCAAACATCTAATTTAGTTCTTGAGATGCGGTCCTCCCTTGCTTTGTAGGACCTCTCTTATTTCTTTCGCCTCGATAACCTCTTCCTCTATTGAAGATCTGGGTGACTCCAAATTCATCCAAGTTGACTCCCATGTCACAATCATTAAATTCGACACCCACGTCACATTCATCTAAGTCAAATCCCATGTCATAATCATCTGAATCGATACTTACATCACAATCATCAAAGTTGACACCTATGTTGCAATATTCTAAGTCAACTCCCATATTGCAATCATCTAAGTCGATGCATACATCACAAACACCTTAGATGACTCCTATATCAAGCTGATCACCTTGTTGTTTCCCATAAATAGGCCATCTTCTAGACCATCGGTTCTAAATCTACATCTTCTTCTACTCACAAGACATCTAGATCCAAATCTACTTCATCTCTTGAGTCATCATCTTCTCAATCTTCCACACTAGTTGGACCCATTTCTTCTAGTCAACCTCCCATGGTCAAAGAACAAATACCCATTCCGGTTGATTTCTTTCAGGATGAGGAAGTGATCAATGAATTCATGAGGTTACATGATGACACTCCTCTAGGGGATAATGAGAAAAGATTCAATTTTGACTTCGATGTGCTCATGCATGGGGAGGAAGAAATTGATTCCTTTTGTCAGAAAATAGAGGAAGACCCTAGGATCATCAAACTCAATCCTCCTCTTGTTCTTCCATCTTCACATTCTTCATTGGGCGATGGAAGGCCTGGGTCTAGCATTGATCCATTTCCTATCTTCTCCTTACCCAATCATTCTTTATCTATCACGATTCCTCAATCAAAATCTCACCTTGGGTCTCCACACACAGTAACCCATCACCTACTTCTATATGTAGGGCACCTCTAAGTAACCCTTCATCATCTATGTATGGCTCACCTCCTAGTAGCCCATTTTCTTCTATATGTGGCTCACCTCTGGGTAGCCCATCTTCATCTATACTAGGGGCATGTCCTAGAATTCCATCATCTTCGATTCTTAGGCCACATCCTAGTATTCCATCATCTTCTATCTATGGGACACCTCTAAGCTAGTCCCTCATCTTCAATCTTAGGGCCACATCCTGGTAGTCCTTTATCTTCATTCTATGGGACACCTCTTGGTAGCCCATCCTCTTCAATTCTTGGACCGTACCCTTCACATCCATCACATTGTCCTTCTATCAATGATTGTGGAAAGCCCACCATCATTCCTCACATCAATTCTATTCATCCACTTTCTTCTCCCACTTCTCGGGATCAAACAAGTCACGTATTAGCTTATAGGAAACCCAAACAATTTCTTTATCAAGCTAACATAAAAAATTCCAAGAGCTCCAAAGCTCTCAACAATTCAAACAATCATAAAGTTCAGAATCAACCATGATTCAAAAAGGCACATCAACATACCCATCAAGTATGATGTAAAGTGTAAAAACCTCTGGATAGGAACCTCAAGTTCCCACACACAAAATCCATGTTTCATGATAAATCACAATCATTTGTTAGTATGAGCTCACCATGATCATCGCGATCAGGGATAATATGAATCTTGATAAACAAACATGCCTAGTCTTCCTTATCAAGGAAATTGATAACATTGTTGTTAGATCTTATCATGCTAAATGACCTTGTCGGTCCCACTTTTCAAAGGTACAAAAAATTAAAAGAAAAATAAAATGTTTCAAAAATATATCAAAGGTAAACGAACAAACATTACAATCATGTATTGTATACACATGAATGTTATTTCTTCCTTTTCTTGTTCTTCTTCTACAAGTCTTCCTACTATTTTCATCCCTTCGGTGATATTTTGGTTGGCCTATTCACACATATTTTGCGACATTTATCTCTATGGTATCCATTTGGCCTTGGTCTTTCATCACCTTGGTAAATTAAAGAATGACTGACCTTATAGAGATCCTATCACAATCAACATCTAAAAAACTTGTTGTGAAGAAATTTTAGACATATTTGTTGACACTAGCCAATGTTGCCATCACAAACACTTTCTTCTCCTTCCATCAAGCCATTAGTGGTTCTTAACCCCTTGTCAAACAAGAGAGCTGAAATAAGTTTTCAGAAAGCAAAACAAAATCAATCAAATCAAAAAGCCAAAGCTAAAAGCAAAAGTAAATTGATATATAACTCTCTCTTGGGGTATTTCCAATAATCTCTACCAAGGCTATAAACACTTGACTGGTAGTAGAGAAATGTTGTGATTAGAATCAAATGCATCTCTATCGGGGCTATAGATTCCTAGCTAGCAATAGAGTAATGTACAACTCTCCTTCCATAATCCATTCACAAAAAAATCAACTTTGAAAAATAAATCATTCCTACACATTGGCTAGGGTGTCTTCACTTGTTGTCTATCAATTCTTCTCTCCAAGAGGTAATAAATTTCCATGTGCACACATTGGATATCTATGAGTAAATAGGATTAGTATGTTACCGAAGTTTCTTTTTTTGGGCCTTGTTCAGACTCTTGCTCTAGTCTATATCTTGTCTCATGATTCGTGTCTTTGGCTAATCACTTCTTCATCGTGAGGATTTTAAGCTACATTCAAAACATTCACGTTGTTCTTCTACTTCGTTTAGAACATACATTTATATAACATTACCTTTTTCCATGTTTGGACACCTTTTTCCCATTTCTCAAAAAAATCTTCCACTTCTTTCTATCATGTGCTTCTTGGCCAGCTTACGTTGGGGAATCCTTGTTCCTTCCTAACACATCATTGGGTTACATTCATCATCATGATTGAACCTATCTATATTTTCCTTGATCCAACTTATGCACGTGAAGAGTTAACCTTTGAATATTTCCATCTGATGCTAGGGAAAATTTTACATCTTCACTTTCTTGCACACACGTGCGTGGCGTTCTGTCCTTGTACATCCCATCTATCATTGGGGCATCCACGTTTCTTCATTTCCTGTACATAGCTTCATAAAAATTATCAAATAAAAAAATTCAAATATGTTTCAAAAATTAAAACATTCAAATATGTTTAGAAAAACCCAAAAAAATTGGTAAAACAATAAAAACCCCAAAAATTTGGTAAAATCATTAAAAATGCAAAAATTAAAAAAAAAAAAACAAAAATTGGTAAACAATGTGTATACAATCAAGCCCTGTATCATTGCCATTATCCTCAAACATCGAAATATGTCCTACAAAAACATCTTTATGATGTTCTTGCTTGTTTTGGTCTTAAACGACTCACATGATCATTGTGATCTACCTCCATTAACAAAATATTGATTGCATGCTATGTCGGTACTCCCATGCAATAATGAGTTGCCAAAGACTGTGTCATAGTGCACAAATGCTTTTCCATGGGACTACTTATGTCCTTTGTTGTTCCCCTCGCATGTATCCTTGCTTGGGGCACCATTTTTAACCCTTGTCGTTACAACATGAACATTCATGAACTACAACTTGATAATAAAAACATTAGTACAACTATCTTAAATGTTGTTTGTTTGAGTGCATGTAATTATACTAGTTTCTCTATTAGGTTAGCTGGTTTAATTTCTCATATTATATTGCATTATGTATGTTGAATTTGAGTTATATATCATTTTTCTTTCTCGTATTGCATTGCATTATGTATGTTGCGTATGGAGTTACAAAGCACTATACAAATGTTAGTAATTTAGCTTTTCATGTTATCTTACATTTTTGTTCATTTAAATAAAGGCTGATGATGTAGACCTAGGGGTTAATGATATAAAAATTTTACTTATTCAAAGTTTGGATGCAAAGACCGGGCTTGTCCTATATTCTCCATTAATCATTTCTTATCACTTATTATTTATTATCACTACTAATTTTTCTTCCAAATCACATGGGGTAGTAAAAAACCATGTTTATCCCTATCATTTTTTCTTCCAAATCACCTCAGGGCAATAAAAACCATGTTTATCACTATCCTTTTTTTCTAAAAAAACAAAGGGTTTCGCGCCCGTTCTATCCTATTCCTTCTATCCATTTCAATCATATTTTCAATCGTCGATTGATTTCTTCTATCACCCCATCAACACTCAAGGGGGCATCCTTCATTCTTGCTAATTTTTCTTCAAAAATTTACCCGTTTATGTTTGTCTACTATATTTGAAGTGAAGTCACTAACTTCACCTCAAATAGGGGCAAATGTAGACACCTAAATTCCACTTTTGCAATCTTATTGCCAAAACACACACAAATCACTCTCATTCTCACCAATTCCATTATAATTAGTGATTTCCGCTAATTAACTAACATTTCTTACCACTTTGGCCAATTAACAAGCACTTCATTGATCGTCAAATATCTTTCACATTCAGGATGCCACTTTACGATGAATTGTAAGTCAAAATCCTATTCAAAAAAGACAATTAACGTTTATTAGCTAATTAAGCCTATTTTTCCCTTGTTTTGGTCAATATACCCTAATATTGGCTTAAACCCCTCTTATGACCACTCAAAATCACCCCATTTTCCTCCATAACATCTCAGCAAGCTTCAAAAGCTTATCCTAGCCTCCTAGTTGACCCTAAGCGGTTGATTAAGGCTCACACATCTTAATCACTTGTTAATTCACTAATTGTGATTAACAAAGCTTAATCATGATTAGAAATTCTAATATAATTTGGGATTTTAGTCCCACATGCACCAAAATATTAGTTTTCCTCAAAGTGAAAACTATAAAAACAACTCACCTCATTCCTTTATACTTTACACCATGCTTTGATTTGCATCTCATATAATAAATATGATATATAGCCAAGTTCAATCCTTGCCTAAAACCTTCAACAAGGTTAGTAGATGAATATCTAAAGTGACTTAACAAGTCATTTGGAGAGGTCATTTCACCATTGTTTGGAGTAACAACCATAACCATTTGATTTCCCTCTTAGGTCTATTTAGGCCCATGTTAGGTAATTGAACATATTAGTAGGCATGTTTAGTTAGATTTTGCATTGTTTTCATACTAGTTAAGCATTCCTTTTAGCTTCTATCTTAATTTTCCATTCCTAAACATATAATCCTTAACTATTAGGTGGAAATGGTGTTAACCTTCCTTGATTAGCTTTGTTATTTACTTTGTAAAAGTTTAGGTGATTTCACTCGTTATGTAGAACACCACTGCAGATGGTGTGTATAAACACATGTGCAAGGACTATCTGCCCTATAAAATTTGTTATGTATGGAGTTTTATAGTCTGTGCTAATTTACCAATCACTGCATAATCTGCCCCCTAGTTTCAAGTATCTAAGAAAGGCCGATGTATTACCCCTTGGTTTCAGGCATTCAAGAAAGGTTGTTGTGTTAAGTACCTAAGTATGATTCTAAGCCTTGTGTGACACTAAAAATTATGTCATACATGTACTATGTTGGGTAATAACACCGTATGGGGTGACTAATTCACCCAAATGATTCCCCCTCATTTGGGGTGCATGCGACATCACGGATGGAGTATGTGGCCCAAAGGAGGACCAACCGTAGTGTTGAAACTATGCCCTGCAAGGGGGAATGTGTTTGCTAGAAACCAAGGCACACATAAACATGTGGCTAGGAAAACAAGTGTTAGTACAAGAAAATGCAAACAATCATGTATAAGACAAAATGTAAACTACATAGACAATGTCTAAGATAAGACGTAAACAAGAGAAAAGGTGGACCGTGAAAATGGGTTACAAATATGGGACATCACTCACAATGTTGCAAGACAATCAAAGCCATAGTAGCCATAAGCAATCAGAGAATAAGAAAGACATAGGGCAAAGCCTAGAAAAAATGGAAAACAAAAGCAAACAATGTATTAGACAACCATGAAATCAAATAATCCTACAAAAAAATGTTGCACATGAAGCACCTATTAGCATGTTAGAAAGATAAAAAGTATGTCAAAGCGTGTATAATCTGATAAATTAATGTGCTATGAAACAAAATGAAACAATAACACCTATAATGTACAAAAGTGGATGCCCCTGAAGCTGTTATGGGACTGGTAATAGGTATTGTGCCAAGCATCCATGCTAATTGTATAATTGGAGATAACAACTAGAAAGGAAAGTGAACACACATGTGTGTATGATAAAGATAATGACATATAAGATATCTATCTAGCATGTGTAATAAGATGAATATGTAATAAGTAAATGCAAACAAGAGTAAATGCAACCAAGATATGTAGTATGTTGTGGATGAGGCAGAATGGAATGCAAGTATGAATGATAGGGAAGCATGCCCCCAAGTGGATGTGTATGTATGCAATGAGGTTCATTTATTTATGCCCCCATCAGCCAAGAATGAACTGTAAACGAGAGTGCTTCATAAGGAAATGGTTTGAGAGATGTGTTGTATGTAGAAAGGGGTTGATGAATAGAGTGATGATTGTGGAATGGTAATACATTGACGCTTATTGTATGCGACATAGGGATGAGTAATTAGGAAGTTGTAGAATGAGGTGATGATTTGGTGTAAATCGTATATCATGAGGTGTATGAGTAGGATGTCAAAAAGCAATGATGTAACATAAAGTGTATATCACGAGATGAATGAATAGGAAATCTAGAAAGGGGTGATGATTTAACATAAAGTGTATATCACAATATGTGTGAAGAAGGCACTAGCTAGGAATGTCACATGGTAAGAGGAGTGAATGATTGGACATGTGAGTTTGACGGGGTCCATTTAATATGTATATCCTCGCAGATTGAGTATGGACCGTGGGACTAGAGTATGTCATCGGGTAACAACCATTGTTCTATGTGTAGTATTTCTTAAGATGCATGACATTGAGTGGGTTTTTGAGTGGCTTTCCCAAAAGGGTGGCAAGGCAATAAAATCCACCACCAAGTTTGTTAGTGATAATGTAAGGACCAAGCCAATTAGGCTTAAATTTTCCTTTAAGAGGGACTTTAGCATTTGTATTTTTTTGATTTTCTTTTAAAACGAGGTCGTTGATCTTTGTGAGTTTTTGGTTGTGCACCAATTCAAGAAGGTTTCTCCTCAAACAAGGATCCATTATTTGATGGAACAAATTATGCCTTTTGGAATATAAGGATGCACACCTACCTAATATCTCTAGGGTTTGATATATGGTAGTTTTTGTTAATGGTTATACAACTTAGACAACCCCTCCAACAGATCAAGATGGAAATAAGGAAAGTTAAAGAAATGTAAAAGCTATGAATGTTATATTAAGTGGATTGTGTGAGCTGGAAATTTTCAAAGTGATGCATTGTGGTTCAACAAAGGAAATTTGGGATAACTTCAGAAATGTCTAAGAAGGAGATGATAAAATAAATAAAGCCAAAATTCAAATACACAAAGGTTGGTTTGAGAGTTTGAAATTGAAGGATGGAGAAAACATTATTGTTTACCTTCTCCACGTGGATGTTGTTGTCAATACTATTATAGGTCTTGATGAAGAAATTAAGGGTGAAAATTTTTCTTAGATCTCTTCCTCGAGATGTGAAGCCAAAGTTTCAGCAATTGAAGAGTTGAAAGATTTAACTATCTTAACAATGGATGAACTACATGGGATTCTCACAGCATATGAGATGAGAAATAAGAGTGACAAATCATCTAAGTGTGAAGCTACATTTAAAGGATCAAAGAAAGTGAAATACAATAAACCCGAACAACATGATTTTCCCATGAATGAGACAAGATGAAGAAGAATCTCACTTTATCAGAAGGCTAAAGAAAGGATATAGAAAATATAAAGGTAAGTTACCATTCAATTTTTTTGATTGTGGTGAAATAGGACATTATGAAAATAAATGACCATATAAAAAACAATATTGATAAATAAAACAAATCTTAAAGTAGAGAGTAACATGTTTTATCAGTCAAAGAAGAAGAATCATAAGTTAATAAGATCTGAAAGTAAGAAGAATCTCTACAAGCACAAGAAAAACCTCTATACCAAGGAGGAAAGTAACTCATCTAAAGAAAGTGATGAAAGTGTTTTTTTCGATGATAAAGATGAATCTCTACTCATTTCCTTAGAGGTAAATGAAGGCAAAGATGATTTGGATTCAAAATATGATGAAGATACTGAATTTGAAGCTGAAGTGGATCTTGAAGATGAACATATTTCTATCCTAGAAAGAAAAATCAGAAACTAAAAAAGAAAATTCAAAAGCTAAAAGGTGAGTGTGAGGCTTAGAAAGAAAAATCAGAAACTAAAAAAGAAAATTCAAAAGCTAAAAGGTGAGTGTGAGGCTTTAAATTAAAAGATGATGTATGATCTTGAAAAGTACAATAAAATCATCATTGATATAAATATTCAACTAGAAGAGATGAAGAAGATGGATGAAGATATGAGAACGCAATTGAAATAAAAATAAGGAAATTGTGAGAAACTTGAATGTGAATTTGTCTCCTTAAGAAAGGAACATATTTAGTAGCATTTATGTTTCATAGTAGGGATACTTTGACCCATTTAGTACCCACGATAATGTATTTGTGTCCATCTTTTGATTCAAGATTTATCATGCCAATGAGGTTGAATCCCCAAAGGAAAATGGCGAAGTTGGCACAATCAGCCTAGAGATAATATGCGCAGTGAGTGATGGAGGTTACCGTGCTTTTGAAACTTCTCGTAGTGAGTGACATATTTAAGGTAGTCTTGTTCCATGATGGGCCAATAATATCCTTGACGCAAAATCTTTTGAGACATAGATTTTCCAGAGAAATGACCGCCGCACATGTTGTCATGTATTTGGGAAATAGCAGTGGGAATATCAACAAGCCCTAAGCATGTAAGAGTCGACCATCAAGTGCACGTTTAAATAATTTTATCCCAACTATGACATAATGTGTAGCCTCACATTGCAAACAAAGAGCTTCATGAGGTTATAAAGTATCAGGAATGGTTTGTTTATATAAGAAGTTGTAAATGGGAGTAAACCATTCAAGATTTTCTTGATTGTGCGTGATGGCACAAGCTACAAGAGGTAAAGTGGAAATGGAAGGATGTCACAAGTGCCTAATGATGAATGTGGCTTGATCGTTAGTAATATCTTGTGGGATAGTGACCTTACTTTAGCCATGACATTTGCGTGACGATTATCCTTACGAGGAATGGTAGTAATAGAGTAAGACTCAAATGTAGCCAAGAGGTCTTTTACAAGCGTGTTGTATGGGATTAAGTGTTCCTCTTTTGTTTTTATGTATCACTAACCTGATTTAGGATGAGCTGAGTATCACCATGTATTCATAGGTTGCGAATGAGTATTTTTTGAGTGGTGAGAAGGCTTAGAATGAGGGATTCATATTCGATGATATAATTTGTATAAAAAAACCCTAGTCGATATGCAAAGCGGAATGTATCACCCTGTGGGGTATTGAAGACTATACCGATCCCAACACCAGAGTGACAATGAGACACATCAAAGTAAATTTGATCCATATGGATCCATAAGAACACCACTTCATTAGAACAACGAGAACTAGAAGAAAAATCGGGAAGAGAAGTGATCAAGAAACCATTGAAGTTGGAACTATTTTACGAAGTAAGGTGTGAGAACAGAGCAAGCAAGTACATAAGGGAGGTGTTAACATTGTTTATCTTCCTTCATCTTATTGTAATCTATATCTTCTTTTAATTTGGCTAATATATAAGTGGGAAGAAAGAACAATTTCCCTTCCTAAATGGTTTTCCCTCAAATTTGTGGTTTCCAAGATTAAAAATACTATCTCGTATGTGCTAAATTATCTTCTTTCCTTTGTTGAAAAATAGTTCTAAGTTCATATTTCATTCACTAGCATTTAAGAATTGTCATTTTCAAATTGGAAGTAGAACAATAATTTTTGTGGTCTCATAAATTTCCAAAGCTAGAGGTTTACAAATCATTTTGGTATTAGAGCTGATTATTATCTAGGATTGTGGTATTCATTCTTGTGATTTGTATGACAATGACAAGGTCTAAAGGTGAAGAAGTTTTACCTGTGATCTAAACATATCTATAAAGAAGTGGAAACAAAGAGTCGAGATCAATTGGAGAAAGATAAATCAGTCCATAGATATTTGAGATGCTAGAAACCATGATGGATAATTTGTATAGACATCAACAAGAACTTTCAGATCTACAAAAGATGGCTTTAGTCGATCAAGATTCAATTGAATTAGTAGTTCGAGCTTTAGCTGAAAATTTTAGCATAGGAAATAGCCATGAAGAGGAAGATGACATGGAAGAGAATGAAGAAGAAACTCCAGTTGGAAGAGAGAAGGTAAAATCTTATCATACTCCTTTTAAAGTTGAAACTAAAGTTGAGATAAAAATATTTTAAGGACAAGTAGATGTAGAATTACTTGATAAATGGTTAAAACAATTGGAGGTTTACTTTAGTGTTCATGATGTTATTGAGGCACAAAGGATCACCTTTGCACATCTCAAAATGGAAGGACATGCTCTGGTTTGGTGGGAAACCCATCTAACCACTTGTGAGAAGAAGAAACATCCTATTGTAAGATCTTGGGAGGGTTTTAAAGAATTGCTTAGAGATAACTTTTATCCTATTGGCCATAAGATTGACTAGATGATTAAATGGCAGTATTTTAGACAAGGTAGTGGTCAAAGTGTGTAGGATTATACTACGGAGTTTCGAGAGACAATCCATGTTGCTTAATATGGACTTGGAGGATGAGGATATTCTAACCAAGTATTTGGGAGGACTTCACACTCACCTTCGAAGGAAGGTCATCTCCATGAAGCCCAAGGATCTCAAAAAAGCATGTGTACAAGAATATTACATTGATGATGAAAATAAGCAAGGAGAAATGGAGTCGAGGGCAAAAGTCAACAAATCAGCCAAAGAAAGAGCAGGGACAAACAAGTAACAAAGGTAAATGGAAGGGAAAGATAAAAAAATTCCACTACTTTGAATACTTGTAAAGATCCTAAGAATTTTTGTAAGAATTGTGATATCAATGGTCATATTGACACTACATGTTGGAAGTTACATCCAAAATTACATCCAAAGAACTGAACCAAGGATTCCAAGAAATCCATGACAGTTGTAAAGATAGATGGGGAGGTGGAAATAGAGGATGATTTTGATGTAGATGAGAGGCTTGGATGCACGGCCACCAACATGGACAACCAAGAACAAGAGGAAGAGATGAGTAAGCTATTTCAAATCAAAATCCAAATCAATAGAACTAAGGTAAATGCTTTTGTTGATATCAGTTATGTAGACAAAAAATCACACAATTTGGGTATTATTTAGTCTCGAGTCTCATACTACTATTCATATGGTTTTTGAGTGAAGAAAGTACTAATTAACCCATGTCTTTGGATTTTTACATTGCTTACTATCATATTTTTTATCTTACACTTGCACTTGCCTAGTCTATATTATAATTCTATGTTTTTCCTATTTCGGATGGGGTGCCCGGTGGGATCAGGGCACCCTAGGTGCCCCTGGTCCCCTCGGGGTGCCCAACTAGGATTGGGGTGCCCAGGGACCCCTGGTCCCCTTTGGAGTGCCTTGATCCTCTTTGCACTTTACTCTCATATTTTGGGCACTTTCTAGCCATTTTAGCTTTCTATCTTTTTGTGGTTGGCCATTTCGGGGTTAATTATGAAATTAGAACAATAGAACCATATAAATATAAAGTTATGAGACCATAATGAAGGACCAAGCACTAAGCATCTACTATCACTATCTAGAGTTGCATCCATCAAAGGCACCTAAAGCTACATTTACATCCATCTAGCTCTATCACAAGGCACACAAGGCCAATTCATCTACATCACACTTCATAGGAGGGGAGTCTATTATTTCCATGCACACATTTGCTAAATTCTACATCTAGTTATTTGCTGGTTACTTCACAAAGTGTGACTGACACAAATCGACCTAGGACATGATTTGCACACACACATAAAAATAAATTGGGTCTGAGATGTAGTGCAATGCTCAGTTAGTAAGTCCACTATTATAGATGTTGAGAATAGTTCGAACCCTTCATATGCATCTTTCTTTTTAAGGTTTTGATGCTTTATCTAGGTTTTGCAGGTGTTTCTTCCATCTTTGATTTGCAGCAATATCCAACGAAGTTCAATGACATTCATGCAATAGGAAGTGAACATAGGTGATCATTCAACAACACCTTAGAGGAGGTTTCTTGGTCATTTCCACATACCAGCCCAAATCTTAGACCGGTGGTTCCCCATGCACCATTATCCTTCTTCGGGTGCTCTATTTTGGCCATACATTCCAAATCTTCACTTTCTTGAGCTCCTGTGCAATGGTTTCCTCCTCATGTCCAACTAGAATCCTTTGTAACATGGTCCCAAAACATCTTCAAATCAGCTAAGTCCTTCTTAACCCCCTTTGCACATTAGGGTTTCACATTTCATTTGTTTAGTTGCTTGGGTCTCTTTACTACATTTTTATTACAATTTATTTACTACTTTTATAACATCAAATTAGGCTATTATATCTCCATTTTAGTTTAATAATTTTGTTGAACCCAACGTGAATACACTTTCTCCTTAGGCATTTTATTCGTATGCCCATCACTCGTAGTGGTAGTTTTGGGTATTTTCAATATTATGAGCTTCCTTCATTCACTTGCAGGATTTCCAAACCAATGGATGATATAACTACATCTATGACTACAAATGATAACCCTTTAGAGCATTCTCATCGTGTTCCTCTCCACAAAATAGAAGCATCTGATAGTGAGAAGTCCTACGATGAGGACACTAATGTTGACGAATGCCAATTTAATATTATCGTAATTTTCAAAAAGCTTTGTGTGATAATCCTACTCATCTTCCACATGTCTTACATGCTCTGATTGCTGCTAAGAAAAATCATGATGCTTCAACCTCTATAGTTGCTCATTCTTTGGCTCCCATGGTCTCTACTCCACCCACTTATGTTTCATCTCCCATTCCCACACCTACCGCTCCATCCATTCACCCTAGCACCCCTAATATACAACTTGGCTCTTCTTTGAATTCTCTTGATTTAAAATCTTTATATTAGGATTTACAAATGCAAATTCACCGATTCCAGCTCATTACTTCTCATGGCTCACCATATTTAGACTCTACTACACTACTGCATACTCTTTTCACACCTACTCTATCTATTTATCCATTACTACTTAATTTAATCTCTCTTAAATTACCCATCTTTAAGGGCCATGATGATCCACAAGAGCATCTCCGTGTTTTTCATGTAGCATGCCTAGACTATGCAGATGACTCTACCATACTAGCTAAGCTCTTTCCTCGTAGCTTACAAGATTATGTGATGCATTGGTTTTATGACCTACCTGTCCACTTGGTAAAATATTTCACGCATCTAGCTGATAATTGTCTCACCCACTTCTCCATCAACATCAACTCTAAGATCTCTTATGCCCAACTTGCACAACTCAAATAGGGATCTAATGAACACTTAGTGGATTATGTCTTGTGTTATAAAAACAACTTAGCTAAGATGTCTAATGTGCTTGTGGATACTAAGCTTCAAGACCTATTCATTCAGAGTCTCTTGTCACCCCTCTAGGGAATGTTCTTTGTAAGGCCTCTCCTTCATTCGATCAAATTTTTCATACTCTTAAGCTTCGTGAAACCAAGCTCTTAGCTATAGGAAAACTTAAGTACCAAGAGCAAGCATCATCATCTACATGTTTTCAAGGTAAGTCAACATTCAAGCCATCTACAACTAAACCAACCAACACAAAAGTTATTGTCAATGCTAGTCTCTACTACTAAGGAACTTCAATCACAACCACATCGGTGGATCTTCACTAAGTTTAGTGTACCTCCACGTATTTTTCTACTGTAACTTCTCAATAGTAACCTCATTACATTTCCTTCCCCACTATAAATAGATCCATCTCGACCAAAAGGACATAATTTTGATGAACATTCCCATTGTGACTATCATCAATGTGTCAGGACATTCCTCGATCATTGCTTCCGACTTCGATTTCTCATTCAGGGTTTGATTGATAATGGTAAAATTGAACTTCCAAAATCTATAGTTTCTTCAATTGTCAATGAAAATAATAAGCTCAAAATATTTAACAACCCTCTACCTAAACATGACACAACAACAATTTAATTAGCAGCTAATTATTTATATCACGCATGATAGACTCCACCTATATCAAGGGCTCTTGACTTTTTAGTTACACATATTGACATTCACCACCGATCATCTCCTTCTCTAACCATAATTATCATGCAAATTTCCAATCTAACCACTTACATATTAATGCATCTATCGGTTTAGTTTCCATCAATAATACTAAGGTTGACCCGTCTTGGCCCATTAGTGCATGTTCTATTCCACTACTTAATGTTATTGGTTACCCTCTATCACAAATTACATATCCTATGAACAACTCATATGGTGTTGTTAAACTACATGTTACGGTTGGTCCTCTCACTTTACTTGTCCCTTTTCGCATTAGACAAGTAGTTAATGGTTGTGACATGATTCTAGGCATTAATTATATTCATAGGTCTCAATCCATCATTTCTATGAATCATTTGTGAATCAAATTCTTTCGTAATAATCAAGTTATCTCTATCGATGGTATACCTCCATCTACTCCATGGTCATCATCTCCTCACACATCGATTCATGCATATCCTATATCATCTAACACATCACATTCTATGTTACTAAAATCACAATCTACTCCTATTTCACCTACTTGCGCACCATCTACACGACCTCACCGCTTTGCTACTCCTACACATAGGTATAGACCCATTCCGAGGATAGTTACTGCATCTCGACATAGGTAACCACCTCATTTCATTCCACATGAGTGTACATCATCTCTGCACTCAGATTCATGTAGATATCCATTGTCGACAAATTTTTTCACACCATGACATTAATCATATATTCATCCATTGCATGCATATATAATTCATTCAACTGCACAACGTCTATCTACTATACCACCACTACTAGAGCATCACCATAAGATTTCATCCTAACCACCATTAGATGGAGGACCTTTTTCCTTCACCCTCATTGGATAGTTCATTCGATCTCACACATGTGAGGGGTCATAAAATTCCCACATATCCCCCACTCATCTTCACATAAACACATATCCCCTATTATATTGTCATGCATCAATCTCCTAGGATAGGCATGTATTCATCTACACTCTCGCATTGTCATTATCCGATGAAACACTCTTGTGCTTTGGTTCACAATTGACTATTTAGGGAATCCTACACATGAACCCCACATAGTGCACATGTAGTCACTACAAATTGCATCTCATCACTTATCTTGTGTCATATGTCTTACATCTTACATACTACATTCTACATTTAGTATACATCATTTCATATTTTGACATTTGCACATCTACACATCATACCTATTCTACACATCGTATATTTACACATTTCACATGTTATATGGTTGTCTATAATCATCGCATATAATACATCTACTTCTATGCATTACACTCACTACCCTATGACGCACTTCAGTTCCTTAGTCCATAATCAATCCTGAGGGTTTACAAATCAAATGGACCTTAACATACTCACACAATCATCATCCATCCTTCTATCATGTGACATTCCTAGGTTAGTGACATATGCTATAGGCTAAATGGTCACCTATCCCATCATTTTGTAGTGGTATACACTTTAGGCTACATCACCACTCCCTCTATTCATATTGTAGTGATATACACTTTATGCTACATCATCACTCTTTCAATCATCTTATCGTGATATACAAATTAGCTGTGGTCACATACATGTCATTTCTAGGTCATATATCATCACCATACATACACACTCATAACAAATGCGTTACACAAAACACACATTTCGACCATTTCCCGATGACGCACTCTCGTTTATGGTTCATTCTTGACTACTAAGAGGGAAAACCAAATAAACCTCACTGCATACAACTCCATTCGATTGGGGGGCACACGGATCCTATCATCCATTTTGCATTCTATTCCATCCATCCACACCATGTTGCATATCTTGGTTGTTTTTAATCTTGCTTGATTTTGCTTGTCCATGTTCAATTATTACACATGCTAGATAGGTATCTTGTATGTCATTATCTTTACCATACACACATGCATGTTCACATCCTTCTCTAGTTGTGATCGTAGATACAAGTATTTTAAACGCAACATGGATGCTTGACTACCACCGGTATCACAATGGTTCTTGGGGGCATCCACATACAACTACTATAGGTGCTATTATTTCATTTTTGTACTCAACATACTACTTACTTAGTTATATATGATTTTGACATATGGGTTATCTTTTAACATGGTAATGGGTTCTTCATGTGCAACATTTGTTTACATGATAAATCATTTCCATGGCTATCTATCTATTTATTTTCTCTTGTTTGTCTCTTGTTTTCTATTTTCTATTGCCCTTTGTTTATCTTGTGCACAATTGCTTGTTTGTATGTGGTCACTCCAGTCTTGAGTGTCTTGCAACATTGTGAGTGGTGTCCCATGTTTGCAACCTATTTTTCACAGTCTATGATTGTATTCTTGGGTTTTTACATTAGCATTTTCCTTATTAGCTTTTACATTGTCTGCATAGCTTACAATTGTCTTTTACATGCATACTTGTTCATACTAACACTTGTTTTCTAGCCACTTGTTTGTGTGCACCTCGGTTTCTACCAATTGCATTCCCTTCCCCCTACAAGGTAAAATTTACACAATCAGTCCTATTTTGGGGTCACATCCTCCTATCCGTAACATTGCATGCACCCCCAAAAAGGGGGACATCATTTGGGGTTTATACACTACAAAACACTCTACACCAAGACGGTTCAATTGAGTTTTTCATCTTTGACATAATGGATTATACAACGAGTGAGTTCGAGAATAGTCTACAAAACTCCACTCACAATGGCTTTTACAGGGACATGTTGTCATTAGTATTATGGGGAACAATAATAGGTTGGAAGATACAATGTAATTTCCTCCCTGCTACGTTGGCTAGCAACATCGATCACCCAAAAACTAGGCAAGACAAAGATCTCTTCATATTCTTAGGGAAACAGTTATAGGTTAGAGAATAACATAGCTTTCTCCCTACACTTCTTTAACCACAGTGGCGTGAGATCACCCAAAAAAATCACACTTCACCAAAATTTACATGATATCCTTTGTCTACACCCTTTTTCTCATCATAGATCAGGTGCACAGGTTCATTTTTCATTTTTATACTTCCATTTATAGTGTTTTTACTATATACATGTAAATTTTTACATATAGATGCATATTTAACTACTTGATCATCTTCTCCTTTGTAGGCCCATCCGTATGGGAAGAAAACAATAAAAAAATATAACAAAGGCTACAACAACAATGTCATTTAGCAAGTATATACCTTGTACTAACATCAAGGTACCTCACACACATTGGCATCTACACATGTGTTTTCGCCTAGGTTCACTCTAGTCACTTTTTACACTTTTGCATATTTAGTCTCCACGCTCCATCTTTTTGTCACTCCACGCTTTGTCTAGTCCATCGACACACTTTCTACATCACTCTACATGGACATCAAGTACACATCTCTATCTACTTTATGTTACCGAGCGTTCTCGCTCACCAACATAAAGTGGGGCAAATGTAGACACAAAATCACACACTTTGGGTATTATTTAGTCTCGGTCTCATACTACTATTCATATGGTTTTTTGAGTGAAGAAAGTACTATTAACACATGCCTTTGGCCTTTTTACATTGTTTGTTGTCATATTTTTATCTTACAATTGCACTTGCCCAGTCTGTATTGTCATTATGTGTTTTTACTATTTCTATCTTGGGCACCCAACCATGACTGGGGCACCCTGATCCTATTTGCACTTTACTCTCACCTTTAGGAACTTTCTATCCATTTGAGCTTTCTATATTTTTGGTGGTCGGCCTTTTGGGTTAATTACAAAATTATAACAAGAGAACCATATAAATATAAAGTTATGAGACCATAATGAGGGGCTAAACACCAAGCATCTACTATCACCTTCTAGAGTTGCATCCATCAAAGGCACCAAAGCTACATTTACATCCATCTATATCCATCACAAGGCACACAAGGTTGGTTCATCTACATCACACTTCATAGGAGGGGAGTCTATTATTTCTATACATATATTTACCACATTCTACATCTATTTATTTGCTTATTACTTCACAAAGTTTGATTGGCACAAGAATAACCTAGGCGCGATTTTCACACACCGACACCTAGAACTACATTAGGTTTGAGATGTAATGCAATAATCAATTAGTAAATCCACTATTATGGCCACCCGAGGATAGTCCGAACCCTTTATATGCATTTCTCTTTTTTAGGGATTTGATGCTTTATCTAGGGTTTTATAGGTGTTTCTTCCATGTCTGATTTGCAACGATATCCAATGAAGTTCAACAACATTCAAGTGATAGGAAGCAAACATAGACGATCATTCAATGACACCTCAAAGGAGGTTTCCTAGTCATTCCATAGACCAAGGTTCCCCAGGTGCCCCTATCCTTCTCTAGGTGACCTAGTTTAGCTAGACAGTCTAGATCTTCACTTTCCCAAAATCCCGTGTGGTGGTTTCCTTCTCTGTCTGGCAGTTTCCTTCCATGCAACACACGTCCTAAAACATCTTCAAATCAGTTAAGGCCTTCTTAACCCCCTTGGCACATTAGGGTTTCACATTTCATTTGTTTAGTTTCTTGGGTCTATTTACTACATTTTTATTTTCATTTATTTACTTGCTTTTATAGCATGAGATTAGGATATTATATCTTCATTTTAGTTTAATCAAGTTCTCAATCTAATTTAATTTATGATGTGGTTGTAAAGAATCATGGTATTGAAACTTATGATCATCCACATCCTTATCCTTTGGGATTGGTGAAGAAGGGTGTAGAAATTTAGGTAACAAGAAGATGTAAGTTCAAGTTTGGGATAATTTCTCAGTATATAGATGTATTGGAAGTTGATGTAATTCCACTTAATGCATTTGATGTTGTTTTTAGGAGTCCTTACTTGCATATCAGGGATGCTATATTCACGAAAAGGGAGAACCAATACAAATGGGTTAAGGATGGAATCAATTAAAATACCTGGGCACACCAACGTAAGAAAAAAATTACTATGGTAAGTGCTAACCAAACAAAGAAACTAATTCAAGTAAATCATACTTAGTTTTGTTTTCTTTTATTAAAAGATAAGCAAGATGGGGTAGAAATTTTAGATATTTCTAACAAAGAGATGAAGGATTTGGATAGCATTATTCAATATTTTTAAGAATTATTATAGACTCCCAATGGATTACCACCAAAATAGGAGGTAGAGCATGAGATTCAACTATTTTCGAGTCCCCCTACTAAATATCGGGTTGTACATGCAATCCTCGGGTTTGGAGAGTACAAAGGTAAAGAAACAACTCCAGGAGCTACTAGACCAAGGGGTAATACATATGAGCACCTCGCCATACGGTTAAACTATTATGATGGTGCCAAAGAAGGATGGTTCTTGGAGAATGTGCATAGACTACCGTGTTTTAAACAAGATTACCATAAAGAAAAAATATCCACTCCCACGCATAGATAATCTCTTGGACTAGCTTCAGCATGCAAAGTTCTTCACGAAGTTGGATCTCAAGTTTGGTTATCACCAAGTTAGGATGAAGGATGAGGATATATGGAAGACTTCCTTCAAAACAAAACATGGTTTGTATGAGTGGTTAGTACTTTCATTTGGTTTATGTAATGCACCCACTACATTTTTAAGATTGATGAATGATGTATTGTGGGAATTTATAGATTCTGTTTCATTATATATCCGGATGATATTTGGATTTTTAGTGCCACATGGGAGGAAAATCTAACACATTTGCAACAAGTCTTGAAAATTCTCAAAGAGAAACAACTGTTATGCAACATGAAGTGTGAATTTTCCAAACGATCACTTATCTATCTTGGACACGTGGTTAGAGGAGGACAACTACGAGTGGATTTGAAGAAGGTGGAAGCCATCACCAATCGGCCAACACCAACAAGAGCCACGAGATACTAGAAGTTTTGTGGGAGTAGTATAAAACATGAGGAAGTTCATTCACGACTTCTCCACTATAGCAACACCTCTACATAGAATGGTCACAAAGAGTAAGGGTTTTGATCGGGGTAAGGAACAAGATCAGCTTTTGAGTTGTTAAAATACAAAATTAGTCATGCTCTAATACTTTCTCTTCCTAATTTGTAGTAGCCCTTTGAAGTAGAGATAGATGCCAGTGATTATTGTTGGGCCCTTGAAATATCAACTAAGTCCAAAAAGGGTGCATAAGCATGCAAGGTTGAAAAAAGCGCGCAAGATAAGGCATGCAGGGAAGGGTTTAAGTAGGGTTTTGGTAGAACTAGGATGCGCACCCATAGATTAGAATCGAGACTTAGCCATTTTTGACCTATTGGGTAGGACGCAAGAAAAATGTGACCCAAGTGGAAAAGGTGCTAGCCTAGTGACAAGGTGGCCTGGAAGGAATATGCCCTACGATAGAAGCTTCTAGAAGGACATCATGACAAGGAGTGGTGAGCTCAGGCCTGGAGGAGCATGTGCCCATGGAGGACCACTTTTAGACACTTGGTGATAGATCTGAGGCCACAAAAGAATGAGTTGGTAGTTCAGGAAGGCTATATATACAAGTGCCTACGAAGTAAGTAAGAATGAAATGAATAGAGGGTGGAGCTCTCTGTGAAATACTGCAAGGACTCTGTTAGCTTGGGTAAATAAGCATAGGAAAGGATGTATCAATGGTTTGGGGGTTATAAATTTTCTTTTGAGAGCCTAGCTATATGAATCTAGTTATAATGCATGACTGTGGTCTACCCTTCTGTGACATTCTATAATGGGCCTAATGAATGTAATGAGGTTACCAATTTATGTGAATATGAACATTAATGGTTCTAATGCATACATCCTTCTTCATATCTCTTTTTCATTTATGTTTATGAACTAAGTATGAATGCTTGTACAACTTCCTTTCTATTTTGGTGTAAGTTCTATAATCTGTTAAGCTCTTTTCTGTCTGGAATGATTGCAAGGATCTAGAAGCCGTTCTAAGCTCTATGGTGCTTGTATGTCTTATTTCCTCTCAAATCTCTTAAACTTAGATCATAGATGATGTTTCCCACTAAACTCACATAAAATAGAGACTTGGTAACCGTGTATGCCTCGGGTGAGCACCCAGCACCCGTTGGGTGATAGGCCGGCGTGCATGGGATTTCTTTCCTTTGTGATGGGTGTAAAAATGACTACATATTGGTTTAGTTGCCGGGACCTATTTTCAAAGTTGTAGCAAGAAATGGCATACATCATGATCTCGTGTAATGAGTAATGATAGTGTTTAACTTTGGAAAGTGTTGAATAATGGTTCAAGAGCAAAGAGGATGAATTTTCTCAGAGATTCAACACTGGATCTGAGTTTAATGCACATAGATGGGTAGAAGAGAAACTCTACCATGATTTGTATGATTTTTTTTCTATTTCTTCCTAGTAGAATTGTATAATGGTTCTCAGCATATGCGTCTAGATCAATCTAGTATTATAGATCACATGCATGGACCCAAGAAGAATAATAAAGGCCGCAGGATGCAGATTTGACGTGGACTCATGCTATGGATCATTGGTGAAAGGGTGTGTTGGCTAGCTACACTATGGAGTATGTTATTTCTACATATTCTTGTCCGGAAGTTGTTGAGTTTGAATTTCTATGGGAGCCAGAGGATCATTTCTACGTGCTATCCCTTTGGCAATGAAGATCTTGATTGTTACCTTGAGTTTAGAGGCATTTCCAATGGCCGGCTAAACCGTTCTGAGTGCTAGGTGAGGAAGCTAGGATGGAGGAAGATGACAGATATTACAACAAAGAAAGAAAGGGAGGAGAGAAAACTCAAGTATAGTGAAGTGTGTGAAAGGGAGATTGCTAGACAATGCGAGGTTGCAATTGTGATGGATCTATAGAGGTAGATGTTAGGGAAGGAGTTGAGGTTCACGTGGAGGACGTGGAACCTGAGCAGTCTGTGCTACCCCATCTTGGAAAGTATGTAAGAGAGACCCATTCAGCTTTTGATGAGAGCTCATCATGTGGAGATAGAAGATTCATTGGCACATATCTGAACCCTCATAGTGACAAAACCCTAGCACTTGGTTTTCCATATCAAGGAAGGAGTATCATTGACCCAGTTGGTATTAGTGGAAGTGACATATTTGCACCTAGGAGATACAATTTTTCATTTCCCACTTTTATGGCTACACATATTCCAGTATTTAGAGGTATTTTTAGACAAGAAGCAATTACACAAGCCTTCGAGTCTCACGTCCGGGAGTGGCGTGGGGTACACTAGTGGTAGTGGGGTGTTGGACCCCTAGAATATTGACCAAGTATGAAGGCAAATAGGCGCATAAGGTCCTAGTTATGGAATGGTGCACAAGGAAAAAGCATGCAAAGGAGGGTTTAAGAGAAGGGTTTAAGGAAGCCTGTAGTGTGTGCGACATGCGAGGACAGAGCCAAGGGTTAGGGAATTAGTAAATTTGGATGTCTAGACTAGAACATGTGAAAAGAATGACTCGGTTGTGCATGGATAAGGTGCCAACGTAACGATAGGTTGGCTGAGGAAGGAGCATGCTAGAAGCTTCTAGAAGCACATCATGGGATAAAGTAGAAAGCTCAGGCCTGGAGAGGCATGCTCGCATGGAGGAACACATTTGGACACTTGGCACTAGATCTGAGGGTGTTGAAGGGTGAGTTGGTAGTCCAGGAGAGCTATAAATACAAGCACCTATAGAGTAAAAGGGGAGAGACAGAGAGTATGGGTGGAGCTCTGCAAAAATACTACAAGGACTTTGTTAGTGGATAGTTGTATTTAGGAGAGAATGCATTAGGCTTAGGGCTTGTAATTTTATTTTGGGTAGCTTAGTTACATAAGTCTAGTGCATTGCATGATATGCGGTCTTCTTCTCTATGACTCTGTAATGGATCATGGATGTAATGAGGTTACCTGTTATATATATACATGAATATCAATGATTCGATGCATACTTATCTCTCATGATTTATCTTTCCATTCATGCTAAGTATGGATGCTTGTATGTTTCTTTTGAAATGACGCACATTATAGATTTTGTAAAGTACTCTACCTAAAATGACTGCAAGGATCTAGAGGCCATTTTGAGCCCTATGGTTCTTATATATCCTAAACCCATTTGAAGGTGTTTTTAAACTCAGATCATAGATGATGTTTCCTAGTAAAACTCACATAAAAGAGAGACTCGACACCACGTGCCTTGAGTGAGTATCCAACTTTCATTTGGGTGACAGCCGACACGTATGGGGTTCCTTTCTTTTGTAATAGGGATAAAAATGACTACATCTTGGTTCTATTTTTAGGACCTCTTTTCAAAGTTGTAGTGGGATTTAGCATACATCATGATCTGTGTAATGAGTAATGACAGAGCGGTTAATGTTGGAAAGTGTTTAATCATGGTTCAAGAGCATAGAGGATGAATTTGCTCAAAGATTCAACACTAGACCTAAGTTTAATGCACGTAGATGGGTAGAAGAGAATCTCTACCATAATTTGTATGCAATTTTTTTCTACTACTTCCCTGTGGAGCTGTATGAATGGCTCACAACCTATGCATCTAGATCAAGTTTGCGTTATGGATCGCATGTATGGACCCAAGAAGAATACTAAAGGCTACAGGATGTAGATTTGATGTGGACCCGTGCTGTGGATTATTGGTGGAAAGGAGTATTGGCTAGCTACACTCTGGAGTATGCCATTTCCACCTATTCCTATCTAGAGGTTATTGAGTTTGAGTTTTTGTAGGAGCCCAAAGGATTGTTTCTACGTGTCATCCCTCTGGTTCTAAAGATCTTGATGATTACCATGAGTTTAGAGGCTTTCCCAATGGCCAGCTAAACCATTCTGAGCACTGGGAGAGGAAGCTAGGGTGGAGGAAGATGGAAGATGTTGTGGTAGAAAAATAAAGGAGGAGAGATGACTCAAATATGGTGAAGTGCGAGAACGGGAGATTGCTAGACAATGTGAGGTTACAGGTGTGATGGATGTATGGTGGTAGACATTACGGGAATATTTGAGGTTCACGCAGAGGATGTGGAACCTGAGCAGTTTGTTCAACCCCATCTTGGCAAGCGTGTGAGAGAAACCCCTTCAGTTTCTGATGAGAGTTTGTCACACAGAGAAAGAAGAATCGTTAGCACGCATCTGAGCCCACCTAGTGACTAAACCCTGGTGCTTGGTTTTCTAGATCAGGGGGATAATATTGCTAGACCGGTTGGTTACATTAGAGGTGATCGGTCTGCCCACTAGGAGGTATAATTTCTCATTTGGGACTTCTATGGCTGTAAACACCAGCCTAGTGTTAGGAATTTTTAGGCAAGGTATAGGCACACAAGAATTTGGTCTCTTATCTGGGAGTGGCACGAGGTATACTATTGGCAGTGGGGCATTGTCGTAGACTATAGGCGTGTAACTCAGTGGAACTATGGGGACCCTTGACATGACCACTTCAGGACCTGGTGGGCCTGGTGGATCCGTGGTTCGAGGACTTGGTAAACTTGGTGGATCGGGTAGCAGAGGAAATATAGGTAGAAACCAAGCCTCTAGCTTAGGATGATTCAGGCCCTAACCACCCCCACAAGTTTTATTTGAAATGTATCTACATTTTCCCGATTCTGAGAGGTATTGAGGATCTTTATGGAACATGTTCACAAGTGTGAACTGCTATGTCATGCGAAGGGTATCACAACCCCAACACGGAAGGCTAGTTAGTTTGTAATCATGTTGTAAGGGCGTGGGTATAGCTGGTATAGGAAGTATGACCCTCATCAAATAGTGGTGGACTATACTTTTGCTTTAAAGTATGCATTCTTGGCATAATTCCACATTCTGGCAAAACAACATTAGTGCTTTAAAGGAGATTCAACAAGGAATGGAAAAGAGTGTGCGAGAGTATGATGTGTACTTTAAAACTCTCTTGTCTAAATTATCATATAATATTCACCCTTCATAGCATGCTCAGTGGTTTTTTGGGGGGTTGATCACTCATTTTAGAAGGGCCTTATCTCATAAAACTTTTTGAGACCACGTGCGCAAGGCATTGGAAGTTACCCTGAGCAGAAGGTCAGTCGGTAGTGTTGAGCATCGGCATTAGCCCATTATTGGAGGCTCAGATTACTACTATGGCCAAGCAGTTGGAAAAATTATCTGTGAATTCAGCCCATGAGACTCGCAGTGGTTTGTGGTGTCTGATTATGAAGTAGAGGGGCATGTTAAGGATAATTTCCCCCAGAGGATAGTACGCGTTGTCGCAGAGATTGTGAAATTTTTCATGGGGACCATGATGCGAGTAGGTTCCCCTTGCTACAACATGAAATCCAGAAGAATGTATCTTGTTACTATAAAATTTACACTTCTACAACCTATGATACTAAGGACTATAGGATCATTGATAAGATCCATGAGGCCATTGATCATGGGGTGTGCCAAACCAGCATTGCCAGTAGTTCTAAGGGCGATGATCATTGTTATGAGGAGCACAGATGGAGGCACATGCGAAGATGTTTTCAAGGAGTGTTCCATGGTCATAGAAACCGACTTTGGATGATGGATTGAGTTCCCGTGTGGAACTGTTTCAACAAAGTGGATCTACAGATCATTACAAACATGAATGCCTGAGACCTATTATAGTGCTCATGGTGCGAAAAGAAGCATAAGTATGAGGAGTGCCCGGAATTGTTTGAGCATATGAATCAGCAGCACCAGAAGGACAAGGGCACTGCAATGGTCAGTATTAAGAAGGCAGACATACTAGTGGATGCCTCGGGTAACATGAGATGTAGGTTTAGAGCCTATCTTGGTAACAATAAGGGTAGAAGCCACGTGTGCAAGAGAGATACCAAGACAGAAGAACCTAGTTTCAAGGGAGGAGGTCATTCATGGAAAGTATCCAGACCCTGCACATCAAAAGGAGGTATATTAGGACACCATGGATGTCATTTGAATCTTACAAGGGGAAATCTAGTGTCTAAAGGAGAAATCTAGGAGGGAGGAACAAGGAAGGAGAGTCGAGGCACAAAGGATGACCTGGATGAGGTCAAGGAGGTGTGTAAAATGCTAAGGCAAGAGAATATCATTCCCTTGCTAGGATCATGGTTGAGAGAGAAGGTACCATGCATCGGAGGAGAGCGTGAGAGGTAGGTCTTACATGCAAACCTTCCCCCTCACAGCCTTGACTATGACAAGGAGATCACATTGAATGTAGTTGTAGATGGATGGCTCCTTAGTAATATCCTCATTGACATAGGCGCAGAGGTTAATGTTCTAACTTTGGATGCATGGCATCAGATGGGAAGACCTGCATTACAGCCATCTTCAAATGTGTTGTATATGGAAAACAAGAATAAGGTGATTCCCATCGGCATCTTAAAGTATGTAACTATTAATATTAAAGGAGCTAAGTTTTCGGGAATTTGAAGTCTTGGCACTTCTCAAGGTAGAAAATTTCCCAAAGACTACTTAGGTGCCCTTGGTGTTACAAGAACAATGCAGACCTTCGGTTCAACAAAGGGTACATTAGCTTCGAGAACAAGGAGGAATGAGTCATTATACCCCTAGGCTGATGGGAAGTTGACACCCTATATTGAACCATTGGGGGAAGAAGTTTTGGACATGATATATGTGTGCTCAATCAGAGACCCAAAGATGATACACCCTACTAACGGGGTTATCCAGTTTAAAGATGCTCAGTCAGTGAGTGATACCACTAGTCTAGCATGTGACAATTGGGCACATGGGACTTATGAATTG
The DNA here is from genome assembly GCA_018340775.1 of Taxus wallichiana var. yunnanensis. NCBI lineage: Eukaryota > Viridiplantae > Streptophyta > Pinopsida > Cupressales > Taxaceae > Taxus > Taxus wallichiana. Next base: position 89,255,427 of record CM031243.1, read on the forward strand.
ATGGGATGGTAGTTGAGAGGGTTGGTGACCAAGGTAACAAAGGTGCACACGGTTCGGCACCTTGGAGGAAAATAACTTCCCAAGTATTTAGGAGGAGCCTTCCCGAAATCTTCTACGGGAGGTGGAAGCTCAGTGGAGGGATGGGAAGGAACAGAGAAGGATGTTAAGTTATGTCTTGCTCAAAGCATAGTGGCTCGGTGGTGGGTTACACATTAGGAGAGCCTTTTAGAGTGGCACGAGGTAAGAATTGATCTCATTTCCGATTTTCTAGGAGCAATGTGCCCATCATCAAGGACTACCATGGGAAGGAGCCCACCTCTTTCCATATCTAGGAGTGTGAACTGGTTTGGAGAGAAGGCATGAAAGATTTGCCACCATACCTCTAGGTGCATAATTTGTATTCTACACTATAGGGTTGTGCGCATGCATGGTCTATTCATTTAGAGACACGCTGCCAGAAAAGGAATTGGAAAGAGCTCGTGGATGACCTTATTCAAACCTTTGAGTATCAGAGTACCAAACCATCGGTTGATAAGGCCTTGCAGGGTATCAAGCACCTTACCATGGGGGATAGTTCCATGATGGGGATAGGTTATTGGAATTACTAGGTGAACCAAGATTTGGGTGCACTTTGAAGAAGAAGTAGAGGAAACAGAAGAGTTACAGCTTGAGCGTGTGTGTTTAGAAAAAGAAAAAGGAAAGTTGGTGTATGTGATTGATGGAGAGGAATCAGAAAGATTGGATGTTAACCATTCTGTAGGGATGCGTGAGGTAGTGGACAGTGCAGATACTTGTGTGCGCGCCTACCATGAACCCTTAAAGATAAAGAAGGTTAACATTGGTTTAGGAGAAGAACCTAAGGAAGCTATTATTGGAGACTACTGGTCGGAGAAGGAAGTTTCTAAGATCATTGATCTGTTGCATGAATTTGAGGATTTATTCCCATGTGGGTACCATGAGCTCAAAGGTGTTCACCATTCCTTGGGGGAGATGAAGATAAAATTGAAGGACGATGTGTGCCCGGTTAGGAAAAGGCCCCTAGGATGAATCCCAATTTACGTGTGAAGGTTAAGGAGGAGATAGACAAAATGATAGCTTCTAGGATCATTGAGGCAGTGGAAGAATCAGAGTGGATAAGTTCGATGGTAATCAACATCAAGAAGGATGGGTAGATTAGGATCTATGTGGATTATAGGGAATTAAACACGTTTGTGTCATTGATCCCTTTCTGACCCCCTTCACTGAAGAAATTTTGGAAGGAGTCACTGGGCATGAAATCTATTCCTTTACGGATGGATTTTCATGGTACCACCAAGTCCAGATTACAAAGGAGGACCAAGAGAAGATGAATTTCACCACCGAGTGGGGAAGTTTTGTATACACGGTCATGCCCTTTGGGTTGAAGAATGCGCTTGCTATTTTCTCGCGCATAGTGGTGCAAGAATTCTAGGATTTCATACATATGTTTCTTTAGGTCTATTTGGATGATTGGAAAATGTATGGTCTAGTTAAGGACCATTGTGACAATTTAAGGTTAATGTTTGAGAGGTGTAGGTAGTTAAGGATATCCCTCAACATTAAGAAGTGTTTGTTTGCTATACCCTTTTGGACTTTATTAGGGCATATCATATGTAAGGAGGGCTTCTTTGGTAGATCCCGCTAAAGTTGTAGTTATTGTGGGGTTAGGAGAGCCTACTATTTAGAGCACGGTGCATGGATTCCTTCGGCATATGAGATATTACGGAAATTCATTAAAGGATTTGCCAAGATCGCCACACCTTTAGAGGAGCTACTTAGACATAAAAGTGCCTTCTATTGGGGAGAGGCGCAACATAGGGCATTTGATACATTAAAAGATAGGCTTGTCACCGCACCTATATTATTTTTTTACTCTTAAGACAAGCCCTTTCATGTCCATGTAGATGCCTCAGGGACCACTATTGGAGTAGTGATTGCACAACCAGGTGAAGGGATTATTGATCATCCTCTGTGTTTTACAAGCAGGAAGCTGACACTAGCAGAGTAGAACTATACCACAATTGAGTGCGAGGCATTTCCAATGATCTACATGCTTTTCAAATTTAGGAAGTATCTACTTGCAACACCCTTTGTATTTTACACCGACCACATGAAATTAAAGTATTTGGTGAACAAGCTTTTCTACAAGGGCGCATATGTCGGTGGGTGTTTTTGTTTCAAGAATTTGAATTCACCATTATAGTGAAGCCTGGGAAAAGCAATTGTGGGCCTAATCATTTGTCAAGAATTGATTCAGGGAGGATGTGCAGAGTATTGAGGAAACAATGCCAGACGTGCAACTATTTAGGTTGTGGTGCACACCCTCAAATTTGGAAGAGATTGTAGTATTTTTAAAGGAAGGTGTGGCACCGGAAGGAATGAAGACATTGGAGAAAAATTAGTTGGCCATACACGTCGCGCCCTACATGTTAATCAGTGGAGACTTATAAAAATTGGGATGTGATGAAGTTTTTGCGCAAGTGTGTATTAGAGCATGAGTGCCTGGCCATCATGGAGGAAGCACACAGAGGAAGTGCGGGTGGGCATTATGTAGGTGATGCCACCGTGTGTGTAAAATATTAATGGCAAGTTTGTGGTGTCAAACCCTGTACAAGGATTGTAAAGACTATTGTAAAGTGTGTGACCATTGTCAGTGCATTGGCAAACTAGGAAGGAGAGATGAAATGCCTTTGTGCCCTATCCCTAGCGTGAAGCCTTTTGAAAAGTGGGAAATAGAATTTGTAGGCCCTATTACACTAGCAACATGTAGGACTGGGTCATGTTATGTCATCACTTGCAAAAATTATCTGACAAGGTGGGCAGAGGTAGCCCCGACTAAATATTATATAGAGCCACAACGGTAAGGTTCTTGTGGGAGAACATTATCACAAGGTATGGATGCCCGTTGAGTTTGACCAGTGATAGGGGTATGCATTTCTTGAATGAGACCATGAGGATCCTATTATCAGAGTTCATGGTGGCTCATCAGAAGACTATGCCTTATCACCCATAAGCAAATGGAACCACGAAGCATTGAACAAAACACGAGTCATACCCGACCAAAATTTGTGATGTCGAGAAGACAAGATTGGGATGACAAAGTATCGGCAGTATTATGGGCTTATAGGACAACGTATAAAAGGCTGAACAAAGCCACACCATTTCAATTGGTGTTTGGCGTAGAAGTTGTTTTTCTAGTTGAATTTATGTTGCCTTCTCTGCAAATAGCACGCGCAGGAGGGTTAGCCAATGAACAAGCATTGGAAGAAAGGATTGATGAGTTAATGAAGCTGGATGAGAGACGATCACTCACCAGGTGGAGCCAAACAATAGAAAAAGCAAAGTAGAAGGCTTGGCATGATCGCCACATTAGAAACAAGAAGTTTGAGGTTGGGTAGATGGTTTTACTGTATGATTCCAAGTTTCTACGCCACCCTGGGAAGTTAAAAGTCCATTGGTTGGGTCCTTACAAAATCTCATACATCCTTGATTTGGGTGCATGCCAATTATAAGTGTTGGATGGGATGAAGTTTCTGGACACTTCAATGGGAGTAGGCTAAAGCCCTACTATAAATAAGTCTTCTCGGTGTTTGTAAATAAGGCAATTTTTCCAGTTAGTTTAGAAATTTCCTTTATGCATTCCCTTTCTTGTGTTTCCCTTTCACATTGTTGTTTTGTTTTGTGCCTTGGTGCATTGGTAACCTTATTGCTACTTTGGAGAATTTGTGAGTGCATAGAGGACTATACATCGTTTTAAGTGTGGGGTGGAGTAATGTGAAGGAGCGCATGGTTAGAGTGCCAAGGAAGTGTATGTTAAAAATCCTTGTTGAATGGCCCGGTTGAAAGAGGTGTATGGAGAGAAAAGATGGAAGAAGGATGGTTGGTGCTAGGATAAAGCTACTTTTAGATCCCATGTACTAAGGAGGAGAAAGTGCATTAAGCAACATGAGGTAGGCGAGAGAAAAAATTAGGACAGAAGAAGTGCCTTCGGCACGGGTTTTGCACACATAAGAGTCTCTGTCGGGTTGGATTGGTTGCGTGCTAGAAAGTTGGAGGAGTTTTCATGCATGTTTGGTGCATGAGTGAAAGTGCTGAAGAGAGCTATGTTTGAAAAAGCTGTATTAAATGAAAAACATATAGTGGTAGGTGAAGTAACATTTAATGCTCAAAAAGGGAAAAGCTATAAGTAAAGGGTCGAGGCACTTTCATTTTCACTTTACGAATAGAGAGAGAAGTGATTTTTACATCTATTAAAAACTAGGGTTTCTAGATTTGATCATGTGAAGAAAGATCTGAGAGGTTGAAGCATGAGCAGCCAATTTGGATTTGCAAAACAGAAGGAAGGGGTTTCACAGGCGTGAGAAAATTTGTGAGGAGGCACCGTCTTGTGGAAGTTTTATCCCAGTTAGGGTTTGACAAACTAGGGCATGGGTTTAAGAGGTTTTTCATCACAAGTTTGAGATCTAAGGCTGGAAGAAGTGGAAGAGTAGAGTAACAAGGAGGGAGTGAAGTGATAGGAGGACCTTGAAAATGGCACCCAAGAGAGGAAAGGGCAAGGGCAAGGCCAAGTAGCAAGAACCTGATGTGAATATGAATGAAGAGTGGTATGCGGAGATGCAATACCTAGATGGGGTAATGATGGGTAAGGAGTGGGAGTCCCACCTAAGGAACATGCCTGTGAGTGACTATAACCATCGAATGAACACAATCGAGAAGGAAATGACACTGGAGTTAGTGCGCCCCATGAATAAATGGACACCAAAGGGCTTGCCCATCTACAATGATGATGTTAAGGTCAAGATGGAGAAAAGCGGTGTAGTTGCAACCCTAGGAGTTTCCCTATTTTGGAAAACCAGAGTACCTATACCAATGGCTAATGTCGCGAGTACATGAAGATTACTTCCATTTTGTAGGGCGCAAGATGTGCATTACTCCTCAAATCATCTCATAGTTCACAGGCCTCATATGTGAAGGATACATCTTGGAGGATGACCTAGGTGACAAGGAGGAAATTCAGGAAACCATCACCGAATATGCCTGCAAGAAGGGGTCAATGTACTACGATATCTCAGACATCAAGGACCCAGTGATGAAGCTTGTTGTACATCTGGTAAAAAAGCTGAATGGCCAGGAGAAATGGACCCAGTCAATAAACCATGGTTACATGTTTGTAGAAAGATTGCAGAGGGCACCATATATAACTTTTCTACATACATCATGGAGGAGATTGTTAGTTGCGTGAAGGAAGGTGACAGAATCCTCTTCGACAACATCCTACTAACCATCATGTTTTCAAAGATTGGAGTGCCTGATGCATCAGACAAATTTACATGGGAGTACCCTACCGAGGATCCTTCGCCCACGAAGAGATTCAAGAAGTGGTATACGCACCGAGGAATGCGTTTGGGGCGAGTGGAGGATTCCGAACAACTATCAATAGTCACTTGGAGGAGAAGATGAATTTACAGTATATCAACATTTATACTTGGGCAGGTTTAGGCTAATAGATGAATCATGGAGCCCATGGTGCAAGCTTCCCTTCACTTTCACAGCTCAATAATTCCAAGCGGGAGTAAATAGATTCAAGGAATCCAAGAAGCTGAAGTTGGAACTTGGAAGCCTAGATTGGGACCACAGAGAGTTGCGTAAAAAGTTGAACTACCTTAGCGGCAAGCATGTATATGTAGAAATATACATATCACATGAAGTACAGATGACTAGATCAATAATGTTTCCTATTACAGGAGGATCCGTGGTGCGTGTATACCTCCACATAAGATCAAAGTTTGAGAAAGGCACGTACTTGGAGAACGATGTCTCCATACCTAAAGATCCCATGGGTAGGAAGAGGCTCATGCCCAAGAAGAGGGGAAGAGGTGAAGAAGCACCAAGTGTGCAGACTACTCAAATGGTAAGCATACCATCAATGAGTGCCAAGCATAGCACCTACGCATGCAGAAATAAATAACTGGTAAAGGAAAAGACACCGAGAGGAAGAGGCACCAAAACAACCCCTCACCAAGGAGAAGTCACTAGAGAAAGAAGAGAAGGTTGATTCCCCTATCAAATAATCACCTCTCAGGAAAATGCAGAGGATGGAAGAGGAAGTTGACTCAGAGGAGACCGAAAGCTTAGAGAAGTACATGGGTGGAAGAGAGGATGAGAGTGAAGAAGATGACAAGTGAGGAGAATGAGCCTGAAAGAGACCAGGAGCCACATGTCTTCAGCGTGTATGATTCAGAAGAATAGAGTGGAGAAGAGAAATAGGAGTTCGTGTTCACATGGTGTAAGGGCACATAGAATGGGGAATGCGCCTAGGACATGGGAAGGAATGAGGAGATTGGTGCAGAGAAGTAGGAGCCCATAAGCTTCATAAAGGAGCAGATAACTGAGGTAGTAGAGAGAGAGGCAAAGAAAATTCTTGAGGCCTTAGTAGACCAAGAGTTAGAGTGCAACACTAACATAGTGCTGGGGGAAGGAAAAGAGGAAAACATTGAAAAGGAGCATGACAACATGGGAGGAGGTCCCGCTCTAACGGTGAGTTTTCCCAAAGGCACACACTCGGGTAGGAGGACCCTTGATATAGAGCAAAGACAAGTGATGGGCTATGTTGATGACTCAAAGAAGGTGCTATGCACGTGGTTCTAGAGCACTGTACCCATAGAAAGGATTTTAGCCATGGGGTCATTTGAAAAGGAGGGCGCATACCCTAGGATGAAGAAGATGCTCTCTTAGGTGTTTGAATCCCACATTGATGAGCCAGAATTCGAAGTCTACCAAGGAGCAATCATAACAGTACCAAAGTCTAAGGGAGCCAATCCCTTGGTAAATGCCCAAGAACTCTCGGATGAGTAGGTCTATAACACGCTCAATAAGGTCGCGGTTGAGACAGAGGCTAGGCTCTTTACATGTAATGACAAAATAAGAGTGCTAGAGGGAAAGCTAGGGAAGAAAGAAGAGGAGCTGGCTGAGAAGGCCAAGAGCTTGAAGCAAGAAGAACTAATTAGTGTGCAGTTGAGGCACAAGCTAAAGGATGAGAAGACAAAGGTGTAGGAAGTATACAAGAAGGTGGAGTCTATCAAGAGTGCCATCATTTTAAAGCACCCAGACCTAGCACCACCCACATAGAAGTATGCATCCACTCTGGAATGCTTAGAAGATCTAACACACGTCCTCACCATGGAGAGACGACCTTTGGCCCTGGAGTCTGCAGAGGAAGTGGCCGCGCGCTTAAAGAAAGAGGACAGGTTGAGGGTGGTAGCGCTCATTGCTAAGTATAGCAAGGTGCTCACAGAGGTTAAAGTCATTGCCCAATCTATTGAGGCTGCATATGATACTTACGCAGACATGGATAAGGTAGCAAGCACCTTGGTCACCACACACGAAGCAGAGCTAAAGGAGTTCTAAGAGAAGAATAAAGGAAATAGGGAAGAGAGGGACAAGGTTCTTACCGAAGTAGAAAGAAAATATGAGGCAATTGAAACATTAAGGGGTTCAATCAAGGCCGACTAAAAGAACTATACCCTCAGATTACTAGGAGGATGGACATGCTCAAAGACTTGGGCAAGGAGATGGAGAAGATTGTTGACACTTTGGGTGCCCAGGGAATTGGCCTAAGTTTTGATGAGGTGAGCACCCTGATCGGTGACCTCTGTTAGAAGGCACAGAGTGAGGTCGATGTATGGAACAAGTTGGAGGTAGACTTACGGAAGGATTTTCCTAGCTTGCTGAGTTAATGCCCCCATTCTTCCTTCTCCCTAATTCTTTCATTCCTTTATTCTTTTGCAAAATGTAAGACTACACCTTGGTTCCTTAAGGTAGCATACATCTTGGTTAAGTGGAGTGTTTCCATGGATGGAGAACATGCATAGTGTGGGGTGATGTTGGACCCCTAGAATATTGACCAAGTATGAAGGCGCGTAGGTGCATAAGGTCCCAGTTATGGAATGGCACACAAGGCAAAAGTGTGCAAAGGAGGGTTTAAGAGAAGGGTTTAAGGAAGCCCATAGCAAGACGTGTAATGAGCAAGAACATAACCAAGGGTTAGGGACTTAGTCAATTTGGATGTTTAGAGTCAGAACACGTGAAAAGCATGACCCGATTACACATGGATAAGGTGCCAGCCTGGTGATAGGTTGGCCTAGGAAGGAGCATGCTAGAAGCTTCTAGAAGCACATCATGGGATAAAGTGGAAAGCTCAGGCCTGGAGAGGCATGCTCGCATGGAGGACCACATTCGAGACACTTGGCACCAGATTTGAGGGTGCTAGAGGGTGAGTTGGCAGTCCAGGAGAGCTATAAATACAAGTGTCTATAGAGTAAAGAGGAGAGATAGACAGGCAGTATGGGTAGATTTCTCGTAGAAATACTGTGAGGACTCTATTAGTGGATAGTTGTATTCAGGAGAGAATGCATTAGGCTTAGGGATTGTAATTTTCTTTTTGGTAGCTTAGTTACATAAGTCCAGTGCATTGCATGACTACGGTTTGCTTCTCTGTGACACTCTGTAATGGATCAATGGATGTAATGAGGTTACCTATTATATATATACATGAATATCAATGATTCTGATGCATACTTCTCTCTCATGAGTTCTCTTTCCTTTCATGCTAAGTATGGATGCTTGTATGTTTCTTTTTGAAATGATGCACATTATAGATTTTTAAAGTACTCTACCTGAAATGACTGCAAGGATCTAGAGGCCGTTTTGAGCCCTATGGTTCTTATATGTCCTAAACCCATTTGAAGGTCTTTTTAAACACAGATCATAGATGATGTTTCCTAGTAAAACTCACATAAAAGAGAGACTCGGAATCCCCACGTGCCTCGGGTTAGCACCCAAATTTTTCTGGATGATAGGCCGACATGCATGGGGCTCCTTTCTTTTGTAATAGGGATAAAAATGACTACATCTTGGTTCCGTTGTCGGAACCTCTTTTCAAAGTTGTAGTGGGATTTAGCATACATCATTATCTGTGTAATGAGTAATGACAGAGCGGTTACTATTGGAAAGTGTTGAATCATGGTTCAAGAGCACAGAGGATGAATTTTCTCATAGATTCAACACTAGACCCGAGTTCAATGCACGTAGATGGGTAGAAGAGAATCTCTACCATGATCTGTATGAAACTTTTTTCTATTTGCTTCCTGTGGAGCTATATGATATGGCTCACAACCTATGCATGTAGATCTAGTTTGTGTTATGGATCACATGTATGGACCCAAGAAGAATACCAAAGGCTACGAGGATGCGAGATATGATGTGAACCGGTGTTGTGGATCATTGGTGGAAAGGAGTATTGGCTAGATACACTCTAGAGTGTGCCATTTCCACATATTCCTGTCCAGAGGTTGCTGAGTTTGAGTTTCTATGGGAGCCCAGAGGATCGTTTCTATGCGATTTCCCTCTAGCTTTGAAGATATTGATGATTACCATGAGTTTAGAGGCTTTCCCAATGGTGGTTAAACCATTACGAGTGCTTGGAGAGGAAGCTAGGGTGGAGGAAGATGACAAGATGTTGTGGCGAAAAAGAAAGGGAGGAGAGCGACTCAAATATGGTGAAGCACGTGAAAGGGAGATTTCTAGACAACACAAGGTTATAGGTGTGATGGATATATGGTGGCAGACGTTGTGGGAAGGATTTGAGGTTCACGTAGAGGATGTGGAACTTGAGCAGTTTGTGTGACCCCATCTTGGAAAGTGTGTGAGAGAAACCCCTTCAACTTCGATGAGATTTTTCACGTGGAGAATTTGGCACAACCACTACAGGACCTGGTGGATCTAGTGGGTTAGGAGGAATAGGACCAGGTGGATTTGGTGGCTTAGGAGGCACAAGACCTAGTTGATCTAGTGGATCCGGCGGCAGAGGAAACACCGGAGGGAACCAAGGCTCTGGCTCAAGAGGATAAGGGCCCCATCCACCCCCTCAAGTATTCTTTGAGATGTCTTTACATTTTCAAGATTACAGAGGTATTAAAGATGCTACAGAACATGTTCACAAGTGTCAATTGCTATGGCACGCAAAGGGGATCATAACCCTAGAGCGGAAGGCAATTTAGCTTACAACGATGTTGTAGGGCGTACACATAGTTGGTATAAGAAATATGAACCTCATTAAATGGTGGTGGATTATACTACGTTAAATAATTCCTTCTTGGTAGAATTCCACATCCCTAAGTTTGAAAAAAAGCGCATTAACACCCTAAAGGAGATTCAACAGGGAATGGCAGAGAGTGTGTGGGAGTATGATGCATGTTTTAAAACTCTTTTGTCTAAGTTATCATATGATATTCACCCTTCACAGGATGCTTAGTGGTTTGTTGGAGGGTTGATCACTAATTTTAGGAGAGATTTATCTCATAAAACTTTCATAGACCCGCGTGAAACGTTAGAAGCCGCTCCCATGCACCGAGGCTATTGGAAGTTTTGATACTTGGTGTTAGCCCATTTTTGGAGGCTCAGATTGCTGCTATGGCCAAGTAGCTAGAGAATTTTTCTGTGAACTCAGCCCATGAGACTCGCAGTGGTATATGGTGTACAAATTGTGAAGTAGACAGGATTTTTCAGGATAGTTTCCCTTGAAGGACAATACGTGTTGTGATAGTAGACTATGAAATTTTTCATGGGGACCATGATGCAAGTAGATGTCCCTTGTTACAACGCATAATTCAGAAGAATGTGTCTTGTTACTGTAAGATCTACACCTCTATAACCCATGATACTAAGGATTGTAGGCTTATTGACTAGATCCATGGGGCCATTGATCATGGGGTGCGCTAGACCAACACCGCCGTAGTTCTAAAGTTGATGATTGTCATTATGAGGAGTGCACGAGATGGAGGCATGTGCATAAGGGGATTTCACAGAGGATTCCATGGTCATGGTAACCATAGAGGAGGAAGAAGTGGGTTCCCACATGGAACCTGTTTTAATTATGGATCTACAGAGCATTACAAACGAGAGTGCCTAGACCTATTGTAGTGCTCATGGTGTGGGAAGAAACACAAGTATGAGGAGTTCCCTGAGTTGTTTGAGCACATGAATCAACAACAATGGAAAGATAAGGGCATTGTAATGGTAATAATTAAGAAGATAAATGCATAATGGATGCCACGAATAACACATGATGCAAGCTTAGAACCTGTTATGGTAACAACAAGAGTAGAGGCCACACGTGTAAAGGAAATAACAAGACAAAGGACTCTAGTTTCAAGAGAAGAAGTGGTGCATTGAAAGTACCAAGATCATGCTCATCGAAGGAGGTATATCAAGATACCGTGGACTTCATTTAGAGATTACAAGGAGAAATCCGATTAATCGAAGGAGTAGTCCAGGAGGGAGGAGCAAAGAAGGAAGGTCGAGGCACCAAGAGATGACCCACATGAGGTCAAGGAAGTATGTAAAATGCTAAGGCAAGAGAATATTATTCCCTTGCTAGGATCATGGTTGAGAGAGAAAGTACCATGTGCTAGAGAAAGAGCAAGAGAGGCGGAGTCCCGCATGTAAACCTTCCCCCTCACAACCTTGACTATGATAGGGAGATCATGTTAAATGCAGTGGTGGATGGATGGCTATTGAGTAATATCCTCATTGAAACAAGTGCAAAGGTCAATGTTATCACATTGGATGCATGACATCAGATGGGAAGGCATACATTATAGCCATCTTTGAATGTGTTGTATATGGAAAACAAAAAAAGGCAATGCCCATCGGTGTTTTAAAGGAGACAACTATCACCATTCAAGGAACTAAGTTTTTGGGGACTTCATAGTCTTGGTGCTTACTTGATGCGAATAATTTCCCAAAGACTACTTGGGCACCCATGGTGCTATAAGAACAATGCGGATCTTCGATTCAACAAGGGTGCATTAGCTTTGAAAATGAGGAGGAACGAGTCATCATACCCCCTGGCGATGGGAAGTCAACACCATATACCGAACCTTTGGGAGAAGAGGTCCTAGATAGAATATATGCATGCTTAATCGGGGATCTAGAGATAATCCATCCTACCTGAGCGAAGTTATCCGGTTTGAGGATGCTCATTCGGTAAGTGACACCACTAGTCTAGCATTGATAAGTGGCCACATGGGACCTATGAGTTGATCGAGATGGCACTTAAGAGGATTTGTGACAAAGGTGACAAAGACACACATAGTCGATGCCTAGGAGGAAAAGAGATACCTATGTACTCAGGAGGAGCCTCCCCTGAGGTCTTTTTGTAGAAAATGGAAACTCAGTGGAAGGAGGAATATGAAAGAAGGGGGATGTTAAGTTATGTCCTACTAGGAACTGCTACGTGCTGGTGGGAAACACATCAAGATAATCTCTTGGAATGATGTGAAGTGATAATTGCCTTCTCTGTTCATTTCTCTAGAAGTAATGCACCCACCACCATCAAATACTACCATGGTAAGGAGCCCACCTCTTTCCATGTCCAAGCCTATGAGAGAACCTGGAGGGAAGGTGTGGAAGCTTTACCACCATCCCTCTGGGTGCACAAACTATATTCTACACTACAAGGTTACACGCGCATGCATGGTACATACATTATGAGACACACTATTAGAAATGGAATTGGCAAGAGCTAGTGGTTGACCTCATTCAAACATTTGAGTATCAAAGTACCAAGCCATCAGTTGATAAGGCATTGTAGGTTGTCAAGCGCCTTACCATGGGGGATAGTGCCATGACAGAAGATAGGTGCTTGGACTTGCTTGGTGAACCAGGTTTGGAGGTGCACTTTGAAGAAGAGGAAACAAAGGAGGTTCAACTTGAGCACACATGTGTGAAAAAGGAGAAAGGAAAGCTTGTATATGTAATTGATGGGGAGGAAGTAGAAATCCTTGGATGTTAACCATTCAGTAGGGATGCGTGAGGTAGTGGATAGTGCTGATACTTGTGTGCACACCTACCATGAACCTTTAAAAACTAAAAAGGTTAACATCGGCTCGGGAGAAGAACCTAAGGAAGCTATCATTGGAGATTACTGGTTGGAATAGGAAGTCTCTAAGATCATTGATCTTTTACGTGAATTTGAGGATTTGTTCTAGTGCAGTACCATAAGCTCAAAGCTGTCCACCATTCCTTGGGGGAGATGAGGATAAAGCTGAAGGACAGTGCACACCTAGTCAGAAGAGACCCTACCGGATGAATCCCAATTTGTGCGTGAAGGTAAAGGAAGAGTTAGACAAAATGATAGCATCTGGGATTATTGAAGTATTTAAAGAATCGGAATGGATAAGTCCAATGGTAATCAACATCAAGAAGGATGGATGGATTAGGATCTACGTGGATTATAGGGAGCTGAACGTAGTTTTTGTCATTGATCCTTTTCTAACCCCCTTCACTAAGGAAATTTTGGAGGGAGTCACTGGGCCCAAAATCTATTCATTTATGGATGGAATTTTGGGGTACCACCAAGTCCAGATTGCAAAGGAAGACCAGAGAAGACAAAATTTTCCACTGAATGGGGAAGTTTTGCATACATGGTCATGCCCTTTGGGTTAAAGAATGCACCTACTATTTTCTCGTGCATAGTGGTACAGGAGTTCCAGGACTTCATCCATAAATTTATTCAGGTCTATCTGGATGATTGGATGGTGTATGGGCTAGTAAAAGACCATTGTGATAATTTGAGGTTGATGTTTGAGAGGTGTCGACAGTTGATGATATCCCTCAACATTAAGAAGTGTGTCTTTGATATCCCCTTTGGAATGTTATTGGGGCATATCATATGTAAGTAGGGCTTCTTTAGTAGATCATGTCAAGGTTGTAGTTATTGTGGGATTAAGGGAGCCTACTAGTCAAAGCATAGTGTGTGGGTTTCTTAGACATGCGGGCTACTATCGGAAGTTCATCAAGGGATATGCCAAGATTGCTGCGCCTTTAGAAAAATTACTCAGACATAAAAGTGCCTTCCATTGGGGAAAGGCACAATAGAAGGCATTTGACACATTGAAGGATAGGCTTGTCACTGCGCCTATACTACGTTTCCCCTCTTGGGACAATCCCTTCCATGTTCATGTAGATGCCTTTGGAACGACCATTGGGGTAGTGCTTGCATAGCCTAGTGAGGGAATTGTTGATCACCCCCTATGATTTGCAAGCAGGAAGTTGACACCAACAGAGCAGAATTATACTACAACCAAGCGTGAAGCATTGTCAATGATCTACGCATTTCAAAAGTTCAGGAAGTATCTATTGGCAACTCCCTTTATCTTCTACACTGACCACATGGCGTTAAAGTATTTGGTGAACAAGCCCATTCTATAGGGGTGCATATGTTGGTGGGTGCTATTATTTCAAGAGTTTTATTTCATGGTAGTTGTGAAGCTGGAAAAAGAAATTGTGGACATGATCATATATCAAGAATTGATTCAGGGGAGGATGCGCAGAGAATTGAAGAGACTGTGCTGATGTGTAAGCTTATTTAGGTTGCAGTGCATGCCCTTGGATTTGGAGGAAATTGTAGTCTTTTTAAAGGCGGAGGTGTGGCACCGGAAGGGATGAATACATTAGAGAAAAAGTAACTAGCTATATGTGTCGCGCCCTACATGTTGATCAGTGGGGACTTATACAAATTAGGGCATGATGAAGTTTTACGCAGATGTGTACTAGAGCATGAGTGCCTCGCCATAATAGAGGAATAACATGAAGGAAGCACAGGTGGACATTATGTAGGTGACACCACCATGCATAAAATATTAATGGTAGGATTGTGGTGGGAAACTCTGTATAAGGATTACAAGGACTATTGTAAAGTGTGTGACCCTTTGTCAACGCATTGGGCAAGCCGGGGAAGGAGAGATGAAATGCATTTGTGCCCTATCCCTAGCACTGAAACTTTTGAGAAATGGGAAATAGAATTTGTAGGCCCTATTGCACCAGCAACACGTAGGAATAGATCACGCTATGTAATCACTTGCACGGACTATTTGACAAGGTGGGTAGAGGTAGCCCCAACTAAAGACTACACAATAGCTACAACAATAAGTTTTTTTGGGAGAACATTATCACGAGGTATGGATGCCCCTTAAGTTTAACCAGTGATAGGGGTACACATTTCTTGAATGAGACCATGAGGATCCTGTTAGGAAAGTTCATGGTGGCTCATCACAAGACTACACCTTATCACCCACAAGAAAATGGAGCTGTGGAAGCATTTAACAAGATCTTCGAGTCATACCCTAACAAAAATTTGTGATATCGGAAGAAAAGATTGGGATGATAAGGTATCAGCCATATTGTGGGCTTATAGGACAACTTATAAAAGATTGAAGAAAGCCACCTTTGTTTCAATTGGTGTTTGGCACAAAAGTTGTTCTACCGGTTGAGTTCATGTTACCTTCGGAGGGCTAGATGATGAGCAAGCGTTGGAAGAGAGAATTGATGAATTGATGAAGCTGGATGAAAGACAATCACTCACCAGGTGGAGCCAAATAGTAGAAAAAGAAAAGCAAAAAGCATGACATGATTGCCACATTAGAACAAGAAGTTTGAGGTTGGGTAGATGGTCTTATTGTATGATTCTAAGTTTCTACACCACCCTAGGAAGTTAAAGGTCCATTGGTTAGGTCCCTATATAATCTCATACATCCTTGATTTGGGTGCATGCCAGTTACAAGTGTTGGATGGAATGAAATTGCCTAGACACTTCAATGGGAGTAGGTTGAAGCCCTACTATAAATAAGGCTTCTTGGTGTTTGTAAATAAGGTAGTTTTTCTAGATAGTTTAGAATTTCCTTTATGCATTTCCTTTCTTGTGTTTCCCTTTCACGTTGTTGTTTTGTTTTATGCCTTGGGCACCGGTAACCTTGTTACTTTTTGAAGGTTTTGAATGCATAGAGGACCGTACATCATTTTAGTGTGGGGTGGAGTGATGTGAAGGAAAGCGTGGGTAAAGTGATAAGGAGGATTGTGTTGGAAATCCGGTTGAATGGCCATGTTGAAAGAGGTGCATGAAAGAAAAGGTGGAAAAGGATGGTTGGTGTCAAGATAAGGCTACTTTCAGATCCCACGTATAGAGGAGGAAGAAGCACATAAACAACATAAGGTAGGTGAGAGAAAAAATCATGACAGAAGAAGTGCCTTTGGCGCTGGTTACACACGCGCAAGAGTCTCTGTCAAGATGGATTGGTTGCATGCCGAAGGTTGGAAGATTTTCTGCGTAGGGTTGGGCACGTGAGTTAGGGCGTAAAAGTTGAGATTTGTTTGAAAAATCCACATTAAACGTTAAAATTATGGTGGTAGGTGAAGTAGCATTTAATGCTTAAAAATAGGAAAAACTATAAATAGAGGTTCAAACATTTCATTATTCACTTTACGAATACGAAGAGAAGAGATTTTACAAACTAGGGTTTCTAGAGTTGATCCGTGTGAAGAAAAATTACAATAATTTGAGCGTGAGTGACCAATTTGGATTTACAAACTAGAAAGGAAGTGATTCACGGGCATGGGAAGAGTTGTGGAGAAACGTCGTCTGGTGAAAAGAGATTCCAATTAGGGTTTGGTATCTAGGGCACGGGTTGGAAAAGAGTTTCTTTACCAGTTTGAGATCTAAACTTAGAAAGGGGTAGTAAAACAAAGCAAGTGAAAGAATTTGAAGTGTTAACATAAACAATGGCACCTAAGAAACCAGTTGGCACACCTAAGAAGGGAAACAACAAAGGCAAGAGCAAGAAACAAGAAACTATTGCATGAGTATAAATGAAGAGTGGTATGCAGAAATGTAGTACCCAGATAGAGTATTGCTTGGGCATGAGTGGGAGTCCCATTTAAGAAATATGTTAGTAAATGATTACAATCATCACTCGAGCACGATCGAGAAGGAAATGGTGTTGGAGTTAGTGCTTTGACGACGAATAAAAGGACACTAGAGGGTTTTCCCATCTATAACGATGATGTAAAAGTGAAGTTGGAGAAGTCAGGATTATTGCAACTCTTTGAGTTGCCCTAATTCAGAGGCTTGAGTGCTATATCAATGGTTAATGTCGCGTGTGCATGAAGATTACTTTCACTTTGTAGGGCGTAAGATGTGCATTACCCCTTAGCTTGTTTCACATTTCACAGGCCTCATCTGTGAAGGAGAAAGTTTGGAGGATGACCTATCCAATGAGGATACAATTAAGGAATATGTCACTTCTTATGCGTACAAAAAGGGGTTGAGGTACTTTGATATCACGGACATCAAGGACCCGGTGATGAAGATGGCTGCACACCTTGTGACAAAGTTAAATGGCTAGGAGAGATGGACCCAGGTAAACAAGTCCTGGCTAAATGTTTGCAGGAGGATTTCGGAGGGCACCATCTAAAACTTATCTGTATTAATTATGGATAATATTATCAGCAGTAGCACATAGGAAGGTGATAAAATTATCTTTGGTAATGTCCTATTAACCATTGTGTTCTCAGAGATTGGGGTGTCGGATGTAGAGGAAAAATTCATTTGGAAGTACCCTGCTGAAGACCCTTTGCCCACGAAGAGGTTTGAAAAGTACAACTATGATAGTATGACGGCTGTGCACAAGGCATGCTTGGAAAAGTGGTACATACACCTGAGGAATGCGTTTGGGGTGGAATGGAGGATCCCTAAACAATCAGTGACCACCAAGGGAGAAGCCGAGTTTACAATGTGCCAACATTTCTACCTTGGAAAATTTAAACTGATAGATGAGACATGGAGCCCATGGTGTAAGCTCCCTTTTGCCTTCATAGCTCAACACTTCCAAGCGAGAGTGAACAAGTTCAAAGAATCCAAGAATTTGAAGTTGGACCTTGGTAATCTGGACTGGGACCATAGAGAAATGTGCAAAGGGTTGGTCTACCCCAACAAGCACGCGTACATGGAGAAGTACGTGTCGCATGAGGTCCAAATGGTGAGACCCATGAATTTTCCCATTGCAAGAGGGTCCATGACGTAAGTATACCTCCGCATAAGACCCAAATTTGAGAAGGGCATGTATCTAGAGAACGAGGTGTCCATACTTGAGGACCCAACTAGCAGGAAGAGACCCATGCCCAAACGGGAGGAAAAAGAACCAAAGAAGAAAGTACCAAGTGTAGTGGATACACAGTGCAATAGGTACCCCTGGGACAAGTACTAGAACAAGTATGTATTCATGTAAGAAAAAGTCCATAGTCAAAGAGAAGACTCTAGAGCCAGAGGAGTCGTTAGACAAGGAGTCATTGAAAGAAGAAGAGACAAAGTCACCTACACTAGAATCCCGGTTGGGAAGAAGCAAAAGATGACGGAGGAGTCAGATTCTGAGTACACTGAGATTTTGAGGGCCTACCAGGGTGGAAGGGATGATGATGAGGAAGATGAGCCTAAGGTAAACCAAGAACAACCTATGTTTAGTGTACATGAATCAGAGGAGGGAGAAGGAGAGAAGAATGAGTACATCTTCGTGCGGAGAAAGGAAGCCGGAGGAGGAAGGTACCGAGATAAGGAAGGGAGTGAAGAGGTAAATAAGGTGGTGGAAAGAGAGGTTGAGAAGATCATTGAGACCTTGGTGGAAGAGGAGTTGGAATGCAACGTGAGTTGGTGATGAATGAGGATAAGGAAGAGAGTACGGAAAAGGACCATGGTAGCACTGGAGGCCCCACTTTAACTATAAATATTCCTAAGGGCACATGCACAATAGGAAAAGAACACATTCAAAGCACAGTTCCAGCAATGGAGCTTGGGCAATGTCATCTTTTGATAAGGAGGTTGCATACCCATGGACAAGGAAGATGCTCTCATGGGCATTTGAGTCCCATCTTGATGAGCTAGAATTTGAAGTAAGCCACGGGGCAATAATAACATTGCGGAATATAAAAGAGACAACCAGTGGTGAATTCTCAGTGGCTCTTGGATGAAAAACTGTGTAACGCACTCAATAAGGTCTCCATTGAGGTCAAAGCTAGACTCTTTGGGTGGAATGATAGAGTCAAATTTTTGGAAGATGAACTGGAGGAGAAAGAGGAAGAGCTAGCTGAGAGGAAAAAGGAGCTGAGTCAAGAAAATTTGATCAAGACCAGTTGCAGCATGAGTTAAAGGATGAGAAGGCTAGAGTGCATGAAGTATACAAAAAGGTGGAGTCCATTACAGATGCAATAGTGTTGAAGCATCTAGACCTAGCGCCTCCCATGAGAAGTATGCATCTTCCCTGGAATGCTTGGAGGACTTAACAAGGATCCTCACCATGGAGAGGCAACCGCTAGCCTTGGAATCAGAAAAGAAGTGGCCATACATTTAGAAAAGGAGGATAAATTGAAATTCATGGCACTCATAGCTGAATACAACAAGGTCATTTCTGATATAAATATTGCTTCCCATTTGTTGAGGCCGCATACGACAATGCTTGAGACATAGACAAAGTGGCAAGCATGTTGGTCGCCAATGATGAAGCAGAACTTAAAGAGTTCTAGGAGAAGAACAAGGGGAATAGAGCAGAGCAAGAAAATATCCTAGCCGAGGTAGAAAATAAATTAGAAGCTATTGAGGCCTTACGGGGCTCAGTTAAAAACCGGCTAAAGGAACTATACCCGTAGATTACACAAAGGATGGATGCACTGGAGGATATAGGCAAGGAGTTAGAGAAAATTGTTGACACCATGAGCACACAAGGGGATGGGCTGGGTTTTGATCAGGTGAGTGCCTTAGTAGGTGATCTTTTCTGGAACAATCTGGAGGCTGACTTGTAGAAGAACTTTCCTCTCTTATTGCTTTAAGTAGCATCATTCCCCATTCTTCCTTATTTTCCCATTCTTTGTCCCCTTTATTCTTTTTCCAAGATGTTAAGTCTTTGTGTATTTCTTTATTCTTTGAGGAAGTTTTGAGGGTGGAGAACAGGTAAAGTGTGGGGTGATGTTGGGCCCCTGAAATATCAACTAAGTCCAAAAAGGGCGCATAGGCGTGCAAGGTTGAAAAAAGTGCGTAAGATAAGGTGCGCAGGGAAGGGTTCAAGTAGGGTTTTGGTAGAACCCGAGATGTGCACCCATGGATAAGAATATGGGACTTAGCCATTTTGACCTATCAAGCGGAGACACAAGAAAAATGTGACCCAAGTGGAAAAGGTGCTAGCCTAGCTGACAGGGTGGCCTAGAAGGAATATGCCTCGATAGAAGCTTCTAGAAGGAAATCATGGCAAGGAGTGGTGAGCTTAGGCTGGAGGAGCATGTGCCCATGGAGGACCACTTTCAGACACTTGGTGATAGATCTAAGGCTGTATAAGAATGAGTTGGTAGTTCAGGAAGGCTATATATACAAGTGCCTACAGAAGTAAATAAGAATGAAATGAATAGAGAGTGGAGCTCTGCAGAAATACTGCAAGGACTCTGTTAGCTTAGGTAAATAAGCATAGGAAAGGATGTATCAAAGGTTTGGGGGTTATAAATTTTCTTTTGAGATCATAGCTATATGAATTCGGTTGTAATACATGAGTCGTGGTATGACCTTACGTGACATTCTGTAATGGGCCTAATGAATGTAATGAGTTTACTAGTTTAAGTGAATATGAACATTAATGGTTTACGATGCGTACATCCTTCTTCATAGCTATTTTTCATTTATATTTATGAACTAATTATGAATTCTTGTACAACTTCCTTTCTGTTTTGGTGTAAGTTCTATAATCTATTAAGCTCTTTTCATGTGGAATGACTGCAAGGATCTAGAAGCCGTTCTAAGCTCTATGGTGCTTGTATGTCTTATTTCCTCTCAAATCTCTTAAACTCGGATCATAGATGATGTTTCTCACTAAAATCACATAAAAGAGAGACTCGAAACCCGCGTGTGCCTCGGGTGAGTGCCCATCGCCCGTTGGGTGATAGGCCGAAGCACATGTGATTTCTTTCCTTTGTGATGGGTGTAAAAATGATTACAATTATGCTATAGAAGTAGTGTTGCTACGGGGAGCTAAGTTAGTATGCTATCATTCGAAAATTTCACTTTAGCTTGATTAAGGGATATTCATTATATTTTAAATAAATGTGTGCACTAGTTTAGGCAATTAGAAAAATGGAAACATTATTTATTGGGTAGAGAGATTATTATGCACACTCACTAAAAACCTCTCCAATATTTGCAAGCAAAGTCTAAATTGTAATAGGCAAGGCACTAGAAGTTGATGGGATTCCTTCAACAGTTCCATTTGGTGATCAAGTATAAGAAACAAAGCACAAATTTGGACACTATCTTGGACACTATCTCTTAGATTGAGCCCTTCATGAAGGAAGGTTACAAAGAGGCATATTCTAAAGACAAAGATTTTAGGGTGACATATGGCGATTGCGATTCAAAGGGCTGAAAGGATGAGTATTGCAAATTGTTTTCTCAAATATGGGTTGCTCTCTACGATGGGCGATGCTTTTGTACCAAAATAAGAAAGGATTCTATTGATGAGGGAAGCACATACCTCAAAATTAATGAGACATTTTGGTGTTGGCAAGACCATAACCCACTTGTAAAGGTACATGTATTGGCCCAATATGCAAGAAGAAGTATCTAAATTCATAAGAGGATGTAAAATTTGTTGTACAAGCAAGCCTAAAATTAGGAAGGTTTGTATATGCCTTTACCAGTCCCTACTCATCCTTGGGAAGATATTTCTATGGATTTTGTAGGAGGACTACCTATGTCTAAACATGGCCATGATTATTTATATGTTGTTTTTGATAGATTTAGCAAAATGTGTGTTCTTATGGCATGTAAAAGATAATAAAAGCATATGAGGCAGCTGAAATTTTCTTTGCTAATGTATGGGTGCATTTTGGTTTGCCAAATTCTATTGTTTTTTACAAAGATTCCAAATTCTTGGGGAAGTTTTGGACAATTTTGTGGGATAAGATGAACACCGAGAGTTACAGAGGAGCATGGCCTTCCACCCTGAGACAAATGAGAAAATGAAGGTGGTGAATAGGACTTTGGTACAACTGATTAGAGGATATAATAACAAATATCCACAAACTTGGGATGAGTCCTTAGCCTACATTTAGCATTCCTACAACTGGGAAATAAACACATCCACTATGCAATCACTATTTAAAGCATGCTTAGGATATCTACCTACTAATCCACTAGACATAGTAGTTAAGCAACATGAAGAAGGGGAGATACATGATTTAGAGGTAACTAGAGTAGAAAATTTCATTAAGAGGATCAAAAATCCATCTCAAGGTGAAAGAACAATCGGAGAAATATCAAGCCAATTATAAAGCTAGACACGATCAACATCATAAAGATCATATACTTCATGTTGGAGACAAAGTTTGTCTTTACTCAAGCAAGGAGAGATTACAAGGCTAAGCAAGGAAAATCAAGCCACTACGGTATGAACCCTTCACTATCTTTGGAGCAAAGTTGGAGAAAATGCCTTGAGCTTGACTTTCCAAATTTTATGCGGATGTAATCAGTAGTAAATTGTGATAACTTATACCTATATGAGCCATCCATATTTGATGAAGAAGAAGAATATCAATTGCTACGTTCCATAAAGGATTGCTTCTTGGATTCATGAGGTGAATTGGAGGAGGACATAGTGTTGCAATAGAAGATTAGAGAGACAAGGAGAGGTCCACAGGAGTCTTGATAGGTTGGACTCAAGGGAAGACACCAAGGTAGGCTTAGTGGTACTCGAAGGAGAAAGTGAGGGAATTGTTTCCTCATCTACTCCCCCACTAAGATTTTGTGGGACCAAAATCCTCTTGAGCAGGGGAGGTGTGATCTATACGTATATAGAAGAATGCCACTTCATTAGAAAAAACAAAACTAGAATAAAAATCGGGAAGAGAAGTGAGCAAGAAACCATTGATGCTGGAATTGTTTTGTAGAAGTAAGGTGTGAGAACATAGCAAACTAGTACATAAGGGAGGTGTTAACATTGTGTATCTTCCTTTATATTATTATAATATGTATCTTCTTATAATTTGGCTAATATATAAGTGGGAAGAAAGAGACATTTCCCTTCCCGAATGGTTTTCCCTCAAACTGGGGGTTTCCAAGATAAAATATTGTGTGTATGTGCTAAATTATCTTATTTCCTTTGTTACAAATTAGTTCTAAGTTTAGATTTCATTCACTAGATTTTAAGAAATCTCATTTTACATTGTCCATGTATCAGGATCGGCATTATAAGTAGAGAAATCATCATGGAAAGAATCAGAGATGGGAGATGCATCGAGAAGGGGTGCCACAACTAGTTGATCGGTTATGATTTGGCCTTTAATTACTTTTTGCAGTATGAAATTGAAATCAAATTCGGTAAGGAGCATAACCCAACGTGTTAGATGTCCCAATAGATGTGTATGGGACATGAGGTATCGTAATGGATCTACCTTGGTGATGATATGTACCTCATTGTTAAGAATATAATGATGTAATTTATTTGCGACAAAGATAAGGTCGAGACATAGCTTTTCGATGTAGCTATAGTTACATTCATAAGAGAGTAACATTCAAATGATATAATAGATTGATCTTTCACATTAAGAATCATCATGTTGTGCCAAAGCAGAGCCCCTAAAGAATGACATGTGGTAGAAATATATAATAAGAAAGGTCACCAACTAATGAAGGGACTAAGACAGGTGGGTGTAAAAGATATTCTTTGATGTCATCAAATTTTTGTTGGCATTTCTCATCCCATACGAATTTAGTATCCTTCTTCATGAGATGTGTAAATGGTTGAGTCTTATCAGAAAGTTGTGCAATGAATCTCCGAATAGCTTTAATTTTTCCTTGTAATGATTGTAGTTGATGTAAATTTTTAAGCGAAGGCATATTGACAATGGTTTTAATTTTTCCATGATAAATTTCAATGCCACGTTGCAAGATGATGTATCCAAGAATTTTACCAGTTGTGATCCCAAAAAAACATTTTTTGGGATTTAGGCATACATGATATTGACTTAAAAATTCAAATATTGTGCATAGATCTTTGACATGGGTATAATGATATGCGGATTTAGAAAATATATCATCAACATAATCTTTGATGATCTTATGGATATAATAATGGAATATGTGCATCATTTCCGTTGATAAGTAGTCTCGATGTTTTTAAGGCCAAAGGGCATGCCATTGTAACAAAAAGTTCCCCATGGTGTGGGGAAAGAGGTCTTCTCTTGATTGATTGACGGGTTTGATTTTAATTTTATTGTCAGAATCGACAAATCCTTCCATTAAAAATAAAATATTGTATCCGGCTCTAGAATCAACAATGGCGTCAATATGGGGAATGGGAAAACTATCCTTGGGAAAAGATTTATTTAAATCATGAAAGTTAGTGTAAAAAAAACCCAGTCATCTAGCTTCATTATATGTACAATATTAGATACCCATTCAGGATATTCAGAAATGCAAATAAAACCAGTGTTGAGTAATTTCTAGATTTCTTCTTTGACTAGGAGTTCTACTTTGGGGTGCATTTTGCAAATTTTTTGTTGGACGAGATTTGCACCAGGGTTAAGGACAATGTTATGCATTACAATAGATGGATCAATACCGGGCATATCACCATAGTCCTATGCAAAAATGTTAGATAAATCATGAAGGACTTGTTTTATATCTTTCTACTCGTCAAGAGTGAGAGAGGTAGTGAGTAAAACTATTCGTGGATTTTCAGATGTACCAAGGTTATATTGAATTGTCTCTTCATTGGTAAGGGTTGACTAATCCTCAATGTAGAGATGATTAGGAATAGTATCTAGAGGGTAGGTGTTGTTAGGGGGTATATCAGACTCACCAAAGTAAGAAGTAACATTGAGGGATGATAAAGAATGCCTCTTATGGTGAAAAGATGGGAATTGATCATAAACACCAATGTTCTCTAGAAGAGAACCATCAATAGAAAAATGTCTAAACTATCCCAAGCGGTAGAAGCAACATCATCGATGAGTTATGGATGTACAAGAGGAAGTGAGGAAGTATGTGAGGTGGTATAAGCTTCGTAAGGAGGGAGAGATGGAGGATGATATCCCAATCCAAATTTGTGAGATTGTGTGGGAAGATCCCAAAGTGTTGTTACTTTATGTTCATGTTGACTTAATCTTGTATTGGAGAAGCCATAGTGGTACAAGTATTCATATCCTAACCCATATTTAGAAAAGTCTTGAGTAACATCCGAAGAACTAGGAGTATCACTAGAATTTCAATACGCGAAAGGTGATGGATCAACGAGGACATCATAAAAACTCCTTGATGATGGAATTTAAGTCATGTATGTAGAGTAGAGGGGACCACATGCATGGCATGGATCTAGGGCCACCCAAGAATAATATTATAATTAAGGTTATTAGGCATGACATGGTATGGAATAGTGATTGTACATGAACCAACAATGATAGGGAGGTTAATAGTACCTAAGACATGCTTGGGAATATTGTCAAAGCCACGAATGGAGACTGATGAAGGAGCTAAAGAAATTTTGAAAGACCTAAGTGATGAAGGAAAGGCATATGTTGCAAATGTTAAGGCCAGACCCATTGTCAACTAAAGCGTGTTTGACCCTAACATTGTTAATACAAACCTAAATATATAAGGGGGTCATGCTCTAGCATTGCTTGGGAAGGTAGCTCATTTGATGTGAAAGTGATTTGATCCTCATTAAGAGATAGGGCAGAAGTAAAATTATGGTATACATATTTGGGTGATGTGTGAGGAGGAATATAAGTAGTAGCTAAATATTTTTGAGCTTATTGATACAATCAGGATGATTTTGTAGATAAGTATGAGTAGAAATATTCATGATCGAAGACCCTAAAAATATGAGGACCCTAAGAGTGCGGAGATCAAGTTCGGGTTCACCAAAATGATTTTCTAAATGTGAATTTTATACCTAATATGTATGCAATATTACAGTAAATGAATAATAAATTAAGTATAACAATACACTCAAACAAAATAAGCAATAAATAATGAAATCATAATTGGGAAGGGAGGATAGAAATCCTTAGTTGGTTTGTAGAGTTATAGAGAATGCACAGAGTTGGAAAAATAGAAAATGTGAAGCATAGAATGTCACACTGGAGCAAAAAATAATGTGAAACTAGAGGAACATGCCAGACTGGGGTGAATGGAGAGGAACAGGGGCACCCGCGGGTGCCGTGGACCTATTTTTGGGCACTTGGGTCCCATAAATGCTCAGAAAACTTCCTATAAGGTGTCACAAGGTGTTCAACTTTAGTCTAATTTGATCACTCGAGGTCACACAAATATCACCGATGTCATTTGAAACCTGCAATGAAATATGTGCCTACAAAACCCTAAAATTGACATCAAATCCTAAAAAAGAAAGATGTAAAATTAGGGTTCAAACTGCATCTCAGCTGTCACAATGGTGAACTTATGACTGAGTGTTGTACCACATCTCATACCTAATTTAGTTCTCTATGTGTGTGTGTAGAATTATACCCTAGGTTGCTCTTGTGCTAGTTGTACTTGGATAACAAGTAAGTAACTAGATGTAGAATGTAATAAATGTGTGTGTGGAATAGAATGAACTTCCCTCTTATGAAGTGTGATGTAGAACCAAATCCCTTATGTCCCTTGTGATGGAGCTAGATGGATGTAATAGAGATCTTAGATGCCTTGATGGATGTAACCTTAGGTGGTGATAGATAGTGCTTGGTGCTTTATTATGATCACATAACTTTATATTTATATGATTCCCTTGCTTGAATTTTTCAATTAACCCCGAAAAGCCTAACTACAAAAAAGATAAGATGCTCAAATGGCTAGAAGGGACCCAAAAAGTGACAGTAAAGTACAAAGGGGACAAGAGCACCCAGAGGGCACGAGGGCACTGACACTGGCATCATCTGGTGGGCACTAGTGTCTAGGATGACAAATGCTAAAGAGTAAAAAGGCACACTTGAGCAAGTAAGGGTGTAAGACCAAAATTAGAAACAAAAATTAAAGCAAGGTGCTAAAGACATGGATTAATTAGTACTTTTCTTACTTAGGAATCACATGAATAGTAGTATGCAATCGGGACTAGATATTTAACCAAAGTTCATGATTGTGTGTCTATACTTATCTATCAAATTTGCACTCCACGGGTCAAGTGAGATTCCATGAGCTTGAGCTTATGCTGAGTATCAACAACCTATAACTAAAGGGGTGTGTAGAAATGATTAGACTAAAGAAGAATAAAGATCCTTCTAAATTCTTTGTGTAGAGCTAAATCCACCCGTTTACACACTCGATCAAGCTACTTGCTAAAGCTGGTAGAGAATCAAGTGGTGCATCGAATCGCTTTTTCCTACCAATCATTCTAGCTAGCAAGTAAAATATGGACATGATGCCATGTTCCAAACTTTAACAATAAGTGGGACCTGGGTGACTCAACAAAGAAACATTAAGAAGGAATTGATTATATGGGACTTTGAAAGGGGCCCCGCACCAAATAATCTTAAAAGAAATAGGATGATGATATGACAAAAGCACATCTGACCACACCATGATAAAGGAGAAGCCTTGTGTGTCAAAATCAAAAATAGGTCTGAGAGAGAAGTACATGATCAAGTATTTTAAAAACCCGATTGCATCCTTCTTGAATATTGGTCTAAGTATACCAAGCTTGAGTTTTACATTCTTGTCATCATCGAGCAAAGGATCGAAATTCCCCACTTTGGATTTTAAAGAAATACCAAGCCACACACTCACTAACACACCAACACATAGGGAGGGCACCGAGTTTATCATCCGGATGTTCTATCATATTAAAGTCACCACACACCAGCCAAGTAAGCTAAAGGAAAGTTGTCACCTAACCATTTCCATAATGTCATTCTTTTAGAGCCATCATTAGGAGCATAAACATTAAGAATACCAAACGAAAGATCATTAATTACCATAATCACCCACATGACCCTATTAGAAGGATATTAGCCCAAGGAGGTGATTAAGGATGATAATTTTGGGGCTATGGAAATACTAGCACCACATTTGCCATCAATGTGTTGAGTATGAAATGTGAAAAGTGGGAGAAATACAAGTTAGAGTATTCTCGAGGCAAAAAACCAAACATTTTAATTTCTTGCAGATAAATAATATAAAGAAAACTAAAACACAAACAAGTTAATTGAACAAAATATTTTTGAGAGGGTTATATAAGACCCCTAACATTCCATGAGATAAAATTCATGAAAACTCAGACATATCAAACTCCCTTGCCCGTCTAGTACACCATACTCCGAGTCAAGAATGAAAAAATATTAGCAAGTGGAATGCAGTGAATTAGAAAGCTCAATATGAATGGAGAAAAATTTGACCCCATTATCTACTTGCCAACCATGGGACACTTCCCAGGTGTATCATGCGAGAGTGTTGCGAGAGGAAGAGATATTAAAGCTAGACTCCTAGTGTTATTTGATAGTGAAGGTAAAACCTAGCTGCAAGGGTTTGGAAGGAATGGAAACCAACGAGTGGGGTGGATCTGAACCTGACTCATCCTTGCAGGGGGGAAGGAGAGGTGGAAGGAATCACCACATGAGTGGATTTCACACTAGATCCCTTCTTATTCTCAAGTAGTCCAACCGTTAGTTGGAAAGTCACCTTTGGGCTTAGAATCTAGGGCTTGACAACAAAATCATGTGTTAGGGAGGTTGAAATAAACCACCATTTTAGAGATACGCAAGAACCCAACTTGAATGTCCAGGTGGTCCCACAAAAATTTTGCAAGGTAAAATTCGACACAAACTCGCTTGTTGGGACGAGCATAAAAGAAACACTCTTGATCATGGCATATCACCCTGCCAATGGGTTTAACTATATCTGGAAGGAAAGAACAAAGATGAACAAGGAGTCCAAGAATCTCAATCTAAACTAGAATTTTTAACAAAACCTGGCTAGTGGGGCTAAAGTTGGGAGTCCACTAAGAAAACACTAAAAGGGTATTCCCTAAATACAAACAAGTCGGATTAAAGAGCGAGGGCTTGGAGCTGAGAAGGTTTGCAAAATGAAAAAGAGATAAAACCCTTTAATGAGGTTATAAATACCTAAAACTAAGATACCGTTGGACTCCTAATGGTTCTTTATCTAGTTTTGCAGGTAAGATTATGAGGGAATGTGGCTAGCAAAATACACAATAAGGTAATTGTTATGATACCATTTGACCACAAGGTCCAAACATTCATCGAAATAACAACATTTGGGGATGATTTAGAATCCATACCTCGTCGTAGACCTTCAAAAAAAACTCCGAGCACATTTAGGATCCATTTCCATCACGAGTTCCAAAAGTCATTCCAATGGATGGAGAGTTAACCATTTATAGGCAACTCACCGCCTTAGCAATGGGAAAATAATTGACTAAAACTATGATAGGAATGAAGGGAAAACCTTAGAAAGGCTAAAGGGGCACTATTAATGCATTGGGATATGTAAGTACACGCATAAAACCCTAGCAGAGATGAAGTATCCCGTGCTCAATCCTCCATACATATATTTTAAAGAGTTATTTTATTCAATTATATTTTCAAGCGGTTTAGTTTTGGGTGTTCCCCTCTCTTACCCCATCGAGTGTTATAAATTTTAAAATATAAATACAATTCCTACATAAAAATACATAAGATTCATTTAAAATTTTAGATTGAAGAGAGGCGTATTCCAAATTGGAACAAAGGAACTTGATTCTAGCACATGTCATATAGTCGATGACCATGATTGAGTATGGGTGGTCATCAACATCTAGCCAAATCTCAGTCATCCACATGACAATGAGGAAACCCCAATCTATAAGAAACTCTAAATTTCTAAAGATAAAACTACAAATAACGAACCTCTAATTATACCATTAGTTTTTCACCTACAACTTTGTTTTTGAGGTGGTCATTTTGCGACATCACTTTACCCCATGCATAGTCAGTAACACACAAGCATGCCTAACGAGTGAACTCACTTTTCATGCTTAGTAATAACGAATATGAATTCTTCTATATTTATGTTGTGACTATTTTTCTACTTTCATTAATTATGTATGCCAAATCTTGATTAACTAAGCTATAAATTGAAACTAATATCTACATAGCTTCAAAAGAAAATGTTAATTAAACAATGAACCATCAAGATAAGATCTTAAAGGAAATGCTTCTTCAATGCATAAATGAAACTACATGCTAAGCTATTTCCTACTCTCTATGATTGCTAACTTAAACTATGAACCTATGAAGAACATAAGCAATCAAAGTGGATTGTTACTTGATCTCAAAGATTGAGAATGGAATCTCACCAAGAATGGCTACAAGGCCATTTTGGATCTTCCCATATTACTCAATTTTGAGTGAAAGGATGCAAGATGGAGAAGCTATTTCCAACAATGGAGAATGGCTCAAGATCAAAATGCTTATAGTTTTCACTATTCAAAGCATGGTGTAAGAAGAAAGGTAAGAAGAGGGTTCTTTATATAGCTTTCCTAAAGAGGCAAGGCTAGCAAATTGATGAATGTGGGATAAAGGTAAAACAAGATTAGGAATGGATAAGGTTGCTTTATAAAAGGTAATCTTGATTTAGAAGAGTTTAATTTGTCATTAGTAAGTCATGGGAGTTGGGGATGTTTTAATTAATCAAAGGTGATTAATTAATAGGTAGAGGTAAGCTTATAGAAGCTAATTAGAGGAAAATTAGTATGATTTGTAGGATGTAAGAGAGGAATTTGATCCAATAAATGGTAATTTATTGATTTAGAGTTATGAGTGTAATTAATTAACCCAAGTAGAAGTGGATATTAATTAATGAAAGGTCATTAATTGACATATTTAATGATAGGAAGGATAATTAATTAACAAAAGGTCATTAATTAATGAATATGAAGAGGAATGTTAGCTAATTAGTAGAAAAGTGCTAATTATTACGAAATGATGAGAAAGAGGATAATTAGTGCAATATTAGCATTAAAGGTTACGTAAGCGGATTTTAGGTGTCTACATTTGCCCCTCTTTGGGGTGGCGTAAGTGACGCCACTTCAAAGATAGTTAAAAAGTAAACAAATTTTTTTTTTGAAGAGATAGAAGAAAAAATTAATAGAATGAAGGATGCCCCCTCGAGTGTCGATGGGGTGATGAAAGAGGGTGATTGACGATCGAAAAGATGAAAGAACATAATAGAAGAAGTAGAAGAATTGATCCTATTCCCCAAGTTACTTTTGAAGAAAAGTGTTGATAGAAGGAGAGTGATATGGAAGAAAAATGAAGATGAAAAGAGATGGATATAGCTATCATCTTGCCGATGTAAAAACCAACTTTATTTCATCATTTTGCTTATGATCGACGTCATCGGTCCTTATTAAAAAGAATGAACAAAAGTGTAGTATGACATGAAAATCCATATACAAACAAATGTCCATAGCTAAAAACACCAACTCCATGAAACATACAAAATGTAATGCAATACGAGAAAGTAAAATATGCCTAACTCCTCTACAACATACATAATGCAATGCAATACGAGAAAGTAAACAAGATAACCTAATCAGAGAAACATAATGCAATGTTTTTTTTATCAAGATTTGATTCTGACCTATGCAAATTAATGACAAGGGTTAAAAGATGGTGCCCCAAGCAAGGATACATGCAAGGGGAATAACGGAGGACACTTGGGTCCTATGAAAAGTAGTGCACTATGAAATAGTACCAAGAAACTCATTATGCCCCATAGTACAAACATAGTAAGAAAATCAACTTTGTTAATGGAGGTAGATCAAGATGATCCATGAGTCACACACAAGAACAAGTGAGAACCAAAGAAAGTTTTTAGTAGAATGATTTTTATTGTTTTTAATTTTTTAGAAACATATTTGAATGTTTTTTTTATTTTGAATTTTTTTTGAAACTATGTACAAGAAGAAAAAAAGTGTGGATTCCCCCAGTGATAGATGGGATGTACAAGGGAAGAATTCCACACGCATGTGTAAGAAAGTGAAGATGTGAAAATGCCCCAGTGATTAGGTGGGAGTATTCAAAGGAAAACTCTTCACATGTATGAAGGGGGATCAAGGCCAATATAAAATAGGTTCAATCATGAGGGAACAAGGATGCCCCCAACATAAGTTGGCCAAGAAACACATGAGAGAAAGGAAGTAGAAAATTATCTTATTAAAAGGGGGACAAAGTGTCCACAAACATAGAAAAAGGACATCTTATACACATGGATGTTCTAAATGATTTTCAAAGAATAAAGGATGCTATGAAAATATTTAGAAGGTGGTTGATGAAAAAGTGATTAGCCCAAGGCACAAATCATGAGACAAGACATATGCTAAAGCAAGAGTTTAAACAAGGTCAAAAAGTAACACTTGGTAACATACTAATCCTGTTTACTCATCGAGATCCCATGTGTGCACATGGAAATGAATTACCTCTTGAAGGAAAGAGTTGATAGACAATAAGTGAAGACACTAGCCAATGTGTAGGAATGATTTAGTTTGAAAGGTGATGTGTGAATGGATTGTGGAAGGAGATTTGTACATTACTCCACTACCATCCAGACATCCATAGCCCCGATGGAGATGCATTTGATTCTAATCACAACATTTCTCTACTTGCCAATTAGGCATCCATAGCCCCGGTAGAGATTATTGGAAATACCCCAAGAGAGAGTTATATATCAATTTTCTTTTGCTTTTAGCTTTTGCTTTTTGATTGATTGATTTTGATTCTTTTGCTTTCTGAAAACTTATTTCAGCTCTCTTGTTTGACAAGGGGTTAAGAACCACTGATGGCTTGATGGAAGGATGTGGAAGTGATTGTGATGATGACATTGGCTAGTGTCAACAAATACGCCCAAAAATTCTTCCCAACAAGTTTATTATATGTAGATAGTGATAGGATCTCTAAGAGGTCAGTCAGTTCTTTAATTTACCAAGGTGATGAAAGACCAGGTCAAACGGATACCATAGAGATAAATGTCACAAAATGTGTGTGAATAGGCTAACCACAATAACATCAAAGGGATGAAAATGGTGGATGACTTGTAGAGGAATATGAAAGAAAGGGAAGAAAGAACATCCATGTGTACACAATACCTGATTGCAATGTTTGATCTTTGTACCTTTGATTTTTTTTTTAATGTTTTAATGTTTTTTTGTTTTGTTTTCTTTTTTTTTTATATTTTTGAACTCATTTTATGATTTTATTTATTTATATTATTTATGTTTTATTTTTTTGGAAGTTGGGACCAACAATGTCACTCTACATGATAGGATCCAACAATGATGTGTGTGACTTCCTTGATAAGGGAGACTAAGCGTGTTTGTTTATCAAGAGTGATATTATCCCCGATCTTGATGATCGTGGTGAGTTCACACTCAACAAATGATTGTGATTTGTTTTGAAACATGGGTTTTGTATGTGGGAGTTTGAGTTCCCTATCCATAGGTTTTTACACTTTGCACCATACTTGATGGGTACGTTGGTGTGCATTCTGGAATCACATTTGATTTTGGATTTTATGATCATTTGAGTTGTTGGGAGCTTTGGATCTTTTGGATTTTTGATCTTAGCTTGATAAAGAACATGTCTAGGTTTTTATAAGCTAATGCGTGACTTGTTTGATCCCAAGAAGTGGGAGAAGAACGTGGATGTTTAGAATTGATGATGAGGAATGATGATGGGATTTCCAAAATCATTTGGTAGAAGAATAATGTGATGGATGAAAAGGATATGGTCCAAGATTGAAGAAGATGGGCTACCAGGAGGTGAGCCATAGATAGAAGATGAAGGGGTACCTAGGATGTGGCCCCAAGAATATAGAAGAAGAAGGGCTACTAGAGGTGACCCATAGAATAAAAGAAGGGCTACTAAGATGTGGCCTAATAATAGAAGAAGAAGGGATACTAGGATGTAACCCATAGATGTAAGATGATGGGCTACTAGGATGTGGCCCAAGAATAGAAGATGATGGACTACTGGGGGTGATCCATACATAGAAGACAAGGGGCTAGTTAGGCGTGCCCCAAGAATAGAAGATAGTGGACTACTCAAAAATGTCCCACAAATAGTAGAGGGAGGGCTACTAGAAGGTGACCCACACCTAGACGAAGATGAAGGGCTACTTGACGTTGACCCCATAAGAGATTGTGATTGAGGAATTATGATAGACAAAGAGTGATTGGGTGATGAGAAGATAGGCCATGGATCAATGCAAGACCAAGAAGTTTCATCACATAATGAAGAATGTGAAGATGGAAGAATAAGAGGAGGATCAAGTTGCATGATCTTGAGGCTCTTCCTCTATTTCTTGATAAAAGGAATCAACATTTTCCTCACAAATATGTGGGCACATCGAAGTCTAAAGAGAATCCTTGCTCGTAATATTCTAAAGGAATATCTTCATGTGCCCCTATAAATTCCCTGATTGTTTCTTCATTCTGAAAGAGGTCAATCAATATGAGTTGTTGATTAACCACATGGGTTGAATGGAACAAAGAGATCCAATTGGTGTGGAATACTTTCAAATATGTTTGATGATGATGGATAGAAGAAGATGACATGATGGATGAAGAATATGTGGAGCTAGATGTCTTAGAAGTAGAAGGTGGTGTGGACCTACCTATACATGATGGTATATCATTTGTAAACTAGTAGGATTAAGTCCAAATTCTGTAGATTGTGACGCATGGGTTGATTTAGATGTTTGAATTGAAGGAATTTGAGTCACACAAATTTTCAAAGAAGGAAGACTTATTAGGGGTGATTAATGAAGAAGGGGAGGACCGTGATTCAAGAAATCGCATTCAATGAATAATAACAAGGGCCCCGAAAAGAAAGAGAGGACCGCAATTCAAAAATTGTATTAGATGTTTGATTGGAGGGATTTGGATTCAAATGTATCTTCAAAGGAATAATATGTCAGAAGGTGACCCAGGGGTCTTAGCGAGGATGAAGGGCTACTTGACGTTGACCCCATAAGAGATTGGATTGAGGAGATTATGATGAGACAAAGAGTGATTGGGTGATGAAGAGAAGATACACCATGGATAGATGCAAGACCAAGAAGTTTCATCACATAATGAAGAATGTAAAGATGGAAGAATAAGAGGAGGATCAAGTTGCATGATTTGAGGCTCTTCCTCCATTTCTTGATAAAAGGAATCAACATTTTCTTCAAAATATGTGGGCACATCGAAGTCTAAAGAGAATCCTTGCTTAATCGTAATATTCTAAAGGAATATCTTCATGTGCCATCTATAAATGCCCCGATTGTTTCTTCATTGTTGAAAGAGGTCAATCAATATGAGTTGTTGATTAACCAACATGGGTTGAATGGAATAAAGAGATCCAATTGGTGTGGAATACTTCAAATATGTTTGATGATGATGGATAGAAGAAGATGACATGATGGTGAATGAATATGTGGAGCTAGATGTTAGAGTATTAGAATGTGATAAAAGGTGGTGTGGACCTACCTATAAATGGTATATCATTTGTAAACTAGTAGGATTAAGTCCAAATTTTTGATGATGAAGATTATGACGCATGGGTTGATTTAGATGTTTGAATTGAAGGAATTTGAGTCACACAGAATTTTCAAAGAAGGAAACTTATTTAGGGGTGATAAAAAATAGAAAAGGGGAGGATCTATGATCAAGAATCTAACTTCTCGCATTGAATGAATAATAACAAGGGTCATCCAAAAAAAGAGAGGACCGCAATTCAAAAATTGTATTAGATGTTTGATTGGAGGGATTTGGATTCAAATGTATCTTTCAAAAAGGAAGTAGTTTAGAAACTAGATAAAGGGGATGTTACAATTCATGATCATATTGATAAAAGGGTTTCTGCGAAGAAAGGGAGGACCGCAACGTAAGGAGTACATTAGATGAATGATGAAGATAATTTGTGGTGACACAAATATTTAAATGAGGAGAACATTGTTTAGGTGACTGATAATAGAGGTCCTACAAAGAAGGGGAGGACATGACTTAGGAGTCAAATTAGATGAATCTGAATAGTAGTTTGGATTTGAATCATCAGAAGAGTCAGAGGAAATATTTGGATTGGAATCCTCAAAAGAAGAGGAAATGTTTGGATTAGAATCATAAGAAGAATAGTGGGGGAACTCGAATAATAATTTGGATCAGAAGTGTCCAAACCATACCACCGACTATGAGATGAAGGTGGGGAATGGGTTACCCAAATGGGTTCTCTAGCACGAAGAACCAAATGAGGTTTGGTCATGATGGGTGTCTTTTGATGTGACACCAAAAATTTGATTCTTATTGTGTATGTATAAGGACCTCACGATGATAATCATTGTTGTGTGTGTTGGGTTAAAAGGTCTAAACCTAGATTGTATGATCAAACTTCTTCAAAGTGAAGAAGGTTTCATGTTGATTTGGGCAAGCATAATGAAAACCAACTAGACATTTCATAAATATGGGGATGTTTGTGTGATTTTCCAAAAGGGAAGCTAAGGAAAACATACATCATGATGACTCAAGATTGATAATCCAACAAGGTTTGGAAAAAAAATTTGGAGGCATAAATGTCAAAGGATTGATCAAAATTTTAGCAACATAAAGGATACAAAGGAAATATTTCCTATGTTTGATTGATGCAAAAATTTTTTGATTGAAATTTTTTACCAAGGTTTGAAAGATGTGTTCAAAAATGATCATGAACTTAAAAAAAAGAATATCAAGAGGATCAAAGACCCAAAGGATTGTCCTAGAAATGAGTTTATAAAATGGATAAACACAAGGAACAATCACACAAGTTCAAAACAAAAGCCAAATTAATGACCAAAGAATAATGAATGATAAAGAATCAATGGATCAAAGTGATTTCCTAAATGGATAAGTCAAAAGTGACAAACAAGACACAATCACACAATGTTTTTTCCAAACCAATCAATCAAATGAGGTACTTCCTATGTTTCTTTCCAAATGATAGTTGACATTTTAATGATGATCAACAAAATGTCACCACTTATGTCAAGTTCAAAGAAATGAACAAGGTGTAAGTAATAACAAGAAGTTAACGATGACCTCCAAACAAAGTATACTAGAAGAAAGCCCAAATTCAATCAAGACCTATATTCCAAAAAGGGTGAAGTTCTGATTGTGAGTGAACAACAACAATTTCACCAAGATATGTTAACCAAATTTTGAGAAAAGTAAGGTATTGATATCAAGATGATATTGATATAACATGCGCACAAAGTGGTAATACTCAACACTTTTCAAAATTGAGGTAATAATTGAAATCAAACTAAAGCTAAAGTATACCTAAGAATTGTTAAAGTGTATATAGCGTAACATTACAATATAGGTATTTAGGTCAAGTTTACAAGAAACAAGATGTAAATACCAAAATTGTAGTGACATGATATAAACAAGATAACCGTTCAAAGGAGAATCAAAGTGATGAACCAAGCCTAACTATGATGATGATCTTGACTTGGGTATCAAGATAAAAAAGGATACCAATGATATAAAAAATGTCTCCACACACTTTAGACATTTAACAACCCAGCCACAAACATGGATGGGTGTAAACAGACACAAAAGTGGTGAAAACAATCAATTGATAATGCAAAGGTAGTCACTCTTATTTTGATCAACAAAGTGTCAAAAGAAAGTGAAGGAAGTAGATCAATTGGGGTGAAAAATGTTGGCCTCACTTGGCAGAGTTTTGCCTTACCTTAGGGAAAGTGAAAAACTAAGAAAAAGTAACGCTTCACATGTTTTGTGATGAACAATGGCTCTTAACTCAAAATTGGTTTTGAAATGGTCAAAGTTGGCTCCTGGTCAAAGATATCTTCCTAGGTGGTTCTCTCAACTAGGTGTTACAAAGTTCATCTAAGAGTGAGCTCGATTTACCCAAAAAGTCACAATGACTAATTTGGGAGTATCTCAGCTTTACTTTACCCCCTTCAAGCATAGTGGGCAATAAATGCATCCATGTGTACTCTCATTGGGGTCACCATACGGACAACTTGTGATGCTAAATCTCACAAATGGTAATACTAGTCAAGTAGGTTGTGTGGAGCACTTCCCATTTCATCCACAAGGTTCCCTCTTGTGTGGACTACTTTGGGGTTCCTAGGACCACCCCCATTGTTATAGCTTAAGGCTTATGCCAAAGGGGTTATGTCCTAGTTTTAAGTGGACGGGGACGTACCCTTATCCGAACCTACAAATACAAGTGTTTTGAATGTGGTGTGTTTTTTATCTTTTTAATTTGATGTGGTTTTCTTGAACACCTTTTGGAAACTGCAAAACATTGTATTAGTAGTTTAATTTTTTTGAACTCCTTTCTTTGACAAGCATTTTTAGGTCTTGCACTCAAGTGTTAGTAGTTCTCCAAGAAAATCACATTATTTAAAAGAGGATTAAGAGTTTTTTTGATTCTCAAGATCATCCAAGGATGTAAGAGAAGAGCATACACAACAAATAATCCAACTAAAAAGTAAAGAAAATCTTTGCAATCAATGAACCATACAAAAATCTTGATAAATGTTCATTCCCTTAAACCAAAAGTGAAAGATGAAGTTTCCAATTTACCAAATGTTATAAAATGAAGACTAAAGTTGCTTTTGATTCTCAAGATCACCCTAAGGTGCAAGAGAAGAGCATACACAAACTTTATCCCAACTATATAGAAATGGAAAACTTCAAATCAAAGGACCATTGAAAAATGCTTTGTAAAAGGTTCATTCCCTTAAGCAAAATGAATAATCAAATTTCCAAGTTTAATCCCAATGTTAAAAGATAGAGATCAAAGTTGTTTTTTATTCTCAAGATCACCAAAAGGTTCAAGAGAAGATCATACACACACTTTGGTCTAAATCAAGTAAAACATGGAAATACAACATTCATCAAAACATTAGACATGTTAGAAAATGACCAGTTTTAAAATAAAAGAAAAACCTATAATTTTATGTAAGTATAAATCCCAAATTTATGTTTTCATTGCATAGTTAACTTCAATACCTTTCCAACACAAAAAAAATGGATTCATTTTGAGTTTGGGAGCAAAATTTATGGCCTTCGGAAGATGGGTTACGCATATGCTCTTATGCTCACGGGTATGCACTTGACATGCACTCAAAAATGTCAAAAAAAACGTCCCTTAATCTATAAAATGGTCAAATTTTTCCAACCAAGATTCAATTTTGACAAAACCCATCACATTAATATATGAATAGAAGACTCAACGCTATCAAACATTAACATACATGCTCAAGAATTTAAGATTTTTAAGAAATTGGCAAAACTAACATGTAGAATGATGAAAAAGTAAGCTCTAAAAATGAAAACATGATGAAATCTTGAATTTTTTTCACCAAGATTCAATTTTACAGCAAACATTAATATGTAAACAAACACTAACATACATGCTCAAAAATTTAATATTTTCAAGAAATTGGCAAAACTAGCATGTAGAATGATGAAAAAGTAAGCTCTAAAAATGAAAACATGATGAAATATTAAAATTTTCTCACCAAGATTCAATTTTGATAGAAACCCACCACATTAATATGTAAATATAAGACTCAACACTATCAAACACTAACCTACATGCTCAAGAATTTAAGATTTTCAAGAAATTGACAAAACTAGCATGTAGAATGTTGAAAAAGTAAGCTCTAAAAATGAAAACATGAGAAATCTTGAAATTTTCCTATCAATTCCAATTTTGATAGCACTTCACCTCCTTTATACCTACAAGGAAGACTCAACACATGTCAAACTCAACAAAACAAGTTAAGAAAAACAAGTTAGATCATATGCAAAAAGAGGGTTAGTAACCAAAATTGAAACTTAACTACAAAAACTTGAAATTAAGTGCAAAGGACAATGGAGTAAGTCCCACCAGGTGTGCCAAATGTTCTCATGTTTTATTAACTAAGATATAAATTGAAACTAATATCTACATAGCTTCAAAATAAAATGTTAATTAAACAATGAACCATCAAGATAAGAGCTTAAAGGAAATGCTTCTTCAATGCATAAATGAAACTACATGCTAAGTTATTTCCTACTCTCTATGATTTCTAACTTAAACTATGAACCTATGAAGAACATAAGCAATCAAAGTGGATTGTTACTTGATCTCAAGGATTGAGAATGGAATCTCACCAAGAATGGCTACAAGGCCATTTTGGATCTTCCCATATTACTCAATTTTGAGTGAAAGGATGCAAGATGGAGAAGCTATTTCCAACAATGGAGAATGGCTCAAGATCAAAATGCTTATAGTTTTCACTATTCAAAGCATGGTGCAAGAAGAAAGGTAAGAAGGAGGGTTCTTTATATAGCTTTCTTGAAGAGGAAAGGCTAGAAAATTGATGAATGTGGGATAAAGGTAAAACAAGATTAGGAATGGATAAGGTTGCTTTATAAAAGGTAATCTTGATTTAGAAGAGTTTAATTTGTCATTAGTAAGTCATGGGAGTTGGGGATGTTTTAATTAATCAAAGGTGATTAATTAATAGGTAGATGTAAGCTTATAGAATCTAATTAGAGGAAAATTAATATGATTTGTGGGATGTAAGAGAGGAATTTGATCCAATAAATGGTAATTTATTGATTTAGAGTTCATGAGTGTAATTAATTAATAATAATTAATTAATAATTAATTAATGAAAGGTCATTAATTGACATATTTAATGATGGAAGGCTAATTAATTAATGAAAGGTTGTTAATTAATGAATATGAAGAGGAATGTTTAATGATAGGAAAAGTGCTAATTAATTATGATGAGAAAGAGGTTAATTAATGAATATAAAGACTTTTCTATCTTTCTTCTTGTTATTATTTTGTGTCCTTTTCACTTCTTAGACACCTTTTAACACTTTACGTCTTAGAATTTCGGTTGTCAATTATGAAATTAAAATAAGGGAATCATATATATATACTTAATTACTTCTTCTAAATTAAGGGACAAACACTATAAGCATTATCTATCACCACCTAAGCTTACACAAAGGCACAAGAGCACTATAAGGCATACATCTAGCACATCCATACAAGGGAAAATGATTGCATTGATTTGCATACACATCATAGGAGGGGAGTTCATTATATTCCATTACACACATTTTGCATACTCAAGATAATCTAGATCTAGCCTGCTATCATCATGTACCTTGCATAAGGGCATCCTAGGGCATGTGATACAGATTCACACATACACAAAGAATTACATGCATTCTAAGATGTAGTGTAGTGTTTGGTCATAATTTCACTCTTTGGGTGACCACCAAGATTAGTCCAACTCCACATTCTACATCTTTTTAATTATATTTGATGTGGTTTATGGACATGTGTAGGTAGACATCTGTTTTGCAGGTTACATGTGTGATTAGAACCATAACAACGAATTCAGAGTGACAAAACAAATATTGGAGTGAAGACCTTCTAGCCTAAAAAAATTCAAAATCGAGCATCTAAGCGAGACACAAGCACCCAAAGATGTCATCATCACCTAGGGCACTCCTTTCCTCTTGTGGGTTCTTCTTTCTTGTACATTCCTAGGGTTTTGAATCCTCATCAATCCTTTTGAACATTGTTCCTAGCTATATATAACACTCAAATAGTCTCGATCACTCCCAGGTTGTACGAAATTAGCTAAGTCATCTTTCTCTCTCATTTTCTTAGGGTTTTACATCTTTGAATGCTTATTTATTATGCATACTATACATAATTATCATAATATCATTTATTATAGTAGTTAATATGAAATTAGATTTAATTCAAATTAGATTAAATCATTTGGTGAACCCCACTTCTCCTCGAACATTCTTCTCTTCTTCTTCCATGGTTGAGACTTCTGACCCCTTTACCGATGCGAGATCTCCATGACCTCAATGCTCATCTTGTTGAACACACCCTCAAGCCGAGATATCTTATTATAAATTGTTTGTGATGAGGCCAAATGTTTAGATGAGCTCAATCATCTAGTGTCTAATGGTACTTTCATTCCTATTGTCACACCTACACCCCCTCACACCACCAATCTTCCACCTACATCTATTGTCCCCATTTCTATGCCCACCCCTACAACCCACTTTGCCCACCCTATTACTTCTCACACATGACATGGATCCTCTTAAGTTATTTTTTTATCCATTTTTCCCCTTAGAAAAATGGACAACTAGAAAAATTGGACTTGGGTAGTTTCATGGGAGCTTGGTGGAGAATCTAAAGAATTCAAGTATTTTTCCATGTTTTTGGCACTTTCAGTTGCTTTGGGGGACCTTGAATCATTTGGACACCTTTCCCTCCTCCCTAGGTCTCAGATCCAACACTTAACAAAATTTGGGTAAAAATTGGTTAAAACAGAGACAATGGATTTTGGGGCACTCATTTATTCTTTTCTTAACTCCCCAAATATATACTTGTCCGAGAACCATCGTAAAAATTTGAGAAAAATACAAAAAGAACCAAGTTTCAATGTAATACGGTTAAATCATCTTTTAGAGGCCCATAGGGAACAAGTTCCATCAAAGTCATCTGCTCCCCACATCCTCAATTCGGCTGATTTACTAAGGATTTGGAGCACCCCATTTGTTTTGTGGTAACTTTGGGTTTTTTGGGCCCAAGTGGTACAAGTTCTCATGGGTCACCAATTCCTCGATTTGCTGAAGTGTCTGATTTGTTAAGGAGTTAGGTGTATTGTGGATGAATCAAAATTTTTACACATGGATGGCCCACACAACACAAGTTATCTTGGGCCTTGAGTTCCCTGCATCTCGTGATTTGGCCGAAAAAAGTGAAGAAATTGGCTAAGTGTTCAATGTATTGTGGCTATTTTGGCTTTGAAAGCCCACATGGTACAAGTTCTTTTGAGCCTCGTGTTCCTTGGATGACTTATTTCACCAAAACACAAAGGGCTTTTGGTGGGGTTAGTGAAATGTGGGTGAGTTGACGTTTTCGACCCCGTGAGGCCTAGGTGGTACATGGGCCACTAGGACTTAGGTTCCCTAATCACCCAACTTAGCCGAAATGCAAAGGAGAATGGGGACCAGAGTATAGAGTGCGGAGATTGCATTTTTGTGGCAATTAAAAAGTTCTTAAAGGACCCAATTTATCCAATATATCCGTAAATCAAAGGTAAAGGTAAATGAATAGTTAATTAGAAATGAGTTATAATGGACCTCGTGGAACACCCGAGCCCCTCTAGGTCCAAATGGTCATAACTTTTGACTCAGAACTCCATTTTTCACAAAATTGAACTTTTTGGAATCATTTATTCATGCTCTACATCATGGAATCAAGAGAATAAAATTTTGGAGGGAAGAAATGGGGAAAAATGAGAAAAACGTGGGGATAAAATTTTTCTTGGGCTCCAAGAAAAAACCCAGCCAAGTGTCAATCATCCTTTGTTGGTAATCATTTTGGAACTTCTAGAAGGGTTGGGACCACCTGAAAGTGTGCTCTAGAATTCTCTCTCTCTCTCTCTCTCTCTCTCTCTCTCTCTCGGGATTAATAAATGTAAGTGTTAAGGAAAATTTTTAGGGGGATGTTTATTTAATGAAACATGGTAAAAATTGTTTGAGAATAGTGTTGAGTTGTAGGCCCTCGATCCGAGTATTATGGGAGAATATCTTTTCCTTTATCTTACAATTGTAATGAAAGGTACATCCATTTAATCAATAAATCCATGTTTGTGGCTATTCTCTACCCTTTATGTGTTTTATTGCATTTTCCTTGCCTCTCATTGCATATCCCAGGTTTATTGTGCATCTTATGCTCTTCTTGCAGGTTCAGATTTGTTGTGCTCCATGGAAATGATGTTGAAAAATGTAGTTAGGGACTGTGTCACTTGTGTTTGACCTCTCTCTTTCCCATTCTTCATCTCATTTTCACTCATTTGTATGTTTTCCCATCCCTTTCTTGGTGCAATCACCTTTATAGCTTAGGATTTCCATTTTTATGCAATATCTCTCTCTAGTTCCTTGGAAGCTTAGGATAGAAATAGATAGTAGAATTTCCCTTCTAGGAGTAGTTTAGCATTAGGAATAGGAAGAGGAAGTCAGCCTTCTCTAGAGGTTTGTATCAATTAGAAGTACCACAAGTGAGAGATAGTCCCATGTTACCCAGTTACACTGATAGCTCATGCACACACACATGAAAAATCATAGGGTGATGTAATTTGGTGATAACAATTTCTGGCATGCCTGGTGGGACTAGATTGAGGAGATTTACATCTTCATTTCAACAAGCTGGTGTGTTCTTGTTAGAATCCAAACTTTGGAGGTGTTGGTATCCAAATTGATTCTCCTTTACAAGCTGAGAAGCATCACAGATTTAACAAGAATCCTAGAGACATATAAATCATCATGTATGTCATTTTGTAGTCGGGGATGTGATTCAATTGGCTCTTTGTCACTCAGATGTTGGAAAAATGGATAGCACCTTTAAAAGGATATGATTTATCCTCACTACTTTAGGTTGTGCCTTTCAACCAGGGTGAGAGGACCCATTTTGTAACCTC
This sequence comes from Taxus wallichiana var. yunnanensis, assembly GCA_018340775.1. Lineage (NCBI taxonomy): Eukaryota > Viridiplantae > Streptophyta > Pinopsida > Cupressales > Taxaceae > Taxus > Taxus wallichiana. The sequence continues at coordinate 89,299,867 of CM031243.1, forward strand.
TGTTGGTGAATGAAAATGAAGATATCCTTATTTGCACAAATTTGAAAGGAAACCTTGAGAAAATATGATCAACGCACCATAATTTAACTCTCATGAGTTGTCAGTTCTAAAGAATGGTGATATTTTCTAAACAAGGTTAAGGTTATTAAAGAAATTATGGAATCCTGATTGCTTCTGCATATTTTGGTAGTAGAATTTATTCATTTGTGGACATACAAGGCAAACAGGGGTAGTTCAGGTAGGATTAATTGTTTTTGAATAATTTTTGGTAGGAGATTAAGCAGGATAAACTTGATTTTTCTAGATCTTTGATAACCTTCACAAAAATTGGAAAACTAAATGAAAAATGCTTCAGAATAGCTAAAATATTCCTTCAACTAGAAGGTGTGCATCAATGGAGGCCTAGATTTGCACAATTTCACACAATCTCTAAGAATTTAGCACGAAGGCTTGAGCTAAAGACTCAATTAAACATTAAAGACCCCTGGTTCCTCATGCCTGAGATACACTCAAAGGATTACAGATAATATTTATCAACAAAATGACAGTAAAGTGATTTTAAATTGTTTATCTCATTGAGGATGAAGGCTCTTCTCGTAATGAAATTGCAAATGCCACTAAACTATCACAAGGACGAGATCCTGTGTGATTGAGAGGATTTTAACACAATATTGCAATAGGAATAAGAAATACTATTTGTAGACATTTTGAAATAAAGTAGACACAAATTTTCCCAAGATTAACACAAATTAATTCAAAGTTGATTAGATTCATTAGCAGGGGAAGATTTTGAAAGAGTTGGTGAGAATCGTATCGAAAATCGATCAATCAATGGAAGAGCTTGCATAATAGAACAAAGCTTGCACATAGAGAAAAGACAATGGAGTGTCTTGGCATACTCATAAATGTCAAATGAAGGGATACATATAGGGTGTTGAGTAACCCTAGTGCATGACACACAAGAAACCCTAAACCTAACCCTAAACCTAACCCATGTGAGATGACCCTCCATATGTGTGTGGAGGACATATAGGATCCCACACACCAACACCCCCTTCATCAAAGCTGGGGTAGTGGCTATGATGAGTTAGACAAAAAAAGAAGACACTCCTAAACAACTAAGAAAGATGTGTCAATGGGGCCCAAAACTAAAGGCCTGATAAGGTGCCCATGTACAAACAACATCTTCCTAGAAGAAGAAGAAGAAGAAGAGGACTATATAGCCCAAAGAAGATGAGCAGCTGCATAAGACCTCACCCCAAGAAGAGACCACAAGTGAAGAAACTTCACCTTAGTGAAGGGCTTGGTGAATATATCTATAATCTGATCACTTGTCGAATGTACTAAATGTCGATGATACCATCATGAATAATATCTCATATGAAGTGCATATGGATCTCAATGTGCTTTCATCCACTGATGCTGAACTGGATTTCTACAAATTGAGATAGTGCTTGTGTTATCACAATAGATAATGGTGGGCCACGAAAGTGGATGCCAAACTCTGTCAGAATACCCTATAGCCAAATAGCTTATGTGGCAAGCGTTAACTTCTCCTCTGTATTCTTCCTCTGTAGATGATATCACAATTGCATTCTACTTCTTGCTAGACCAACTAATAGGACCCAAACCAAGAGAGAAACTGTAGCCAGAGGTAGATTTCTGATGATCTAAGTCACTGCCCAATCAAAATATGTGAACCCAATCAAGTCAATATCCACCCCTCCAAAATAGTGAATGCCATCAAGTATAGGTGCCATGAACATAATGAAGGATCCATTTAGCTGCTTTCCAATGCAGCTCATGTGGCTCCTGCATGAATCTGGACATGATCCCAACAACATAAGATAAATCCGGTCGAGTGTGAGTCAAGTAAATCAAGCTCCCCACCAACTATCGATAAAGGGTACCATCAACCAAGGGAGTAGAGCAATCAGAAACCAACTTAACCCAAAAAGAAAAGGAGTAGGAGAAGACTTGCAATCGGACATCTAAAAATGAGCAAGCAAGTCAAGAGCATACTTAGGTTGTGAAATCAAAATTCTCGAGTCAGATTGTGAAATCTAGATCCCAAGAAAGTAATGAAGCAGACCTAAGTCAGTCATGGAAAACCTATTGGCCAAGGTGGTCTTCACATAATCAATGATAGAGGAAGAGCTATTCGATGATCAACAAGTCATCAACATAGAGAACAAGAATGAGTATGGAGTCATCTTGCCATAGAATATAAACATTTGGATTAGAGTGACACCTAGTAAACCCTGATGTAAGTAAAAGGAGTCCATCTTTGGCATACCAAGCCCGAGGGGCTTGTTTAAGGCCATAAAGAGACTTCTTTAACTTACAAATGAGGGAGGGATCATGGACATAACCTAGAGGTTGTTCCATGTAGATATCTTCCTCTAGGTCACCATGAAGGAAGGCACTCTTAACATCCATTTGATGGACTTTCCATCTATTTGCTGCTGTGAAATGGCTAGGGTCAGTCAAATAGAAGTCATCTTCACAACCGGAGCAAAGGTTTCAGTATAATCAACCCCAACTATCTGGGAGAAACCCTTAGCTACTAATCACACTTTAAACTTTTTGACATCTCCATCTACTCCATACTTTGTTTGGAACACCCACTTACACCGAATGATTTTTCTTCCTTTTGGAAGAGGGGTGAGATCCCAAGTATCATTCTTCATGAGAGAGGAATACTCCTCATCCATGGAAGAATCCCACTCAGGAATACCAGAAGCCTCCCAAAAAGATTGTGGATCAGAGGCAGAGGTGAAGAAAGAGTGGGGTCCAATGAAATATGAGTGAGTACGTCTCATATCGAAGTATCTCCAACTAAATCTCCAAAGCACTTTGCAAAGTTTTCCTAGCCCAAAGAGGACCAGAGGATCAACCTCTGAGTCGGAAGATTCATCACTCGAGTGAGAAGGGACATAGTCCTCATCATCACTACTGTCAGAATCAGAAGACTCAAGGGTCTGATGGTCGGGAGGATCAGAAGAGGAGCATGCTCAACAACATCATCATCTGATGAGTCAGAATCGAATCAAGCAAGCTGAAGAACCTCAATAGGTAGAGAAGTAGAAGTTGAAGAAGACTCATCGAACTTAACACTTCTCTCAATATAAATCTCATGAGAAGTAGGATTCAACAATCGATATCCCTTCATGCCATCAGATACCCTACAAAGATACAAGGTTTGGATTGTGGTTCCAATGCCTTGCATTTCTTCTTGGGAATCCTGAGCCATAGCCTTGGATCCGAAGACTCAAAAGTGCTCAACATCAAGCTTGTGTCCAAACTAGGCTTCAAAGGGTGTCATCCCTCTTACTACCTTGTGTGGAACATGGTTCTGAATGTAATTAGCACAATTCATTGCTTCAACCCAATACTCATGGAGGAAGAGACTTTGAGTGAATCATACAAGTGGCCATCTCTTTAAGAGTATGGTTCTTTCTTTCTACTACTCCATTCTGTGAAGGGTCTATATGCAATTGTATGCTGCAAGGAGATCCCTTTAGAAGTACAGAAATCCATGAACCTATTATTTACATATTCACCTCCATTTTGGTTCAAAGAACCTTGATAGACCATTCCGCCTATTTCTCAAGCAAGAGCCTTAAAGTCCTAAAAATGTTCAAAGACTTCAGACTTAAGCTTAAGAAAATATACCCAAGTATATCGTGAATAGTCATCAATGAAGGTCAGCACATAAAGAGCTCTAGTAAATGAAGGAGATGGAAATGGACCAGAAATATCACTGTGAACAAGATCCAAAGGATGAGTAGCTCTCAGGATTTTCCTTTGTCAAAGTTATTTTAGGATGCTTTCCAAGGGTACAACCCTCACAAAGACCCTTAGAAAACTTGACGCTGGGGTAACCTCGTTGACCATTTTGTTTTGGCTCAATTGTTCAAGGTAGCGATAATTTAGATGTCCGAAATGCTCATGCCATAGCTTACTAACCTCATTTGCATGAGTGAGCAAAGCAGTGGGCGTAGAATTAGAAGTAAAGTGGGAAAAGGTATACAACCATGAATGGTGATCTGCCTTTCCCTCAACCACTGTAGTGTCATCGTTAAGCTCATGAATAATCACCGAGTTAGGACCAAATTCCACTCGCATTCCTTCACCAAGGTGAGTAATTTGGTAAAATGATAGGAGATTGGTAGAGAGATCAGGAACACTCAACACTTGGTTGAATGTTCCCCCATCCATCTCTACCGATCCACTACTAGAAACCGACACTGTCGTGTCATTACCCATCGTGATTTGGGACATACCACAAGGCTCGATGTTGGAGAACTCAACATGTGAAGAAGCCATGTGGTGCGAGGCACCAGAATCTATAATCCATGTCGATGAAGGAGAAACTTTGGCTACAAGGGCCTTTCCTTTCTTCTTATCAGATTTAGAACCTTTTGTAGTAGAAGACTTGGCCTTTGAGCATTTTGTTTGATAGACTCAGGAACACCTATTTGATTTTTCTCAAGTAAATGAGTAAGGTGATCAATTTTTTTTCTCATACATGTATGCTCTTTATGACCAGGCTTCTTGCAATAGGAACACAAATACTTGTCTTTTTGTGCTCTAGGCTCAGAAGTTGAAGTGTTCATGTTAATTTTAGTTTTGGTCTTGGTTTCCTTCTTAGGTTGATCCTTTTTTCTTTCTTCTTTTCAGTCTTCTTTTCCTTACTAGTACTTGCTACAAGGGCATGAGACTTGGACTTGAGAGACCCCATTTGAATGAGTTTGTCTGTTCTCGAATGAGTTGGGATGAAAAATAGTCAAAGGAGGGCATATTCCAATCCTTTCCCAAGGCAGCTTTTGTAGCGTAAAAAGTTGACACAAAGACAAAATATTTAGGACCTAACTTAGAGAGAATCGACAAGATCAGTTGAGAATCTTTCTTCTCTACTTGACATTCCTTTAACAACAATCTAGTGTGGAAAACTTAGAGAAGAATGCTTGTAGGTTTTCAAAATCACTAGGATTTAACCCTAGTAGTTCATTTTCCAACTCATGCACTCTCATGTCATCTTGTTGTCCAAACATTCCATCCAACATTTTCCACACAGAATTAGGTGTTTTGAGATGACTCAATGTGGAAGAGAAAGTAAGGAGAAATGGACATGCAAAGAAGACCTAAAGCTTCATCACTACGGTTTAACCACTTAGATTTTTTAGGTCATCATCTGGTTCAGTCTCAGTTCCCATGGTGATGTGGAATAACCCTTTACCCCTTAGTTTCATAATTATTTTCGATCTCCATTCAAAGAAGTTGAATGGCGTAAGCAAAGGAATTGAAAGTGCATCCATAGAAAGAAGAGAGAGAAGGAAATGTAAAAGAAAAAGAAACACAACCACCCAGGACAATATAATAACCCCCTACTTTTGGCACTTTATAGTTTAGTGCGTTGAATACAATCGGGTCCGAGCGTGCATCTTGAAACACTTGGTAACTCACCTTGCAATCAAGCGTAATAATGCATAAGAGAGGAGACCACAATTGTGTTTTGTGGAGCGCAACAAAGTGACACCGTACACAAGCACAATTTTAAAAACTAGGAAGGAGGTGAAATCAAATCCTGGTTGTGAGAAAAAAATGTCTCATGTCGCAAAGGATACCCCCTGATGCAAAGTGTGGCGGATGCACTCACTAGTCGCAAGTAATAATAAGGGTAAAATATAATGTTTTGAACTCAAGATGAGTTTGGATGATCTTCAGAATGCCGAAAAGGCACACGCAGAAGACAAAGAGGTGCTCAGAGTGATACTGCACACTTGAGCACATGATTAGTAAAAAAAATGACAATAACGCTTTTTTAAAAAAAAAAAATTACCATTTTGAAACGTCCGATTTAGCTAATTTTAGAGCAATTAGACTTAAAAAAATGATAAAAAAAGGCATTAATTAAAGGATGATTTTAAAATACTTAATCATAAATAAAGGTCAAATTTAGAGTCATAATTAATATAAATAGATTTAATATAATTAAATATAATTAATTTGGAAAAAACTAATTAAGATCAAATCCCAATTAATATTTAAATATATTCCCTTAAAATAAAATCCCACCTAATAGTTTTTAAAAACTTACCAAATATAACTTATGGTTTAATAAAAACTTACAACTTTTAAAAGATTTGAGAAATTTAAGTTTGTGGTAAAAATGGAGGATACTTTGTAAAAAAGGAAAGTTAGGCTCGAAAGACTTAAAAGGAACATCATAAGAGGAAAAGTTGGATGGAGCGGGAGTTATGAAATCGAGAAATCAATAAAGGGCTGGGGCTCGGTGGTTAGAGGGATGGCGAGGATCTCGACATGGATCATGAGAGGAAATCCTAAGTTGGTGTAATGGAGAGGGAAGGCCATTTGGAAGAAAGTGAGGCAGAGCACATATTCACACACAAAGAAGTCACTAAGCGGGGCAGAGCAAGATCGAGCACGGGGTGGAGGGCAGAGCTCGAGCATCGGAGAGAAGACATGGCAAGGTGAAAAAATTGGCTTGGCACATCTCGGCATGACACATAGACTCCTGGCCAAGTAGGCCACAACTAAACATGAATCGGTCAAGAAAGGGGTGAGCTAGGGTTTGCAGGCTCGTGGGGGTGAGCAAGGTAGGGGAGTCGAGGTGATTTGCAATCTAAGCGATCACGGGCACGAGAAGGTCAAGAAGGTCACCAAAGGAGAGGGAGCACAAACCAAAAAAGACAGAGAGGGCTGCCCTAGCTAAAACCAAAAGGAGCTTGGGATGCGAGGTTTGAACATGAACAGCAGCTTGAGCGGTGATGAGTGGAGAGAGCCGAAGAGAGAAGAGGAGGAGGTGGACTCTGGAGAGAAACCATCTCGCCGAGCTAAACAAAAACAAACTACCAAGCTCTCCAAAAAAATTTAAACCGTATTCTACAAAAAAACATGTAAAAAAACAAGACCAAAAAAATAGAGATCTAAAAAATTTCAGTTTAATAAAAAAAAAAAACTAGAAAATAAACCTCTATTTTAGCTGATTTGCTAAATTTAGCTCCAACTAGCTAAATGTAGCTGCAAAACCCCTGATAGCTCAAGGAGATCTGCACATGCACGAAGAACACAAAAAAAATGAAAACTTTCCAAGAGCAACTTGTTAATAATGTTAGCAATAAATTTCCAAAATATAATGATCAAAAAACTTGCACGAGGAGTAAAAAAAATGAAACCAAGAGTAATCACAACTCAAAAAAATGAATGCACGTTTACCCGATCTCAGCTCTGATACCATGAAAGAGTTGGCAAGAATCGTATCAAAAATTTTGCACCACATAAAGTTTCACTCTGAAGGAAACGTAATAGCTCCAAGCGTAATCACAAGGAGGAATCGATCAATCAATGGAAGAGCTTGCATAACATAACAAAGCTTGCACATAGAGAAAAGATAGTAGAGTGTCTTGGCATACTCATAAATGTCAAATGAAGGGATACATAGAAAAAAATGCATATTCACATCTCCAGGAGTCTTGGAGCAAAAATGGCAGCAAAATCAGATGCAATGCACAACAACCATTGATTCTTCCCTTTCTCAACTTTAGATTAGAGTCGTCCATGTGGAAAAATCTGATTCAAAGTGGGCCTAGGGTTTCCTTTTGCATTTTATGACTTTTGGAGAAAACACGTAATTTTCACATTTTTCCCTACCCCTCCACCTTTGAAATACAAGCTCAACACGTGGCTTAATCTGGGCCTTTGATGGAGTCACAACTCATTTATGTAATTTTACCCTTTTTAACAAAAAGGAAAAATTTCCAATTTTCCTCCACTGACCCGCCTTCCCGCTTGTAACTTTTGATGTGGGCCCAAGGAGTTGCGGGTTATTTCATAACTTTTCTCTTTTCACAAAAAGGAAAAATCTTCAAAAACCTCGGTGACCCGCCTCCCCACTTTGAATTTTCAATGCTGAGCCAAAAACTTCAAAGTGCTCCGGTGACCCGCCTCCCCACTTTGACTTTTCAATGTTGAGCCAAAAAACTTCAAAGTGCTTGGCGACCTACCTCGCCGCCAGAACTTGAAAAATTGCCACATGTCCTTCTTTGGGGTCAAAGTAAGACTTTTTCCGGCAAAAACTTCAAAATGTTCCGCCGACTCCGCTCCATGCCCGTAACATGAAAAACTACCACGTGTCCTTCTTCCAGGTCAAAGTAAGATTTTTTCCCGCCGCTTCATATTTATTGAATAGCCAATCAGAGACTATCGGGGCCGTGGGGCTAATTTGGTATTTTTTACAAATGTGACCAAAGTGGCAAATTTCACCAAAAGACCCACCGGGTCGCAACCAATTAAAAATGAACATGTATACACCTTCGAGGAAAAAAAGAGAAATTCACTTCACCTTTATAAATTTGATCGCCAATCGAGAATTCAACGGGGCGCGAGGACAAATTTATCTTTTTGCAAACATAGCAAAAAGTTAGAAGTTATAAAATAGACCGACGTTCCTCATCCAATCAAAAGAGATCACGTAGTTGAAGATGCTGAGATATGATTTGATGGGGAAAACACGCTCGTCAAACCGTAAAATGTAGGAAAATCACCATTTGCACCCAGAATTGAATTTTTCTTCAAGGAAAAAGAATTTGCAAATAATTCATGGCTCAACAGTAATCCATGACCATAGAGAATGATTTACAATAACACTCTGGTAAAGATAAAACTTGTATGCATCCATTCAGGGAGATAGAAAATATGACGAACCACGCAGATTGGGAAATTTTTAGAACAAATGGGGTGAGATCAAATTGAGCACCAACATGAGGCATATGTAAAACACATCTAGTGACTCCACTTATCCAAACAACCCATTTTCTGAGTTGCAGACCTTCCATTTCATCCATTTCCATCCATTTTCCTTTCCATATCTTTCATTTTTTTCCATTCATGAAGTTTTGTAATCATGACTCCATTTCCTTCATGGAATTCACACTTGCAACAGAAAAAATGCCATTCAAACCCACCTCCAAGATGTCACAATACCCTCTAGATCAGTTTTATGATCAAATCCAAAACCATTATGCATATCCATATGAGAAAAATCAAAATTAGTTTGGTTATTCATCAAATTGTGGAGTTGTTCAAGAGCAAGGATATGCATATTTTGGAGGCAATTCCATAACTGGAGATGACTTGGAGGATGAAATCCAAATAATGGAGTAGATATTTGGAAGTTTTCAAGGAACTACTATAAAGATTATCGTTATCCAAAATGTGCCCCTGCTCATTTTGGATGGCTAACTCCTTGTGTTCTTACCTCTCTTGTGCCTCAGTCTCCATTTTTTGATTTTCAGGCACTCAAATCTTTCTGGAAATGGCACCATTGGATAGATCTCTCTCTCAGCTTTCCAGAAAGGTAAAGTTTTCCTCCTAACTCCTCATATTTTTCAAGTTATGGCTCGGCGGAGTTTTTGTGGGAAATTTTCCCCTTGGAAGCCCGCAGCCAATAGGAAGCTGCCACGTGTCCCAGGAGGTGGCGGAGCGTGGGGATTTTCGAAAAAAATTTCCAAATGCAAAAAAGAGGTAAAATTCGAATTTTTTTCCCGCCGATCCGTTTTGGGCCTGTTTTTGCCCTAAATCTTCAAACGGCCATAACTTTCGATCCAGAGCTCAGATTTTCACGTTCTTTATATCAATGGAAAGCTGGTAAAATTCTCTACATGATTCCATGGTCAATTTTGAATTTTGGTTCAGTTTGGAGGGATAAAATCAAAAAAACTTCTGGTACGCACCCATGGACAGAACTGACGTTTCAACAACCAATTTTAATGCAAAATGGGTCACATTCTTCTCCAGCATGGTCAAAAATGTCGGGGATGGGTCTGTCAGGTCACCCATGTCTGTTTTTAATGCATTTTGGTCAATGAGGAATGGCTCCCATGTTTTTTCATGTTTTCTCTCTCCTGGGTTCAACCCATGCACTGTAAAAGCCAGATTTGGCTCATTTTTCAAAGGGGAACATTTTTTTGCATAGCAAGCTCTCGCTTTCACTTTCAACAAGTGATTTTGGCAAGTATCGACCTTCCGGGGATCAGAACAGGTTTTTCTACCTCTTTGGTGTTGGAATACAAGGATTTTGATGTTGAAAATCACAATGCAGGCTCTGTGAATGCTTTCAATCCTTTGTATGTGTTGTTTGCTTCATTTCAAACCCTTGTTTACAACTTATCAACCTGTGCATGATGTTTTATGTTGTAATTTCTGATTTGTGTCAATTTGCATGAGCAAGAAGTGCTCACCACTCCTTTGGTGTATCACCCTTATCAGTTTAGTTTTAATTTTTACATTTCTTATCCCTGTCTCCTTGCAAATTAGGATAAAATTAGGATCTAAACCTCTGCAGTTGTGCAAATAATATATCTAATCAGAGGAGTTTGAGGAACCAGCCTCTAATCTGGAGATTCCTCTCTCATCTTGCAAGTCCCACACTTGGAGAGAGGTTTCAATGTTGTGCAATCACACTGGATGCCCTGAACATCAACTTAGAACCTTGATTTGCATCCAGGGGTGCTGCTGATTTGCAACAACAATTACAAGCTAGACAATCTTGTTGTAGACAACCTTGTCCATGGGAGGTCCCATACCCAATGATTAAATAAAATGTGGGAGAATGGTAGTTAATCTAAACTAGGAATGTTAATAAATAATAGTAAATAAAAGTAGTAAATAAATTTGGAAAGTGGCCTAAGAAACTAATAAAGTAGATATATAAAATCCTAAAGTGAAAAGAGAGTTAGAAAGAACTTAGTTGATTCGGAGGCTGATCTAGACTATGTTGTAAAATAAACTAAATATTTTAGAAGCAGGAACAAACATGCTAAGGTCCTAAAAAGTATAGATTTGAGATGTTTGAGTGGAGTGGGGTGCTTGGATAGGTACAGAGGTGCCTGTGGGCACCCTATTCGAGGAATGGAATCCCGGTATGTGAAAAATATTTGTAACCTTCCTCCAAAGTGTCACTTGATGGTTTCCTACCTTTGATTCCTATCACACTAACTTTATTGGGTGTGTAGTATGTCGCTGGAAATCTGAAATGAATATGAGACCTACAAAACCCCAAGATGAGCATCAAACCCCTAAAAAAGAAAGATGCATATGAAGGGGTTAGATTGACCTCAATTTGCCACAATGGTGGTCTTACTAAGCGAGCGTTGCAATACATCTCAGACTTGATGTAGTTTTTTGTGTGTGTGCAATCATGTCCTAGGTGATCTTGTGCACCCCACTTTGTGAAAGTAGTGAGAAATAACTATGCATTAACTTTAATGGAATGGTGGATGGAATAATATAAAATTCCCTCCTATGCAGTCTAATGTAGATGAACCAACCTTGTGCCTTGTGATTGAGCTAGATGGATGCAAATAGAGCCTTTAATGGATGTAACCTTAGGTGATGATAGTATTTCTTAGTGCTTGGTCCTTCATTATGGTCTCATAACTTTGTATTTATATGGTTCTCTTGTTCTAATTTTGTAATTAACCTCGAAGATTTGACCACTAAAAACATAGAAAGTTCAAATGGCTAGAAAGTGCCAAAAAAGTGGCATGAAAGTGTAGAAAGGTTTAGGTCACCCAAAATGGGACTAGGGTACCCAAAGATTGGGTTGGATGCCCCTGATCAAAGGTAAAATGATGCCAAAATAAAATAGATTGGAAAAGTATGTCTTTGGAGGTTGGAAGTGATGACAGAAATCAAATTAAAATGGTCAAAGGACATGGGTTAATTAGTACTTTCTTCACTCAAAAACCATATGAATAGTAGTATGAGACCGAGAGAGTAAATAATGTCTAAAGTGTGTGATTTTGTGATTACACCAAGTTGGTTTAGTCCACAACAAAATCTTGAGATAATGACCGAGTCCATTTTTCAAATGGTTGGTTTTGCTTCATATTTGCAAGCATAAAAATAATGGATCCATGGTCAAAGAACCATATCAATGGGATGTTCCTAAACCTCCACCATGTCATTTTCCAATGCCTATATCTTTCCAATCACCTAAGCCTCGGGTTGAAGTTCCTAGCTTTCCATCTATTGCCCCCATTGTGGAATCCATTTCTACATCTTCTTATCTTCCACCCCATCTTCTTATCTTCCACCCCATCTTGAATTCTCTTCCCTTTTCCCTTCCAAAACTCCTTCCCCTCCATATAAAGAAGAAATCAAACCTTCCCTTCCACCACAAATAATGCGCAAAATAATTAAGACCCACCTACCCCCTCCTCTTACTTTTCAAATCCATTTTGGCAAGAAGAAAATCAGAAAATTAGTCAATGAGGGAAGAAAATTGAAGATCCCAATAAGGAAGAACTCGCAAGAAACTTGACAGAGTGGGATGCAAAGCTAACCATCAAATAGATACCATTGATGACCCAACCTTCGAAGGAGTTGGGGCTCAAGAACAAGTGACAGAAACTAGTTTTGCAACAAAATAGGAACACCAAGATGATGATCAAAATCCATTTGTTTCAAGTGCGGTGTGCATATTAGCATTATCTTCTCAATTTTTTTGATCCATTATACTTTTCATAATTAGTAGGGAAGTGTAACACCCTGAACTGTTGTTACTTCCTCCTGAGCATACAAGCGTTGATATGTGATTTCTTGTAAAAGGATGTGTTCCTCGATTAAGAAATCATGCTTGATATGTACTGTAATTTCTTTGCAGATTGCAGATCTTGACTGAGTCAGAATATGATTGGACTCTTTTATTTATTTCATTTCACAGTTGAGTTTAATCTGATCTCGGAATGAATCATTGAGTTATCTATCTATAAGATCTAACCTTGGATCAGTGGAATTGATCCAAGTATTGCTTTAAGTTTGTTCATGATGAATTAAAATTACAGACCTTGAACAGGTTGCAAGGTCTAGAAGCATTGAATAAGCTAGTCAGGAGTATGACTTAGGCTGATCAAGTGAAATGAATTGGTTCCCGATATGGAAGTATATCTGGAAGGTCTCGATCGTGGACCAGGTAATAATTCGGTTACATACGATTCTGCAGCCTAAGGCAGAACAGGAGCTAACCCTGTTCAAGAAGGTATGATGTAGGTCTTTTTCTGAGTGTACAGAATGTAGACCTAACTGGAATTATTAATGGTTAGTAACCTAAAACTAAACCTAACCTAGGGGTTAGATTAATGTTAATCTAACCTAGACCTAGGCTAAGTGCTAATGTCCTAAGTTAGTATCTACGTGTAATGTGGTTAGAATAAGTATTATCCTAAATTCTAACCTAAGTTACTAACCTAACTATTAAACAAAACGTATGGGGACCTATGGAGGGGTGCGAACCATGGGTGGTGTTTTCTATGGGATTAAATGCTAAGGATATGTATGAAGGACAGGTCATGGCGGAGGTTTTAGCAACAGCTAACCTAAGCCGACGTGGCAGGTCGCCAAAAATGGAAATGGACTTGAGATTTCATTTATGTCTGTCGCCAACTTTGGCGGTCGGTGGCAGTGGAGTTTGAGCGGGAAAGTTGGTGTAAATGCATTCAATGTGCTCGGTAGTCGAGCTCGGAACTCGCGTGAAGGCATGCAAACTGGGAAGTTGTTGGTTTGTTTGGCTTATCGCGAATTTCGGTTTTTCATACTGTTCATTTTAGTTCACAGTTCTTCGCACCATTCTTCTTTGAGTTGCATGGCGAGTATGAGGGTATCTAGCTCTTTTCTCTAGCAAGGAAAATATATATGTCATGGAAATAACAAAATTTTGTTGGTCGCTCTAACTTGGAAAAGGAAAAGGAAGTCTGAGCTCTTCCAGTGGTCTGCTTGGAATTTTGAGCAAAAATCCAGGCATGTTAGGCCCTAACCTTTAAAAATCTTGTTGTCTTTCAAGTGATTTCATTAGAACAACTCTGTTCAAATGATTTATGGAAATGAATGATTTTCTATGGTGGTTTTGTGTGATTTTTGGTACTGTATCTCTTCTGGTTCGATTTTTTCAATTATCCCTTGATGGGTGTTTGTTAAATTCGAATTGTGGCTTTATTCTCCGTGTTTTCATTCTGGCTTAAATATGGGAGATATATATATGAAAAGTATGATTGCTCGGCCTGTTCGGCGAGAGTCCATAGATTATTCCTGTGATGGGTATAGGCCACTGTAATGCTTGTCGATTTTTGGTCGTCGATGCTTATTGTGGTACTGTCGGAAAAGATACTGTTGAACTTTTGTGTGAATGTTCAGTCTTACTGGGCTTCCTTGTATATTTTGTGGTGGTTGTCATAGTTGAAGGTTACAGAGTCTAGTAAGGTATCGCTATGGTAATTTAAGTTCATTATGAACGGTTAATTTGTTGTGTTTCAGTATTTCATTGCGACCTTTGTGGAAATTGTGTATTTCTTGCGTTGTGGTTAAAGGATTTACCCGTTGACAGTACGCATTATGGAAATAGGTATTGTTGTATTCGAACGACTCTGTTGAGTCCATTGAATGATTCGTATTGTGGATCACTGTTGAAACTTCGTTTAAATATCTATTTGAATACTGGTAATTTGATTTTGTACTCGAGGAGTGACTGGTAACACGACCTCTGTTATTTTACCTTCGTGTTGCAAGAAATTGTGGTATATACTCTTTGGATGAAATTCTACGTTTCCTTCCTGTGCCATCTTGTGCGAAAAATATTGGTAAGGGTTCCGTTGGATTCCTTGTTTGGAAATTCGGTATTCAGAATTGGCTTATGCCTGAATTTAAATGTTGCCATTGTTGGCACGGATGGATTCATTATCTTCTTTTTTATTTTGTTTACTGTTGTTTAAACTCTGTTGAACTTATTATTTAAATAGTGTTATTGACTCAATTTAAGCCTGTTGGTTTACTATTGTTTTGACACCATTGGGTACCATGGGTATGGAAGGATATTTTGTATATCGGCCTTTGGACAGGCTAAACGGTGAATACTGTTTATGGACTTTGTTTTAAATCCTCGAATGGTATACATGTCACTGTTGTATGTATAAGCCCGAGTTTGAACGGGTAATGTTCTTGGCCCTGTTGGCTTTCTTCAATATCTTGACGCCATGAGTTATGGCTTCTGTAAAGAAGGTTGTAAACACATACTTTCAGTTCTGATTGCGTTCAGAAGTGGCTTCGTTGTCCCATGTTATGCTTCCATCCTGATTTTACTTCCGTTTGGCGAGACTGTACATGGTGCGTGGTTTTCGTTTTAAGATCTCTTTGCTTAGTTATGGGTAAATGTCATGGCTTAATGTTTTCAAGCCTCTTGTCGACTGTGACAACAAAGGAGATCCTCTGAATTTGACCTTGGGTCTAAAGCCTTACACAGTAAGAAAGGCTTGAACAGGCTGTAGGTTGTTATTGGGATTGAAGACGTAATATGTTTTCTTCGCATTGTTATCCATTCTTGTGTATGTTTGAATTTGGAGTTGTTGTCTGTACCTAAGCAGGTAACGGCTGTGTTATCTTCTTGTCCGTCGCTTCTTGTGAAAGGTCACTCTGAGTCTGCCTGGTAGATAGACATCATTGTTTGGCATGGGGGCTACCGACTGTAGTTGCTTAATTAAAGGTTTAAATAATACAGTGTGCTGTTGACGTCTCGACTGATTTATTGTTGTGTTCTATTTTGTTAATAAAATAGTGATTCTTCTTGTGGCTTGTCGGACTTGTTCGTATACTTACCAGATGAATGTTTTCCATATGTGGAGACGGTACAGTAGTGAACTTGTGTGGAAGGAAGTGTGAATGATTGGTTTCCTTCTCTTCTATTACTTTAATACATGTTGATATCTGTATTAGTAGGAGCTATTTTAACATATTGATGTACTCAAGAGTTGTTATGATATTTCCTTTTCGGATGAATGGAACGATCTGTCCAATGTTGCTGATCTTGGATTAAAGATAATTGTTTGGATACTTTCGTTCTTTGATTCTTAATACTTGATGAAATATTTGAGAAATGTTTAGGACTATTCTGTAACAATGATAGAGTTACACGTTTGTAATCATTTTTGTATTACAAGGCATAGTCTGAATATGTTTACTCGTTGGTGATTTTATATCATTTAAACAGGGTGTTTAATGAAAACAATTGACGGATTGCAATTGTTTTAAAAGTTAGTGCTTATCATGCTCAGTTCATCGAACTGACTCATGTTGACTATTTTTGTAGATGGTTGCCGTAAGTGGTAAAGCAATGCAGATCTGACAGGATGATCAGATTGTTTAAGTTGATTTATAATGAATTACAGCTTGATTTTCTAAATGTACTATATGTGGAAAGATGTTTCTTTTCCGTTAAGCATTGTATCAAGTATGCTGCTTGCTTAAAATGTAATTGTATAGTTCTGAAGAAATAAAAATAAGTATTGATACTTATGTGTTGTATTCTTAATTCTGATAGTTGACCTTCTTCGGTTTATATACCAGAGTGGCAATGTTATCTTTGTGTAATTGGATGCTTTTGTGATTGACAATGAAAGCTTAAAGAAAATGTGATTGAATTCTTATGAGTGTTTAGTAGCTCTAATTTGTTCTATCGAAAGCTCAATTGAAATTTAAATCATTGTCTTTTAAAAAAAGATAGGGTTAAAACGAACCTAAACAGAACACTAATCAAGCTGAGGTAAATTACTAATCCCTAGTCCTAGTATGGCAGGACAACATTAAATTGGATTCTTAACCAATTATATCTTTATACTAATAAGTATGATATAAATTCAGTTAAGAGAACTGAAATAAATCTAATGGGGTTCAGATGGCAATCTCATATGAAGGTAATGAGATAATGTCCAATTCTGTTGTTTTAGAATCATGTGTATTCTAATGACTCCTTGATGAGAGCTTGACCTTAATACCTCTACCATGTAATGGGTTTTATTGAGGAAGGTCATCTTAAGACGAAGAATCCAGGGATTGGGAAAGGCTAACCTATGGGGAAAGTCTTTAAAGTAATTTAAAACTCAACGTGCGTAACGCATATTATTAAGTAGATCTTTTCGAGGCGGATTTAAAGGTTGACGACACAAGTCAACTGCAGGGTTGTACCTCCGAGAAGATTAGGATCTTCTCAAAGTTACAACAATGCAGGTGACTTATGGCGACACCCTTTGCATTGATCGCTAAGATTTACACTTTGATCTCGACGAGTTACTCAGGGACCAATTAGGAATGTGGCCATGTTATAAGGCTGCCTAGGAGATTCGGGGTATCATGACACACTGGTTTAACTGCTGGGTTGAACCAGTATGTCACCGTATCCCTAATCCTCGTGGGCATCCATATAACATTATCACCTGCTAATCTGTCTCGAGAGATTCGATTGTGAAAGGAAGGGTGACAGTAGTCAGTGTAAGACATTCTATATAACATAAGAATGGGGTGAAGGGCGTATTCAGATTGACGAGTATGCCGTTAAGGAATACGAGACATAAACAGTATGTTTCAAATCTTTGGCCAAAGTATCGCAAGCTGCTGATTGCGTTGTCCTAATTCACCTAGTCTAAGGGATGAGATGCCGATGAATAATGGTAACAATTATTCAGTTAGGTTCCTTGGACAGAGCATTCTGAATCCTAGAATAGGGAAGAGAACCACAGGAGTGAAGTGTTAAATAATAATGCCAACTCATATTACTCATGAATAGATCGGTAGATAACCGAGTCATGAAATGAATAGATCGGAGGTACTCCGAGTCATTACAGCTGCATATGGTTATCTGTTAAATGAATGGTTATTTGATTTGTGAGTTCTAAATTATGTATTTAGAACCAGGATGCATTTATCAAAAAAAAAAAAAATTGACTTGTTCCATTGTCTAAAATGAGGATGTTACATCTTGGTATCAGAGCTGAAGGTTGCAGCTCTTGGACCTATTGTGTCCATAATCGATAAAAACCACGAATTTTCTTGTAATGAGAAAATGGTTAGAACAAGGGGAACATTGCGAATAATGCTCCACCTGAAGGAGGAGCGCGGCAACAACCGAAACTTGATGAGATCCTTGCTGCCTGTTGGACACAAGAGATCGCTTATTGCACTTGGAACAGCAGGTGATGGGAAATGAGGAGGATGAAGAAGCTGATAATAATAATCAGCAACCTCCTGAGGACAACCCCGACATGGGTGTTGATGTTAATGCTAGGAATGCACCTGTCCAACTAGAAAACAAAAAGGCCAGATTGGCAGCAGAACTCACTAATGATATAAAAAGGATAAGTCCACCTAAGTATGATGGCACCACATTGGGAGATGGAGCTGAGAGCGGCTCAGCGAAATGGAGAAGTACTTTGCAATAAGGAACTTCTCAGAGGAAACCAAAGCTATTTGGGGAGCCTATCAGCTTTCCCACGAAGCATCTTCGTGGTGGGATAGCCGTAAAGCTGAACTAAACATTGATGAGACCAATATTACTTGGGATCAATTTAAAGGCTATTTTAGGCAACGTTGGCTGCCACAACTTTTCTATGATCAGAAAATGACAGAATTTCAGAACTTAGCTCAAGGGAAGCTAATGGTAACTGAATTCTGGGAGCGGTTTACAAAACTCCTTAAGTATGTACCATAGTATCAAGACTGACGAAAAGTTCAGAATACGGAAATTCATCATGGGATTGAATCCCGTGATAGGGGGAGAGGTCGATGTTCACAGTCCAACCACTATGGAAGGAGTTGTTGAAAAGGCCATTAGGCAAGAACAGAAATTAAAGGCTATTTCTGCTCATAAGGAGGAAGTGCGGAAGAAGACTGCAAACCCTTCTTCAACCTCTCTTGCACCTAGAAAAGGACCATGGAAAAAGTTTGGAAACAAGAGTAAGTTTCCAGGAGATAACAATAAGAAAGCAGCAGTAAATAAGCCTGCTGGAAATGCAAGGGAAAATTTTGTTAAAAATAATGGGCAGAAGCCCTATGGAGGACAACGTGACAATTACAAAACTGGAGGCAACTTTGAGCCTAAAAAGGGACCTGTAGGAGGCTGCTACAATTGTGGTAAAGATCACTACGCAAATCAGTGCCCTTTGAAGAAGGATGATCGTAATCAGTAGCATAAGATACATGCTGCAGTAGCGGACAAGCAAGCTGAAAAGCAAGTGACACCTATAGAAGTTCCGGGTAAGTTATTCGGCATACCTGTCACTATTCTTTTTGATACAGGAGCTACTGAATGTTTTATATCTAATAAACTTGCTTCTAAACTTAAAAGAAAAGCTGGAAAAATGGATAAATCTTGGACTGTATAGTATGGTAATAATTTTGTTCATACAGTGAGTATGTGTCTTTTTGGGGCAGTCCTTGACTTACCTAACTTTTCCACGGAAGTTGACCTCTATGTTGCACCTTTGGGATCGTATGACATTGTCATCGGTGTCAATTGGTTAGCTGACCATAAAGCAAAGGTAGATTGCTATGAAAAGAACATAAAATGTTTAGATGATCAGCTGGAATCAGCAGAGATTCAAGGTGTGAAACGGGAAATTTCAGTTAGAAAACTGTCAGCTATGCAGCTTAAAAAGGCTAAAAATAAAGGATGTACCCTTTATGTGGTAAAGATATCCGAATCTTCCGAAGAAGATGATGATTTCATGGAACGATTCCCTCTTTTACAAGGTTTCAGGGATGTTTTTCCTGAGGAATTACCAGGGTTACCACCCAAGAGAGAATTTGACTTCACCATTGAAATCAAGCCAGGAACAGAACCTATATCCAAAGCGCCTTATCGGATGACTACTACTGAGTTAGTCGAGCTTAAGGCACAGTTGCAAGAGCTTTTGTCTAAAGGTTTGGTCAGACCAAGTGTTTCACCTTGGGGTGTGCTGTAATATTTGTGAAAAAGAAGGATGGAACACTAAAATTTGTGTATTGATTATCGGATGTTGAACAAAGCAGCAGTCAAGAACCGATATCCACTTCCTAGGATCGATGATCTATTTGATCAGATGCGTGGAGCAGCGGTTTATTCTAAGATAGACCTTCGATCTGGTTATCATCAGTTAAGGATTAGAGAGGAAGATATTCATAAAACAACTTTCCGAACAAGATACGGACATTATGAATTCACAATTCTACCCTTTGGATTAACTAATGCACCCGCAACCTTTATGAATTTAATGAACAATATCTTTCAAGAATACCTGGACAAGTTTGTACTTGTATTCTTGGACGATATTCTCATTTATTCTAAAAGCGTTGAGGAGCACAATGAGCATTTGAAGATAGTTTTGGGAATTTTGAGAAAGAGGAAGTTGTATGGTAAGTTATCCAAATGTTCTTTCTTTGATTCAGAAGTTCACTATTTGGGTCATGTTATAAGTAAAGAAGGAATTCTTTGTAGATCCTTCAAAAATAGTGGCAATAATCGAGTGGCTGCACCAAAGAATGTGCATGAAGTAAGAAGCTTCATGGGTCTTCTTTGGTTATTATAGAAAATTTGTAAAGGATTTTTCTAAAGTAGCATTTGCACCAATAACTTCATTGCGAGAAGAAGGATAAGAAATTCATATGGGATGATAAGTGCGAAGCGGCTTTCAAAAGTTTGAAAGACCGGTTGACTTCTCGCACCTATACTAGCTAGTTTGTACTGAGACCTAATGGGAGTTTTTCTTGTTGTAACGGATGCTTACAGGGAAGGCCTTGGAGGTGTTTTGCTACAAAATGATCAGGTCATAGCATATGAAAGTAGAAAACTTAAGTTACATGAGCTGAATTATGCCCCTCATGATTTGGAACTTGCTGCCATTGTTCATGCACTTCAAGTCTGGAGACACTATTTACTTGGGAAACCTTTTGAGTTGGCCCGATCACTTAGGACTGAAATATATTTTTACTCAGCCCAATCTGAATGCCAGACAGAGAAGGTGGTTAGAATTTTTATCACAATATGACTTTGATATTAGCTATATCAAAGGGAAGGAGAATAGAGTAGCTGATGCTCTAAGTCGTAGGAGGCACATTTCTGCTCTTATAACATTAAGAACTCAGTTTAAAGACGAGGTAAAAAGTGCTTGAGAATCGATGCATACTTTCGGCAAGTAAAAGCAGTAACGCTTTGCTATAGAACCTAAGGATATAAGGTATAAAGGTTTTCATTTTGATAATGAAGGAATCTTGCGTTATGAAAGCAGGGGTATATGTACCTATCTTTGAACGATTTGAGAAAGAAGTTGTTAGTTGAATTTCATAATTCACCTTTCTCTGGACACCAGGTATCACAAAAATGCTTGCTGATTTAAAACAACAATACTTACGGAAAGGTATGAAAAAGGATGTAATTAATTTTTGACTCATTATGCGGAATGTCGGCGGGTGAAGGCGAGAACATATGCACCTCTTTGGACTATTATATCCTCATAGCATACCCAAGATACAAATGGCAAGTAATAACCATGGATTTTGTACAAGGACTACCTATGTCAGGAACAAACATGATGTTATCTTGGTATTTGTAGATAAGCTGACCAAGGTAGCTCATTTCATCATTTGGAAATCTAAAGGATGATTCACCGAGTGCTAGCCAAAAGATTCGTACGAAATTTTCAGATTGCATGGTGAACCGAATTGATTATATCGGCGGGGATCCTAGAATGACGTCAAGGTTTTGGCAAACGCTTAACGCAGCCCTCTTGGAGCGAAACTAAACTTGATTACGCATATCATCCAGGAAGCGGATGGAAAACCGAGAGGGTAAATCAAGTGTTGGAGGACATGTTGTGAATGTATTGCATGGATCAACAAGTATAAATGGGAAGAGTATCTTCCATTAGTTGAGTTCGCATACAACAATACTTATCACTCATCTCTTAAAATGGCACCATTTGAAGCACTTTATGGAAGAAAGTGCAGAACCCCTGTTAGTTGGGACAGTGTTGAGGATAGAGTGGTAATTGGACCGAGAGATTCTCACGAAATGGAGCAAGCAAGTTAAGCTGATTCGTGAACGACTAAAGGAAGCAGCGGATAGACAGAAGAGCTATGCTGACCTTAAGCGGGTTGATAGAAGGTTTGAGCTTGGTGATAAGGTTTTTCTTCGTGTTAAACCCAGAAAGAGTTCTATAACTTTTGGCAAGGCTGCCAAGTTGTCACCTCGATTCGTGGGACCTTTCGAAATTGTCGAAATAATCAATCCTGTAGCTTATCGTTTAGCATTGCCACCTGCTTTATCTCGCATGCATGATGTTTTCCATATTTCTTTGCTTAAGAAATACGTTTCAGATCTGTCACATGTTTTAAATTGGAATTCCTTGCAGGTCCAAGACCCAGGAATAATCGTGGTTAAACCCACACGAGTGCTGGAAACTCGCCAATTGCATTTAAGAAATCATGATATTTAGCAATGTAAGGTCCAGTGGGACCAGTTTAGCGAAGAAAGTGCAACTTGGGAAAATCTGGAAGAGATGAAAATTGCTTTTCCTTCTCTTTTTCAACAGAATGAAATCTGTTGACAAAACATACTTTTATAAACATATTGTTTTTAAGTATTTATGAAAGCCAGATGATGGCAAACATTATTCAGGTTGAATAAAATATGTTGTGACATTGATTTCTGGAACTATTCAAATATGGGATAGTCACATTATTGTGTACTGATAAATTGATTGACCTGAAGGTTAATTTAATATGTAATTCATCGGGACGATGAATCTTTTTAGGAGGGAAGCATGTAACACCCTGAACTGTTGTTACTTCCTCCTGAGCATACAAGTGTTGATATGTGATTTCTTGTAAAAGGATGTGTTCCTCGATTAAGAAATCATGCTTGATATGTACTGTATTTTCTTTGCAGATTGCAGATCTTGACTGAGTCGGAATATGATTGGACTCTTTTATTTATTTCATTTTCACATTGAGTTTAATCGATCTCGGAATGAATTTGAGTTATCTATCTATAAGATCTAACCTTGGATCAGTGGAATTGATCCAAGTATTGCTTTAAGTTTGTTCATGATGAATTAAAATTACAGACCTTGAACAGGTTGCAAGGTCTAGAAGCATTGAATAAGCTAGTCAGGAGTATGACTCAGGTTGATCATGTGAAATGAATTGGTTCCCGATATGGAAGTATATCTGGAAGGTCTCGATCGTGGACCGGGTAATAATTCGGTTACATACGATTCTGCGCAGCCTAAGGCGAAGCAGAGCTAACCCTGTTCAAGAAGGTATGATGTAGGTCTTTTTACGAGTGTGTGAGAAATGTAGACCTAACTGGAATTATTAATGGTTAGTAACCTAAAACTAAACCTAACCTAGGGGTTAGATTAGTGTTAATCTAACCTAGACCTAGGCTAAGTGCTAATGTCCTAAGTTAGTATCTACGTGTAATGTGGTTAGAATAAGTATTATCCTAAATTCTAACCTAAGTTACTAACCTAACTATTAAACAAAACGTATGGGGACCTATGGAGGGGTGCGAACCATGGGCGGCATTTTCTATGGGATTAAATGCTAAGGATATGTATGAAGGACAGGTCATGGCGGAGGTTTTAGCAACAGCTAACCTAAGCCGACGTGGCAGGTCGCCAAAACTGGAAATGGACTTGAGATTTCATTTGTCTGTCGCCAACTTTGGCGGTCGGTGGCAGTGGAGTTTGAGCGGGAAAGTTGGTGTAAATGCATTCAATGTGCTCGGTAGTCGAGCTCGGAACTCGCGTGAAGGCATGCAAACTGGGAAGTTGTTGGTTTGTTTGGCTTATCGCGAATTTCGGTTTTCCTTCTGCCTGTTCACTGGTTCTTCGCACCAGTCTTCTTTGAGTTGCATGGCGAGTATGAGGGTATCTAGCTCTTTTCTCTGGCAAGGAAAATATATATGTCATGGAGATAACAAAATTTTGTTGGTCGCTCTAACTTGGAAAAGGAAAAGGAAGTCTGAGCTCTTCCAGTGGTCTGCTTCGGAATTTTGAGCAAAAATCCAGGCATGTTAGGCCCTAACCTTTAAAAATCTTGTTGTCTTTCAAGTGATTTCATTAGAACAACTCTGTTCAAATGATTTATGGAAATGAATGATTTTCTATGGTGGTTTTGTGTGATTTTTGGTACTGTATCTCTTCTGGTTCGATTTTTTCAATTATCCCTTGATGGGTGTTTGTTAAATTCGAATTGTGGCTTTATTCTTCGTGTTTTCATTCTGGCTTAAATATGGGAGATATATATATGAAAAGTATGACTGCTCGGCCTGTTCGGCGAGAGTCCATAGATTATTCTGTGATGGGTATAGGCCTTTGTAATGCTTGTCGATTTTTGGTCATCGATGCTTATTGTGTAATCTTGTCGGAAAAGATACTGTTGAACTTTTGTGTGAATGTTCAGTCTTACTGGGCTTCCTTGTATATTTTGTGGTGGTTGTCATAGTTGAAGGTTACAGAGTCTAGTAAGGTATCGCTATGGTAATTTAAGTTCATTATGAATGGTTAATTTTGTGTTTCGAGTATTTCATTTGACCTTTGTGGAAATTGTGTATTTCTTGCGTTGTGGTTAAAGGATTTACCCGTTGACAGTACGCATTATGGAAATAGGTATTGTTGTATTCGAACGACTCTGTTGAGTCCATTGAATGATTCGTATTGTGGATCACTGTTGAAACTTCGTTTAAATATCTATTTGAATCTTGGTAATTTGATTTTGTACTCGAGGAGTATTTGGTAACACACGACCTCATTATTTTACCTTCGTGTTGCAAGAAATTGTGGTATATACTCTTTGGATGAAATTCTACGTTTCCTTCCTGTGCCATCTTGTGCGAAAAATATTGGTAAGGGTTCCGTTGGATTCCTTGTTTGGAAATTCGGTATTCAGAATTGGCTTATGCCTGAATTTAAATGTTGCCATTGTTGGCACGGATGGATTCATTATCTTCTTTTTTATTTTGTTTATTGTTGTTTAAACTCTGTTGAACTTATTATTTAAACAAGTGTTATTGACTCAATTTAAGCTTTGTTGGTTTACTATTGTTTTGACACCATTGGGTACCATGGGTATGGAAGGATATTTTGTATATCGGCCTTTGGACAGGCTAAATGGTGAATACTGTTTATGGACTTTGTTTTAAATCCTCGAATGGTATACATGTCACTGTTGTATGTATAAGCCCGAGTTTGAACAGGAAATGTTCTTGGCTTTGTTGGCTTTCTTTAATATCTTGGCGTCATGAATTATGGCTTCTGTAAAGTAGGTTGTAAACACCATACTTTCAGTTCTGATTGCGTTCAGAAGTGACTTCGTTGTCCCATGTTATGCTTCCATCCGATTTTACTTCCGTTTGGCGAGATTTGTACATGGTGCGTGGTTTTCGTTTAAAAATCTCTTTGCTTAGTTATAGGTAAATGTCATGGCTTAATGTTTTCGAGCCTCTTGTCGACTGTGACAACAAAGGAGATCCTTTGAATTTGACCTTGGGTCTAAAGCCTTACAGTAAGAAAGGCTTGAGCAGGCTGTAGGTTGTTATTGGGATTGAAGACGTAATATGTTTTCTTCGCATTGTTATCCATTCTTGTGTATGTTTGAATTTGGAGTTGTTGACTGTACCAAAGCAGGTAACGGCTGTGTTATCTTCTTGTCCGTCGCTTCTTGTGAAAGGTCACTCTGAGTCTGCCTGGTAGATAGACATCATTGTTTGGCATGGGGGCTACCGACTGTAGTTGCTTAATTAAAGGTTTAAATAATACAGTGTGCTGTTGACGTCTCGACTGATTTATTGCTGTGTTCTATTTTGTTAATAAAATAGTGATTCTTCTTGTGGCTTGTCGGACTTGTTCGTATACTTACCGGATGAATGTTTTCCATATGTGGAGATGGTACAGTAGTGAACTTGTTTGGAAGGAAGTGTGAATGATTTGTTTCTTTCTCTTATTACTTTAATACATGTTGATATATGTATTAGTAGGAGCTGTTTTAACATATTGATGTACTCAAGAGTTGTTATGATATTTCCATTTCCTGATGAAATTAACGATCTATCCAATGTTGCTGATCTTGGATTTAAGATAATTGTTTTGGATACTTTCGTTCTTTGATTCTTAATACTTGATGAAATATTTGAGAAATGTTTAGGACTATTCTGTAACAATGATAGAGTTACACGTTTGTAATCATTTTTGTATTACCAAGGCATAGTCTGAATATGTTTACTCGTTGGTGATTTTATATCATTTAAACAGGGTGTTTAATGAAAACAATTGACGGATTGCAATTGTTTTAAAAGTTAGTGCTTATCATGCTCAGTTCATCGAACTGACTCATGTTGACTATTTTTGCAGATGGTTGCCGTAAGTGGTAAAGCAATGCAGATCTGACAGGATGATCAGATTGTTTAAGTTGATTTATAATGAATTACAGCTTGATTTTCTAAATGTACTATATGTGGAAAGATGTTTCTTTTCCGTTAAGCATTGTATCAAGTATGCTGCTTGCTTAAAATGTAATTGTATAGTTATGAAGAAATAAAAATAAGTATTGATACTTATGTGTTGTATTCTTAATTCTGATAGTTGACCTTCTTCGGTTTATATACCAGTGGCGATGTTATCTTTGTGTAATTGGATGCTTTTGTGATTGACAATGAAAGCTTAAAAAATGTGATTGAATTCTTATGAGTGTTTAGTAGTTCTAATTTGTTCTATCGAAAGCTAAATTGAAATTTAAATCATTGTCTTTTTAAAAAGATAGGGTTAAAACGAACCTAAGCAGAACACTAATCAAGCTGAGGTAAATTACTAATCCCTAGTCCTAGTATGGCAGGACAACATTAAATTGGATTCTTAACCAATTATATCTTTATACTAATAAGTATGATATAAATTCAGTTAAGAGAACTGAAATAAATCTAATGGGGTTCAGATGGCAATCTCATATGAAGGTAATGAGATAATGTCCAATTCTGTTGTTTTAGAATCATGTGTATTCTAATGACTCCTTGATGAGAGCTTGACCTTAATACCTCTACCATGTAATGGGTTTTATTGAGGAAGGTCGTCTTAAGACGAAGAATCCAGGGATTGGGAAAGGCTAACCTATGGGGAAAGTCTTTAAAGTAATTTAAAACTCAACGTGCGTAACGCATATTATTAAGTAGATCTTTTCGAGGCGGATTTAAGGTTGACGACACAAGTCAACTGCAGGGTTGTACCTCCGAGAAGATTAGGATCTTCTCAAAGTTACAACAATGCAGGTGACTTATGGCGACACCCTTTGCATTGATCGCTAAGATTTACACTTTGATCTCGACGAGTTACTCAGGGACCAATTAGGAATGTGGCCATGTTATAAGGCTGCCTAGGAGATTCGGGGTATCATGACACACTGGTTTAACTGCAGGGTTGAACCAGTATGTCACCGTATCCCTAATCC
Organism: Taxus wallichiana var. yunnanensis; assembly: GCA_018340775.1. NCBI lineage: Eukaryota > Viridiplantae > Streptophyta > Pinopsida > Cupressales > Taxaceae > Taxus > Taxus wallichiana. Next base: position 89,327,191 of record CM031243.1, read on the forward strand.
TCGTGGGCATCCATATAACATTATCACCTTGTTAATCTGTCTCCGAGTGATTAAGTTGTGAAAGGAAGGACTGACAGTAGTCAGTGTAAGACATTCTATATAACATAAGAATGGGGTGAAGGGCGTATTCTAGATTGATGAGTATGCCGTTAAGGAATACGAGACATAAACAGATATGTTTCAAATCTTTGGCCAAAGTATCGCAAGCTGCTTGATTGCGTTGTCCTAATTCACCTAGTCTAAGGGATGAGATGCCGATGAATAATGGTAACAATTATTCAGTTAGGTTCCTTAGACAGAGCATTCTGAATCCCCAGAATAGGGAAGAGAACCACAGGAGTGAAGTGTTAAATAATAACGCCAACTCATATTACTCATGAATAGATCGGTAAATAACCGAGTCATGAAATGAATAGATCGGAGGTACTCGAGTCATTACTGACTGCATATGGTTATACTGTTAAATGAATGGTTATTTGATTTGTGAGTTCTAAATTATGTATTTAGAACCAGGATGCATTTATCAAAAAAAATTTGACTTGTTCCATTGTCTAAAATGAGGATGTTACGGGAAGAGGAATAAACTCCAAATACACAAGAAGAGGAGCACATGGAAGAGAACAAATAAGTTTTAGAGATCCTATAGGAAGAAGAAATCATAGAGAGCTTCTTGATTTCTTGCGGTAATGAAAATCCATATTTTCCTCTTCCTTCATCTTTTGTTGAGAATTATTTGATTGATGAATCCACTACAGAGGAAAGCTTCAAAGATCCTTGCCCAAAACCAGTCCTCATGAGTTAGAAATTGATGAGGTTGATCTTCCAAGCTTCATAATGAACATGGAGGGAGAAGAGAAAATGATGAGACCATTTCCAAATCAGTCATCAAGGAGAGAATCAAGCTGTTGCATGCGGATGAGAAACAAGATCCAAATCAGCTTGCAAATAGTCACCTTTTAGAGGAAAGTCTGCAAGAAGGCTTCATTGTTGAAGTTGGACTTTGGAGAAATGGAAAAATTCAGCGAATTAGACCTTTCCCAATCAAGTACTTGGCTTCACTAGAGCTAAAGGAGGAGTCACAACCAGTCATGCTTTCTACAGAGCATGAGGACAAGTTTTAGAGTTCCAAGGATCAGATACAATGCCTCTCAAAACTAAATGTAGATTGACTAAAAGAGGTATTTTTCTTGTTTCCAGTTGATACCTTGATGATTTGGGTGGAAAATCAACTTGTAGTGATATTTTCACTCTTGCACAAGGCCACGTTCAGTGGAAAATCAGTTACATGGTCCATATTTGCGAGGAAGGGAAGATACTTCTCCTTTCCAGTGTTAGGATTTGTTTGAGTTTTCTTTATCTCTGGTTAGAGTAGAGTAGGTAGGTTTGCTTTCAGTAGAACAAGTGCTTGTGCACACTCTGCATGTTTCCACTTGGAACATGTATGATTTTCCATCTTTGTACATAGTGTGTTGTGGTGTTTTTGCTCTCACATAGTTCAATGGAAGTAGAAGTGTTCATAGAGTATTCAAAGAATATATGTTTAAAAGGAAGTTCTTGAAATGATTCCAAGTATATGTACTTCATTACCAAATCAACATAGAATTTAGAACCCTACAAATCTTCATACTTTCCAAGAAGTCAGTTTTAGTTCTTCATACTTGGTAGAAATCAAATTTTGGGATAGCTTAAGATATTCATCCTTTTTGACATTGTTCCAGCCGAGATACAACACTCAAACAATCTCGATCACTCTTGAGTTGCACGAAATCAGCCAAGTCATTTTCTCTCTCATTTGCTTAGGTTTTCACTTCTTTGAAGGCTTATTGCTTGTGCATAATGTACATAATTATCAAAATATCATTTTTTATAGTAGTTACTCTGAAATGATATTTAATTCAATTTAGATTAAAACATTTGGTCAATCCCACTTCTCCTCAAACATTCTTCTCATCTTCTTCCATGGCTGAGACCTCTGACCCTTTTACCAACATAGATCTCCATGACCTCAATGCCTATCTGGCTGAATACCCTCAAGACATAGATCTCTTATTATTAATTGTCTGTGATGAGGCCAAGTGGTTAGCTGAGATCAACCCTTCGGTCTCTAATTATACTTTTGTTCATATTGTCACACCTACACCTCCTCCCACCACCAATCCTCCTCCTAGATCTATTGTCCCCATTTCTATACCCACTTTACAACCCAATTTACCCACCATATTACTTCTCACACATGAGATGACTCCTCTTAAGGAACTTATTAACCATTTTCCCCCTTGGAAAAATGGACAACTTAAAAATTGGACTTGGGAAGTTTCATTGGAGCTTGGGGAGAATCTAAAGAATTCAAGTGTTTTTTTGTGTGTTTAAGCACTTTCAAGTTCTTTGGGGGACCTTGAATCATTTGGACACATTTCCCTCCTTGTTGATCAAAGAATACTTGTCAAAGATAAAAAAAGGAGTCCGCACGGGTTAGGAGGCCCGGTATTAAGAGCGCATAAGGATAGGAAGGACCCACACGCGGAAGGTAAGTTCAGATTTTAGGACTTAGCTGATTTTGAGCATGAATACCTATTTTTGGAAGATGGTGTGTGGAACACACCAATGATGCAGAGATGTGTGCACCATGCATTTTATATCTTTGGAGAAGTGGATCGAAGTGTTTATGCATGAAGACAAGATGAGAATAGAATTGACACTTCAGTTAACTACAAGAGGACTATAGATAACACACTTGCATGTGTGGCTATGCTTGTAAACAACATGTGGCTATCAATAACATGCGGCCTATTTTTGGAATAGATAAGTGGTGAAGGGAAAATCCCCACCCTATATATATCGTTGTTAGGTACATAGTAGAGAGAGAGCTGGATGTATAAATGTGTGAGATGTATGTATGTGTAACAGAGAATATATGCATATGACTGAATCATTGTATCAATTCCATAAACACATTGGTATAGGTTGACAATACTGTAAGGAGCTTCTGTATCTACTAATAGATGGAAGATATTGGCTAAATCTAAGTTTCATTCTATGTGTAGTTGAATAGTGCATGTTATTAATTCAATCATGATTATTGTTTAAGCTTGTTCTTTCATAGATATGAGGGTAACATGCATTATAGAATGATGGATTAGTTATGAATCTATATGTTTCTACCTTCATCATGTTAACATCCTACAACAACCCTAAAGAGGGAGTCGATACCTTTGCGTGCTTCGGGTGAGTACTTAGTCTAGGCTGAGTGATGTGCCAATGTGACTAGGGTGTTATCTTGTAAATTCTAGGCTACATCATTAGTTCTATTTCTGGGACCTTTTGTCAGTTGTTTTCAGGATGGTTTGCGATGAAGATGTATTGGTTAACTCTAGCAAGTATTGAGGAATGGATACACAATTTGGAGGAAGAATATGCATGACAGTTCAACAAGTGGATATGAGTTTAACGCATGCACTTGGGTAGAACAGGGAACCCGTATGAAAGCTTATATGAGAGATTTTCACTATCTTTCTCGGTAGAACTATATGAGTGGCTTACTACTTATGTGTCTCAAAGCAGGGTGGAGGTATCGCACACTTGTCTGGACACAGGAAGAATTTCAAGCCCTCTATGATGTTGATCAGATCTAGACTCACGCGGTGGATATGTGGTTTCGTGGTGTTCTAAATAGTTATATTTTGGAATATTCAACTTCGATGTAGTCTTACCTAGAGGTAGTTGAATTCCATTTTTACGGTATCTAAGAGGAACATATTTACAAGGTATTCCACTTAGCGATCAAGAGCTTAATGGTAACTTGGAACTTGGAGAGTAAACCGATGGCTAACTAAACTTCACCACGTGTGAGGCAAAGGAACAGTTTAGTTTAAGATGGTAGACCTATTGGCAAAAAGGTAGAGAGAGGAAAGGTGACTTAAGTATAATGATGTGCACGAGAAGGAGATAGAGAAGTAGTGTTCCACTATAGAGAGTATGGCATGGAGGAAAGAGCTTGCTCGTGAAGGATTTACACTCATGTAGAAGACGTGGAGCCATAGCATCAGAACTCCCCATCTTGGAAAGCATGATAGAGATCCCCCCTTGGCCTCACATGGAAGTGTGCCAGCAGAGACTACCTAGACCGTGGGCGTGCATCTTAATCCACCTGGTGACCTATCCCTTGCACTTGGTTTTTTAGTATCTAGTACGAAAAGTAACCAACAAACTAACTTGGGAAGTAGGAGAGTAGGAGTAAGTCAGGGATCAAGTACATCAATGGTAGGATAGATGACTTCAATGTCATTTGGAGGAGCATTCTTAGGCGCATCATCCACACAGAATGTGAGCGCACAAAATGTTGGATTCACCTCTGGAAGTGGAACTACCTCACAAACTGTAGGGGTACAGTATAGTACTACTGTCAGAGCACAGGGGAGTACATCTACATGCCCTATTCCAACTACAGGTGGTGGATCAAGAGGTATAGGTGGTTCTAGTTCTAGTGGATCTGGTGGTTCTAGAGGTAGAGGGAACATAGGAGGTTCTAGATCAGGTGGTCAAGGTCCACAACAACCATAGAATATCTATATGGATATGTCTCTTCATCTCCCGGAGTATAGAGGTATAAAGGATGTTGCCAAACATGTGCATATGTGTGAAATATTGTGGTGCACTAAAGGTATCATAGCTATTGAGAAAAAGACAATTAAATTCACCACTACATTACAGGGGCACACACATAGCTGGTATAGGAAGTTTGACCTTGATCAAACTTGTGTGGATTATGCAGCATTGAGAGATGATTTCTTGATGAGTTCCATATCCCTGAGTTTGAGTAGAAGAGTATAAGTGTGCTTAAGGATATCAAGCAAGGCACTATTGAGACTGTATGTGAGTATAATGCTCATTTTAAGACACTTTTATCTAATCTATCTTATGATATTCATGCTAGCTAGCATGCACAATGGTTTGTTGGAGGATTGATTACACCTTTTAGAAGGGCGTTGTCACATAAGACATACACTGATCCGTGTGAAGCACTGGAAGCAGCTTTGTGTGCTGAGGTAGTTGGGAGCATTGACACTGGCATTAGTCCATTTCTAGAGGCACAAATTGTAGCTATGATAAAGCAGTTAGAGAAGCTATCAACAAATTCAGCCCATGAAATGTGCTCAAGAATTTGGTGTATAGATTGTGAAGTGGAAGGTCACACCAAGGATAGTTTCCCTCACAGATCTGTATGCTCATTACTGTTGGACTATGAGATCTTTCATTTGAATCATGATGCTAGCCACTGTCCTTTGTTACAACGTGTGATAAGGAAGAATGTATCTTTCTTTTGTAAAATTTGTAGGTCCATGACCCATGATACTGAGGATTTTCAGTTGATTGGTTAGATCCAGGATGCTATAGACCTTGGGGTATAAAAAACAAGTATAACAAATAGTTCTAAGGGTAAGAATGAACACTAGGATCGGGATCATAATCAAACGTGCTATGATAGGAATGAGGGGTATTTTTAAGGAGGTTGTGGAAGGGGACATGGATATCATGGTGGATATGGAGGATGAGGCCATGGTGGAGGAAGAGGTGAGTTCCCTCATGGAACATGTTATACATGTGGATCTCTTGACCACTATAGGTGTGAATGTCCTCAGAATATTGCATGTTATTTATGCAGAAATAACCATAGCTATGAAGAGTGCTTGGAATTATATGAGCATCTGAGTAAGCAAGCATAAGAAAGAAAACAAAGGCACTGGGATGGTTAGAATCCAATGCACGGTAGAAGATTAGTGGATGCCCAAGATAACAAAAGGACTTGAGGCATTGATAATGAAGATTACTACACATGCTGAAGTAGCATGCATGAGAGAGGCATTACACCAGAAGCCTACAATCACCAAGGAGGAGGTTTTGCATGCAAGGTACCCAGATCTTGCTCATCAGAAGGAAGTTTACCAGGATACCATGGAAGTGCTAAGGAATCTTCAGGTGAGATACAATACCTAAAGGAGAAAAAGAAAGCATCAGAGATAGTCCAAACTGATATCGATGATCTACAAGAGGTGTGCAAGATGTTGTGCTAGGAGAACATTATTCCACTATTAGGAAGTTGGTTAAAAGGGAACACTCCACACGCAAGTCTTGAGACTAGACGATAGATTCTACATGAAAATATTCCCCCTGATAGCATTGACTATGACAAATAAATTACTTTGAATGCTATTGTGGATGGGTGGCTGTTGAGAAACATATTGATCGATACATGTGCGGAAGTAAATGTGCTTACATTAGATGCATGGGTACAAATGGGGAGGCCTCCATTGTAGCCATCATCTAATGTGTTATTTATGGCAAACCGGATTAAGGCCACTCCCATAGGAGTTTTGAAATATGCATCTATAACTATACAAGGGGCCAAGTTCACTGGGGATTTTTAGGTATTAACACTTGTAGATGCAGACAATTTTCTAGCCCTTCTTGGACGCCCTTAGTGTTATGTGAATAATGCTGACTTGAGATTCAATAAGGGGTATATCAGCTTTAAAAACAAGGAGTAAAGGGTTGTGATACCTTTGTGAGATGGGAAGTCTACACCATATTTTGAGCCTCTAAGTGAGGAGGATTTAAAGAGAGCCTATGTACATGTTATTCAGACCTAGAGGTCAATGAGCCATCAAAAGAAGGCATCCTACGGTGGGAGGATTCTCATTCTATTAGTGATACTACGAGTATTACTTGCGATAATTTGGCTCATTGTACATATGAATTAGTAGGGCGCAAGGTGAAAAGCGTGGTTATGCGTAACTATGGACTTCATTCAATTTGATGGATAGGTAGCACAAGTACCTTAGTATACGAGGACAAAATATATTCCGCCTTTACGAAGGCCATGGAAACACAAAGTGGACATATCAAATTACAAGGAGATATATGTTATTATATACACACATGCGGGACAAAAACACACTTTGGTGGGTAGTCCACAGAGATAATCTTATAAACTAGGAAGATATTGGAATAGCTTTGTCTACTAGGTTTATAAGGAGAATGCACCTACATAAATCGCACTTATCATGGTGATCAACCTGTTCAGCATCACATTCAATAGTGTGAGATACTTTAGACAGTAGGACATGAAGCATTACCACCTTCACTCTAGGTGCATAGATTGTATTCTACGCTACAAGGATGTGAATGTGCTTGGTATGTATATGCATAACTACATCGAGAAACTAGAAACTAGCAAGATTTGACTGCAGGTATGATCCAAACTTTTGACTACTTCTCGACTAAACCTCCTATAGCAAAGACATTAAAAATTTTCAAGCAATTAACTATGGGAGATAGTGCAAAAAAAAAAGAGCATATATAAGAATTATTCGGTGAGGTAGAGTTCGGAGCATGCTTTGAAAAGTAAGAAGAAATGGACTCCATATTACTTGAATGTGCTTGCCTTGAGAAAGAGAAAGGAAAGATGGTTTATGTCGTGGATGACAAGGAAGTTGAGAGCCTGGATATTGAACATTCACATGGGGTGCGTGAGGTATTAGACACGGTGTAGATAAGGATACATGCACCTACCACAAACCCATGAAGATAAATAAGGTGAATATAGGTTCGGAGGATGAGCCTAAGGAGGTCGTAATTGGAGATTCTTGGTTAGACTCGTGAGGTAGTAAAGATCATCGAGTTACTTAAGGATTATTAGGACTTATTCCTTGAGGATATCATGAACTTAAAGGCATGTATGAATCACTTGGGAAATTAATATCAAGCTTAAGGACGGTGCACAACCATTTAGAAAGAGACCTTATAGAATGAATCCTAATTTGCGTGAAAAGATAAAAGAAGAAATTGTTAAAAATGTTGAAATCTAGAATTATCAATCCCTTGATGAGTCGAATGAGTTAGCCCAATGGTGATCAAAGATCAAGAAGGATATATAGATTAGGATATGTGTGGACTACAAGAAGCTAAATGCTACATGCTTCACAAATCCATTCCAGATGACATTTAATGAGGAAATACTAGAAGGAGTTGAAGGGTGTGAAATATATTCTTTCACATGATCGATTTTTTGGGTATCATCGGGTTAGGATTGCTCAGAGGATCAAGAAAAGAAAATATTTACGACTGAATGGGGAAGTTTTACATCTTGTGATGCCCTTTAGATTGAAAAATGTGCTTGTCGTATTCTCACGCATAGGTGTTCAGGCATTTAAGTATTTTTTCACTTTTTACAAGTCTACCTAGATGATTGGACAAGTATATGTGCTTGTGAAAGATCATTTTAACAATATACACTTAATGTTTGAATGGTGCAAAAATTAAGTATCTCTTTGAACATCATAAAGTGCATATTTTCTACACCATTTGGGATACTGTTAGGACATATAATCTGTAAGGAAGGTTTGCTAGTTGATCTAGCCAAGGTTGTAGTCATTTTAGGCCTGGAAGCGCCTACCAATCAAAGTGAGGTGTGTGGATTTTTAGGTCATACAAGATATTATAGAAAATTCATAAAAGGGTATGCCAAAATTGTTGCACCCTTGGAAGAATTGCTAAAGGGAAAGGTACATTTTATTGGGGAGAACCGTAGCAACGTGCATTTGAGATATTAAAAGAGAAACTTACTACCGCGCCCATTCTACGCTTTCCTCATGGGATAAACCATTTCATGTGCATGTGGATGCTTTTGGTATGGCCATTGGTGTTGTGTTAGCTCAACCTGGTGAAGGTATTATAGATCATCCAATTTGTTTTGCTAGTAGGAAGCTGACTCCTACTGAACGGAATTATACAACTATAGAGCGTGAAGCTTTGTCAATGATCTATGCATTGTACAAGTTTTGATAATAATTTTTGGCAACACCATTTGTGTTTTATTAATATCATATGGAATTGAAGTACTTGGTAAAAATCTCATCTTACGGGGGCACATATGTATATGGGTGCTCCTATTTCAAGAGTTGACTTCACAGGTTGTGTTAAAGACAGGGAAAAGTAATTCTAGACCAGACCATTTATCTAGAATCAATTCAGGAGAGGATGCACAGACAATTGAAGAAACAATACCGGATGCATAGTTATATAGGTTACAATGCGCACCCACAGAATTAGAAGACATTGTTGTCTTTCTATGAATAGGTATGACACTAGAAGGAATGAAAGCATTAGAAAAGAATTAGCTTGCTATATGTGTGGCACTGTTTATGTTAATCAGTGGTGACCTCTACAAGCTAGGAAGAGATGAAGTATTACGTCGTTGTGTATTAGAGCATGAGCGTAAGGATATTATGGAAGAAACTCATAGTGGTATTGTAGGAGGCCATTATATAGGTGATGCAACTTCCCAGAAGATCCTACTTGTTGGATTATGGTGAGAGACATTATATAAGGATTGTAAGGAATATTTTAAGGTGTGTGATCATTGTGAGCACCTAGGAAAATTGGGGCAAAGAGATGAGATGCCTTTGAGACCAATTACTAGAGCCAAACTATTTGAGAAATGGGTCATTGATTTTGTAGGACCTATTTCTCTAGTCGTGCACAAGACTCAATCATGCTATATCATTACTTACACAAATTATCTCACACGGTGGGTAGAAGAAGACCTACTAAGGATTGTACGACAAGCTACATCGGCTAGGTTTCTATGGGAGAATGTTCTTACAAGATATAGATGTCCCTTAAGCTTGAAAAGTGATAGAGGTACACACTTTTTGAATGAGACAATCAGGATCCTATTAGATGAGTTTATGGTTGCACACCATAAAACTACACCTTATCATCCTCAGGAAAATGGAACTGCTGAGGCCTTCAACAAGATTTTGAGCCAGAATTTGACAAAAATTGTGATGTTAGAAGAAAGGATTGGGATGACAAAGTATCAGTTATTCTTTGGGCATATATAACAACTTACAAGAGATTGAACAAAGCCACACCATTTCAGTTGGTGTTTGGTGTGGAAGTTGTTCTTCGTATAGAATTTATGTTACCTTCTTTGCGTATTGCAAGCATTGTAGAGGTCTAGCTGATGAACATGCTCTAGAAGAGTGTATCAAAAGATGATTCAACTGGATGAGCACCGAGCCATAGCAAGATGGATCCGTAAAGTAGGAAAAGGCCAGAAGAAGGCATGGCATGATAGAAACATAAGGGATAAGAAGTTTGAGATTGGACAAATGGTACTTCTTTATGACTCAAAGTTCTTGCGCCATCCAGGTAAGCTCAAAGTACATTGGTTGGGGTCGTATGTTATCACTTCTATACTTGAATCAGGTGCTTTTCAGTTAGAAGCACTTAATGGAACATGGCTACCCGGTTACTTTAATGGGAGTAGGCTAAAGCCCTACTATAAATAAGTCTTATTGGTGTTTGTAATAAGGTAGTATTGCCATTTAGTTTAGGTTTTCAATTATGTATTTCCTTCATTTTTGCTATGCTTTGTCAATTTAGTTGTGTTCTTGTGTAATAAACATGCTTGCGCACCTGAAGCTAATTACTATATGAAGAATGTTTATGCATAGAGGACTGTACATACTTTTCATGTGGGGTGGTTGTAGTTATCCAAGAAAAAGTGTGAGAATTGAAAGGTGAAAGGAATAAGTTACTACAGGTGTGCTTTAAGTCAAAAGAATATTGCTTCTCAAAAGTGACCAAGGATGGAGATGAATGAAATAACATTATAACATGAGGTAAGTGGAGGCCATGTTAGTTACCAGTAGAAGGTAAAGTGATAAGGTACTCAGGTGCAGGAGCGCACACTGCAGAGAAGTCTATGACCAGAGGGTAGGAAGGCACGCTAGAAGGTTATAGATGGGCGTGAAGATGTACCACACAGAATGAATGGATTTGGTCAATGAATGAGGGGATATTTGGTAGGTAAAGGAGCAATAAATGCATCAAAATTTGAAAAAATTATATAAGGATGGGATGCGGATTCATTTTTACCATTACAATTAAGAGTTTTAAAGAAAGAGTCAAGTGCGAAGAGCCGAGTGATTGAGTTAAGGTGTGAAGGGTGTGAAACCAAGCGTGATAACTAGATCTATGTGACAAGAATCTTATGTCCCTAGTGGTGAAGGGTTTGAGAAAAGTAGGGAGATAGAAAAGAGTTAGGTTACGAAGTTTCCACCTAGGGAATAATTGAATCGAGCTAGGGTTTGATTCATAGAGTTGCAGAGTTGAAGAGAAAGCATTTGTAAGGTGAAAATGGCACCGAAGAAGGCATCTGTAGCAGTAGCTAAAATAAAAGGAAAGAAGAATGTGGTCATCAAGGAGGATGAGGTGGTACCCGAAATCCATTTTTGGAGATGCAATATCCAAAAGGATTCATCATCAGCAAAGAATGGGATTCACCCATCAGAAAGAGCAACGTGAGTGAATATAATCACATGACTTTGGAGAACAAGAAGGAGCTCAATTCCTTGCTCACTACTAGAATGAACAAGCGCACGACAGAGGACATGCCAATTTATGACAATGCGGGTGAGAAGCTTTTAAAGAGAATTGGGGTCTACCATTTGTATGAGCTTCTATATTTCAGGAAGTATGAGCCCTTGTATCAGTGGCTCATTAGCAGGGTACACAAAGACTTCTTCTACTTTACAAGATGTAGAGTTATAATTTCATCTGCACTTATCTTATTAGTTACAGGTCTGAAGGCCACAGGAGAAGACATAAAAGGTGATCTTGTAGATAAATTTGTGATTGTAAAGACCAAACAGGAGTTGGGATACCTGAAGGGGATACGTGGAATGGACATAGACAAATTAAAGAACTGTCTAGTTGTGTAAGTTGCAACACACCTTGTTACCAAGTTGAATGATCAGGAGGTGGTATCGTGTAAATACTATGTGGTTACATGTGGCACGTAAGATGTTAGAAGGGACAATCTACAATATTGCAGGCTATATTGCAAAGAAAATAGTTGAAGAAGCATGCACAGGAGGGAATATCAGCTTTGGGGTTATTCTACTATCACTGGTATTTATGGAGATCAGAGTACCAGATGGACCGAAGGAGAAAGTATGGGAATACCCCATGGAGAACAAGTCCTTAGATGAAAGATACGGTAAGTGCCTATGTAAGGGGGCCATGATAGATAATGTAAAGAAAAGGGCACATAAGTGGTATAACAGGCTCTATGTGACATTTGGGGAAGAGTGGTGCATCCTAAAGGACCTATCAAAGAATGGTAGGGAAACAAGTTTAGCTTGTTATATATAAGCATTTTTGCATTGTGTGCTTCCCAATGAAATATGGATTCTGGAGCACTTGGTGCAAATTTCCCTACGCATTCACTACAAGGTATTTTCAAGCATCTATTCATAGATTTATAGACACACACCAACTGGTCTGCAATGCAGATAAGGTAGACTGTGACTACCATATGTTGAGGAAAAAGTATGTGTATCCTGGCAGAAGTGCTTATATAGAGAGGATCATTTCAGAGGTGTTGAATATCAAATTAATAAGTTTGGTGTAGAGAGATGTGGGGGCATCATTGGTGTATCTCTAGTTAAATCCAAAGATGGAGAATAAAAAATATATGGAAGGTGAGTTCGCACTTCCAACACCACCAAATGGAAATCATATGGTGGAGAACATCCTAGTGCCTAAGCCCATAGAGCCAATTGAAGTGCAGGATAAGGAGGAGGAGTGCAAAGATAGTGGTGGTTTGGAGCACAGGGGTAAGAGACATCCTGTAAGGAAGGGTGAAGTTGAGCACGCCATTACACAACCTCAGCCACAAGAGGGGATGATGAGGACTTGAATGTAGTCCAAGGGGAGCACATGTTTAAAAGGGTATTTAGGAGAATAAGGACCCAAGGTGCTACTCCACCCACTATGCATAAATCACCCAGAATCTCTCCACAAAAGGAGGCAACCACGTAGAGGAGGAAACTAAAGTTGAATGAGGAGGTGGAAGAGTCAAAGGAAAGTGTGCCTAATTCTCCTACACTTCCAGAGAACATAGAAGAACAGGGTGAGGCATCAAAGGAAAAAGAAGAGGAAGAGAAAAGACCGGAGGAGACAGTTGCAAAGGATGTTCAGGACATGGAGACACAAGTCCCAAATTTGGAGGCTAAAGTTCCTAAGTAGTAAAGGTATATAAGAACAAGTGGAGAGCACATTCCACTAGCCATGGGGTATGTAGAGAACGTAGGAAAAATTATTTGCACCCGCTTCTAGAGCACGATAGCGCAAAAGGATTTATTTGGCTAGGAGTTAATGGATGAGGATATGGCAACGATGTGCACTTGAAAGCAACTATCGTGGTCGATGCACACCCACATGGATGATCCTAACTTTGATGTGTGCGAAGATTCATGTGTTTCAAGACAACTAAAGAAGGCACCTCAAGCTAGACACATGACAAGTAAAGCCTACTATCATGTCAGATGAGTAGGTCAGCAATGCATTGGTGAAAGTTTCTATTGAGGTGGCTAGAAGAAACATGGACAAAGCTACCATGATCAGAGCACTACGTGAAGAGTTGAAGACAAAGGATGCAGAGATAGCACGTATAACACAGGAAAGGGACTTTACATAGAAGAAGAATGAGGTGTTTATAAGAATCACAGAGGAGATTGGGGACAATGTAATCAAAGCAAGGCCACACTTGGAGGCCAAGGTACCACAGACATTTCCTTCAGCAATACACTATGTGGGAAAGTTGGTGGACTTGGTACTTGAAGATGAAACTCTACATATGCAAGCACCAGAACGCTCTGAACAAGATGTCGATCAAGAAAAAGCATCTGTGATGATAAAAATTGCATCTTATGAAGGGATGTTGTAAGCATTACAGAAGTATTGAAGAAAGAAGACTAGGCTTTAAATGTATGCACAACTCCAAAGGCAATTATCAACATCAAGACCCTCGAAGAGAACAACAAGGTCTAGAAAGTGATGAAATATGAGACATTGGGCCACGTAGAAAGGTTTTCAATGGTTAAACAGAAGCGTAAGGCCCTGGCAGCAACACAAGAGCCACATAAGACTTAGCTAGAAGATATTGGAAAGCTAATTGCAGAAGATGGACCTTTTAGAAGGAAGAATGACATCAATGTCCAAAGTGTTGTGTTGGTTCTACAAAATGAGAAGGGAGAAATTGTGAGGGATGAGTTGGAATCCATTGCTATGGACATCCCAGAAAAAGCAAAGCAAGCACTCACTGACTGATAGGTATTAGAGGCTGAAATAAAGGAGGAGTATCCAGAGTTGATACTGTAAAGTGATATAGAGGAGGTTGCCTCATAACCTCATAAAAATTCTTTATTTATCTACATTCTTTCATTCTTATTCTTTCCATTATTCTATTCTTTCCTTAAATTTTTGGAGATACCCATTGTTAGGATGACAATGAGATTAGTGTGGGGTAATGTTGATCGAAGAATACTTTTCAAATATCACACAAGGACTCTCACGTGCGGGATAGGAGGCCCAGAACCAAGGGCACAGAAGGATAGGAAGGAACCGCACGCAGATGGTAAGTTCAAATTTCAGGACTTAGCTAATTTTGAGCATAAAGACCTATTTTTGGAAGATGGCGTGCGAGAACACACCAACGATGCAAAGATGTGTGTGCCATGTATTGTCTATCTTTGGAGAAGTGGATCAAAGCATTTATGCATGGAGATAAGATGAGAATAGAATTGACACTTTAGTTAACTACAAGAGGACTATAGATAACACACTTGCATGTGTGGCTATGCTTGTAAATGATGTGTGGCTATCAATAGCATGTGGCCTATTTCTGGAATAGATAAGTGGTGAAGGGCAAGTCCCCACCCTATATATATGATGTTAGGTACATAGTAGAGAGAGAGATGGATGTATGAATGTGTGAGATGTATGTATGTGTAATAGAGAATATACGCATATGACTAAATCACTATATCAGTTCCATACGCGCATTGGTATAGATTGACAATACTGTAAGGAGCTTCTGTATTTACTAATAGATGGAAGATATTGACTAATTCTAAGTGTCATCCTATGTGTAGTTGAATAGTGCATGTTATTAATTCAATCATGATTACTATTTAAGCTTGTTCTTTCATAGGTCTGAGGGTAGCATTTATTGTAGAATGATGGATTAGTTATGAATCTATATGTTTCTTCCTTCATCATGTTAACATCTTGTTACAGTAACCCTAAAGAGGGACTGGTACCTTTGCACGCTTTGGGTGAGTGCTCGAGCCTAGGATGAATGATGTGTGCGTGACTAGGGTGTTATCTTGTAAATTATAGGATGCATCACCGCTCCCTAGGTATCGAGATCCAACACCTAACCAAATTTGGGTTAAAATGGTTAAAAATGGAAAAAATGGCTTTTGGGGCACTCTTCTATTCTTTTCCTAACTCCCCAAATCCATACTTGTCCACAACACTTGTAAAAAAATTGAGAAAAATACAAAAAGGACCAAGTTTCAATGTAATGTGGTTAAATCAACTTTTGAGGCCCAAAGGGAACAAGTTCCATCGGGTCGTCTATTCCCCACATCCCGATTCATTCGATTTACTAAGGATTTGGAGTGCCACCTTTTTTTGTAGTAACTTCGACTTTTTTGGGCCCAAGTGGTACAAGTTCTCATGGGTCACCGGTTCCCCGATTTTCCAAAGTGTCAAATTTATTAAGGAGTTTGGTGTATTATAGATGGATCGACATTTTCATGCCCAGGATGACCCACATGACACAAGTTCTCTTAGGCCTTGAGTTCCCGCATCCCCGATTTGGCTGAAAAGTGAAGAAATTGGCCAAGTTTTCAATGTATTATGGGTGTTTCAAATTTTAAAGGCCCCATGGTACAAGTTCTTTCGGGCCTTGAGTTCCCTGGATGACCAATTTCACCGAAACATAGAAGTATTTTGGTGGGGTTAGTGTAATACGAGAAAGTCGGTGTTTTTGGGCCCACGAGGCCTAGGTTGTACATGGTGGGTTGGGAATTAGGTTCCCGATTGCTCGAATTAACCAAAATGTAAAGGAGAATGGGGGATGAAGTATACATCGTGGAGATTGCGGTTTTTTGGGCCCCGATGTCCCTCAAGACCCGGTGCCACGAGTTCCTAAAGGACCCATTTTACTTTATATATCTCGCAAATCAAAGGTAAAGGTAAATGAATAGTTAATTGTAGGTTATAATGGACCCCGTGGAACACCTAACCCCTCTAGGTCCAAACGGTCAAAATGTTTGACTCGTAACTACATTTTTCACAAAATTAGACTTTTTAGAATTGTTTCTTCATGATCTACATCATGAAATCTAGAAAATCATATTTTGAAGGGAAGAAATGGGCTAAATAATGAGAAAAACGTGGGGATAACATTTTCCTTGGGCTCCAAGCAAAAACCCAACCAAGTGTCAATCATCCTTTGCTAGTAATCATTTTATAACTTCTAGAAGGGTTGGGACCACTAAAAACATGCTCTAGAATTCTATCTCTCTCTCTCTCTTCTCTCTGGGATCAATAAATGTAAGTGTTAAGGAAAATTTTTAGGGGGTATGTTCATTTAATGAAACACAAGTAAAAATTGTTTTAGAATAGTGTTGAGTTGCGGGCCCTCGATCTCGAGTATCCTAGGAGAAGATCTTTGCCTTTCTCTTGCGATTGTAATGAAATGTGCATCCATTTAATCAATAAATCCATGTTTTTTGGCTATTCTCTACCCTTTATATGTTTTATTGCATTTTCCTTGCCTCTCATTGTATATCCTAGGTTTATTGTGCATCCTATACTCTTCTTACAGTTTCAGATTTGTTGTGCTCCATGGAAATGATGTTGGAAAATGTAATTAGGTATTGTTTCACTTCTATATGACCTCTGTCTTTCCCATTCCTCATCTCATTTTCACTCATGCTAATGTTTTCCCATCCCTTTCTTGGTGCAATCACCTTTGTAGCTTAGAATTTTCATTTTTTATGCAAATTATCTCTCTCTCTCTCTCTCTCGTCCCTTGGAAGCTTAGGATAGAAACAGATAGTAGAGTTTCCCTTCTACGAGTAGTTTAGCTTTAGGAATAGGAAGAGGAAACCACCTTACGTAGATTTTTTCCTTAGTTAGCAGTCATACAACCGAGAGATGATCCCATGTTACCCAGTTACACTGATAGCTCATGCACACACACATGAAAAATTAGAGGGTGTTATAATTTGGTGATAACAATACTCACGACCTAGCTTCTTTATACCATGATTTACAATCCCAAATTCACCAATTACAACAAGAAACTTCATATTCCTCCCCATCTATAGATTCCTCACTACTCCTTTGTATCCCTTTTGCACCCACCATCTCCTCTTAAACTTTTCCTCCTAACTTCGTTACACCTAAGCTTCCCACCTTCAATTGCCATAGTGATCCTTATGAGCACCTTTGATCCTTCCATGTTGCATGCCTTGACTATGCTGACGACCTTACACTATTGGCTCAATTGTTTCCTCGAAGCTTACATAACTATGTTATGCAACGGTTTTATGGTCTACCTATCCACTTGGAAACATCTCTTACAAATTTATTTGATACGTACCTTTCTCACTTTTCTATGAATATAAACACTAAGATATCCTAGGCACAACTAGCTAAAATCAAACAAAGATATAATGAACATCTTATGGACTATGTCTTGTAGTATAAGAACAACCTTGCCAAAATGACCAATATTCTAGCTAATTTAAAATTACAAGACCTATTTATTCAAATTCTTTTGCCTCCACTTCAAGAGAGTCCATTTTTGAGACTTCTCCTTCTTTTCATTAATTGTGTCACACACTCAAATTTTGGGAAAGAAAACTATTATATATGGGAAAATTAAAGTATGATGATTCTTTTGCACTTCCTTTTCCAAAAAATTTCAAGCCAAATCAACATTTAAACCATCCACTAAGCCTACCAACTCTAAAACTACTTTCAATGATGTTTCTCCACCAACTATTCTTCAATTGCAATTTGTGAGGACACTTTACTTAGCTACCTTACACACCTCGATTCCTAGTACCACAACTCATTAAAAGTAATCTGATTACTCTACCTCCACCACTCAATCTATACCATTCTCAACCACGTGGTGGTAATTACGATGAAAATGCACACTGTGATTATCATTAATGCAACGAGCATTCTACTAATCATTGTTTTAAGCTCAAACATCTCATTCAAGATCTTATCAACAATAATTCCATCGAGCTTCCTGAGCCATATACTTATAAATCGATCAATGATAATCAAAATCTTAAAATATTCAATGACCCATTACCAAAACATGACAAAACAACTATTGATTCCTCTATAAATCATGCATATCATGTTGTACCTCCCCCTTCATAGGGCCATTTAATTTTCTCATTACTACTACTGACATGCCACCACTAGTTATTACATTTTCATATCATGACTACCATGCTACATTTTCCTCTGATGAGCTACATATTGATGCTTCTATTGGTACTCATATAGTCAACAATATTATGGTACATCCTTCAACACTTTCCAATGCATTCTTTGTGACACTCTTATTGGATACCAACTTTCCAATCTCTCATATCACATTTCCAGTTCCTAATTCTTACAGACATGTTGTCCTTCCTATTACTATTGGGTCCCTTACCATACCTACACCATTCCTTGTTACATATGAAATCAAGCATTGTGACATGGTCTTAGGTCTCCCTTGGCTTCGAGCTACCCAAGCTATCCCTTCCATACTCCACTTATGTCTTAAGTTCATTCATAACAAGAAAGTTGTCACCATTCAAGGTATTCCACCATGTACACCATTACCTAGGCCCACTCTCACCTCTCTTTCAGCCCTAGTCATGGCATCTAGGCCTCCTACACCTCTCAAGTCTAAATCTATCTCTGCACCTAGCTCTCCCATTCGTACATGGCCTACATCATGACCCGTCGTCCTCACCGGTCCATTAGCCCACCTCATCGCTTTATTCCCTACCCATGCAAACCATTCCCATAGGTGTTCTCCACCTCCTTTACCACATATCTCTCCGTGACATACACATATTTACTCTCCTACACCACTAGTCCTTCACATGCCTTTTCCTCCTTGGATAACAAAAAAGGGTCCCTCACTCTTCACTCTTATTGGATAACTTTCCATCAGCTACACACTTAGAGGGAATCATTCTTTCTCTCCCCAATATCACCATTATTTTTCTACATCATCTACTTTTGATATACATTACTCTTTGTGCTTCACAATAAACCTTTCCAAGCACTCTCACACCTCTGGTACACACATTGTACCATCATCACTCGATGACACACTCATGCTCTTAAGTTTCATACATGATTGTTGAGGAATCAAATGAACCTTACTTACACACTTAGAGGGCATCACACTTCCCCCTCCATCACCATTAGTTGTCTCTATTATCTATCACACTTCACACTCTGTGCTTCACAATAAATCTTTCCTAGCATCTAGTTTCAATCACATACAATACCTTCACCACCAATGACACACTCTTGTTTTACAGTTCATATTTGATTATTGAGTTCATAATTCCTAAATGAACCTCATGTCATGCACATCTAATAGGGGGAAATGTGGCTCCCATCATCTGCACATCTTAGATATCACAACACACCATCACATTCACATCTCATCTACCTATCTTGGTTGTATTTACTCTTGTTATCTTATAATACTTACATGTTGTACTTTGTTTCCTATGCTAGTTGGATAGGTAGTATGTCATTATATATTTCTAACAAACATACGCATTCACATGGTATCTTGAGGTGAATGCATGATGCTCGATACTACTCTTTACCAGTACCAATGAGGCTTTCGGGGGCATATACCTTTGGTACTTTCATACTCTACACATCATAGGTCCTATTGTTACACTATTTACTACTTCTCGTTACTATCATGGAAGGAGAGAAAAATAGACCTCTCTCCCCAACACTCTTCTCTTGGTGTGAGATCACCCAAAAACTCGTCCTTGGCATGAGATCACCCAAAAACTCACTCTTGGCATGAGATCACCTAAAAACCTCATCCTTAGCAGCAGGATGCTCAAATTCATGGCTCGATGCTTTCTTGGTTGGGAATTGATCACTCCCAACCCCATCTAAAAACATCTCCAAGACAAACAAGAAAATTTTCTATCCTATACTCTCTCATACATCAGGTCCATCCTTACAAGCAATAAGAAGCAACTCACATCTACAAGCAAAATCTCTAACAACATGCTACTACACATACACTTCACCCCTAGGGTCTACCTCCCTTTCCTAGTTGTCATGCTTCACATCATGATCACTTCATGCTTCACATGGCTACTTGTCCATTGAGAACGTTATCAAATACACTTCTCTTTGGTTTATAAGGTACACATTTTCTATCTACTTTATGTTATCGAGTATTCACTCAACAACATAAAGTGGGGGAAAATGTAGACACAAAATTTATGCACTTGGGTACATTTCTAGGTCCTAAAGCATACTAATATATACATGATTCATAAGAAAGAAAACTAGTGATTGATAACTCCTTTTGGAAATTTATTATTATATCTCTTACACTTTACTGGATTGACACATCTTACATCTCTACTAGCACTTGACTGGTTTATCTTTTATGGCCTCGGACATTAGTGCCCAGGAGTAAGAAAGAAGCGCCGAGGCACTCTTGCCCCTTTTGGGTGCCTTTGTCCTTTTCTTTTTTCTTCTTACTCTTTCGGGTCTTGTTATCCCAAATTCACCCCTCAAAAAATTTGGTCAAGACAACTCCTACACATAAGGGAAATATGAAGGAAACGACTCAGACCCACGAGATCACATTCCAGGACGACAAATAGGTTACAAGTGGGCTCGGAAATGAAAGATCAGAGCCAGCAGAGAGAGCCACGTGTCCTAGCGGCACTTCTCCAATGATGAATCCAAAAAGAGAAGCTCAAACAAGCACTACGTCTCCACATGTATCAGGATGAAATGGAGGCAGGGGAAAATGGTCAAACAGAGTCAAAAGGTAGATCTTTAGGACTGCGTGAGTATTTTGAGTTTTCCATTTTTTTACGTAAAAGGAAAAAGATAAATTCTGAGACCCGCAAGCCCAATTTTTTCTGGCTATCACGTGTCCCATATCAAAAGGGAATCCCAAACGAGTGTCAAGCTACCGCATGGCCCTAGTAGGTAAAAAATGAAGAAAATTCTTCTAGGCCATTAACGCAGAATCTAATCTCTTTAACTACCATATCTGATTCGATTCAATCTACTGGGGAACGAGAAGTGACATATTGTGGGCAGATTTGTAGAAGGCATTGATATTCAGTGGTTGAGCTTTTAAAGTAGGATTCAATGCATATCTCATGGTGGTTGGAGTAGGATTCAAATTTTCCCTCTTCTCTCTCTTTTCTTTCTATATATATTGTAACACTTCTCGTTTGAGAAAGAGAGACATTCTAGGTAGAGAGAAACTCTGTCAAATTTATTTCTCGATGCCATTTTTGAGTAGGGAACCTTCTCCCATGCCTGGAAAATGTATCTATGCCTATATTCCAAAAATGTAATGGTTTGTGCACCTTCTAGAGCAATAAAAACGTGTTTTGTGGCATTCTTCAACCCTTTGCATCGTTTTGTTGTTTCTCTATGCCTCTCCCTTTCAGTCTTGGTTTTCTGTGCATGTATTTCACATTTACAAAGTGCGGGATGTCATGTTTCATGGAGTTTAATGGATGATTTGCATATATGGGTCGTGTCACTTCTATCTAACCTCCCTCATCTTCATTTTTCTATTTCTTTCTCCCTCAACAGAACATCTTGCTCCCTTTTCTTGGTGCTATCAACTCATTAGTGTAGGATTTCCATCTTTATGCACTTTCTCTCACCATGTCTCCTTGGAATTGTTAGATTAGGAGTAGATAGTCACATTTCCTTCCTTAGGAGTAATTTAGCATTAGGATTAGGAAGAAGAAGTTGGATTTCTCAGGAGGGCCCTCTCAAGTCTTTAAGTCCCACACACTTGAGAGATGGTCCCATGTTATGAAAATCACACCAAATGACCCTACCTTAGAAAAGCATATCCATAACTCATTTGGGAGCACTGTGATTTCACATTAACATGTCCTTTTCACTTCTTGGTCACCTTTTAACACTTTGGGTCATCCTTTCAATTTTCAATTATGAAATTCAAACAAGGGAAACCATATGTATACTTAGTTACTTCTTTTAAATCAAGGGCCAAGCAATATAAACATTATCTATCATCACCTAATATTACACAAAGGTGATTAAGAAAATATTAAATAAATAGATGTCTAATACTAAGTTATATAACAACATTGAATATAAATAATTAAATATAGATTTGATCCAACTAAGATAAGCTAGAAAGTATGAAACCCAAGTTGTAAATGAAGGTATAGAAAGACTTAGTTGATTCATAGTTAGGTCGAAGGTGTATAAATCTAGAAAACTACTAGAGTGAAGAGGAATGATGTCGTAATCAAGCCCATAAAATTTTAGAAGTGTCAAAACTGCCGGGACTAGGGTGTTTATGGAGGTTCGGGGACACTGGGGCCTTTGGAGACCTATTCGTGTGCCCTGTGACTACACGGAAGATGCGAAACTCAATTTTGTAGGGTCACAATATGTTCATTAATTATCACCTTTGATCATGTGTATGTAATTGTATTTCACCGTTATTCTCCAAAAAGTGGAATAAAAAAGAAGCACCTGCAAAACCCTCAAACCATTTCAAATCGTAAAAATAAATATGTAAAATGAGGGGTCGATTGTTCTTGGTTATCAACAAAGCAAACTTACTACCAAGCACTACATTACATCTCAAACCCAATGTAGTTCTATGTGTGTGTGTTTTGAAATTGTGCCCTAGGTGGCTCTTGTGCATGTCGCACTTGATAGCGAGCAAGTAGATAGATGTAAATAGATGTGTGCATGAAAGAATGAACTTCCCCTCCTATGCATGTATGCAAAAATGAAAATCCCTTGTCCCTTGTGTGAAGCTAGATGGATGCTTGAATTCTCTTGGATGCAACCTTAGGTGGTGATAGCTAATTCTTAGTGCTTGGTCCTTTATTATGGTCACATAACTTTATATTTATATGATTCCCTTGCTTGAATTTCATAATTAACCTCGAAAAGTCCAAATACCAAAAATATAAGATGCCTAAATGGCTAGAAAGGACCCAAAATATGTGAGCAAAGTATAAAGAGGTCAGGGCACCTAGCATTGGCATCCTAGCTAGGTCTTTGGTGTCTAGAGTGAGAGATGCCAAAGTGTGAAGAGAAAAGCGGGAAATTAGGAGTGTAAGATCAAAAGTGGCAAAATAAAGCAAGTAAAGCTGACCAAAGACATGGTTCAATTAATAATTTTCTTACATAGGAATCATATGAATAGTGTAATGTGATCAATACTAGATAGATACCCAAAGTGCTTTATTTAATGTCTACAAAAGGCACAAGAGCAATACAAGGCATATATGTAGCACATATGTATAAGAGACAAGGGTTGCATTGATCTACATACACAACATAGGAGGGAGTTCATTCTATTTCATTACACACATTTTACATACTCACAACAATCTAAATCTTTCTTGTTATCATCATACAACTTATACAAGGGAATCAAAGGGCATGGGACATATATACACACATACACAAAGAACTACATGAATTACGAGATGTAATGAAACACCAAATCGTAATTTCACTCTTTAGGTGATCATCGGGGTTAGTATGACTCCATATTATGCATTATTTTTATTAGATTTGATGTGGTTTTTGGACATCTACGGGTATACATTTATTTTATAGGTTGTATGTGTGATCGAAACATTAATAGTGAAGTTGAAGTGATAAAATGAATATTGTGATTTAACATAAATAGAATTTTTTAAAACCCTAATTATAGTGTAACAGATGAAAACTATGATAAATAAATTCTAGATACAAGATGACATAATTAAATAATCTAATAAATTTGAAACCCGAAGCAACATATGTATGAATAATAACTTAGCTTAGTTATGCTTGATCTAGAAATGCTTTGGACTAGGAAAATTTCTAAACAAGAAGTAAACAGAGTAGCGAAAATGCTTAGTATAAATTCTAAAATACAAGAATGAGGGTAGACACAAGTGCTCACGGAAAGACAAGAGCGCCTAGGTGCTAGTGACCAACTCTAGGCTCTAGTGTCCGAACAGTGCTCGAGTTTTGAAT
Organism: Taxus wallichiana var. yunnanensis; assembly: GCA_018340775.1. NCBI lineage: Eukaryota > Viridiplantae > Streptophyta > Pinopsida > Cupressales > Taxaceae > Taxus > Taxus wallichiana. The sequence continues at coordinate 89,351,395 of CM031243.1, forward strand.
TTTTTGGGTCATAAGGGTGTCGCAAATATTCATTTTTGGTCACATGTATGTTGTAATATGATTTTCGAGTGTGCATGTAACCTACAAAGATATGTTCACTTGCAAAACCCTCAAACTACAAAAAAACAAAAATAAACTATGCAATATGAGAATTTTAATCGACCACAGCGGTCACTCGATTGAGTGAACTTATGACCGAGTGTTGTACTATATCTTAGACTCCATGTAGTCATTTTTTTGTGTGTGATAGAATCGAGCCCTAGGAAGCCCTTTCTCAAGTGTGCTTGATAACAAGTGATAGCTAGATGTAGCAATGTAAATAGATGTGTGGATGACAAAATGAACTTCCCTTCCTATGTGTGTATGTAGAAAATGCAGTCCTTTATCCCTTCAGTGAAAGCTATATGGATGTCTTGATGCTCTTAGAATGCCTTTGGATGCAACCTTAGGTGATGATAATAGATGCTTAGTTCTTGGTCCTTCATTATGGCCATGTAGCTTTGTATTTATATGATTCCCTTGTTTGAATTTTGTAATTGACAAATAAAAGGCCGACCCATAAGAAAACAAAATGCCTACAAGATAAAAGAGGTGGCTATGATACAAATAGGTCGGGGGCTTCAAGAGGAGATGAGGGCACCTAAGCACTTGGTTTCGAGTTAGTAAAGATAAAGTAATGAAGATTATCTTTGGGCTATAGGGTGTGTAAGACTAAAGAGGAAACAAGAAACATAGAAAATAGATGAAAGATAGTTGTCAATTACTAGTTTTCTTACTTAGGAATCATATGAACGGTTGTATGTGCTAAGGACCTAGAAATGTACCCAAGTGCATGATTTAGTGTCTACATTTTCCCTACTTTATTTCGTTAAGTGAATACTTGATAACATAAAGTATATATGAGATGTGTACCTAATAACCATGTATATTGATGGCAAAAGCATGCTTTGAGGAGATAAGAAAAAAAAGTGTGGAGTGATAAAAATGAAACGTGGAGGCTAAAGAAGAGAAAGTGACACTAGGGGTGAAGTGTATGTGTTGTGCCATGTTTTTACATGTTGTCATTGTTGCTTGATGTAGGGTTGCTTCTTGGTGCGTATTAAGGATGAAACTATAAAAGAAGAGTGAAAGAATATTTAAAGTCATGTATATGTGAAAGATCTAATCCAAGTATGTAAAAATGTGTAAAAGAATGTACAAAGTAGTAAAAGGAAAGTGTGCACCTAATTTGCAAAGAGTGAAAAGGATAGAAAGTGTTCATAACCACCTTTGTAGAAGAGTGAGTTTTTTAAGTTATCTCACACCATGACAGAAGAGTGTTGGGGAGAAAGGTCTAGTGTTATTCTCCATCCCTGACTACTTCCTGAAATTTATACACCACTGCAGATGGTGTGATCCTGCTTTGTTCATGTTCGATCCAATTCTATCCAAGTAAAAAATGAAGGTAGAATGCATTTTGATTGTTGGAGGATTATGTTAGTGTTGTGTAAACTACTTTGTAAACTATTGAAAATTATGTCAATTAGATAAAGTAAATGTGGATGCCCTAGTCATAGGCTCTAGGAAAGGTCGGGAGCACCTGAGGCTCTCATGTTTGTATCTGGGCATTGGCATCTATGTTAAACTGAGGACCCAAGTTAGAATATGGGCCATTTTTGTGTTGTAACTATGTTCTATTATTGTCTTGTGTAGGCTGTATTGAATCTATGAATTGTTGTAAGGGGTAAGCCCGATCCATCAATGTGTGCCCCCTTATTTGGGGTACATGTGACGTCACTAAGAGGACGCGTCCCAAATAAAAGGATCGAGACACTAATCTAAAATGGATACCCTGTAGGGGAAGGGAATGTGCATAGTAGAAATCAAAGCACATGCAAACAAATTAGATATAAATGTGTGTTAGTGCAAGTAATACAATATGCATATAGAAGACAAAGTGTGTAATCGAACAAACAATAAGACAATGTAGACTATGAAAAGTGGGTTTCAAATATGATACATTGCTCATAATTTTGTAAGATAATTAGGGTTGAAGCATCCAAAGGCATATAATCAATGACCATACGAGACAGAGAAAATCCCTTAAATAATGACATATAATGGTAAATAATGACAAACAATAACAAGAAAAGAATTAGGAAACCATGGTGGTAAATAGTTCCTACAAGGAAAATGATACACATGAAGCACCCATTAGTATGTTAGAAAGATAAAAAGTATGTCAAGACATGTATATATCGATAAAGTAGTGTGTTAGTAAGAATAAGAAGTATAAAACAAAAAAATAACACATGTAGTGTGTAAGAAAGTAGATGCCCCAGAGCCTTAGTGGGACTGGTAAGAGGTACAATGCCAAACATCCATGTTGTGTGTAAGGATTTGTAAGAAGTCTGCATTCACAACTAAAGAACAAGTGAATGCACATGTGTATATGATAAAGATAATGACATACAAAGTATTTGTCTATTATGAAAATAAAGTGTACATGTAAACATAAGTAAGAAATAATAAATGCAACCAAGATATGCAGTATGATGTGAGTGTGAATGGAATGGAATGTAAAGTGAATGTGATAGGAGCAATGTTCCCCCTAGTAAATGTGGATGAGTATGAGATGAGGTTCATTTATAAAAGACCCCTCGACAGATGATAATGAACCATAGAACAATATTGTGTCATCAAGAAACGGTGAGGTTCATTTCAAATGTAGACCCTCATCAATCTCGTTGGAGAGATAGATGCATTAACAACCTCTAACCTAAAAAAGAGAATTATTAGTTACATGTATGAAAATAAAAAGTGTAAAAATTTATGTGTATGGATCTTGAGGTGGAGTACCTCTAGACCCTTTTGTGGCATTGGGGTGATGCCCCATGTAATGTTGTTCATGAGCTCCGTTCATCTCCAATGTGCTCTCCACCCCATGGCGTCCATCCAAGAGGAGGTTGTTGGATTCATTCACATTAGTGTTCTTTCATCCGTGCTTGTTGATCAATGCACTTCCAACCATGGATAATCCTTTCCCCCTAGCTCGGTACCATGGTTAGGGCTCCCCTCACAAGTTTGAAAAGTCAATTGGGGCTCACCCGCTTAGCTCATTAACTCGAGTGGGGCTCACCTAGTGTTTTTGAGCCTCTCACCCTTAATGGGTGGGGTGCAGTTAGCCCCATTTCCACCTTCGTATGATAAGTTCCCCCATCTAGATATGACCATCTATCCTACATGGGATGCTACGAGAAGGAAGAAGAATCCCCGTGCTCTAGCCGGGAGCCTCCGAGATCTTTGGAAAAGACTTACCTAGTCTTGGCTAGCCAGATGATCATGATCCTCCTCCTTCCATTCTTTTTGTTGTTGCAGCTTAATCTCGACTCTTTGTTTTATTGATGTTTTCCTAGGCTAGGCCTAGTTTGTTTGTGGCTTTGGGGTGTGCTCTCATACCACCCATTTTTTGTTGAAAATATCTTGTATCATGTTTAATTGAATATAATATAAGATCATTTTCATAAAAAAAATTGTTGTATACAAGAAATAAAACCACAAGTTGTATCAATCATAAGATGTGTAGTAAGAATATAATAATTTGTATCATTGTTACATTCAAGAGTATTAGTAGAAACATTAATGGTGAAAGCAATATCATTTCTTTCACATTTAATGGGAATAGTAGAAACACAAGTAGAATCATGTACAAGTGAAATAGAGATGTTACAATCAATGTCATTATCTTTACATTCAAGAGGAAGAGTAGAAACACAATTGTGTTCATTGAGATCATGTGCAAGGAAAGAAGAATCATCATGTGTATCATCAATAGGGAATTCACTAATAATGGATGTTGAATCATTATCAAAAACATAAAGAACACCATTGATTAATGTATAAATGGAAGGAATATCATCTTGATGAAAGCTAGAAATAGTGTCATCATCACTATAGTATATAGGATCTATTGCAATAGGAGGAGTATCTATAGGTGGAGGGGAAGGTGGTTGTTCACCATCACTATCTGAAACATCCACATTACCCTCAAATCTAGGAGCAATAGTACACTAGTGGTGAGACGAGTGTGGGGAATATAAGTACCATGATATCCTCTATAGTTTTGATTGGTGCAATATGTTGAACCTTGTCTTGTTGGTGTTATCATTGATGACATGGTGCATTGATGGAAAATATTGAGTGATGAGGTTTCAACTCTTCAAGAGCATGAAGTTTTATTGGTAGTGCCTTCTTCTGGTCTCAAATTTTTGTTTGCGGCAGATTTGGTGAACGTTCTTGAGAAGTTATGGTGTGTGTACAAGGTCTAGGTGCATGGTTGATGCCTTAGAAAACAACTTGGTGCATGTAGGTGTTTGGTGTGAACTTCAAAAATTTTGATAGGTCTGAAATTATGTTTTTAAGAGATTAAAAGGGATTTTAGGATGATCACCAAGTCAGGTCTTATGGGTCATGGTGTAGACTAGCTCATTTAGGCCTTGTTTAAGGACCTAATGCAAGATTGGATGAGAGTATGAAGCAAATCAAGTAATGATAGGACATTCAAGCATGAGAAGTGTGTAGGGACCTTGTATAGAGTCTTTAGATGATGCTACAGGTCATTCATCAACTTTTGAAGGCATGATTGGGGTCTTTTCATGACTGTCCTTGAGAACAAGCAATAATTACAGGTACAAATGGTGTTGGCCAAGAAGGTACATGACCATTTATGAGAAAACAAGATTTTTAACATGTTAACAAGGGTACTCCTATGTGGACCAAGTTTCATGTAAAATTGAAGAGGATTTCTCAAGTTAGAAGGTTTTGGTGATACCGAGCTCCTGAATGCTCTCTCCTAGCTTAAGGGTCATCTTTGAAGAGCTAAAAGGTACGTTAAAGTTGTGCATGGTGTTCTAATCCTCTTACTAGTGTTAGAGCTTGTATTTTATGTCCCTTATCAAGTGGAATAAGTTTAATTTATGGCTTAAGCTTTATGAACAATCCTTAACAAGGCAAGATGTCCAAACCCTCCCAAAACCCTAACACTATAGCGATAGAGAAGAAATGAATTTTGTGGTCATGAAATCACCTGTGCAAGCTAATGTAAACACTTTTGGTTGTATATAATTCATTGTAGCTTAAGTTGGTGGCATTTTGGCACTCCAAGTGTAACTCTACAATAAAATTTTAACCATGTTTTTACAAGAATTGATAGTAAAATATTGTAAATAAGACTTCATGATGTAAGATCAAGCTTGGGAGCAAGCATGGGAGTTATTCTAAGAGTCTATGAGGTGATTCTAGAAATTTTAGTACAAAATTTGAGTGAACCTTGTCAATCTATGTCACCTACCACTAAGGGATAAACACTTAAAAAAACTAATCAGTTGTGTTAGAGTGATTCTTGATGAAATGGCATGTTCTCAAATGTTATATGAAAAGGTGATTCTCACTTCTCTCAGGTCAATAAGTTATCTCTATATGTTTCACACTAGCACATTGTTGTACCACACATAGTATGAACCAACATGTTCCTCTAATCACCCTTGGTATTCTATTATTCCTTCATGGCACGCAAGAAAGACTCGGGATTTTCTTCACTGTGAATCATGGTAACCGATCTTTTCCCATTCACCTAACCATGCATTTCTTGATCATTCTAGCCACTCTCCCCTTCATCTCATGGCTGACCATTTTGTATGTGTTGTGGGCCCAGTTATCAAAAGCAACACTTATAGTGTCGGTAATTGATTGTGCATCTCCCCACTGCAACACACCTTCCTTGGATGGTTCCACAGTCTCAAGGTCATGTAATGTGCATGCATAAATCCTATTTAAATCTTCTTCACTCGGGGCTCAACATATGATGTAGCTTTTGCTTCATTTAGAGGTATAATGATGCACACATTTGTATTCTCAAAACTTATATACCCCTTATCAAGCGTAAGTCGTATTGTTTGCTTAACACCATTATGGCCCAAGTAATGTTGGAAATTTTTCTACTTCGCAAGCTCTAATACCTCAAAGTCTCCAATAAACTTGGATCCATAAATTGTAATAGATGCATCCTTCAACATCCCAATAGGAATAGCCCTTGTCTTATTTCCCATGTATAGTACATTATAATATGGTTGCAACACAAGTCTCCCCATCTAATTCCATACATGTAAAGTGAGCACATTTACCTCAAAGCACCTATATCTATCATAATATTTCTTACCAACCACCCATCAATTATTGCATCCAAAGTGATTCCTTATCATATTCATGGTTCTATTGTGGTCATTTTACATGTAGTAACTATCGCTCGTGCTCAAATCTAATGCACAATACCTTTTCATGCATCCATTCCCCTAACAGAGGAATGATATTATCCTAGCGCAAAAACTTACAAACATCCTTTAGATCATCCACATCTTTCTGTGGGAGCTCAATGTTCTTTGTGTGTTCCCTCTCACGTGATTTATCCTTCAAGAATTGTATCTCACCTTGCAACTCCTTGATAACTCCCATGTTATCTTGATATACTTCCTTATGATGAGTAGCCTTGGGTACCTAGCAAGCATGGCTTATTCTCTTGTAATGAGTGGTCTAGCTTTGAGAGGTTCATGTGTGTGTGCTTCTTCCGCGTGGGTAGTGACCAACAAAGTCCGTAACTCGGGATCATGTGTCTTATTTGGTATCCATTGATTACCCTTCATATGTTGTACCTTAATCATCCATGTGCCCTTTTCCTTCTTCTTGTTCTTGCTCATGTGATCATACAGGTTCGGGAAATCCTCTAACTTATGTTGCTTCCCACACCATGAGTAGACTATATTCTAGGGATAATCACACTAGTAATGATCTAGGGACCCACAAGTATAACAAGTCCCGTGCAGAAATCTATTTCTACCTCTGCAACCTCTACTCCTATACCCCCCACAAAATCCACCATATCTATTAGTATGTTCTTCATAAGGTTACATATTCTGTGCTTGAGATCTGTTGGCTAGCATAGTCATCCTTAATCTAATCTCACATGCCTCATGAATTTGATCTATCAACCAAAAATACTTTGTATCATGAGTATGCATGTTACAAATCTTATAGTACATAGATTCACTCTTCATAGTTGCATGCTTTAAGAGAGGAAAATTTTAAACATCATGGTCCAAGTGGAAAATCTCACAAGACTGCAATAACACATGCACCGACCTACGCAAGAAGCTATAAAGTGGGGGAAAGCGTAGACACAAAATCAAGCACTTTAGACATTATTTAGTCCGCGTCTCATACTACTATTAAGAAGATTTTTAGTAAAGAAAGTACTAATTAACCCCTATCTCTTGGTCATTTTTTAAAATTTCTATCATCATCCCCAACCTACACCTGCACACATGTCATTTCCTATCATTTTAGCTTTTATTGGGGCACCCTTGGGTGCCGTTGTCTCACCAGGGTGCCTCGATCCCTTTTTAACTTTCCCACCACTTTTTGGGCTCTTTCTATCCATTTTATATCCTTATCTTTTTGGTGGTCGGCCATTTTGGGGTTAATTACAAAATTATATCAAGAGAACCCTATAAATATAAAGTTATGAGACCATAATGAGGGACCAAACACTAGTCACTACTATCATCCACCTAGAGTTACATCCATCTATTGCATTGGAGATCATTTGCATCCACATAGCTCCATCACAAGGCACAAGGCTAGGACATTTGCATCACACACATCATAAGGGGAGGATTCTATTCTATTCCATGCACCATCTATTACATTTTTCTACACATAGTTAGCTCACTACATCACAAAGTGTGATTGGCACAAGAGAAACCTAGGGCATGTTTCACACACACAAAACTACATTTGGGTCTGGAATGTAGTGCAACACTCAGTTAGTAAGACCACCATTGTGGTAGTTGAGGTCAGTCTGATCCTATCATATGCATTTTTATTTTTAAGGATTGATGCTTGTTTAGGATTTTATAGGTCTTCCTTTCATCTTGTATTAACAACAACACCTGACGCAATACAAATAATTGTATGTGACACACAACAAGAGTTTCAGATGATCTCGCCAAATTTGTGAAGATCAGTTCCAGAGCTTTTGCACAAATCAGGGCACCCATTTTGCAGACCAAAGCACCTGTAGGTGCCCCAATCCTTCTCTAGGCATCCCAATTCAAATATTCAGTCTAGATCCATCCCTTTTGGGACTCCCGCACATTCATTCCTACTTCAAGTCTCCAACCACCTCTCGTGACATAGTCCCATGAGCATCTTCTATTCGGTGAGTTCTTTCCTCTTCTCTCTTACACATTATAGTTAGTGTTTTCCTTTTTCATTTTTGCTTGGGTCATCTTTACATTTATTTACATTTGTTCATAGCTTATATTAACTAGTACCTATACTACATTTTAGTTAATCACTAACGTTTCCATCTATTTTGGTCAATTAACGACACTTCATTACTTAACTAGCCTTTATAACATTTCGTATGCCAATTAACGACACTTCGTTAGTTATAATCCTATAAAAATCAATAAATTAACTATTATGAGTTAATTAAGCCTTTTTAACAATGCATTTAATCAATAAACCCTTTTATTGGCTAAATCTCACTTTCAAATGCTTCAAATCATATCAAATTCCTCCTAAATCACCTCTAAATAGCCTAAAAAGTTTATTCTAGCCTATTAATCAATTCTAGTTGATTAATTAAATCATATCCAACTCCCATGAGTTACTAATCACTTATTAATTCCTCTAATCAAGCTTAACAAGTCTAAATATACTTTATCCTTTATCCCACATTCATTGGGATTCAAGCTTCTCCCAAATAGGAAAGCTATATAAAGGACCCTCCTACATCCTTTCACACCTTACACCATACTTTGATTAGTGATTTATACAAGCTTATGATAAGAGCCTTCTCCATTCTTTGGAATAACTACTTCATCTTTGCATCCATTCTACCATTGTTGAGTAGAAAGGAAGATCCAAGCTTGGCCTTGTAGCCATTTCTTGGTGAGATCCTTCCCTCTCTTTGGAGATCAAACACATATATTTGATTACTCATGATCTAAAGAGGCTCATGTTTTAGAGTAATCATACATTAATAGAGTAGGAATGGTTAGCATTAGGTGATTTAATTCATGTTTATGCAAGATATCTAGTTTCCTTTAAGCTCTAATCATAATGTTAATGGTATATTTAGCTTTTCTTTGAGACTACTAGGTGTTAGTTTCTTTCAATTAGCATAACAATTTTAACATGAACACATTTGGCACGCTTGGTGGGACTTACTCCATTTTCCTTTGCATTTAATTCCAATATTTTTAGATTAGTTTCAATTTTGGTTACTAACCCTCCTTTTAAGCATATTTTTAGATAAATATGGTGTTTCTTAACTAGATTAGTTGAGTTTTCCTATTTTGTTGCTATTTGCAACTATGAAGGAGGTAAGGTGCTGCCAAATTTAGATCAAATTGATAAATTTTTGAGTTTTTTTACTTTTCTTTTGTCAAATCAAGTATTTTTGTGCTTACACGGCTGCCTTGCACTAGCAAGAGGAACCCTTGCACTACTAATTTGAATTTTGTGCTACTATAAACCTCCATGTGATACCATTATTAAAGCTTGCACTACCGCTTGAATGGCTTATGCTAGCACTTCTTAACCTATGTTTTTATCAACTGGATTTTTTCTACTCTATGTATGGGTATGCGCTATCGACTCTTTGCTTGCGCTTAGGGCTAAATTGTTGCTCTCGGACCTATGTTTATACTATTATCCTTGCGCTAGTGGGCTTATCTTTTCACTATTTCTCATATCCACGCATTCTTTCGCTACATAGGCTTCGCACTAAAGTAGGTGTTGAATTTTGACTCTAATGTTGAGGTTTCCATATTTTGACTTTTTGTGTTTATGCTATTTTATAGGTTTTCCTAACCGTTTTTGTAGCTTTTAACATTTTAAATCAAATTTTTAACATGTTAAGCTTTAATGAAAATCATGTTTCCATACTTTACTTAATTTAGACTATATTTTGTGTATGCTCTACTCTTGCACTTTAGGGTGATCTTGAGAATAAAAAACAACTTTAATTTTTATTTATCTAACATTTGGTTAAATTGGAAACTTAATATTTCATTTTTGTTTAAGGGAATGAAAAAATTATCAAGCATTTGTATGGTTCATTAATTGCAATTTTTCCTTTACTTTATAGTTGGGTTATTTTTGTGTATGCTCTTCTCTTGCATCCTTGGACAATCTTGAGAATCAAAAGCAACACTTAATCCTCTTTCAAATATTGTGGTTTGCTTGGAAAATTACTAACATTTGAGTGAAGGACCATATACCACTTGTCAAAGTTGAAGGATCTAAACAATACTAATACACATGTGTTACAGGTTTTCAATGGTGTGCTAAACCACATTTTAATCAAAAGATAAAAAACACACCACTTTATTCAACACACTGTATTTGCAGGTTTTGGTTAAGAGCTACAACTCATTCGCTTTAAACTAGGGAAGTATCTTGGCATAAGCCATAAAACTCATTATGAGGATTACCCTAGGAACCCCAAAGTAGTCCACACCTTGAGAGAACTGGTGGATGAAATGGGAAGTTCCCTGCTACCCAATTGACTAGTTGGAAACCTTTGTGAGAAAATCTTCATGTTTCCTATATGGGCCCCGTTCATTAATTTGATTGTGGGGTAATGGTCTATTATCTAGAAGCAATTATAGAAATATGTACCTCCTTTAGGAAAGAATTGGTGAGTTTGTGAACAAAATACTAGGTGAACCATTTGGCATTGGGGCCAACTTGACTTTATCCAATGTGTTTTATTGAGATCTCACAAAGCAAGAACTTCTTTTGGAGTCAAAAAATTATTAGTCAAACAAGGGGAGATTCCATTGAAGTTTAAGCCACGTGTTATTCATCATGAAACTTACAAGGCATTACTTTGTCTTAGTTTCTACCTTGTCCTAAGACAAGGTGAAACTCTGCCAAAGTTAGGCTAAGTATTTTTCATCACCACTTGGTTTACTCCTTTGTTTCCTTGTTTCCCATTTTGAACAAAAAAAAGCATACATACATAGATACCTCTAGAAATAATCATGTCCACCACTTTTTTATTATACTAAAATGACTAGGTTGTAATGTCGAATGTGAGTGTTGAAAGTGTGAATGGTACATCTTCATGTTCTAAGTAGGCCCTTTGTCTCACACCAATATTGAGACTCATTATCCTTGTATATAGGTTGTCTTATCATTGACTTCCTTTGAGTTGTTGTGTTGTTCATATCATATCAATACAGTTTTGAAACTTACATCTTATTTCCTTTGTGAAAATTGATCTAAGTCTCTAAGGTGTATTATTACACTTCTCACATAAATAACAACTTCTTAATATACTTAGACTTGGTTTTGATCCCAACAATTCCTTGAGTTTTAGGAAGTATCATCGTTACATTACTCGTATTGTGGTATGCAGTATTTCGATACTAAAATATTTATTTCTCTACAAATCTTAATCAATGTGTCCAAATAGTGTTGTTGTGTTTCTTGCATTTGTAGCCTCCATTTTCAAGACTTGGACTTTGTTTGTATCTAAACTTTTTTAGTATACCTTGTTTGGAGATCACGTCAACACCTTCTTAATATTTATGTCTTGTTTATTCTAACCTTGACTAATTGTTGATATTATGTTGTCATTGTTTACACCAAACTTATATTTGAGAGCGTAGGGAGCAGTTATTCTTGTGATTGGATCATAGTCTTGTCATTGATTGTTTTTTCCTAGGTACTTCTTATATGGCATCTTATCGTGTGTCATTATTTATTTTTGGTATTCCTTGATTCATATTACCTTGATTCTTTGGATTCTTTTCCATTAGTTTTTTGACATTCTTTGTGACATTTTTAGTTATCACACTACTTGATTTTTCCTAGGTTCATTGTAGTACTTATACACATTTTCCAAACCTTGACAAAAACATTTCCTATCAAGTAACTTCCGAATCAAATTGAACACTAGGAAATTTTCCTTTCGCAACCTTTGTGTTGCTTAGATTTTGATCAACCATTTTGAAATTTACACTGGTAACTTGTTATCCAAACCTTACTCGATGTGTCAAAATTGTGTCATTACAATGTCTTTTTCCTTTGATTCCATTTGGAAAATTACACAAGCGTTCCTATTTGTTTTCAAAATGTCTCATTGATTGTCATTATGGTCCCGAATCGACATATAACTTCCTTCCATTTAAAGAATTTCAATCACACTATATAGGTTTAGGCATTTGGACCCAACAATGTCAGCCATGATTGATTATTGCATGGTTCCTCATACTTATGATAATAGGGAACATATAAATATAGAGCTGGGAATATGTTGTCTAATGTCTAGGCATAAAGTGGTCATTCCAAAAAAGCAAATAAGAAGAGTGTGTAAGAGGATAAAGAAATGTAAAAGAAAAACATGTGTTGTTAATGTATAGTTTTCTTACTTAGGAATCATGCATATAACAACATACTTAAAGGCCTGATGTAAATAGAAAGTGTATGATTTTGTGACTACATTTTCCCCCACTTTATGTTGGTGAATGAATATTGATAGCATAAATTAGATAAGAAGATTTGAAGGAGATGTAAATGATATCATGCCAAATGAGGAATGCACTTGATATCATCTTGAATGGAGATTGTGAAGTGTGTATCATGGAATCTAGAAAAGAGGATAAAGATCCTAGGGGTGACCTTGCATGCATAATAGAAGTGATGTATGCATGTTTTCCTTGGATATTGCCTTTGTTAGAGAATATTGTGCTTGAGATTGTTCCTTGTTCCATTTTGTGTGTTTCCTTTTGTTAGAGTAAGGTCAGACCTATAAAAGAAAATAAGTGTATTCAATGCTCATAATAAATGAAATTGAAATTTAACTTAGTACATGTCAAAATAGAAATGTGTATTGAAAAACAAGTGAATAAAGGATATAATATACCTATCTTCTATAAGGGAAGAGATAGAATTGTTCATGTATGTTTACTACTTTGGAGATAGTTGGAATAGTATTGAGGATTTAGATGTCCTATCACGAAACTAAGAATTTATGCATCTTTTTGTTAAACTAAAGATTTGATATTCTTGTCGCCAAGGAAGAGTATTGGGAGAGCATTCATATTTTCCCTCCAACATTTAACACTTCCCCATGGATAAGTACCACTACAGATGGCCACAAATCCAATATAAATTGGTCATATATGATCATGATAAAAATGAAGTAATTAGTTGCATTGCTCAAAGTGTGTAACATGCCACTTATTTTGTTATTGTTGCTTTTCGATAGTAACAGAATCGAGCACATGTTGTTGGAAATTCAAAGAGTCGACACCGAGAACCTACCGATTCTATATTATAGCTATTTTTACTCCAAGACAGGAATGCACAAGTGGGACACTAGCTCCCACCACTCCTATCTATGTTAGGTGCTTCTGTCTTGTACTTATTTCAGGACCAATTCTAATTCTAAACCTATTTATTAGCTGTTATTTATTTTTATTTTATTTTTCACCATTCTGTGTTTGGCCTATGAACTACTGAGAGGGTGAAATAGTCACTTGATTATTGTCCCCACTCGTTTGGGGTGTGTGAGATGAACAAATATGTACTGGACCCAAATGAGGAGAGATAAAAATGATGTGCACCTTTGAAATAGAACTCCCGTAGGGGAATAAGGAATATGTGTGGTAACAACCATAGTGTATGCAAACAATGGGAAAAGGCTAGCCAAAATTGTTAGTCATAAACAAGTATACATGATGCAATAGAAACAAGTCAAAACACATAGTAATATCACAAAATAAACATTGAGTATATGGTTGAATACATGGTACACCACCGAAGATATTGTAAGAAACCCGAAGCCTTCAAGGAAATACAAGAAAACAAACAATGAAGCATAGGGCATAGCCCGTAAACAATGACAATCAAGACACAAGAAAAGAAGAGAAGATATAAGAAAATTAGGTAACTATGGTTGGGAGTATGGTTTTAGAGAACCGAGGATAATAAGGTACATGTTTCCAATACTCCTAATTAATGTATAATGTGTAAGTAAATTAATCAAAGGAGGAGGGTGACCTAGAAGAAGATCCAAGAATGGAAAGAGGACCATGGTTGGTAAACATCGAAGTTGGAATGGGTTCAAGGGTGTGTGCGGTATTATGATAAGGAATCATAGCAATAGTATTAGCATGTGGGGTTGGAGATTTAACTTGGTATTCAGGGACTTGTAGTAATGTATTGGATATGAAATAAGGATTCATCAAATTACTTGGGGTAAATTTCAAAGAATGAATATTTTCATCAATAATCTAAGTAGTATCAACAACATAATCACCAGAATCATTATTCTCAACATGGAAGTATTTTCAGAACTTTCTAAGGGTTTGGTAATAGATGTGAAAGGTGTATGGGAGGATATGGTAGGAGATATGAGACCAATAGTGTGATTCGAATGGAGAAATAAATAGGGGTGGTGATATAGGATTGTAAGTGTTGGATTCCCCAATATTTTATGTATCGAGAAAATGCAAGGGGTTGGTTGAGATGGGGAATAACCATGGAGGTGGAAAATTCTATGTGATAATATTTGAATGGTTCAGGATCAACAATAATAATATGTTCATATCCATCAAAGATAAACTTGACACAACGATGGACTATAGAAGGGATAACTCGCATGTCATGGATCCAAGGTCAACCAAGGAGGAGATTAAATTATAATGGGGCATCCATGACATAAAAATGAGTAATGAGCTTGTGGGGTCCCACTTGTAATTCCAATTTGATAGTATTTATGCATGCATGAGTGGTAATGTCATAGCCACGGACAACAAGAGTAGATTGTTCAATTTCACTATGAGGAATATTGAGTTGGTATAGTAAGGATAGAGGAAAAATATTTAATGCTAGAACCATTATCAATGAGTACATACTTAATTTGGAAACCTGGGATCCAATCCATGATAAGGAGAGGAGGAAAATTAGTAGGTGACTCACATGTGATATTGTCATCAATAAATGTGATAGAATTTATAATGTGTTTAAAATATTCCATGAGATTAGAAAAGGCAATGAGAGTTTCATCACTTTATATTTGAATAACTCAAAATGAGGTTTGAAAATCAAGGGCCTTAAACAAAATATTGAATAGAGATATCTTAGCAGGGGGTATTCTTTTATTACTTGATGATATCATACTCTTTAGATGAAGTGGTAGGTTGAGGGAGCGATGCACTAAGAGGAGGATGGAGAGAAGTAGGTAGCTGCAAAGGTTGATTATTATGATGAGTGGTGACGACACTAATAGTGGGGCCTATAGAGGTAGTTCTAAAGTGAGGTTGATGTTGAGTAACAACAGGGATATACTCAGCTTAGATGGCCTCTTAGGAGTAGATACAAGTATGGATGAAAGAGGAAGAATTATCCATAACCTCATAAGAGTAATTAGAAAGGAAAAGGATACGGTGCATGATTAAGAATCAGTTCACAAAATGATTTAAAAATAAATAAATCTTTATCAGAGGACTGAGATCAAAAAATATAGTAGTAATAAACATAATCTAGCATGAAAAGTACAAACAAGTGTGCAAGATAGGAGATGAGAGTGACTTAGCTTGTATCGGGAGATTTGGGCTGATTTTGGGTTAGAAAATGACTAGAATAGGCATATCTAAACTATGTAAGCTCTATCTAAGAAAGCTGGAATCTGGAACCTCTTCGGACAAGGCCACCCAAGCATCGGTGTGTCGAATTAGGAGCTAGTGTCCAAGTAACATCTTTTCTTCGGTATTTTCATGGTTTGAACTTGGCTTCTTCCTTTCTTTTCTTATCACATCCACTTCTTTGTAGGGCACTGTGTCTCACATGTTCTTGCAAAATAAACCCTAGTTACACGAAAAAGGCTTAAGTAGGCATTAGATGGAATAAATAATACATATTCTTGAGTCGAATGACCTCATTGATCAGCCCAATTATATTATCATCAAGCATTGCACTACACTTCGAGAGTCATGTAGATCTTGTGTGTGTGTGTGTGTGTGTGTTTGAATTATGTCCCTTAAAGCTATGTTGCCCTTGTGCTTAGTCACACCAAAAATAGTGGGATATAACTAATTTTCTCCCAAGATGAATTTACGAGATGGAATTCAGAAATACCCCCTCCCATGGAGTGAATGTTGTATCCCAAATGTAATCCTTGAATGTTTCTCTTTTCCCAAGTAGTAGATAGTAAGTATTAGTCCCCCAATTGTCAGCCCCTAATGATAGTAAGTAATTTATATATATATATGATTCCCTATTTGAATTTCTTCATTAACAACAAGAAAATTTGATCCAAAGTAATAAGAAAGATTTTAGAAAAGGTACCAAATGATTTGGAATTTTAAAATCAAGAAAAAGAGGGTAACAGAAAGAAGCACCCAAAGGGGACAATAATACATGGATGCTCTTGTCCCTAATGGGTGGTACCATCATGGAGGCTCCAAGGATATAATAGTTAATACAAATTCAAGACATGTTTTCTAATGTCTAAGAGTAAAGTGGTGGTCAATCCAAAAAGAATATAAGAAGAGTGTAAAAGAGGATAAAACAATGTAAAAGAAAAACATGTGTTCATGACTACATGAATCTATAACTTGTAGAATCATTGTGTATAGTTATTTTTCTCTCTTTACTATCTTCAACTTTACATGAAACCCTAGATGTCACACTTGAACCTACAAAATAAACCCTAGATTTCCTCCAACACACTTAAGCAATCATTATTTTTAAACTAAATATGCAAATGTTTGAGTTGAACCGACCTCGAAAGTCACCCCATTTATGATTCATGAGCACTGGACTACATTTCAGACTTAATGTAGTTCTCCTAGTGCTTTGTGTTTATATGCATGAAACTATCCCTTGACCTAGTTTGGCCCTTATGCCTCAACATTGATAGTGGGCTATGTTACTTCATCCCAATAGATGATCGATTCTTATTTATGCCCTTTTGTACTATGTATGTAATATGCAGATGTATCTCTTGCTTCCTTAGCTTAGTAGATGATAGATATATAGGTGTTTTCTAGATAATAAATGCTTACATTAGACTTGTATATATATGATTTCTTACGGTGAAATCTGGACCTTATGGTAGGAAAGGTTAACCCTTGAGAAGATGGAATTTGGAATATAAATGTAGACACCTAAAATTTGTTTATGCGGTTTTATTCCTAAAATTATACTAATTATCCTCTTTCTTATCATTCCCATTATAATTAGTGATTTCTGCTAATTAACTAACTATAGACACAAAATCATGCACTTTAGACATTATTTAGTTTGGCTCTCATACTACTATTTAGAAGGTTTTGAGTAAATAAAATACTAATTAACCCCGTCTCTCAATCATTTTTGTTTGTTTATATTGTCATCCCCAACCTCCACCGCACATGTGTTGAGTTAGATTTCATCATTTCCCATCATTTTAGCTTTGGTCGGGGTACCTAGGCTAGTCTTGGAGAGTCCTTGGTTGACCTTTGGTCCCACCAAGGGTGCCCTTATCCTTTTGAACTTTTCCACCACTTTTTGGGATCTTTTTAGACATTTTAGATTCTTATCTTTTTGGTGGTCGGCCATTTTGGGGTTAGTTATGAAATTAGATCAAGAGAAACCTATAAATATAAAGTTATGAGACCATAATGAAGGACCAAACACTAGTCACTACTATCATCCACCTAGAGTTGCATCCATCTATTGCATTGGATATCATTTGCATCCACATAGATCCATCACAAGGCACAAGGCCGGGACATCTCGCATCACACACATGTATCGGGGAGGATTCTATTTTATTCCATGCACCAACTATTATATTTTTCTACGAGATAAGTTAGCTCGCTACATCAAAAAGTGTGAATGGTACAAGAGTAACCTAGGGCATGTTTCACACACATACATAACTACATTTTTGGTTTGGAATGTAGTATAGTGCTCGATTAGTAAGACCACCATTGTTGCGGTGAGGTCATCGACCCTATCATATACATTTTTCTTTTTTAGGGATTGTTACTTGTTTATGGTTTTATAGGTATTCATTTCATCTTCGATTAGTAGAAACACATAGCGTAGTACAAATAATTTTATGCGACACAAAGCAAGGGTTTGGACCATCGTCGAATTTGTGAAGATTAGTCCCAGATCTTTTGCACAAACCGGGGTGCCCATTCTACGAGGCGAGCACCCATAGACACCATGGTCCTTCTCTATGCACACATGGAGGACACAGGGTTCTATGAAAAAGCAATCATGCACTATGAAATAGTACTAAGTGTGTCATTTGTGTAAGGGAGTACAAACATAGTAAGTAAACCAACTTTGTTAATGGAGATAGATCCAGATGATTCACAAGTCATTAGTGAGAACAAATGAGGACTGAAGAAAGATGTTTTGTAGTAATCTTCCTATCAATTGTAAGGTCTTGATGCAAGGTCAAGGTGGGAAGTACTATTCTATTCTACAAAAGTATCAATCCAAGTCCAAGTTCTTCCTCTCGTGCTTTGCCTCAAGAAAAACCCACTTGGTTCTAACATTGATATTACTCATGGTAAATGTCATATAAGACATACTAATTATGTTTATGTGGGTAACACATAATTAATATGGCTGAAAATTCAATTTAAATTTCAATGTTTGAGGATGATGTGTCCGATACATGTGCTTTGGCTCCATGCATGCCTTTTACCAATTTTTTGAAAAAAAATTGATTTTTACAATTTTTAAGTTTTTTTTGAATTTTTACCAATTTTTTAGATTTTTCAATGATGTTACCAATTTGTTTTGGATTTTTTTATATTTTACCAATTTATTTGGAGTTTTTGAAATTTTTCCGAAGCTATATATAAGAAAAAAAGATACAAGGATTCCCCGGTGAGAGGTGAGGATTTACAAGGGAAAACGCCACATGTCTCGTGCAAGAAAGTGAAGATGCGAAAATGCCCTAGCGAGAGGTGAGGATTTACAAGGAAAACTCTTCACATATATACAAGAAGAAGATAGTTCGGATCAATTCCAGATATATATTTTCAACATGATGATGAACACAAACCAATGAAGTGCTAAGAAGGAGCAATCTTGCCCCAGTGCAAGCTATCCAAGAAACATATGATAGAAAGAAGGACAAGATTGTTTATTGAAAGAAGGGACAAAGTTTCCCTCAAACATGGTAAAAATTAAATCTTATACACATGGATGTTTTGAATGAAGTATAAGAACATAAAATTTTATGAAAGGATATGGAAAATGTAGCTAGAATACTCGTGATGAAAAAGTGATTAGCCAAAGGCACAAATCATGAGACAAGATACAAACTAAAGCAAGAGTTTGAATAAGGTCCAAACAACACTTGGTAACATACTAATCTTGTTTTCTCATCGAGATCCAGTGTGTGCATGTGGAAATTAATTACTTCTTGAAGGGAATATTTAAAGAGGAAATAAGTGAAGACACACTAGCCAATGTGTAGGAATGATTTATTTTGAAAGGTGATTTGTGAATGGAGGGTGGAAGGAGAGTCATACATTTCTTTTTGTCATCCAAACATCTATATCCTCAACGGAGATGTATTTGATTCTAGTCACAACATTTCTCTACTACCAGCCAGGCATCCATAGCCTCGATAGAGATATTGGAAATACCCCAAGAGAGAGTTATATATTGATTTGCTTTTCATTTTCCGACCAAAACCAACTATCATGATACTATCCAAATCCAACCAAAAAAATAATTGTTTTATTAATGCTTGTAGGCACCAATCTATTGGAGACACCAATCCCTAGTTTCAAGCACAAAATCAACAATGCTTTGTGAGCACCAAATCATTAGAGACATGTCGATCCATAAAGACTCACCTTTGGAGACACCAATCCCCAAGACCAAGCACCAACTCAAAATCAAAAGGATCCACCTATTGTTGTTTCTTCTTCAACTTGATGATGGTGTATAGATAACTATTCACTACCTTCTTCTATTCCTATATACCATGCTCTATTATTTTCTTATGCACTTCTCACTCTACAATATTCTTCAAAACTTGACTTTCTTAATCTACTTGAGTTTTCTCTTCCTCCTTCTCTAATCCTCTTGATATGTCTTCATTAACCGCTCCTTTATTATCAATCTCTTCATCCTATTTTTAAAATAACATCATAATCCCGTGAGTGCATTACATAAATTTGTAATTGAATTCACTTATATACCATGTTCATTTCATGAACAAATATGACTTTTCATGAGTCAACATCCTTTAGAATATTCATCATGAGTTGGCTTTAACATATTTTGAAATTTGAATATTTGAAGTTTTCAACAACTCATGCGACCATTCATGTTTTCTCTTTTCCCGTGACATTTCATGACCATTACGGACAAATTTAAACACTCGAAATCATATCTTCGTTGCATGGCTATCCTCCTTTATATCACACCACACACTATTTTTTGGAATTCTCTTCTATATGTGGCATAAATCCTTTGTTGAGCGGTATTATTTCATACCACAAAACACTTCATTTTGAGCCTTCAATACACAATATACTACACCATCCCACCATACACACTAGACATCCACGAAGTACTTCAAGCCCTGTGGAATTTTACAAATATTACAAACGCCCACGAACACTCAAAAACCCGTGAAACACTACAAATACTTGCATAACACTACATCACTCACGAAACACCACAAAACCTATGGAATACTACAAAAACATTGTTCTTTGGCATGTGGCATGCATAATTCAAACTAAAATTTAATTTTCATAAGCGCACGCATTTGAATGCATCAATGACAATATTTCAAACATAAGATATACTTATTAGTATTCCTTTGACATCACAGACAATATTTACAACAATCTCCTCCTTTGTCATTGATGGTAACCAACCATCTTCACCAATCATCTTCCAACACCATCGCAACCAAACATCTTCACCAATCATCTTGCAACACCATCCATATTGATTTAT
Source organism: Taxus wallichiana var. yunnanensis (assembly GCA_018340775.1). Taxonomy (NCBI): domain Eukaryota; kingdom Viridiplantae; phylum Streptophyta; class Pinopsida; order Cupressales; family Taxaceae; genus Taxus; species Taxus wallichiana. Next base: position 89,372,437 of record CM031243.1, read on the forward strand.
TTCTCCTCTTGGCTTCAACTCTCCTATTTCCCCCTTGATGTATTACTTCTTTTGAAGTTCAATTCTCCCCCTTTGACATCAATGGCAAAGGAAATTGGAAGAGGTTTTGTAAAAATATCAACAATCTGTTCTTTTATGGAAATGTAGTCTAATTTAACCTATTGATCAACAAATTTCTCTCTCAAAAATGATATTTGATGGGAATATGATTTGTTTTGGAATGCATAATTGGATTCTTTGAGATATTTATTGCACTAGTGTTGTCACAAAATATAGAAATGGGAGAATCAAATTCTACCTTAACATCCTTCACTATTTTTTGCATTTATAGAACTTGTGTGCAAAATGATACTACAACAATATATTATGCTTCAGTTGTAGATAGAGAAACAGAAGCTTGTTTCTTACTCACCAAGATACTAAACTATTGCCCAAAAGAAAGCACCACCACTTGTACTTTTTATGTCATCTATACAACCAACCCAATTTGCATATGTATATGTTGTTAAGGAAAAATATTCACCTTTTTTATACCATAATCCATAATCCATTATACCTTTTAGATATTTGAGTATTATTTTGACAGCTTGCACATGAGTTTCTTTTTGGATCAGCTTGAAAATGTGTTACCATGCCTATTACTTGCATTACATCTGGTCTTGACACAATTACATATAACAAACTTCCAATCATTGATCTATAAAGAGTTTGATTTGCTTCAGGAGATTCATCATCCTTGCTCAACTTATAGCCTGTGATCATGGGTGTACTTATTGGATTGCAATATTCCATTCTAAACTTCTTCAACATTTCCTTAATATACTTGTTTGTGAAATGAATATACCTTTGTCAGATTGAGAAATTTTTAATCCAAGGAAAAATGATAACTCACCAAGCATGGAAATTTCAAATTATTTTTGCATTTCCTCAGCAAATTATTTACACATCTTATCCTTACTTCCTCCAAAAATTATGTCATCAACATAAAAAAAATAATCAGTTGATTCTCACCTTCAATTTTGATGTACAAATTATTGTCAACAATTCCTTTCTTGAACCCTTATTGTTGTAGATACTTGTCTAGTCTTGAGTACAGGATCTGGGGGCTTGTTTCAATCCATAAATATCTTTCTTTAACTTGCATACATAGTCCTTATCATCTGATAATATGAATCCTTATGGTTGTTCAATGTAAACTTCTTCTTTCAAATTCCCATTCAGAAAAGCAGATTTAACATCCATTTGATAAACTTTAAAATTCTTATAACAAATAAATGTCAAAAACATTCTAAAGGATTTAAAAAAAACAATAGGAGAAAAATTTTATTCAAAATCAATACCTTCAACTTGTGCATAACCTTTGCATACTAACCTTGTTTTATTACTTACTATTTTCCAATCTTCATTTAATTCATTTCTAAATACCCGCCACTTGCCAATCACATTCTTGTCCTTAGGTCTTGGGACAAGAATCCAGGTCTCATTCTTCTCTATATGATCAATTTTGTCTTCCATTTCTCTAATTCAGTGCTTGTATTTGCTTGCTTCAACAAATATTTTAGGCTCAACATTGGATAATAGAGACAAATTTTCATTCTCCTTTTTATTTTCTAGTCTTCTTCTAGTTTGTACTCCAATATTTTTATCACCTATAATCTAATTTTTTGAATGATTCTTCGGACAATCTGGATGGTGTTTTTGTTTCCTTTATCTCAACTTCTTCCTTTTCATCTTCATCATCCTCTTCATCTTCATTGATGGCTTCTTCAGAATAATCAATTTCTTGTATCATGTTTTTCTCATACTTGATATCATCTACCTTCACATTTTCACTTTCAACAATTTTGAATGTCTCATATTGTAGCATATACATGTCTTGCTCATTTGAGAGTAACCAAGAAAAATATCTTCATTATCTCTAGCTTCAAACTTATTAAATCGTCATCATCTTTGTTGATATAGTACTTACTTCCAAAAACTCTAAATTTTTTTTGTTGTTGGTTTTCTCTTCCAAATTTCATAAGGTTTTTTGATGTTATTGTAAACACAAAATCACGCACTTAGGTGCATTTCTAGGTCCTAAAAGCATACTTGCATTCATATGATTCCTAAGTGAGAAAACTAGTAATTGACTAATGTCTTGGGCCTCTTTTATGTCTTTCTTGCTTTCTCTTTGGTCTTATACACCCTACAGTCCAGTCTAAAATTTATTGTTTTATCTTTCATGACTCTAGACACGAACACCTAGACAGGATGTCAATGCTTAGATGCCCTCGTCATTATAGGTTCCCTTGACCTCTTTCTACTTTACTAGTTGTTTTTGGCATGTTTTAACTTTTGGGCATCTTATTTTCTTATGGTTCGGCCTTCCAATTGTCAATTATGAAATTCAACCAAGGGAATCATATAAATACAAATCTATGTGACCAAAATAAAGGACCAAGCTCTAAGAATCTATTATCATCACCTAAGGTTGCATCCAAAGGCATCTAAGAGCATCAAATGCATTCATCTAGCTTTCATTAAAGGGACAAGGGACTACATTTTCTGCATACACTTCATAGGAAGGGAAGTTCATTTTGTCATCCACACATCTATTTACATTGGTACATCTAGCTATCACCCACTATCATGTGCACTTGCACAAGGGCTTCCTAGGGAACGATTCTATCACACACTCACAAGAACTACATGGATTCTGAGATGTAGTACAATGCTCAATCATAAGTTCACTCAGTTAGGTGACCACCGGGGTCATTTCGACTCCTTATATTACATCTTTTATTTTTGGGATTTGATGTAGTTTTAGGGTTTTGCAAGTCATCATCTCTTTGTAGGTTACATAACAATTCTATGTTCATAGTGTGACATACCGATAACCAACAACTATCGGTGATAACCTTGCGATACAAAAAGATTCAATTTTTGGCCATTTTTATAGTCATGTATGTCCTGTAGCAAACTCCAACACCCGTGTTCCCCGATCCAGTCCAAGCAACCTATTCTAGGATCATCGACAACTCCATAATTTATTGTGCATAGTTGCGATAGTTTTCCCTTCTTGTTTATCAGTTTCTCTAGTATGCACAGTCCAAACACCAGGCATAAATCAACTAAGTTCTTTCCTATCTCTCTCTCTTGCACCTAGGATTTCATATTTATTAGCTTATTTGTTTGTTTTATTTTGTATCGAGCAGCTGGTTATTATAGTTTACATCTATTACTCTGTAATTAGGGTTTAAAAAAGTTTATTTTTGTTAAATCATTTGGTGAGCTAGCTTTCGAATACTCTTGGATCCTGATTTTTCTTCTCTCATGGATTCCCATTTCAATACTTCCCCATTCTATACTCAGGTTTAAATTTATAATATCCTTATTAAGCATGTCATAGTTGATCCTAGATTTGGTCTTAATGTATGTAATCTTTCCTTTCTCCATCAGATAGGACTTTTGTTACTCATCTCAATCCATCTACTCTTCGTATCTGTGGATTTGATAATACACCTAAGAAAGTGTTGGGCACAATCACTCTTCCCCTTACTTTAGGATATTCCACTCTTAATGTTTCATGTCACGTTATGCCTCATTATTTTCCTTATACTACCCTTGTAGGCCATCCTTGGTTACATACTATGCATACACTTATTTCTACCCATGCCAATACACACAATACACTTGTTCCACCTTCTTCTATGGATACTATTATAGTATATTCCACACCTCATGTTGCTACTCCTTGTGATATTCCTCTTATGCATGATGCTCATGACATTTTACATCCTTCCCCACTTGGGATGCACCCTAGTGCTAATGATTTACACAATCAATTTTTATTGGCACCCATGTTACTCCTCCCATTATGTCTCACTCTCAATGCACTTCTATTGATCATATGCTTTGTGCTTTCAATGTTACATCTCTCTTCACATCTTCCTCATTACATGTTAGAACATTGTATGCTAGTTTTACATTGATTCCTAATCTTTACACTTTCCACTATTTTATGCATGATTCATTTATATGGCCACACCTTAGCTTGTTACATTCATGGGGGCTGCATGTTGTACATGTAGTCACTTTTTTCAACCACTTAAATCTCGTGCACGCGGCATATCACCCATCCCGACTAGGTTCTCACCCAAGGCACATGTAGGAACCGGGCCCTTCCTTTATGTGATCTTTTCAAGAATGTTTATCATTAATGGAGGAACAATGCACAGACTTAAATACATACATCTTCTAATAAAGATAAGGGAACTAGATCCAAACACATATGTAATGTAATATGGAGGAAAACGTCATAATAACATAGAGGGACCATATCTGAACCATGAGAATTATCAATAACATAAGGGTTTTGGCCCACAAACATAATATAAAACACAAGATTAAGATCCATCGACTCAAATATTTAGAAAAACCCCATTATATTAATTCACCAACATTACAGTAGCCAATCCATTAAGAAATCCATGAATGGAACTAATACATCAACAAAGTTTCAATACTCTTCCTACAATGGTTTCATCACAGAGGTTACAATAGATATTACCCACATATTTTCCTAGTTCTCACTCTCCCACTCAATCCCTACTATCCACACATTATCCATGCACCTACTGTTTCCATACAAATCAATACATAAGAAGGGACTCGAAGGAATCTCCTCTAATCACTCCATCATTACCCAAGAACATGTCAAATGTCATCATGTATTTCCATACTCAAGTATCTTCAACATGCAAGTGCCAACTAATCCATAACTAATTCTACTTTACAGCTCCTAATCCTATCATGATAACCATATCTTAGAATATGCTTTCCTTGAGTTGTAAGTCTTCATATTTAACTTTATCCATAACCGATTATGGTCACCTTTCCATGTGTTCCTCTATCACAACTTTATCCATGGTCCAAAAAGTGACTAAGTCCTGGACTTGTTCTACCTAGTGCAAACCTTCACACCTTCCCAAAAGTTACTTCCGCACGAGCCTTCACGCATTTTTGTCGCATGCCAAAACCCTTCACACCTCAGGTACTTGGTCATTTTAAGGGCTCAACATCACCCCACAGTAGCTTGATTTCTACCCATGGTAATCCTTCATGCTCTCTGAACAAAAATTCTTTGAATAAAAATTGGCTAAGGTAAAAAGAAACTTATATACCACTACCATGTAGAAGACCAATTGGAATAACTTGGGGAATTATGCATCTATTTCCCCTTTCAACATGTTTCCATGCCTCCAACTCACAAATATTTCCCGGTGCCTCCCCTAAAATGTTGGGTACTTCTTCCGGTGTGATCTCTTCCATCTTCTCCTTCAACTCCTGAATCACCACAACCAGCTCCACGTAAAGACCCTCAAACTTGTCCATATGTTCGGTGATGGAGTCCTAGATTTTTCCAATCCGTAACTCTAATTTTTATGCTTGGTCTTTATCTTGTCTTTATGTGTAGTTGTGTCAATAATCAATCTGTACACACTCGATTTGTTTTTCAGGACCTTCTCTCTGTAAGGCCTTGAAATATTACTCCTCATCCATCACCCGCACATCAATGATGGGATCACATTTATAGTAGTTGTTGAAGCCCCTATCTACTAGTATATTTTCTTCCTTGAGTTGGGTGAGAAAATCCTCCAACTCATTAATCTTAAATTCTACAATGATAATGTTGTTTTCTCTTCCTTGGCGAGTTCCTTAGCACTAGGCCCCATGTCATCCTTGATGTTGGCCAACAACATCCCCACTAAGTCCTCCAAATACTCCATTTCATCACCATAGTTTGTCCTGGTTTGGCTCACCAAAAGCGTCGAACATTGTCCCAAGATACTTTTAACTAGGGTGACAGCTCGATCATAGGCCTCCTTAGTTTTTGCTTGCTCACCTTTCAATCCTTGGCATAGTCTATCTATCCCCTTTTCCTTCCCTTTCTTATCTATAACCAGGGTTTGAATAGTTTCCCCTACGTCCAAGTTACATCGTATCACTTCTGAAGACATCTTTTGAAGTGCATTGCACACCTACTCATCGGTGAGGTGGCTTGGATCCACCACGTTGTATGTAGCCCATTTCTTCTTATTCAAATGGATGGTCTCAATCATGTTATCATTGACCTTGAATTCAGTTTCTTATGCATGACAATGTAGATTCCAGTTGATCATCTTCTTCGTTCTTGTCACGGCCCCATCTTGGTCCAATAACTCCCAACTGTGTACATTTTCCAAGGTAAGGGTGCTCTAGAACCTTGCACGCAGTACCTTCATGAGGTCAACCACAAATTCCATGTGAGGGGACATAGGCGTAGACTTCTTCCTTGTCACGTTATGCTTTGAATGAAGCTTTAGTGGGGTGTGTGCTCCTGAGAAAAACCTTTATCCTCCTTTATGACAAAGGAATCCTCCTTATTTTCTTCCTCCTTCAGTTTGGTGGGATATGTAGGACAAGCCTCTCATGTTGGACTCTCCTCATATTCCTCCAAAGAATTATCTTTCTCCTTGGTGTGCACATCAACCGTTGTCTTGCCCTTGGTGTCTACCTCAACACTTCTTTCCTCTTCGCTTTGAATTCTACCTCGAGTTCCTCTCTTAAGGTCATGTTATCTCCTTTTGAGCCCATCTTTGTTTCCAAACCGACAACTTCATGCACCTTATGTTTCTTTTGTTCGGCTCCTTCCCTTCTCGGTAGCTCAACTTCCTCATGCTCTAGTTGTGAATCCCTAGCGCTACCTAGCTATAATGTACTTGTACCCCCACTACTACCTCGGCATGTATAGTACTTCCTCTTCCAGAAGTGTCCAACTTTCCTTCATTCTCTTCTTCTTCTACTACTTCTTCTCCCTCTACCTGGACCACTTTCATTGGTGGTATTGGTGCTTTACGTAGCATTAGGAAGGTGGAATCTCTAACTTCCATCTCAACTCCTCCTTGCATCTTGGGGCACAGCTGTATAAATACCCTATGGATGTAGCCCTTGATGGTAACATTGATATGTGGATGTAGATCCAAAATTTAGGCTCTAAGGTCTCCACATACGTTGGCCTTGAGTCATACCTGTAGGTCACACGCAGGTGTGAACATCAACATCCACTTTATCAATGTCGAAGGTCAACTGTTGCATGTTCTTTTACTAGTTGATGGCACACTTCATGTATTTAGCGGTGAATGCAAATAGAAGTTTGCACCATGGCCCCATTTATCCTTTGGCCATCACAAACCGTGCCAAACTAAAGTGTTGTGTAACAACAAACTTCACCTGGTCTCCAAAAATCTGTGGGAGCTCGTGCGGGATGCGTCATTCATTTTCAAAAGCTTTATGTAGTCTTTTTGTAGTCTCATTTACCTATATCCTCTAATATTTCTTTTAACCCCAAGCGCACCGGCCTATCACCCAAGCGTTGGGCACTAACTCAAGGTGCATGAGGTGCCGATCCCTCCTTTATGTGAGCCTTGTGAGAATGTTCGCCATTAATGGAGGAAAGCTTTATAGAACAAAAACACGTGCATTTAATCTAATACAAAGGTAGTGGATCTAGTTCTAAACATAAATGCTCCATGAGATAAACATAAACATCACAATAGCATAATGGAAATAGATCTGAACCATGAATAACATGAAAACACACTAGGGTTTATTCCATAGACACAAATATACAAAAAAAATCTCCATATATTGATTAAATCCATTTATAGTAGCCATATTACATCAAATGGGGTCATCTCAAACCATATACATCATGAAATAACATTCCAACCCTAAAAACTACTGCGAGCACCGAGAGATCCTAGTTACGCTTTCCCATTACAGCCATTGTTCAGACCCGAGCACATACATATATGCTTGGTAACAACATTCTTGTAGCACTTCGTTAACTCTAAAGCCTCTCTAACTCTCTAACTCTGTTCATTTCAGACCCAAGCACTCCTTTAAATAGAATTAGGATTCACTACCATAGTTTCACCCATGAGTAGATTACATGCCAAGTGGAAGTGTGGTCCTCCATGATCGAGTGTTTATGCCATCTTATAAAGGCCTCCACTAACTGTAATGATCTTCCTAGGAATATTCCTATGAGGAATATTCTTTTCTTAACCTCCAAGGCTCCGGTGGCATCTTATCTATTCATCATGCCTACTCGAGGCCCTCACATGTTTCTCCTATGATACTACCTTTGAAAATTCAGCTAAGTCCCCAAACCATCTTCTACTTCGCGCCAACTTCTTCTCCTACGTGCAATTCCTTAAGTTCCTTCAAACTCGCTTGCTTGCCTGTGCGCACGTGCTCCTTCTACCTTGGGACTTAGTCAATTCAAGGCCCAACACTCTCATATCACTTGTTCATCTACACCTTATAAGTATTTGTGATGGTTCCATCGCATGTGAACTATGAAAAATGGATTACATGAGATGAGTACGTTGGTGGGTAAATCCACATGTTCCCTTTTGGTCCATCTGGGACACAATTTCCCATAATACAATTAATAACAGTATAGACCCCCAAGTTATTTTTGCTCCTACTTCATTCTACACTCGCGCCTCCTCAATAATACTACTCACAATAAATTGTACAAAGTTGTAGTGTGCCCACTTAGAAACTCTTTATGTAATGTACAAGAATCTTCTATTGATGTCCTTCCATCTCTTCGATGTGCCTAACTTTCAATACTAATGAGTTGATCTACGACCCTTAACACTAGGTCCGGTAGATCCGCAATAGCTTTAGCCCTTCCTCCCTTCTCATAGTTTAACTATTTTTCCAATTCCTCCACTTTTACAATGGCACCTAAATTAAGGGCCATATCCTCACCATTGTTTCACATGTCTTTACCCTCCTAATCAAATGGCATATAATCCTCATCCTCCTCCCGAAAAGTATAAGAAGTCCTCGTGTACCCATAACATTAACCACCTAAAGAACAGGTGGGTTTGGTGAAAAATGGTAGCTCCCATAGCTACAAAACCCCAGTCTTCTGCAATTCCTTTTGAACCGAGTCGTCCACCCCTAGAATGTCCTTAACTAATTCTACCTACATTGATGTGTCATGTTCATCTGTTATGTGGTTGAATTCACTAATTTTGCATCTATAAAGCTTTGAACTCCACTTCTCTACCCTAAGCACACCTAGAGGGTACTTTGCATTTCTAAGTAAACCTCAACGGGTTGCTCCTTCTCCACCACTGGTTTCTTATTTCTTCCCTTCTTTGGTGCCATATATGTTTCATTCTTCTGCACCTAGGTGTTTCGGTTTCCCTGTCTTCTCAAACTTGACAACTTCAAATGCTTATCTTTCATACAACCCCTTACTACTCTACTATCTTCTTTCCCTCTTGCCACATTACAATATTACGCCATAGTTCATAGAAATCCATAGGTTCATGAAAATTACCTCGCTTCCTTATCAAACCCTCATCGCACTTCAAGCTCGGGAGCAAAAAAAAATTCTAAGGAAAGGTAGTTAAAATGACTACCTTCACCCCCTATTTATACTTTTTCATAACCTCGGTGTTAATGTCCCACACATTTTAAAGTAACTTTATAATAAAGTAATTTTTCCACTTAAATAAACTTTCGTGAGCTTCCTTCATGCAATGCGGTCGTAACCTTCTAGCACGCCAACACTACTACTTCGCTGCCACAAACCTCCTTCACACACCTTACCATGTTGACGTACATAACCTCTATGTTGTACACCAAGTAGTCTCTCATGGCTCACCGACCTCATGTTGTACTTGCATTATTGTTTTCCCTCCATGTGGTCTTCAATTATCTTCATTTTGCTTAGAACACATCTCATACATCACAAACCAATTTTTCTATTTTCACACCAATCTTATAAAAATGAATTTTTGTCAAACTAATCTCCCTAGAAAGGTATCAAACATTTCTGAATTATTTTCAATCCACCCAAAATGTATGCGTAGTCCTTTGCACATGAAACAACTTATACTATAATTAGCTATTGGCACACCAACACGCAACACAACACGGGATGAAAAAGACAAAGAAAAGTGATGATGAAAGGAAACACATATAAAGGAAAATGCATCAATTGAAATCCCAAGCTAAATGACAATACTACCTTATTAAAAACATCGGGAAGACTTATTTATAGTAGGGCTTTAATCTACTCCCATCAAAGAAACTAGGAAACATTATTCCATCCATAATTTGTGGTGACAAGCGTCTCGAATCTAGTATATAAGATATAACATATGGTACCAACCAATGCACCTTGAATTTCCCTAGGTGGTGCAAAACCTAGAATCATACAGAAGAACCATCCGCCAAACCTCAAAATTATTGTTTTTAATGAGACAATCATGTCATGCCTTTTGTCATGCTTTCTCCATTTTTGACTCCATCCTGCAATGGCTCGCCTCTCATCCAACTTCATAATTTTATCAATGTGCTCCTCTAATGTTTTCTCATCAGCCAATCCTCATGTGTGTGCAATACATATGGATGGTAACATGAATTCCACAGGAAGAATTACCTCCATGCCAAAAACCAATTAAAATAGTGTTTCTTTGTTCAACCTCTTATAGGTTATTCGATATGACCATGCATAAAGACGATGTATACTTTATCATCCCAATCTTTTCTTCCAACATCACAAATCTTGGTCAACATGTGATTCAAAATTTTGTTAAAGGTTTTCGTTGTCCCATTGAATTTTGGGTGATAGGGTGTGGTCTTATGATGCGCCACCATAAACTCGCTAATAGTATCATAACAATTTCATTCAAAAAGTGGGTACTCATGTCACTTGTTAAAATCAACAGCATCCATGCCTGGTTATTATATTCTCCCAAAGGAACCTTGTTTCAATAGCTACAATGCAATCCTTTGTAGGTTTTACCTCTTCCCACATTGTAAGATAGTCAGTACAAGTAATAATATAACACAAACTTGTCTTGTGTCGGTGGGAAAATAGGGCCCACGAAGTCAATTTCCCACTTCACGAATGGTTCCTCACTAAAGCGATAGGTATTAATGACATTTCATCATGATGCCTAGGCTTCCCAAGGTGCTAGAAATGGTCATAGACCTTAGAATACTCTGTGTAATCCTTGTATAATGTCTCCCACCATAAACCATCCATCGAACTTTGTAGGCGGTGGCTCACCTAGCATAGTTCCCACCCACAATATCACCATAAGTGTCTTCCATAATATCTTTGCACTCATATTCAAGTACACACAGTGTAAAAATCATCCCGACCTAATTTATACAAGTCTCCACTAATCAGGATGTAACGCACATTGTACGCGAATGGCATGTTGTTTCCTCTCTATGTTTTGCATTCCTTCAGTGCCACACCCATCCGTAAAAATATAATAATTTCCTCCAAATCAAAGGGCACGACTATAGCTTTGAATAATTGTGCATCCGACATTATATCCTCAATACTCTGTGTGTCCTCACCTGAATTAATCCTTGATAGATGATCAGGTCCAAAGTTGTTTTTCCTTGGTTTCACCACAACCATAAACTCAAACTTCAAACAATAATATGCAACCACATATATGCACCCTTGCAAAATGGGCTTGTTCACCAAGTACTTTAATTCCATGTGGTTCATGTAGAAAATAAAAGGCATTACTAGAAAATACTACCTAAATTTGTGCAATGCGTAGATAATCAACAATACCTCACTCTCATGGCAAAAGTATAATTTTGTTCTACTGGAGTTAGCTTCCTACTAGAAAAACACAAGGGATGATCAACAATCCCCTCTCCAAGTTATGCTAAGACCACTCCAATCACCATCCCCGACATATCTACATGCACATGAAAGGGATTATCCCAAGAGGGAAAGCACAAAATGGGCGCAGTAGTAAGTTTCTCCTTCAAAGCATCAAAATCCACATGTTGCGCCTCATCCCAATGAAATCTCCCTTTATGTGTCAACAACTCCTCGAATGGTTCAAAAATATTTGAATAGCCCTTAATGAGCTTCCCTGTAGTACCCCGTATGCCCTAGAAATCATGCGCAAAGTGCACTATGATTGGTGGGTTCCTCCAACCCCAAAATCACATTCTCACACATTACTCTACCCTATGACGCACTCTAGTTCCATGCTTCATACTCAATTGTTAAGGGTCTAAATCTGAAATGAACCTCACCACTCACTCATTCTCTACGCTCTATGATTTATTGATCATATCTATCTAGCGCACAATTTCAAACCATTTCCCGATGACACACTCTTGTTCTATGTTTCATTCTTGACTGTTGAGGGGCATTTATAAATGAACTTCATCTCATACACATCCATACACATTCACTCAAGGGGCACATCCATACACATTCACTCGAGGGTCATTTATAAATGAACATCATCTCATACACATCCATTACTCTACCCTATGATGCACTCTAGTTCCATGGTTCATACTCAATTGTTAAGGGTCTAAATCTGAAATGAACCTCACCACTCACTCACTCTCTACGCTCTATGGTTCATCGATCATATCTATCTAGCACACCATTTCAAACCATTTCCCGATGACACACTCTTGTTCTATATTTCATTCTTTGATCACGAGGGGGCATTTATAAATGAACATCATCTCATACACATCCATCCAATAGACCCTCTTTTACGGATAATATGACCAAGTAGTGTTCCAAAAAGAGTGGTGAAGATACACTTCTTAATATTCAGAGAGATTCTCAACTACCTACACATCTCAAACATCAGCCTCAGGTTATCACAATGATCCTTTACTAACCCATACACCATCTATCAATCCAGGTAGACTTAAAGAAACTTGTGAATGAAGTCCTGAAATGCTTGCACCAACATCCGCAAAAAATACTACAAGTGCATTCTTAAGTCTGAATGGCATCATCATGTAAGAAAAACTTCCCCATTTAGTGGTGAAATTCATCTTTTCTTGGTCCTCCTTTGCAATTCTAACCTAGTAATATCCCAAGACCCGTCTATAAAAGAATATATCGTGCGCCCCGCTACTCCCTCAAGAATTTCTTGAGTGAAGGGTGTTAGAAAAGGATCTATCATGCAAGAAGCATTTAAATCTCTATAGTCTACACATATTTGTATCCTTCCATCTTTCTTGATGTTGATTACCATTGGGCTAACCCATTCAGATTCTTCAATGGCCTCAATGATTCCAGATTCCAACATCTTATCAATTTCTTCCTTCACCTCGACACATAGGTTAGGATTCATCATGTAGCTCCTTTTCCTAACTGATCGTGCTCCTTCCTTTAATTTTATTTGCATCTCTCCTATAGAGTGATGAACCCCTTTTAACTCATGGTACTCATGCGGGAACAAGTCCTAGTGATAACACCCCAAACTTTTAGCAAAAATTAGCCGCTTTAAAGCAAGAATAATACAACATAGTCTAAACATAATTACAAAAGATAAGGAATGAAACATCAATTGTCAAATCTTAATAGCATAAAAATGGATATTAAATGAAACTAACATCTAATATCTAAGCATGCTTACTATGTTAGATGATTACTAAACAATAGACCTAAATAGATCTAGGAAGCAATCAAATTGGGAATGGTTGCTACTCCACAAATGGTGAGAAGATCTCTCCAACACAAGACTACAATGTCATGTTGAATACCCTCCTACTAACCATAATGAAGGCTTTAGGAAAAGATGAGCATGTGGATCCTTTAAGGAGTTTAGGCTCTTTAACATATGTATTATATGAGGTCTTTAATAAAAGCATTGTGTAAAGTATCAAGGTAAGAGGTGCGCATCTTTTTATAGTTTTCCTTTTGGGAGAAACTTTTATTTTTGTGCATGTGGGACTAAAAGCCCCAAATTATATTAGAATTGCTAATCATGATTAGGCCTTGCTAATCAAAATTAGTGAGTTACTAAGTGATTAAGAGGTGTGGAGCCTTAATCAACCGCTTAGGGTCAACTAAGAGGCTAGGATAATATTTTGAAGCTTGCTAAGATGTTGTGGAGGAAAGTGGGGTGATTTTGAGTGGTTGGAAGAGGGGTTTAAGCCAATATTAGGGCATATTGACCAAAACAAGGGAAAAATAGGCTTAATTAGCTAATAAATGCTAATTATATGTTTTGAAGAGGATTTTGACTTATGATTCATCGTAAAGTGGCATCCTGAATGTGAAAGAGGTTTGGTGATCAACGAAGTGCTTGTTAATTGACCAAAGTGGTAAGAAACATTAGTTAATTAGCGGAAATCACTAATTATAATGGAATTGGTGAGAATGAGAGTGATTTGTGTGTGTTTTGGCAATAAGATTGTAAAAGTGGAATTTAGGTGTCTACATTTGCCCCTATTTGAGGTGAAGTTAGTGACTTCACTTCAAATATAGTAGACAAGCATAAACAGGTAAATTTTTGAAGAAAAATTAGCAGGATGAAGGATGCCCCCTCGAGTGTTGATGGGGTGATAGAAGAAGTCAATCGACGATCGAAAATATGATTGAAATGGATAGAAGAAATAAGATAGAATGGGCGTGAAACCCTTGGTTATTTTTAGAAGAGAAAAGGATAGGGATAAACATGGTTGTTTATTTCCCCAAGTGATTTGGAAGAAAAGTTAGTAGTGATAAGATATGAAAGTGGAGAATAGGAACATGCTCATCTTTGTATCCGGTCTTCAATACACAACCTTATTTCATCATGTTGCCCCTATGATCTTCATCATCAACCTTTATTTAAAATAATCAAAAGTATAATATAACATGAACAGTTGCATTATTAACATTTGTTTACTACTAAAAATACGTAACTCCATGTAACATACATTATGCAATGCAATACGAGAAAGTAAAATTATGCTTAACTCCATGCAACATATAGAATGCAATGCAATATGAGAAAGTGAGCCAGCTAACCTAACAAAGAAACAAGCACAGCCACATTTACTCAAAGAAACAACATTTAAGATAGTTACACCAATGTTTTTGTTATCAAGTTTCAGTCCCATAATGTTCGTGTTATAATGAAAAGGGTTAAAAATGGTGCCCAAAGCAAGGATACATGTGATCGACTAACGGAGGACACAAGTAGTCCAGTGGAAAATATTTTTGCACTATGACACAATCTTTGGCAACTCATTGTTGCACGATAGTACTTGACATAAAGATACAACCTAGCTTTTGTTAATTGAGGTAGATGACGATGATCCGCAAGTTGTTTGAGACCAAAACAAGCAAGAACTTTAGAAAGATATTATTATAGGATAAATTTCAATGTTTGAGAATAATGTAGTTTATACATGCTTCAGCTGTGTGCACGTTGTTTACCAATTTTTTTAAGAAAATTTAAATTTTTACAATTTTTTAGATTTTTAAATATTTTATCAATTTTTTTAAATTTTATTATTATTTTAATTTTTTGATATGTACAGAAGAAAATATTATAGAGGAAATGACGTAGTCATGAGATGTTTCCAAAAGTGACCACGAGGTAAAAATATGCCCCAGGTAGTAGAAAAGGCCGCCGAGATGCAAAAACATGCCCCAGGGCAATTAAACGGTGCTAAAATAATTATTTATTAAAAATAATCATCACGGCCAATGTTAGAAGAAATTAGAAGAACCATGATGGTTTCAAGGCATCTCGGGATGAAAAACACATCACATGTGGTAAGAATGGGTATATAAGCCGTCACAACCAATTCATTTACCACATTCACTTACCATTTACCGTTGATCGGAGCTCTGACCTATGGGAGAAGATGGTGAGGGTGTGGAGCCAAAAACACCATGCGGATCACGTGAGAGAGTACATGAGGCTCCCAATGGATGGACCCTAGGTACACAAATCTCTCCTTTACCCTTGTGAATTATTAGCATTTAATTTTGATTATTTTGCATGCATTTTTAGGGTATATTTAGGGCATTTTAGCCGCAAAATGCACAAGTGCGGCCCTGGGGCGCGCTGAGATGCATTGTGCATGGGCACGCATGCGCCTATGCATAAATGGGTATGTTCCTATGCAAATTATGGCCTTTAGGCAGGGGCGGGCATGCACCTATGCAAAAATGGGTATGTTAGTGCACACAAGGGTGCACTAGTGCACAACTGAGATTTAGAAATTTGAATGGCACACGTACACACCGAGGGTGTTTTGGTACACTAAGGAGTGTGCCTATGCACTATGGGATGCGCTGGTGCTGCACAAGGGGTGCATCAATGCACAAAAGACATTTTTAAATGATTTTTGGTCGAAAACTAAGGTTTTAGCAAACCCTAGGTGTTAGGTGAAGATGACATTTGTATAAAAATAGAAGAATAATGTGGTAGACTAGAAAAATTAAATGATAGAGTAGAAGAATAAATAATAGATTAGAATAGAAGAATATGATCATAATTAAATGACCCGATTAGTTTTTTAGGAGGACCTAGATAGGCTAGAGATGTGGGAGTGACATGTGCGACTTCGGGCCTACGAGGAGACCTTTAGCCGACGTGACTAGATTTTTTTAGAGATCACTTTAGAGGTGACTAGGCTAGCACATGTAGCTCATATGCCCCATTACCATAGACCACAACCTGCTCACACTTTAGCTAAGAGATGGTGGAGCGAGAGCCAGACATTCTGGCTACCTACTGGCGAGATGAGTATTACTTTAGAGGATGTTTGGTGGATCTTGTGAGTTCCCATTTAGGGTCGTTTGATCACTTACGATGGTCATTGGGACTAGATTGAGTGATATACAACCATGAATTTTGGAGTGGCAGTTATACCCCGCTGGGGTATGATAGTTTTTGTTAGGAGGTGCATGGCCGATTAGTAGCTAGGCCGAGTCCATGTGTTCTTGTTATCTCTTGTCGGTGTCATATCGCTACCCGACAATACTAGTGCTCGCTTCCCCTGGCCTCATTGGAGTTATTCATGGCCTTCAACAGGGAGAGGTTTACTACTGGGGTCAGTGCATACTATCTCATTTATACACTGATCTTCATCTAATAGCTTACCACAAACAAAAGTCCATGGGTCATGCTACTTTGTTATAGATATGGGCTTGAGACCATATTACGATCGGTCATCCTGCGGGAGCTTTGAGAGCTCGAGTTATTAGAGAGCCTCATGTTATGGGTTGGGATCCAGTCAGAGAGGATGTACATGGCCATGCTAGAGATAACTGATTATTATAGACATGATTTTGATGAGCTACAACCCCATATGATTACATGGCAGCCATATAGGTTATATCAATGGCATGAGGATGTTGTTGAGCTTTGCACTGCAATGACAGATCACTTCCTTCTTGGGAGAAGGAGCCACATTATGGAGTGGTATAGAGTAGACCGGCTTTAGCACTTGTTTAGACTTATTCAGGGGATTCCTGGGGCTGAGAGCTGGTATGCCCAGAGATATAGAGAGGTCTTTCACATGGGACCTCGATCTAGTTAGGCTAAGCTTGTGTCATCTTTTTATAGATGGTTTTTCATCTTTGGGCACAACATGCATAGATAATTGACCTCGTACTACACACATGACTATGTTGGTTGGTATGCTATAGTGTTACCTTGACATTTGACCATTCCACATGAGGTACTGGATGCAGTGGCATAGGGATTTAAGGGCTCACCTCCTAGGGCACACATAGGGCCAAGAAGATACATAGGGAGGAGATCAATAGGCACAAACATAGTAGATATTCATTCAACAAGAGGTTTTAATGTAGTAGCAGGTATCGATGTGGCCATTGTAGTAGTGCACACATGTATGTGACACTACAGATGCCCCAGAGGGATCCATTAGGGGTTCCCTAGGTACCTCCATCACCCCCCCCACATGAGTCCACTAAGAGATGGAGGAGATGGCAGGTGTGGAGAGCAAGAGATGGACATGCCAATTGGTGAGCAAGTAATGAGCAACATATGGAAGAGGATATTTAGGATATATTGGCTAGTGGACATGTGTGACTACCTTACAGCCAGCAGTTTAAAGATGTAGTATCCCCACAACCATGCCATAGCTGAGAGGGACTTGGTGATCACTGAGAGAGATCATCTCATTACCGAGCAAGACCAAAGAGGCGTAGAGGATACGTGACTATGTTTAAGATCAGGTGACCACATATAGCCTACAACTGCAGGTAGAGATGGACTAGGTTGTTGTAGAGCAAGATCAGTTGTGGATATAATTGGCCAAAGTGAGTGTTTCACCATTTTCTTTAAGTTTTTGACAAACCAAATAAGGGTGTGGGCCAAGGAGGAATACTTATAGTGACTTCGGTTCAAAGGTCATTGCACGCGTTATGACTTCTTGATCTAATGATGGCTATGAGAGCTTCATTTTGGCTAGGAGGAACTACCCGAAATACATAACAAGACCATAAAAGGAGGATTAAATAATATATGTCGGTGGGCTTCGAGCATGTGCTATATCTAGGAGTGTGATACTTCCTCGGTGGTAGTCAACCCACTATTTTAATACAATTTAATGCAAGAAAAAATGTAAGTAAATAGAATCCTAATGTAATTGATATGATTTAGGTATCTCATCTAAATACAATAAGAAAATCTAACATAACAGGATAGGCTATGATCAGATCTGGAAATAAGGTAAACAACTAAGGTGCTGGAACAAGTCAAGGTCGTTCGGGTCACTGAATCACTTAAAAGGGGTTGTGGGATCCGGTATTAGCAGGTGGTTGCTAGATATAGACACCAACATCGGTCTTGTATGACCGACGACGGTTTAGTAAGGACCGTGCCAGTTACTCTGGGCTGATAATAACTCAATAGTTCATGGTTTTGGGGATTTGTCTAAGATTGGATCAGCGATGGTGAGGAGTTGGTTTAGGTCTGTGGGGATGTTGGGAATATTCAGAGGTGCTTAGGGGTAGACAGAGGTGATTAAAAGGGGTAGGAGCGATGGGAATGGTCGGGTTCATAAGAAGGAAATAGTGGTAGGGTGAAAATATAGCTAATGATTGATAAACAAAGGTGAAGAACTTTATAAACTGAATGGAAATGAAGTGGTGCAGGTTAGAGACACACTTACTATTGTGTAGGTTCAATGGCTAGTGATGGTTGATCAGTGAAATGGAAACCAGTGTCATGGAAGTGCTTCCCGGAGTGCTCCTCTGAATGAAAAAACCTCCTAATCAATGGTTGTGTTGGTTATGGCTACTGGATGTGCAAAAGAGCTCTGGTTCTTTCTTGCATGTAGATCTCCTTTGCTCCAAATCTCGAGAATGTTTCTAACCTCTCAAATAAGGTTACCAAAATGGTTATATGGTAACCGACGATGATTTAGGGTTACCGGTGTCGGTTTCGGGTTGACTGACAGTGTCGATTAAGGTGGGATATCCTAGGTTGCCTAAAATAGTAGATCTTGGCTATCCTCTTCCATATTTTTCTCATTTTTCAGGTCTAAATGGAACCTTATGCTTAGGTATGTGGGAATTTAGTTAGAGGAAGACTAGGCATGTGCTTTTAGGGTTATACTAAGTCTTAGTTCATTAAGGTAAGTAGGGCTAAGTCTTAGTTAGTTATGGAAACATGATATGAATAGGTCTATAGTGAGATGTCTATGTGAGGTGGTGGGATGAGGTGGAAATTAGTTTTAATTGAGGTAATTAAATAATTAATGAAGTGAGGAGGAGTATTAATTTAATTATAAATAATTAAATTACTATTAATGTGGGGTATAAGGGTCATGGTAAGGTGAATGCGTTTAAGTTGGTTATTTGAAATGGGACCAAGGGAGTGTGACCCAATTTTGGTTTCTACATTTTTCCCCTTTTTTTGCATAGATTTTATTGGTAAGAAATGCTGAAAAAAATAGGAAGTGAATTCCCCATGTGTGGGTGAAGGTGATCCCCTCAAATCGGGCACTGATGAGGTGTAAGACGGAATCGGTGAGTGGTTTGATAAAGGTGTAGGTGGGGAAGATAGGTGGGGAAAGGTTTGAGTATTGAGGGAAAAGGTGACGGTCAACTTGGGTAATGGGTAATAGGTCATGGTCAAAATTAGGTCATGGGTAATGGCAATCAAACACACACACACATATAGATTGCAACACGGTACCAGGTTGAAGAGCTTGTAAACTCTACATCATCTAAGGTCGATAGGTTTATCCAAACAAGGGTGAAGTGATTCAGGTATCCAAGGTATAGGATATGGTCAAGAAACACAACATAGGTCAGGTGCAGGAACGTTTAGGTATGCTCTGGTACACCAAAGTTTTGATCGGGATAAATGGCATGACAATAGGCAAGGTATGGTTGTTAGGCTAAAACAACATAGGTAACAACATCGCAAGGTATAGTGAGTACATAAGGTCAATGGTCACATAAATTTGGTCAAGTTCAGGAAAATAGGTTCAGCATAGGTAAGGCCAAGGTATAGGTAAAATAACAACTCCTAAGACACAACAAAGGAGATGTAGGAGTAGGTTGAGCTTGTAGGTATGGTTCAATGGGTGGCCGAATGATAAAAGGTATAGGCATGATGGAGTCAGGTCATAGGCATGGTTGAGTTAGGTTAATTAGGCATGGTGGAGTCAGGTCATAGGCATGGTTGAGTTAGGTCATAGGCATGGTGGAGTCAGTCCTAGGCATGGTTGAGTTAGGTTGGTTTAGGCATGATGGAGTCATGGTTTTGTGTTTGAGTTAAGTTCTAAGGTATTTGATATTATGGAAAAGAAATGAGGATGTATGTGTATGTGGTGGTTTAATTTGCAGCATGTATGATAGCATGGATCATGTTGATATGATCGTAGGTAATGTGTGATTATGGTAAAGAAATGGTAAATGTGATGAAATGAATGTATGTGTTGTAATGGTATATTAATTTCCAACTGTTTGGTGATAAAATGGAAACTAACTAAAATAGAATATGATTGAAATAGGTAGCAAATGATGGGAGGTGAATGGTTGGAAGAGGGAAAAGACAAAGAAGGTGATGACGATGGTTGAGCTAACCTCCGAGGGCCCCATGCCCTTGGAGTGCTACCTACATAGCCCCGGTGAAAGGGGGACTCAGAGAGCGATGTAGTTATCCCATAAGCTAGGGAAGAATATGATGAATTAGGGGGATGGGTTGGTGAATTTTAGGCATGATTGAGTTAGGTCATAGGCATGGTTGAATTTAGGTCATAGGCATGGTCGAGTTAGGTAATATGCATGGTTGAATTTAAGTTATAGGCATGGTTGAGTTTAGGTCATAGACATGGTTGAGTTTAGGTCATAGGTATGGTTGATTTTATGTCATAGGCATGGTTGAATTTAGGTCGTAGGTATGGTCGAGTTAAGTCATAGGCATGGCTGAATTTAGGTTATAGGCATGGTTGAGTCTAGGTCATAGGCATGGTTGATTTTAGGTCATAGGCATGGTTGAGTTGTTTAAAATTTAGGCGTCGATGATCTGGTCTTGTATAGGATAATCAATAAGTAATGAGGAAGGTGAATGGTAAGAGGTGGTAAAAGAGCCACTTAATTGATAATAAACCTAATGAGTCTACCATACCCAAGATGGGCTTATGAATGTAATACTTTACGGGCGTTACATAATGGACTATTCTAAAGGTGAAGAAAGTCACATGATCACGAAATATCGCATTTGAGGCAAGTCCCTTGAGCATAGAGAAAACAAGGGCAAAAAGGCAATGAGGTGGAAGTGGATGGTTAAGCGTAACCTAGTGTGAGATAGCATGTCTATTTAGCAAGAGACCTAAGATCAAAATAGGAAAATCCATGACAAAAAAGTTAATCTTTTTTCTTTTTGCTTTGACTTTTGTTTTTGTTTTGATAGACTAGTCAATGCGGGAATTCTATGTGGGATGAGTAGATTTTCTCCTTGAGGTCTTCGTGAAGCTGATCGATGCGGGAAGCTTCTGAACATTTTATTATATTTTTGTAATGAATTTATATAGTTGTCCTTCAAGGGAGCAGTCTATTTATAGCAACTAGATAGAGAGAAGAGATGTCCCTTTTTGAGGGAGTCATCTTTTCTGGAAGTTTGACTCAAGGAGTTAAATCCCATTGTGTTTCTTCTTCTTCTTTTTTTGACGTTTTAAGTCATGGAAAAGACTATAGAGGAGGATTAGGTTCTTGTTGAACGACTTCATGGGATTCCATTCTTAAGGAACCATACATTCATCTTAGAGCTCAGAATGACTTCTAGACCAATGTGTTCATTCATATAAGAAAAGCATTACAGAACATAGATCTGAATCATAATATAAAAGAAATGCACAGGGTTTACACCCACTCATATGAAATATATATATAACCGATCCATACATATGTAAGTAGAACTGGAACACACATATATTCATATTAAGCATGTTGATAACCACATTACATTAACTGAGGAAATCACATATCCATATGATAGTGTAGACCAATGTCATGCATCGAACTAGACTTAGGCCCTTCATAGTACAAAGAAAAATTGTTCAAACCCATCCCCTTGATACAACATACTCCTACAGATCCTCTAAACCCAACCTATGGAGCTCTCATAGTATTCTTGCATGGCTTCACTCTCTTCAATTCTCAATCTCTCCATCTCTCTTTTTTTCTTCTACTAGGGTGCTCATATATATAGCCTTATCAAGCACCACCATGCCTTTCTAAAGTTGTAGATCACTTGCCATGTGTCCAAGTGGTCCTCCATGGGAGCATGCTTCTTCAGATGTGAGCTCTCCATCCTTTTCCATGATGACCTTCTAGAATCTTCTATCACAAGGTATATTCCTTTGTGGGCACCAAGTTACCAGGATGGCACCTTATCCACTTCACATGTGCAGTCAGTCATGCTTTCCTTGTGTTCTTCCCGATATGCCAAATATGGCTAAGTCCCAAGATCTTTTCTTTTCCTTGTGCATGTGCCACTGGTTCTACTAAAACCCTCCTAAAACCCTGTCTCGCTGTGCTTTCTCCTTGTGCACCCTTCTTCAAATAGGCCTTGCATGCCCACGCGCCTTCTTGTACTTAGCCAATATTTTAGGGGCCCAACATCACCCCACACTATGCTATTCGTTCTCACCCTCGGGAACACCTTCTCAAAGAATAAAGAATGATTGTCCTTGAATAGTTTGGAGAAAGAATAAAGGAATGAAGAATTTGGGGAAGAATGAAAGAATGGGGAAACTATGATTATTTTGTAAGAGGAGAGGGAAATATTTTTCATCAAGTCTACCTCCAACTTATTCTAGGTATGACTCACTCACTGTGCCTATTGACAAGGTCACCGACTAAGGTGCTCACCTCTTCAAAGCTTAGCCCTTCTCCTTGGGTATTCATCATTTCCATGATCCCCTCCAACTATTTTCCCAAATCCTCGAGCGCGTCCATCCTTCGAGTGATCTGGGGATACAACTCTTTCAGCTAGTTTTTGATTGAGCCCCACAAGGTCTCAATAGCCTCTGATTTCTTCTCAACCTCGGCTAGAATTTTGTCACATTCCACCCTATTCCCCTTGTTCTTCTCCTAGAACTCCTTGAGCTCTCGCTTCATGGGTGGTGACCAAAATGCTCGCCACTCTATCTCTATCTGTGCAGTTATCATAAGGCCTCAAGTGACTTGGGTGGTGGCTTTCACATCCGTGAGGACTTTCTTGTACTAGGAAACAATTGGCCACAACCTTCATCTTGTCCTCTTTTTTTTTTGCACGTCGATGCCTCCTCTATAGACTCCAAGGCTAGTGGTCATCTTTCCATTATGAGGACATGGGTCAAGTCCTCTAGACACTCCAGGGTGGATCCATACTTCTATGTTGGTGGCGTTAGATCTGGATGCTTCAAGAAAATGGCATCTGTGATCATCTCTACTTTCTTGTAGACCCTCGCACCCTTCCTTCTCTTCTTTCAACTCATGCCTTAGTTGCGTGTTGATTAGCTCCTCCCACTTTAAGTCCTTGGTTCTTTTCTCAGCTCTTCTTCCTTTTCTCTAGTTTCTACCTCTAGAACTTCACCCTGTCATTCCTCCCAAAGAGTTTGGCCTCTACTTCCACCAAAACCTTGTTCAACATGCATTGCAATTTTCTCATCTGATAGCCATTGAGTGTTTACCAAGGGGTTGTCACCTTTTGACTCTGGTACCTTCATTATTTCCCCTTGGCTTACTTTGAATTTTGGTTCATCGATGTGGGACTCAAATCCCAAGAAAGCATTTTCCTCATCCGAGGGTATGCACCTTCCTCATCAAATGATGCCATAGCCAAGAGTTTCTCCATTGGTATGGTGCTTTGAAAAATGTGTGTGCAACACCTTGTTTGGATCATCAATATAGCCCATCCTCTGAACCTGTGATGCCTCTGCACTTTTTCTCCCCATGTGTGTGGCCTTAGGAAAGCTCTCACACCAAACTGGGATCCCCTCCCATGCTGCCATATTCCTTTTCTATGCTTTCCTCCTCTGCTTCCTTCATCACTAGGTCCGTGTTGCATTCCATCTCTTGCTCTACTAGGTCTTCGATGATCTTGGCTACTTCTTTCTCTCATGGCCTCATCTATCTATTCCTTAGTGAGGCTTGGGGTCCTTTTTCTTTTGTAACTTCCTCACTTACCCCCTTGTCCTTGAGTATCCTCTTCTTCCTTGTCATTCTTCCTCTTGACAAAGATGTACTCATTTTATTCTTCCTCTCCTTCCTCCTCTCGAGTCATGAACCTCATAGATAGGATGGTCCTCACCTCCTAGTTCATCATCATCATCATCATCATCTCTCTCACCTCTATAGGCCTCCAAGCTCTCTTGTATCCTCCGAATCATTTTCTTTTGTCACCTTCTGCTTCTTCCTGGTAGGAGATTCTACTTCCTTCTCCTCCTCCTCTAGTGACCTCTCCTGGGTGATGGGTTCTTCGTGCTCTCGACACTTCTTCCTCTGGAGTCTTTTCTTTCACTGGGGACTTCTTTCTCCATGTGTAAGTACTAGGCTTAGCACTTGTCTCCGGCATGCACTTACCACTTGTGTAGCCTGAACACTTGGTGCTTTCTGCACCTCTTCTCTTTCCCTCTTCTTTGGTGTGGGCTTCTTTCTTCCTGTGGGGTCCTTAGGATGGATACATCATTTTCCAAGTATGCCCTTTTCAAATTTTGGCCTGATGTGAAGGTATATCCTTGCATGCAGCCCTTCCAATGATTGGAAATGTCACTGGTTTCATCATTTGTATCTCATGGGAGACATATCTCTCCACGTATGCATGCTTCTTGGGGTAAACTAAACTTTTCACAGCAGCTCTTGTGGTCTTGATCCACCTCACTAAGGTCAAACCTTAGTCTCTTGGCCTCTTTGAATCTGTTCACCCCCACTTGGAAGTATTATTGGTGGTGAAGGAGAAGGGAAGCTTGCACCATGGGCTCATTTTTCATCTATCAACCTAAATCTACCAATGTAGAAGTGTTGATATACCATGAATTTTACTTCTCCTTTCACGAGCATGGGTAACTACTCTATGGAATCCTCCATTCCACCCAAATGCATCCCTCATGTGCTTGTACCATTTCTCTAAACATGCCTTGTGAGTGGTTGTCATGGTCTCACAAGTATATTTTGTGAACCACTTCATGGGTGAGGGATCCTCTTCTGGGTACTCCCAAACAAACCTTTCCGGCCCATCAGCACTCCGATTTCTGAGAAAACAAATTGTGAGGAGGACATTACCAAATAGTATCTTTTCACCCTTTTGCATGCTGCTAATGATTTCATCCATGATGAAAGTGGACAAGTTGTAGATGGTCCCCTCAGATATTTTTTGGCATACATTCAGCCATGCCTTGTTCACTTGAGTCCATCTCTCTTGGTCATTGAGCTTGGTTACAAGTGCATGCATGGCCATCCTCATCACGGGGTCTGGGATCTCTGTGATGTCAAAGTATCATGATCCTTTCTTATAGTCATATGCAACAATTATTTCCTTGATGGCCTCCTTGTCACTTAGGTCATCATCAATGTTATCCCCTTCATAGATAAGGCCTGTGAACTTGGAAATTAACTGGGGAGTTATGCACATCTTGTGCCCCCATGAAATAAAAATGGTCTTCATGAATGTGCGCCATTAGCCACTAGTAGAGGCACTTAGGTTTTCCAAAGTAGGGTAATTGTAAAGTTGTAGTAATCCTACCTTCTCCAATTTAACCTTTACTTCATCACTATAGATGGGCATGCCTTTGGTGTCCTCTTATTTGTTGGGTGAACCAACTCCAAAGCCATTTATTTTTTCTGTCATGTTGGTGTGGTGATTATAGTCACTTACAGACATCTTCCACAAATGAGATTCCCATTCTTTTCCTAGCAATACCCCATCCTGGGTATTGCATCTCCATGTACCATTCTTCATTTTGTGCAATGACAGCCATTTTGCTTCCCCTTACCCTTTCCCTTTCTTTTTAGGTGAGATGGTTGCTTTCTTTGGTGCCATTCTTCTGGTTAGGTTATCACTTCAAGCATATTTTCCTTGCTCTGCTCTACCACTTTATCCAACCCTAATGCACAACCTTGCAAAGAAACCCTCCTACACCGTGCCCTAGCCACCAAACCCTAACTGGAACAATTCTTCCACAAGATGGTGCTTCAACAACTTCCTTCTCAACAACTTCCTCCACCCATGTACTCCTTTCCTACTGGTTTGTGGATCTGCTCTAGTCACGTCCTCTCATATTTCTTAAATTTTTCTTCACACAAGATCACCTTTGGATGCCCTAGTTTGTGAGAGCTCTTTTCTCTTTGTAAATGCAAGGTAAATAATGAAGTTCCCAACTTCTTATTTATAGCTTTTCCTTCTTTCCAAGCATTAAATGCTATTTTACCTACCACCATACTTAGTACTAAATGTGATTTTTCCACCAAGCTGACCTTTATGCCTTCACTTATGTGCCCAATCTTGTGTGAAAAAATTCTACAACCTTCTGGCGCATGCAAACAATCCATCCTGACAAGAAGACTCTTACATGTGTGTTAACAACGCCGAAGGCACTTCTTCTTCCCTTCACCTGATTTTTTCTCTCACCTACCTCATGTGTTGTTCTGTGCTTCTTCTCTCATATGTGGTTTCTCTAAAGTCTTATCCTGACACCAACATTTTTCATCCACCTCTTCTTCCATGTGCTTCCTTCATCCTTGCACTTTGTATCCATCAACCGGGAAATTCACCACAACTTCTACTACCAGTTCAATTTGTATTATGGGCCTATACTTTCACATCACTCCACCCCACACTAAAAAATAGATGTGTGGTCCTCTATGCATGCAACAACTTCAAAAAATTAATGTGGTTACTAGTGCCCAAGGCACAAAACAAACAACAAAACAAATGATGAGAAAGGGAAACACAAGAAAGGAAAATTACATAAAGGGAAACTTATACTAAATGGAAAAACTACCTTATTACAAACACCAAGAAGACTTATTTATAGTAGGGCTTCAACCTACTCCCATTGAAATGGCCTAGTAATCTCATTCCATCCAATGCTCTCAACTGGCATGTGCCTGAATTAAGGATATCGAGATGATATAGGGACCCAACCAATGGACTTTCAACTTTTGAGATGGCACGCAAAACTTAGAATCATATAACAATACCATCTTCCCAATCTCAAATTGTTTTTTTTTGATGTGGCGATCATGCCATGCTTTTTTGTTTAGCCTTTTCAGCCTTTTGACTCCACCTAGCCAATGATCATCTCTCATCCAATTTCATCAATTTTTCAATCCTTTCCTCCAATGCTTGTTTTTCGCCAATCCTCCTACATGCATGCGCTATACGCAGAGAAGGTAACATAAATTCAATGGGTAAGACAACCTCTATGCCAAACACCAATTGGAATGGTGTGGCTTTATTCAACCTCTTGTAGGTTGTCCTATATGCCCATAGAACTACTGATACTTTTTCATCCCAATCTCATCTACCAACGTCACAAATTTTGGTCAGGGTATGACTCAATATTTTATTAAATGCCTCAATAGTTCCATTTTCTTGTGGATGGTAAGGGGTAGTCTTATGATGAGCCACCATGAACTCTGCTAATAGAATCCTGGATGGTCTCATTTAGGAAATGTGTACCCCTATCACTAGTTAAGCTCAATGGGCATCCATACCTTGTAATAATATTTTCCCATAGAAACCTGGTTGTTGTAGCCACTATACAATCCTTGGTAGGTGTTGCTTCTTCCCATCTTGTCAAATAATCCATGCAAGTGATTACATAGCGTGATCCTGTCCTACATGCATGGCTATGGTGAAATGGGGCCTACAAAATCTATGGCCCACTTTTCAAATGGCTCTGTACTTGGAATAGGGTGCAAAGGCATTTCATCCCTCCCTTGGTTTTCCAAGGTGCTGACAATGATCACATGCCTTGCAATACTCTTTACAATCTTGATATAGGGTTTCCCACCATAACCCAACTTGTAATATCTTACATGCAAGTGGCATCCCCTACATAGTGTCCACCTACACTTCCTCCATGCACCTCCTCCATAATAGCCAGTGCACTCATGTTCTAGCATGCACCGGTGCAACACTTCATCACATCCTAGTTTGTACAAATCACCACTAACCAACATGTAGGTGTGCGCGTATGGCTAACTACTTCCTCTCTAATGCTTTCATCCCTTCTGGCACCATACCTATTTTGAGAAACACCACAATATCCTCTAAGTCTGAGGGGTGCACCACAACCTAAATAGTTTGTGTCTAGCATGGTCTCCTCAATGCTTTGCGCATCCTCTCCTGAGTCAATTCTAGACAAGTGATCGGGCCCAGAATTACTCTTTCCTGGCTTGAAAACCACTATGAACTCAAATTATTGGAATAACAAGACCCATCGACATATGTGCCCTTGCAAGAATGGGCTTGTTTACCAAGTATTTTAATGCCATGTGGTCATGTAAAATACAAATGGTGTCACCAAGTAGATATTTCCTAAACTTGTGCAATGTGTAGATCATGGATAGTGCTTCACACTCAGTAGTGGTGTAATTTTGTTCTGTTGATGTTAACTTTCTACTTGCAAAACACAAGGGATGGTCAACAATCCCTTCACTAGGTTGTGTCAGTACTGCTCCAATGGCTTGTACTAGAGGCATCCACATGAACATGGAAAGGCTTATCCCAAATGGGGAAATGGAGAATGGGTGTTGTGACAAGCCTATCCTTCAAAGTGTCGAATGCCCTCTGCTGTGCCTCTCCCCAATGAAAGGAACTCTTGTGTCTAAGTAATTCCTCCAAGGGCATGGTGATCTTGGCATATCCCTTGATGAACTTCCTATAGTAACCCATATGCCCAAGGAATCCATGCATGATGCTTTGGCTAGTAGGCTCCCCTAAACCCACGATGTGCAACCTTGGTGGATCTACTAGTAAGCCCTCCTTGCATATGATATGTCCCAATAAGGTTCCAAATGGGGTAGCAAAGACACACTTCTTGATGTTGAGGGATATCCTCAACTATCGACACCTTTCAAACATTAGTCTTAAGTTATCACAATGGTCCTTGACTAGACCATACATAGTCCAATCATCCAAATAGACCTGAAGAAATTTATGGATGAAGTCCTGAAAGGCTTGCACTACAATGTGTGAGAACACAACAAGCACATTCTTCAATCCAAAAGGCATGACCGTATAGGAAAAAATTCCCCATTCAAGTGGTGAAAGTTGTCTTTCTCTAGTCTTCCTTTGCAATCCTCACCTGGTGGTACCCTGAGAACCCATCCGTGAAGGAGTAGACTTCGTGCCCGGCCACTCCCTCTAAAATTTCTTCAAGTAAATGGGGTAGGGAAGGGATCAATGACACATACTACATTTAAGTCCCTGTAGTCAACACAGATCCTTATCCTCCCATCCTTTTTGATGTTGATGACCATTGGGCTTATCCATTCTGATTCTTCCACAACCTCAATGATACTTGACGCTATCATTTTTCTATCTCCTCCTTGACCCGTATGCACAAATTTGGATTCATCCGGTATGGCCTCTTTCGGATTGGGTGTGCACCTTCCTTTAGTTTTATCTTCATCTCCCCTAAGGAATGGTGGATGCCCTTGAGTTCATGATACCCACGAGGGAATAAATCTTGAATTCACATAATAGATCAATGATCTTTGAGACCTCCTTTTTCGACCAATAGTCTCCAATGATTGCTTCCTTGGGTTTCTACTCTGACCCAATGTTAACCTTCTTCATTTTTAAGGGCTCATGGTAAGTGCACATCCTTTCATCAATGCTATCTATAACATCATGCATACCTATAGAGTGGTTAACATCTAGACTCTCCATTTCCTCTCCATCTATGACATAAACCATCTTTCCTTTTTCCTTTTCTATGCATGCTTGCTCAAATTGCATCTCCTCTAACTCATCCTCATCAAAGTGTGCCTCTAAACTGGGCTCACCTAGAAAATCTAGTATCATTATCTTCCACCATGGCACTATCCCCCATCGTAAGGCACTTGATCACTTGCAATGCCTTATCCATTGATGGCTTTGTGCTCCGATATTCAAAATCTTGGATGAGATCATTGTCATCTCTGCCAATTTCTGTCTATCAAGCATGTGTTTCTAAATGGATATACCACACACGCGCACAACCTTGTAGTGTGGAATATACTTATGTACCCATAATGATGGTGGCAAGGCTTTTGTGCCTCCTATCTAGGCCTTCTCACATGCTTGGATATGAAATGAAGTGGTCTCTTTACCATGGTAGTCTTGAATGACCGTGGGGTGCATTGCTCCTGGAAAACCTTATAGAGAATGTGATTCTTACCTCACGCCACTCTAGGAGGCTCTCTCGATGTGTAGCCCACCAGCACTGCTGTAGTCCCAAGTAGGCTATAACTGAGCATCCCTCTTCTTTCATCCTCATTTTTCCACTGAGCTTCCATGTCCCATAAGAAAATTTTAGGGTATGCCCCTCCAGAGTAACTTGGTAACTTCTTTCCTCCTAGGTGCTTGAGTGAGCATGCCTTGGTCACTTTTGTTATAGACCCCCTCAACTGTCACCCAATTAACTCATAGGTCCCATGCACCCAATTGTCACATGCCATGCTTGTGGTATCACTCACAGACTGGGCATCCTCAAATTGGATAACTCCTTCTGTAGGGTGAATTATCTCTGGGTCTCTGATGGAGTGCACACATAAATTCTATCAAGGACCTCTTCTCCCAAAGGTTCAGTGTAAGGTGCTGACTTCCCATCCATCGAGGGATGATGACCCATTCTTCCTTGTTCTCAAAACTGATATATCCTTTGTTGAACCTTAGGTCAACATTGTTCTTATAAAGCACCATGGGTGCCCAAGCAATGTTGGAAAATTGTCTACCTCGGTGAGTGCCAAGACTTCAAAGTCTCCAAGTAAACTTGGCCCCCGAATGGTAATCACTGCATCCTTTAATACTCCAATGGGCATTTGCCTTAGTTTTTTTTTCCATATACAACACATTCAAAGATGGCTGTAATGTGGGCCTTCCCATTTGATGCCAGGCATCCAATGTAAGAACATTGACTTCTACTCCCATGTCAATCAATATGTTTCTTAGAAGCCAACCATCCACAACTACGCATTTAGTGTGATTTCTTTGTCATAGTCAAGGCTATGGGGAGGGAGGTTTGCATGCAACACCTACCTTTCACTCTCACTCTCCACTCGGCATGGCATCTTCTCCATAGCCATTCTCCTAGCAAGGGAATAATATTCTCTTGCCTTAACATTTTACACACTTCCTTGACCTCATCCAGGTCCTTCTGCATGAGCCTCAACATTCCTTCTTTGCTCTTGCTACCTGGACTACTCCTTTAGACACTAGATTTCTCCCTACAAACTCCGAATGACATCCATTGTCTCTTGATACACTTCCTTCTAGTGGGAAGGGTCTAGATACTTCCCATGCACCACTTCTTCTCTTGAGACTAGAGTCTTTTTCCTTGGTACTTCTTTTTGGCATGCACAACCTCTGCTCATGTTGTCACCAAAACAAGTTCTAACCCTGACTCACGTGCCACTCTAGGCATCCACTTGTGTGTCACCTTCTTTATACTCACCATCCCAGTGCCCTTTTCCTTTCGGTGTGTTGTTGCTGGCTCATGTGCTCAAACAACTCAGGGAACTCCTCATACTTATGCTTTTTCCCACACCATGAGCACTGCAATAAATCTAGACACTCATGCTTGTAATGTTCTATAGATCCACAGTTATAGTAGGTTCCTCATGGGAACTCACTTCTTCCTCCTCCATGGTTACTGTGACCATGGAATCCTCCATGAGAACCTCTCCCATGCCCCTCCATCCATGTGTCCTTCATAATGGTGATCATCTTCTTTGGAACCACTGAAAAGGCTGGTCTGGCACACACCATGATCAATGGCCTCATGGATCTGGTCAATAAGCCTACAATCCTTAGTATCATGGGTCGAGAGGTGTAGATATTATAATAGCAAGACACATTCTTCCGAATTGTGTGCTGCAACAAGGGGCATCTACTCGCATCATGGTCCCCATGACAAATTTCACAATCTACCGCTATGGTGTACTGACTTTTGGGGAAACTATCCTTGGCATGCCCCTCTACTTCACAATCCACACACCAAAGACCACTACGAGTCTCATGTGTAGATTTTTTAGACAAATTCTCTAACTATTTGGCCATGGCAGTGATTTGAGCCTCTAAAAGGGCTCACACTAGTATCAATGCTCCAACTGCTTCAACACGTAAGGAAGCCTCTAGAGCCTCGTGTGGGTCAGTAAATGTTTTATGGGACAATGCCCTCCTAAATGGAGTGATCAACCCTCCAAAAACCATTGAGCATGTTGTGAAGGGTGAATGTCATATGACAATTTTGATAGGAGAGTCTTAAACCATGCATCATACTCCCGCACACTCTCTGCCATTCCCTGTTGGATCTCCTTCAAAGCGTTGATGCTCTTCTACTCAAACTCTGGTATATGGAACTCTACTAGGAAGGCATTTTTCAATGTGGTGTAGTCTACCACCATCTGATAGGGGTCATACTTCCTATACCAGCTATGTGTGCATCCTTGCAATGTTGTTACAAACTGACTTAGCCTTCCACTCTGGGGTAGTGATCCCCTTCACGCGCCATAGTAATTCACACTTGTGCACATGTTCTGCAACATCCTCTATACCTGGTAATAT
Source organism: Taxus wallichiana var. yunnanensis (assembly GCA_018340775.1). Lineage (NCBI taxonomy): Eukaryota > Viridiplantae > Streptophyta > Pinopsida > Cupressales > Taxaceae > Taxus > Taxus wallichiana. Next base: position 89,405,523 of record CM031243.1, read on the forward strand.
GGAAAGTGTAAAGACATTTCAAAGAACACCTGAGGAGGTGGCTGAGGCCCCTGTCCTCCTGATCTAGATCCTTGGTTCCCTCCGGTGTTCCCTCCTCCACTAGATCCACTGGATCCACCAGGTCCTGTGCCTCCCGATCCACCTAGTTCCACCTCCAGATCCTCCTATAACCAGAAATGGGCCTAAAGTGGTCATGCCTAGTGTCCCCAATGTCCCACTAAACTATGTGCCAATGGTCTATGAGATTGCTCCACTGCTAAAAGTGTATCCCGCGCCACTCCCAGATGTGTTGCCTAAACCTTGTGTACTTGTACTTTTCCAAAAATTCCTCCAAACACCGGAATGGTATGTGTAGCCATGGATGTCCCAAATGAAAAATTATACCTCCTAGGTGCCGATCGGTCACTCCCACCGATATAACAATGGGTTATCAATACTCCTTTGATTTGGAAAACCAAGTGCCTAGGGGTTGGTGTCAGTGTGGGTTTAGATGTGTCGATGGCTCTTCTTTCTCCATGTGATGAACTCTCATCAGAAGTTGAAGGGGCCTCTCTCCCATGCTTTCCAAGATGGGGTAGCATAGACTGCTCTTAGGCTCCACATCCTCCATGTGAACTTCAACACCCTCTCACAATGTCTACCTCCATAGATCCATCACACTTGCAACCTCATGTTGTCTAGTCATCTCCCTTTCATGAGCTTCACTATACTTGAGTCATCTCTCCTCCCTTTCCTTTTCAGTCGTAATGTCTACCATCTTCCTCCACCCTAGCTTCCTCACCCAATGCTCAGAGTAGCTTAGCCTGGCCATGGGGAATGCTTCTAAACTCAAAGTAATGACCAAGATCTTCATAGCTAGAGGAATAACACTCAAAAATGACCCTAGGCTCCCTCAGAAACTCAAACTCAACAACTTCTGGGAAAGAATACGTCAAAATGGCATATTCTAAAATGTAACTAGCCAACACTCCCTTCCACCAGTGATCAATAACACATGCGTCCAAGTCATAGATCTGCATCATGCAAGCCTCGATAGTCATCTTGGGTCCACACACGCGTGATCTATAGAACCAACTTGATCTAGATGCGTATGCTGAGAGCCATTCATATAGCTCTACTGGGAAGTAACAAAATAATGTCTCATACAGCTCATGGTATAGGTTCTCTTCTACCCATCCATGCGTATTGAACTAGGTCCAAGTGTTGAATCTTTGAGAAAACTCATCCTCCGTGCTCTTGAACCATGTTTCAACACTTTCTAGAGTCAAGCGCTCTATCATTACACATCACAAAGATAAAGATGCATGTCATTTCTCACAACAACTTCAAAAGAGGTCCTAAAAATGGAACCAAGATGTAGTCATTTTTATGCCCTCTCAAAGAACAAGGAAATCCCATGTGCATTCGGCCTATCACCCAATGGGCACGTTGGGTGCTCACCCGAGGCACGCGTGGGCACCGAGTCCCTCCTTTATGTGAGTTGTGTGAGAATGCATTATTTATGATAGAAACTTAAGTGAATAGATTGGAAAGGAACCATACATTCATCTTAGAGCTTAGAATGGCTTCTAGACCAATGTGTTCATTCATATAAGAAAACATTATAGAACATAGATCTGAATCATAACAGAAAAGAAATGCACAAGGGTTTACACCCACTCATATGAAATATATATATAACTGATCCATACAAGATGTAAGTAGAACTGGAAACACACATATATTCATATTAAGCATGTTGATAACCACATTACATTAACTGAGGCAATCACAGATCCATATGATAGTGCAGACCAATGTCATGCATCGAACTAGACTTAGGCCCTTCATAGTACAAAGAAAAATTATTCAGACCCATCCCCTTGATACAACATACTCCTATAGATCCTCTAAACCCAACCTATGGAGCTCTCACAATATTCTTGCATGGCTTCACCTCTCTTTAATTCTCAATCTCTCCATCGGTCTCTCTTTCTTTTCTTCGGGTGTCATATATATAGCCTTATCAAGCACCGCCATGCCTTTCTGAAAGTTATAGATCACTTGCCATGTGTCCAAGTGGTCCTCCATGGGAGCATGCTTCTTTAGATGTGAGCTCTCCATCCTTTTCCATGATGACCTTCTGGAATCTTCTATCACAAGGTATATTCCTTCGTGGGCACCAAGTTGCCAAGTTGGCACCTTATCCACTTGTCCAAGTCCACCCAGCATGTTTGGGTCAATTAGGAGAAATTTTTCCCGTTTACTTTTCTCTTCTTTGGTTACATGTTGATTTTCCTTTAGGACAAGGTTGTCAACTTGAAATATTTGTTCATGGACACGTTTGTCGTAGGCATGTTTGATACATTTTTGTAGATTTGGAGATGGTCAAGAGAATTGAGACATCATTCATCTAATAACTCAAGTTGCATCAAATGATCCCGATGAAAGTCATCGTTATTGAGTATGTCTTGTAGTGAGATGTGGAGAGATGAATTTGGACTTTGAGAGGCAATACATGACCTCGATCTGTAGACCAAAGAAAAGGTGTGGCAACAAATCGAAGTGTGAATAATAGTGTGATAATCTCACAAGGTGAGAGGAATGTGTGGATGTTAATCCTTTCCAGCTTTTGTCAACTACTTTCATAAGAATTTTGTTCAAGGTTTTATTGGTCGATTCTACTTGGCCATTGGTTTGTGGGTAATAAGGTGATGAGAAAGCGAGTTGGATGCCAAAATTGTCACATAGCTTACGTGGGGTTTTGTCTTTCAATTTCTTTCCCTTATCAGTGATGAGGCGGTGAGGAACACCAAAGCGACAAATTATGTGATGGTTGATGAATTCACATATTTTCTCAACTTTTGTAGAAATGAGGGGAATGGCTTCTATTGATTTAGTATAATATTTAGTAGCAGTTATAATCCATTGGTGGTGTTGTGAAGAATGGGGATTGATCTCATTGACAAGATCTAAGCCCCATTGAGAAAAGGGCCAAAGGTCTCATGCGACCTATAAGGCATGACTAGGTGTGTGATCAAAATTAGCATGTTGTTGGCATTTTATACAACATTTGACATAGTCACAACAATCACGGTTTAGGGTTGGCCAATAATAGCCAAGGTGAAGAATGTGTTTTGTAATAGCTAAACCACTAAAGTGACCTCCACAAATTCCATCGTGAACTTCCTTGATAGTGTAGGGAATTTCAGAACTTATAAGGCATCGTAAGAGAATACCATCAAAGCCATGCTTATAAAGGAGACCACCCATGATGACATAGCAAGAGACACTTTTAAGAAAGGCATGTTGTCCACTACGAGTGAGATCATTTGGTAGAATGGAAAGGGAAAGATAGTTTGCAAACTGCTTATACCAAAGGTCATGTGGGTCAAGTGTAATGGTTCCGATGGATTATACCTCTCGAGGTAAGTAAGAGGGTGATTACAACCTTTTTATTGTGACAAATATTTTAGAGTCAGTGGGTATTTGAGAAGCCAAGCTGCCATGGTATTTACAAATTTATTAGTAGAATGTGGGGTAGTTTGAAGTTTGTAATGGTCAAAGGTGGTCAAAAGTATGTCTATGTGATGTTTATACTTTTGAATTATCTCATTATGACACCTGGTAGATACCATTGACTTGGTTTACGACCAATTGGGAATCATGAAGATATTGATTGACTTAACATCTAGGGCATAAGCAACTGAAAACCCAATACGATTGCTTTGTATTCGACAATATTGTTTGTACAATCAAAATCTAGTTTGAAAGATAAAGGCATAGGTTCACCATCAAGAGGAATGAGGATAACACCAGCCCCACCTCCATGCTAACACTTGGAGCCATCGAAGAAGAGTGTCATTTGGAAAGAGAGTTCGTCTAAGAGAGGGTAGCTATGGATTCATCTAGGAAATCAAAGTTAGAGGGTTGATTCTTGGAAAGAGGTGCATCTGCTAGTTGTTCAACGATATCTTGGCCCTTAATGGACTTTTGATGAATGAATTCAAGGTCGAGGTCGACAAGAAGCATAAGCCAACATGCAAAGACGTTGATATTGATAAAGTTTGGCGTACATATAGTGTAGGCGGTCAAGATTGGTAACAAAAAGGTTTTTGGTTGAGGAGGTAATGGCGGAGTTTAGTGGTGAAAAAAACTAAGGCTAAGTAGAGTTTTTCGGTGTGGGTGTATCTAGTTTCGTATTCCATAAGAGTACGTCTTATGTAATAAAATGCTTGCTCTCTGTGTTTCTTGTTGCGATGAGCGAGCATGACACCTAAAGAATGGTTAGTGGTGGAAATATATAGGTAAAAGGGGTGGTCATCCTTAGGAGGAATGAGCATTAGTGGTTGAAGAAGGTATTGTTTTAAGGCTTCAAAGGCTTTATGGCATTCATCATCCCATTTGAATGAAACGTCCTTCTTGAGAAGATGATGAAATGGTTGACAACGATCGAAAATCTGTGAGATAAAATGACAAATGGATTGCAACTTACCTTACAAGCCTCAAAGTTGACGGAGATTAGTAGGTAGAGGAATTTCTAGAATAGCCTTTACTTTAGTAGGATTGAATTCTATGCCATGTAAAGAAATGATGAAACCAAGGATTTTTCAATAAATTACCGCAAAGACACACTTCTTTTATTGAAGATGAACACAATACTTAATGAGATGGTTAAAGATGACCTTAAGGACTCATCAAGTGTTCAAAGCTCAATTTTTGATTTCGTAAGAAGATCATCTACGTAATCTTCCAATATGTGATGCATGATGTCATGAAAGATATAATTCATGGCTCGCTGATATGTAGCACCAGCATTTTTAAGGCCTAAAGGCATGACTCGATAGCAGAAAGTCCCCCAAGGGGTGATGAAGGAAGCCTTGTGTTGATCTTCTAGAACAAGTAATATTTGATTGTAACTCGAGAAACCATCCATGAGTGATAACATTTCATGGTCGGTGGTGAGATCAATTAGTTGGTCAATGCCTAGTAGGGGGAAATCATCTTTGGGACAAGCTAGGTTGAGGTCACGGTAGTCCATGTAAATGTGGAGTCCCCCTATCGCCTTTGTGATAGGAACAATGTTAGAAATCCATTTGGGATAGTCAATGGGTAGGATGAAAGAAACTAAGAGAAGGCGATGAGGTTCTTCTTTGACTAGAAGAGTAATGTGAGGATGCATTTTCCGTAGCTTTTTTGATGGGTTTGGCATCACGAATGGTTACGATATTGTGGACCACAATTTTTAGGTCAATATCGGGAATATCGTCATAGGACCAGGCAAAAGCATTGCTATGGTCCCAAAGGAAAGAGGAAAAATCTTCCTATTCAGTAGCATCTAAAGATTGGCCTATCTTTAAAATGTGTGGGTCATCATGAGTATTAATGTTGATTTTGATAGTCGATTTGTTCAACATGGTTTGTGTCTCAAAGGGTAATGACCGGTGAATATAAGAGTCTTCTACACCAAGGTATGTGAGGATGGACTCATCGTCCTGACATTGAATGACATTAATATAAGGTGTATCATCATCAATCATGTTAGGATGTATGGAGGGGAGATAAGAGGGAGTCTCACCATCGTGTTGATAGGTCGAGGTCTTAAGGAATTGTGTTTATGAAAAAAAAAAAAGTTAGGAGGAATATATTTGGGATCTATGGACTCAGTAGGTGAAGATGGTGATGTGGATGAATGAGGTGGAAAAGTTTTATCTTCCTCAATGAGGTCGACGTGGGCCTTCTTGCGAGGTGGTCCCGAGCAAAGCCAATGCTACTACGGTCATTGTGTTTACGGGTGGTACAAGAAATGACAATATGGTAGCCCTATTCGTAAAAATGGAATCCAAAGCCTTTCCATACGCAATAGTGGAGGAAAGTGTGAGCGAAGTGGCGGTTAGTAAGGGAGTGTATGTCAGATGAAAATAGTCATCTTTAGGATGAAGGTTCAAGTGAATAAGTAACAATATCAAGTCCCCCATAAGTTAGATTAGTGCGAAGGTGGGGAGGACCATAAGGAAAAACCTCTCTATGCGGTAGTCATTACTAGGGTGTTAACACAGTTCCCTTACTCTTGCGGAGTGAGGAATGTGTTGATATTGTATAGGCGGTACTCCCCAGAGTGAGGTGTTGAAAAACACCTTCTAAGGGATCAGTAATCAATATGTGGGTAGCAGGGATAGATGACTCGCTAGATGATTGGGAAGCAGATGAGTCAGCTATAGAGGCTATGGAAGTAGTAGGGATAGCAAGGTTAGGTGTGGGAGAAGTGGCGGCAGCATTGGTGGGTGGGTTTGTGGGTGAGGGTGAAGTGGGGGTAGTGGAAGATTCCTTGACTAGTACAAGCACATCATTGGGCCAGTATAGCATGTTACAGGTCTTTAATGACGATGGGTTGGCGTGGATGGTGTAGTTATGTCGCTCATGCTCAAATTTTACACTAGCAGTGTAAAGTTGAAGGGACACAACCCATGACGTGAATTCAAGGTCTGTTGAGCAATAGGTTATACTATAATTCCCACTCTAAGACGTAGAATAGTTCCGGGACAGTGCAAGGGCCTACGTAAACATGAAGGGTAATAGTGCCAAGGGTGGAGGTGATGGTGTCGTTGAAGGAATGTAGCATAACTGGGTTATTATGCATACAATTAGAAGGAATACGCATTTGATTATATGTGTGGGAGGAAATGATGTTAATGCTAACACCACCATCAATCATGAAACCTCGTACATGTATGTTATCAATATAAACAGAAATGAATAGGGTGGGATCATGGTCATCTGACTGGAGAGGTACAATCTCCTCATCAGAGAAGTTGAGGGTGACAACATGAGGAGTGGTCATGGGGGTAGAAGGAGGATCTGATTTAGTTAGCAAGGCCACATGGTCAGGGGTGATAATTGAGGCCATTGGTGTGGGGTCATTAGGTATAACTTCAATGGATTGTAAAACCTCAACAAGGGCTTGTCTATGGGATTCAAAATTCTGGATGAGATCATACAAAGATATCTTTAGAGGAGACTAATGTAATTATTTTATCATTGTGTGATGGGTGACCCCATCAAAGATAGGGTATGTAGGTCTGTGGATGGTAATTTTGGGAGCAGTGCAAATGGTATATTAGGTATAGGGTTGGTCGATGGACTAGTTGCTTTTTCTTTGCCTTTTTCTTTTCGAGCACAACTAGCAACATGAACCATGTTAATATAAGGGAGGTGGATGAATAAGGTGTGTTATGAAAGGTATAATGAGCATGAGGGGAAAAATCCTAGCAATGGATAAGAGCCTTGTGAAATGAGTAGGGAACATTGACATTTGGGTGGTGGTTTGGCCAACTCTCTAATATGGACCATGTTGATCTCGAATTTTGGAGGTGGGAAAAATGGTTGTGGGGTGGAGATATTGATCGCTGAATGGGTAAAGGATGATGATGTATGGTGACAGGTGACGGTGGAGCATGGTCCTCATCAAGAAGGTTTTCATCGTCAAAATTTTTTTCAGGAGGACAAAGTTGAAGAAGAACGGTCTTCAAATCCTTACAATTTTTGACATCATGTCCTGGCACACGATGATAGGCACAAATCTTGGTTTCATCAAACCCTTTTGGTTTGGGTTTGAGAGGATCGTAAGGTTCAAGTGGTGGTAATGTGATGAAGTCTCCAAGAGATTGGTTAAAATGTTGTCGTAGGACCCCGTTAATGGATCACAATAGGAGGTGAGTGTGGGTTTGGGTACAGGTGTGGCTGATTGTGAAGGAAGATGCTTTATAGGAGGGGGAATGGGTTAGTCTACTAGTTTGGTATGTGGAGTGTTCTTAGGTATTATACGACATCTATTTGGGTAAATGTAGGGTAGAAGAGCTGGTGATGGAAGGTTTCGTTGGTTTGACTACCTTAGTGGAGGGTAGCGGATTATTAGCTTTGAGTTACACCTTCTTGGGTAAAGGTGACACAGAGCATGGGATAAAGAAGGGAAAATAGATGGTGGAAGAGGATAGATTACCCACGGCAAAGCAACTAAGTTGCAGTGGAGGTGGTTGGTAGAGGTGGGGTAGGTGGCATTGGTTGGAGTTGTATAGGCAAGGTTGGGGTTATAATAACTAGTGGAGGTATAGGTGATAAAAAGTGCATAGGTGAGGGTGAGGGAGTTTTGTTTTATGGTGAATGAGGTGTAACAAATGCTCGTGATGCACGATGTCAGGTTGTTTAGCTTTTGACCAGTCTTAGGTATGAGATTGTTTAGTCAAGGTTGATGGATGAGGCCCTAGGATGGACGGAAGGGGGGAAGGTGACAAGGATGTAGTAGGCGAGACCAGTGTGTGTAGCCTAGATGGTTTGGTTTTATTTTTAGATGGGAGGATAATGTTGTTGTGGACTTTGGAAGACGTGGCTAAGTCCAATCTGACAGGTGGGTGAGTAAGGCTTGATGTCATCATAACACCCAAAGTAGTGATGGTTCTAGATACAAGTGGGGGATAAGTGTGGGTAGGTTTTTAGTTTGGGAATAGTTGTAGTGATGGGTAGGATTTTGGATGGAAGTAGGGATGATGAAGAGCAATTCATTTCAATCGGCATGTTCGAGTGTATTTTGGTTACCAAAAATACCTTTGGGTAGATCATGGAAGTATCTTCAAGCACATTTGCATTTGGGTCAAAATGGGGAGTCGAAGACGCCCCAGAGCATGGAATGATCAACGTAATCTAAACGATCAACAAACGGTGAAAATGGGACTACGAAGAGAGATTATGGAATGGGTTGGGTGGAAATCCCTGTAAAATATGTCTATGAGATAGGGAATTGGTTGGCCTCAGATTCTGTAGGTAAGAGAGATGAGATCATGTCAATAGGGTCCTGGGATGCTAGGGGAGAACTATCCTCGATAGGTAGTGACATGTATGAAGAATATCCCATGGGTAGGAGAGATAATAGGTCGGGTGAGGTAGACTTCTCTCTTGGTGGAGGAGAAGGCAATGATGATTCTCTTATGGATGGGAGAATAATAAGTGTTGACGGTTTAGAAGGTTGGGAAGAAAACAATGACACGACATTGGTAGAAAGTATGGGTTCCTCTGTGAGAGCAAGGGGAGATGAGGGGAATCCTCTATGGGTGGAGGAGTAGAAGAGGTATGCTCCTCTGTGGGTGGAGGAGTTCATGCCAAGATTTCCTCAATAGATGAAGTAGGTAGGTTTTGAGGAACAATTGGCATGATATCAAAAACTATGTGAACCTCATGGATGTTGTTGTCATTGGATGAAGGTTCGCTATTTTGATTAGATGATGGTTTATGATTAGGGAATGGATTTTTGAAGATGTGCAAATTCTGATTTGCTGGTGCATTCGGGTTTTCTATGACAAGGTCTCCATTGTCTATCATCTCTTGAACAATGTTTTTAAAAGTTATGTAGTTACCATCACTATGTCCTTTAACACGATGATAATTATAGTAGTCGTGCTCTTTATACCATGCGGGCATAGGACAAGTGGGATCAAAACTGTATGAGGTTTTATGGGAGGAAGTGTAATGGCTCTAGCTTTAATAAGTTTTTCCAAGACCAAAGAATAGGGCTCTCCGATCAAAGTGTACTTTTTTTGCTCCCACTGAAGCTGAAAGGCCTAGATAGGAGAAAGATTGGAAGAAGGTTGGGCCTAATTAGAAGGATGAGGAGGACCCACCTTGAGTACTACCGCATTGGAAGATCCTTTGGTATTTGAATAGTTATTTTGGGTTTTGAAGATGAAGATGAATCATTTGATTTGAATGGGGTGATCTTGTTCTGTGCTTGGATTTTCTTTTCTTCAATGGCACAAATTTCTAGTTTTTGGGCCATGGTGAATGCTTCATCAAAGGTTCAAAAGGTTTGGACTTGTAGAGTTGGTGAGATGTGTTTGGCACAAGCTCTAGTGAACAACTCAATAAGTTCAGTCTGAGGTAGTTGGAATGTCAATTGGTTAATAAGACTCCATCAGTGAGACAAAAAAATCTATGATAGATTTGTCTTCGTACTATCGGGTTGAATAGAGATCAGTCATGGTGACTTTCTTGGTAACATTGATTGAAAAATGATCTAGGAAATCTTGGGCTACTTGATTAAAGGAATAAATAAAATGTCGAGGTATTCCATTGTACCAATCCAATGTTGGTCATGTCAGGGACATTGGGAAAGTTCATAGGAGCAAAGCGTCATCGTGGGTGATTAGGTAACACCCATGTTTGAATGACCGCAAGTGTTGTTGTGGGTCTTCTTTACTATTGAAGTGATTAAATTTAGGCATTTCCCAATGCACTAGGTAAGGATGAATTGGAATAGATGGATGGATATGCTCATTACAGATTTCATCATATGTTAAAGAATTATGAGAGCTAGAAATAGATGCTTCTAAGGTCTGCATCTTCTCCATCATCATTTTAATGAGGTCGTTAGTAGGTTGGGATGAATGGGTGCCCCTACAGAAAAAGGGGTTGATGTTGAAGGTACGAGGTAGGTGGTATGCTAGTATATGGTGGTGTTAAATATGAGAAATGCGCAGGAGGAATAGATATGGGTGGCACATAGCCAAAGCATATGCGATAGATGAGGTCGGGAGTTTTGGTAGTATGTGTAAGTGGGTGGGGTAGTCATAACGATTCTATTGGAAATCGGGGGTAATGATTGTGGGATAAAAATATGAGGTTTTGGAAAGGGGTGCAAGTTTCTGACACTAGAGGTGGTTATGATGAGATGGGTATATGGGAAGTGGCGGGTGCAGATGGAGCTATACTCATAGAGGTTATCAGAGGGACACTCAATGTCGTGGGCATGATTAATGACGTAGATGATGCGGTTATAGTGGCTATGGGATTTAGCTGAGACACCATAGGTGATAAATTGGATGACAAGTAGTGTTGAAATGGTGCTAGCTAACACAGTAGTGGGGCTAGAGCCGAGAGGGATGATACGGGTATGCCCCTGTATTATTAACTATCTGAGGAATTTGGTTGGAAGAATGAGCAAGGTAGTACTAGAGGGCAGCAGGATTCTGGTCGAAGAGTCTCACAAACTCCTCATCGTCGGTGGTGATGGGGATAAGCTGAGTTGGATCCATAGGTGACAGAATAGATGGCGGTGATGGACTAGGTGGGAGTGGCTGATGGCTAGCGTGAAACATGAGGGAATTACTTTGGCTGCAAGTCAACACCATGTAAATTATCATAAATCAGGTGAATTGTACTCTATAAATAACATAGGGGACAACAGAGATGGGAAAAAATAGATTTTGAGAGGAAAATTGGGTAAATATTTTGATAAAAATCAAAATAGGGTGACCGATGTCGATTGCAAGAACCGATGCGTTAAGGTGTAACCGATGTCGGTCATAGGATGACCAATGACTACATGTGAAGAATACTCGTTTTAGCAAATAAAGCAGAAATTGGTGATCTGTTAGACAAGGAGACTATATTAGAGGACTATGATCAGAATACAGAGAGTATGGTGACACATAAACTTTTAGATAGAAAAGAAGGTGAGATGAATGTTCTCTGGGTAAACTGACCAACAGAACAAGGAACCGATGCCGGTTAGGTAAACTAATGCCGGTCAGATGTAAACCGATGACAGTCATGGGACCGATGTCAGTTACTGTGAAATATGAAGAATGAAGAAAAATGAGGTGTTGTGAATTTAGATTGTATGAAGAATCAACCCAGAAGCCTGGGTATGATAGGATGAGGCCCTGACACACTCAGAGAAAGTTAGAATACTCCAACTATGATGGTAGAGTGTGAAAGGAAAAATAAATATGAAGAAAATGTATCCTCTCACCTCAAAACGTAAGTCAAGCACAAAGCTATGAAAACATGCAGTCCTAAAAGTGAATTTTATATTTGTTATAGCTTATGTTATTTATGACTGATATGTGAATTTAGAACAAAGTTTTTGGTTAGGAAGGCATCTTATGAAAAAGGAAATCTAAAGGGTGATGTTTTAGGTTATGTTATGGCGGGGGCGGTCCTTCCTCTGATGGGGTATTGGACAGAGATAACTAGTTGGGGATTACCTGTCAATCCTTTGATTGTGTGATTGTTGACATGCGTTCCCGGGTAAGATGTTGTTTAGAAAGGTGCATATATTCAATTTTTGTGTAGTTTGGCAAAGAGAGAGAGAGAGAGAAGCAAGTGCTTTCTACGGTTCAATTGTGTCAATCATCAACTGGGCATGACTTCCAAAGCATATAGGTTTCCCTCATTTTTAATGTGAGCTATAATGCACAAAATAATAATGCAATGCAATTTTTTTAAACCCAACTTGAAATATGATATTCGATGTTACAAATGATGAACACGAAGAGGGATGCTTTTTCACTAATGCAATGCAAGAAAGAAGAAGTGGTTCATTTTAAGCCCCAAATGACAAATGTCTTTTAGAAAATTATAAGAAAGGAATATTACAGGGAGAAGATTAAATGTGTAATTTTCAAAATGAAAGAAACACACAAAATTTTTTTCCTATACGAAGAAAATGTAATGAACCCAAGAGAGGGTCCCACCGGGCATGCCGAAATGTTTCACCATTTTCTTTAAGTTTTTAACGAAACAAATAAGGGTGTGGGCCAAGGAGGAATACCTATAGTGATGGTCGTTTGAACTTTATTGTGCTCGTTCTAACTTCTTGATCCAATGACGATGAGATCTTCCTTTTGGCTAGGAGGAACTACCCGAAATACGCAACAAGACCACAAAAGGAGAATTAAATAATATATATGTCAGTGGGCTGCCTAGCATGTGCTAGATCCAGAAGTGTGATACTTCCTCGGTGGCATTCAACCCACTATTTTAATACAATTTAATGCAAGAAACAATGTAAGTAAATAGAATCCTACTGTAATTGATATGATTTAGGTATCTCATCCAAATACAATAAGAAAATCTAACATAACAGGCTAGGTTATAATTAGATCTAGAAATAAGGTAAACAACTAAGGTGTTGGAATAGGTCAAGGTCAGATTTTGGGTCACTTGAATCACTTAAAAGGGGTATTGAGATCTGGTATTAGCAAGGCTACTAGATACAGAGACCGAGGTCGGTCTCAGTATGACCGATGATGGTTTAGTAAGGACTAACGATGGTTATTATGGGCTGGTAATAACTCAATAGTTCATGGTTTTGGGGATTTGTCTGAGACTGGATCAATGATGGTGAGGAGTTGGTTTAGGTCTGGGGGGATGTTGGGAATATTCAAAGTTGATTAAAAGGGGTAGGAGTGATGGGAATGGTTGGGTTCACAAGAAGGCAATAGTGGTAGGGTGAAAATATAGCTTATGATTGATAAATAAAGGTGAAGAAATTTATAAACTGAATGGAAATGAAGTGGTGTAGGTTAGAGATACACTTACTATTATGCGGTTCAATGGCTAGGTGGTGGTGATGGTTGGTCATTGAAATGGTAACCAGTGCCATGGTAGTGCTTCCCGGAGTGCTCTTATGAATGCAAAAACCTCCTAATCAATGGTTGTGCTAGTTATGGCTGCCTAGATGTGTGAAAGAGCTCTGGTTCTTACTTGCATGCAGATCTCCTTTGCTCCAAAACTTGAGAATGTGTCTAACCTCTCAAACAAGGTTACTAAAATGGTTATATGGTAACCGATTACGGTTTAGGGTTGCCAACATCATTTTTGGGTTAACCGGTTTCGGTTAAGGTGGGATATCCTAGGTTGCCTAAAATAGTAGATCTTGGCTATCCTCTTCCAATAATAGCGTTTTATCTTTTTTTTTCAAGTCTAAATGGAACATTATGCTTAGGTACACGGGAATGTGATTAGAGGAAGAATAGGCATGTGCTTTTAGGGTTATACTAATTCTTAGTTCATTAAGGTAAGTAGGGCTAAGTCTTATTTAGTTATGGAAACAAGTCTTATTTAGTTATGGAAACATGTTATGAATAGGTCTATGGTGAGGTTTCTAGGTGAGGTGGTGGGGTGAGGTGGAAATTGGTTTTAATTGAGGTAATTAAATAATGAATGAAGTGAGGATGAGTATTAATTTAATTGTAAATAATTAAATTAATATTAATGTGGGGTATAAGGGTCATGGTTAGGTGAATGTGTTTAAGTTGGTTATTCGAAAGGGGACCAAGGGGAGTGTGACCCAATTTTGGTGTCTACAAGTGAGAGAAAAGTGCAATGCGCTACAACATGCCAAAGACCGACTCAGTTTACAACAGTTATTGGGCACAGCACTATCATTGTGGCGTGAAAGGCTACATACTATAGGATGCAAAGTATTACATGGTCATACCAGCCAATCGGAGGGTCCCTGAGTATAGTCAAATAGTCGGCAGCTTGTCTCATGCTAGATCACAGAGGCGGTTGTGATCAATGCATCTATACAGGTCCTTCAGACAACAGATTCAAACCAAAGCACGGGTCTATATAGCATGACACAACACCTTATACACATCTAGCATCTCGTATGCCCCTACCTAATGGGAGATCCGCACTGTGAAGTACCGAGAGAGGGCTCGAGTCATGGTTGAATTTATTGATTAATGTACTAGATGTATATTTTTGGTGTATCACCTCGATATGAAGGCATACTTTTACATGGATGTATATGTACTATTTTTTATCATGCCTCGTGATGAAGGCACTTTTTGTATAGATGTATGATATGTATTATTTTTTACTATGCCTCATGATGAAGGCATTTTTTTGTATAGATGCCCATGATGGCCCATTGTATTGGATGTACTTTTGAGACATGTTGTTTTGTATACAAACATTTATATTTGATGATGTATGATGATAGATGGATTATTAATGTATCACATGTTGTTTATGAGATATCATGCTTAATATGTATGTTTTATGTTTGTATCACATGTTTGTTAATTTATGAGATAGCCTTAGTTGATTTCATATTGCATGTTGATGAGATACTTTGAGTAAAACATGTTTATATTTTTGATATTGGTGTGGAGGGGTAGATTTGTGATCATGCACAACCCCTCTTACCCCATTGATGATACGGTATTTGATTATTATCTTTTAGCATACATGTGTTTTATTTTTATATGATGTATAGATGTGATGGTTTCATGTGATATGATGATGAAATGATAACAAAACATACAAGTAAATATTTGACAAGCACAAGTTAACAAACCTAATCAAAGCAACACATTTATCTACAAGTATGAAGTAAAACAATGAACTCAATGCAATACACTATAGACTAAAGTGAAATTCAATGTAAGTAAGTAGGTGAATTCATTCCAAAGTACACACTACTTAAAAAGTAATGCAACTTAAAAACATACAAACCAACAACTAAAAGTAAGAAAACTATTAATTTTTGTGGGACAGTTTTGGGATGTTTTTCATTATTTTTGGTTTTATCTCTAAGACAATTTTCTATTGTTTTGGAGTTTTCTATGAAACGTATTTGAATGTTTTTATTTTTCCAAAGGACATATTTGTATGTTTTGGGATTTTCAAAAGTTATACAAATGTTTTTATGTTTTCTCAATAGTTTTCTGAAGTGAATGTGTAAGGAAATGAAGAAAAGTGGATGCCCCCAACGTTATATGGGATGTACAAGGGTATAATACCATGTGGTATATACTAGAAGTGATATTGGGAAGTTTCCCACAAGCATAATATGAGTTCATTCAATGTTAATTTCTCCGCATTCAAAAATTTGGTTTAACTGGATCAGTGGCAAAAAGGGATAGGCTCACAAGGGATTTAGACAAAGGCCAAGATTAGCTTAGCATAAAGTTGTTGTACTTCTAAACCTAAAATTCTTGTGAACAATGGACCCTCCCTTGGTGTCAAAAACATGTTTTCACCAAAGAACTTTCCAAAGTGCCACCATTGTGTGGTTTTCACTATTGGATGTACCTGTTTATTTTTCTTTTTTGCTTTTTTGTTTTAATACTATTTTACTTTTCCCCGATATTTTGCAAAGACCCCATACTTAAGCATAGAAGCGCTTAAGATGCATTACATTCATGGATTCTCAATGATCTTGGTTATCTACATGGGCTAGATTATAGGCACTTGAACCGAACTTCATAACCACAACATATGGTCCCCCCAATTGGGTTCAAGTTTCCCTTTCTTTTCATGTTCTTTATTGGTGTTTTTCGATTCTCTTTTAACACCATGTCCCCTACATCAAATGACGAGGTGTGACTCTTTATTGTAGCTTCTCCGTACTTAATCGATACACTTTAAGGTGGTTGAGGGCGCGGAGGTGTTTCTCGGCCAATAGCTCAATCTATACCGAGTTGAGCTACCGTGTAGTCCTCCTCTTCATTCAAATAGTCTTTTAGCTCAATGCATAAAGAAGGGATCTTGATCTCTAAAGGCGTAGGGCTTCAATACCAAATACTAAGGAGTATGAAGTTGCACCTATAGGGATGCAAATAGATTTTCTAATTGCCCAAAGGGTAGGGTGAATTTGTAAATGTTAATCATGGCCTATCTTATTCACCATCTTCTCCATAATGTGAATTAGGGTTTTATTGGAAGCCTCGGCTTGCCCATTACCTTGAGGGTAATAGGGGTTGAGAATTTAAGCGAGATTTGAAAGCATTTGCAGAGTGATTTCAGAGTTTTATTCTTGAATTACTTGCTATTATCAGTGATAATAGCAGAGGGGATAACATATCAATAGATGATATGATTCATTATAAATTTATAGATTTGGGGACCTTCTGTATAGGTAAGAGGAACAACCTCTACCCATTTTGTAAAGTACTTCATGGCAGTTATAATGAACTTATGGTCATCCAAGGAGATAGGATTAAGTTTCCCTATTAGATCGAGACCCCACTTTGAGAATGGTCAGGGTGTCATGATTGTTTGTAAGGATTGCACCGATGCATGTATAAAGTTGTTGTACTTTTGACAATCCACACACTTCTTCACATACATCGGCAACAATCATTCTCCATGGTAGGACAATAAAAGCCTACTCTCGAAAATTTTCTTAGTAAAAATGATCCCATTAGTATGAGCCTTATAGGTGCCTTTGTGCACCTCTTTGATTGCTTGGATAGATTCGTCCCAAACTTAAACATCACAATAGATTCCCGTTGTAGCCTCGATGGAAGAGGATTCCCCCAAGTAGGGTATAGTGAGCTATACATTGGATAAGGGTGCATTTTTCAACATGGTAAATGTTCCATCATGGAGGCAATTAAACATTTCAGAGTACCATAGGAAAAGGGACCAAAAACGTTGCACACCAAATAGAGTCTCGTATGTCATATGTCGATGTTCTTAGGTTTTCAATAAAGAACATTGTATCATTTTGTCTTGGTGGAATACTCATCATGGATCCCTTTGTATTCATACCATCAATTAATCTATTTTGTGTTCTCGATATTTTCTCAAATGTTATCTACTCAAAGTATTCTTTCAAATAATCCACCATCCTCTTGTATGGGAGGAGCTTCTCGTCTTTTACATTGTATTCATCTGTGACTTGTTTGATGATGAACATTAAATCACTAATGAAATTAACCTTTCTGATATCCCATTTGATGGCTATTTTCATCCCTACAATGAGAACTTCATACTTCACTATATTATTCATGCAAGGGAACTGAGCGGAACACTTGAGGAATCAAGTCTCCCGTGGGAGTGATTAACACAATCTGCGGCACTCCGAACCATGAAAGGTAAATGAGCCATAAAAATATAGTTTCCAAATGATATATTATTCAAGGTACATGATAAATGATTTTGTAGTTCTATACTCAAGGTTCGAAGCACTGGCAAAAGGTAGAGCTTTTGCTAACACCTATCCCTTTACTAATTTTTGATGAATGTACTCAATGTCAAACTCACTTAATAAGATGATCCAATTGGCCATATTTCCAGTTAGTGATGGTTTGGACAATAAGTATTTTAGAGGGTTGACCTTTGAAATAAGCTTGATTTTATTGTTAAGCATATAGTGGTGTAGCTTCTAGAAAGTAAAAACCACGGCTAGATAAGATTTCTCAATTTGTGGATAATTGAGCTCATATGCTATCAATGTCCTGCTCAAATAGTATATAACTTTTTCTCTCTATTCTTTATCATATTAGTCCAATAAAGTGCCATGATTGCAAAATGTGTAGCAGAGATGTATAGTAACAAGGGTTCTCCTATCGTGGGTAGCATGAGAATGGGGGCTTTATCCAAGTATTCTTTTAGTAAAGCAAAATCTTGTTGTTATTCTAACTTGATTGAAATTAATGTCTTTCTTAAGAAGATGTGTGAATGTATAAGACTTGTTTGCTAGATCTGAAATAAACCTTATGATGGCATGAAGTTTCCCCTATAAGCTATGCAAGCTATCGAATATTCTTAGAGGAGGCATTTACGTGATAGTCGTAAATTTTGCAAGGTCCACCTTTATTCCTCTCCCCGACACAATGAATCCTATTAATTTCCCGGATAAAGAACCGAAGACACATTTATTTAGGTTAAGGTAGACTTTGTAGTCCCTTAGACACTGAAAGATACACCGCAAAATTTCTGGGTGCTCCTCCCGAGTTCTAGATTTATCTAGTATATCATCTACGTAATCTTCCATAATGTCACTTATCATATCATGGAAGATTAAATGCATCACCCTTTGATATGTAGCACCTACATTTTTAAGGCCAAAGGGCATGACTTGGTAACAGAATGTTCCCCAAGGGGTTGTGAAAGCTGTCTTGTGTTGATCCTCTTCGTAATATTTATCTGATTATAACTTGAGAAACCATCCATGAGTGACAACATCTCATAGCTAGTAGTAGAATCGACAATCATGTCGATATTAGGAAGAGGAAAATCATCCCTTTGGATAAGCTTTGTTTATATCTCGAAATTGGTACACAATCGATACCAAATGGATTTTTCTCGAACTTGTATAATTGAAATCCACTCGAAAGCAGTTGATAAGCCTAATGAATCCTACTTCTAATAAACTTTCTAGCTCTACATTTACCAAAGTAGGGAAACAGGAGGATGTATCTTCTAGAGCTCTTGTTTGATGGGCAGCATCTGGATGCACAACTAAGTTGTGTACTACTAATGCAAGATCAAGTCCTAACATGTCAAACATAACACCAAGTGAATATTTCTACATACTCACTCAAGTCCTATAAATGTTTTATGTTATTTGGTGAGAGTGAAGCTCTCAAATTAACTATCCTTAACAACTCTTTCATGGCGATGTTAACATCTATCGTATCTTCCCTAAGTAGCTTTGACTCGTCCCCCATATGCATAGGATCAGGAGGGATATTGAGATTCTCCTCTATAAAAAGTAGTTAGAGGAGGTCATCATCATCTTTATATGGGTAAACTAATTTTTCCATAGGTTATTCTACTTGTTTGTCCGTAAGCGCCTCAAAGAGGTTTTCGCTATAGGACTTCCTCTTTTATTTCCGTAAGGCTTTTCTTTGGAAATTTCACCTTTGCTCACTTTTTTTTACTTAAGTTTCTACATAATTCTACCTCCTCTCTAAAGTACACACGCGTATTAAGCTAAATAGAGAACCCCTTCTTGTGATCATTTATTGGAATGTTATCTATGATGCCCAATAACTCACCAATAACCTCATCATTATAAAACATGCTAATAGGTACGTGTTGTTGTTGATCCCAATTCACAAGTGATGGATAGATGAGAGTTACTATCTAGGTTATATGGGATATGGCATGTGTAACAGGGGTTATGGTAAGGATAAAAATGTTAGATAATAGGTTCGTAGAGGTGAGGTATTCATAAATACTACATCGGGAATTTGTTTCACTTTCATTTTCAAACAAACTATCCTCATTCTCATAAGAAATGTACTCATTATCTGAAGGGTGAGATTCATACAAATGGATTCCAATACCCAATTTACCCAGTATGTGACGAGGTATTGAAAGAGCTTCTAATGGACCTTATTCTTGGTGGCCGCAAGCACGTCCTTAGTATCTCATAGTAAGCATGATTTTGTTAGGAATAACATACCTAGATGACTTGTAACACAAATCCATTTCATCATCTTGAGGATGAAATATAATGTTGTTGAGGATTCTTTCATCTTCTAAAGAATCCACTCGTGTAAGTGAAATTTTCAAAAGATTAATTCTCCCTTGATCTTTGGAATTTGTAGCATGGTCTACCACGTGCTTGGGTTGATAGAGGAATGTTTTTAACCATAAGGGCTTGTTGAATATTATACTCTCTATGGTCGTTGTTTATTACCTTTACCTTCCACATAGCAAAAGGATATTCTAATGTAGTTGTACCCTTATCACTTTGGGATTCGGGGTGTTTGGATCCACTCATGAAGTGAGGGCCTCTAACTGAATAGGGACAACAATTTTCGTAGATAGTGGGAAAGTAACCTAACAATGTTATGCAATGAGGAAATGGTTGAGGATCCCCTTGAATAGTAAGTGTCTATTCTAAGATGTTGTAAGGGAACTACAGTCCAAGACATGGAACTTCGTATCATGGATTATGGGACCCACTTCCAATGAGAAATTTATCATTCCAACTGATTTTCATTCTTCATTGACATATGCCTTTATGGTGATAACCTTTGTTTCCAAATCAGCTTCTGTGCAGCCTAGTTAACAGACTAGTTTAAGAGTACAAATGTTAAGACCCGATCATCGTTCACAAAAACTCTCTTGACCTTTTTACGCTTGATTGTTACCTCAATATGTAAGGGTAGGTTATGGGAGGTATTTTTAGTTAAGGATTCTATCGGACTGAAGGTTATGTGTCTTACGGGAGCAATTTTTTCTACCATGGCTTGTAAATGTGTAAGGTCAACATCAATAGATACTCCTGATCCCTGTAGGGTTTTGCAAAGTATGTCTTTATGGAGGTAAAAATCTTTAGAAGGTCTAAGATTGAAATCTTATTTTTAGCTTTCTCTAGTTGATCTAACACATCATGATGACTCTCTTGAGGAGGAGGAGGACTAGGTTCAGAGATCACAAGACAAGCCTGTCATGTTGCCATGATGCACTTTCTTGTTTTAATTCTAATCGTATTGATTTTCTCAATGATTGGATCAACACAACTTATCAAGGCATCAAAATGGTCGTTATTGGACACACAATTAACATTCTTATTCTGAGACGATTGTCCCCGATCCAGATTTTTCCTTTCATCATGATTGGGAAAATGTTCCTTGAAGATCCATAATTTTATGTTTGGAGACTTGGCCGTGGCAATGGAGTCTACTTCTATACCACCACTGTCAACTAGGTCTTGAATGTACTATTATAGTCTTAAACACTTGCTAGTCTTATGACCATTTACGCGGTGAAAGTCACAAAATTCATTATCCCTAAACCATGATGGTTTAGGTACGTCATCTCCATAGGGTTGTGTTTCATGGTATTTAACCATGTTAATGGCCTCTAATTTCTTTAGTATGGATGATATTGATTCATATAGAGGTGTGAAAGTATGGTGTTTATACTCCATAGGTGGATTGCCTTTTGCAAGCTTTAAAGGTGCATGGTTCTAAATGGCTTGTACTCGCTTAGAGTCTATTATCCCATCACTAATGAAATTTTTGTTTCTATTAGGAACAAAATTTGTTTTATCATTAGATTTAGAATCATTATGATCATGGGAGATAGGTTTCAGAGTCCCCCTAGCTAACAATGCTTTTTCAATTTGACTCCCTTTTCGATTACCTCTTCGAATGTGTTGCCATAATGCATTTGCAAGTGGAATGTAATGTCTAGATGGAGGTTGGGAAAAAATATGCCTATTAACTATTTTTTGGGTATGGAGCAAGGGAAACAACTAGTTAATCCTCTCCATCATTGTAAAAATGCAAAAAAAAATTCATTATTTCGTTGTTTCGCATTGCGAGAGATCCAACACGGTGACATCATTTTCTATATTAAAATAAAATTGTCCTGCAAAAATTTTGCTAGTTCGGCCATGTTGATATGGATCCCTTAGGGATGTGTACAAACCATACTAGCGTCGTTTCTCCTAAACTTCACAGAAAAGAGGCGTATAATATAATTGTCGTTGAATGCCACCTCTTGACATGCCATATAAAAATCTTTAATATGGTCACAAGGGTCACCTTTTCCCTTATATTTGTCAAATTTTGGAAAATCAAAGTGTCTTGGGAAAGGTACCTGTAGCATGGATTTTTTGAATGGGTAGGGACATAACTCATCAAACCGATACTTCTTGTTATTGTTACCAGTTTGGCCCTCTTGTAATGCTTGAAGGGTGTTCTTCATAGTAGACCATTCTTGGTGGAAGAGTTGGTCTTGCGTGGGTGGTGGCGTAGGTCTATATAAAGGGTTAAGCCTAGGTGTATGCCCACCCCTATTCGTTGTGAGAATCTCTTCATAAGGATCTCTTTGTGCCTCCCATTGAGGAGTGTGTATTGGGAACTCATGAAATGAAGCCTTAGGTTTTCCTTTGGTATGGATTATTTCAAAACTTTGGGTTGTTCCCTTTGTATATGGGATGCCAAACTTGCCAATTGGCAAGTGAGGGCTTGGACCTGTTTCTCTAACATCACCTCTTGAATAGGTATTTCATGATGATTTTCATTAGGGGGAGGTTTTGCATGATGAACATGTTCCTCGTTATCTTCACAACGTATTCTAACAACAAGTATCCGATAATCTCCATCATTTTCAAATGGTACCTCCTCATTATTTTTTTGAGTACAAAGTAGAGGCATGACCTGGATTTAAAATTTCATTGATGGTACGATGAGGTCGGTCTACTTCCTCTTCTCCATGAATCCTTCCAGAAACGATATAAGGGTCTACTATCGAAGCTAACTTAGTTCCTAGTTCCATAACACACATAAGAACCTTATGTCTGTTTTGGAAAATGTAATCATCAAAATTGGTAGGACAATGTTCTAGATTCATATGAGGATAGTCCTCTTCTCCACCACTATAGTAAACCATGAGATTATCCTCTAAAAGAGGGTCTTCACATCCAAATATATCGGCTTATAATCTTCGGGATCCCGTTCTCATAGTAGGCATACTCAAAATAGGAGGTACAATGTGACAGAATTCCACTAAGGTTTACCAAAAAATGACCTTAGTCAATTTTTGATAGCATAATGTCGCTAATGTTGTCTCAAAGAATGGTGACTATAGAATAGCCACAAACCCACTAGGTCACTATGACCTAAAACTAAAGAATAAACAATAATTCAACCTTAACAAGGTAATATATGAGACAAGCTTGTCTTGAATAATACAATGATATACAACACTCAAAATTTAGTCACACCAAATATAGTTTACTCCCTAAGATTAGTCTAGATAGGTTTGTAACCAAATAGTGACAACACAATATCCCCAATTAGGTCAAGTTTGAAAAAAACAAGGCTCGAATGATAAGAGAATGTTGACACAATCTTCTAATAAAATATACTAAAAGCCATTTTCTAAACACTAACAAAGTCTATGCTTTGTAAAATGGACGAAAAAATGTGAGTAGCATAACAATGCTATTTGGAAATGTACTCAAACTTTACAAGAAAGCAAGATTTTAGTATTAAAATAACATGTATAGTAATGCTAACAAAGTAACCTCGACACTCACAAAACTTAAGAAAAAGCTAGGGTGTAAAAACTATGTCTAAGTATATCAAGAAATTGTTATGGGTGTAAATAGTGTAACTCTACAATATAGAGATTTAGGCCTAATTTTACAATGGAAACAAGATGTAAATATCTCAATTGTATGGCTATAATGTGGGTAGTGTAACAACTCAAAAGAAGACAAGGATGAAATCACCTAACTATGATGATAATAAGTCTAAAATATGGGTCTTTAAGATAAGGGGGCCTACTAGATCATGAGTACATACCATGCACACTTTCAACACTTGCGCTTCGGCATTGTAACCTAGTTGTGCAAGTAGAGTACAAAAGTGGTGGACACATGATATCTAGCGGTATTCAGTATATGTTGTTTCCTTTTGTCTAAAAATGGGCAAAAAGAAAACAAGGGTGTAGACCAAATGGTGTTGAAATAAACTTGGTGTTATTTTGGTAGAATTTTGCCTTGTCTTAGGACAAGTGAAAAACTAGGACAAAATGACACTAAGTAGATTTCATGATGAAATGTCACGCAATTTTAATTTTAAGAGATTCTTTCCCTTTTTCAAAAACAAGAGTTTGAATCTAACAAATTTTTCACTTTGTGAGAGGTCTCAAGTATAACAACTAAGACAAAAACAATGGCTCCAAGTCGGCAAGCTTCCTAGGTGGTTCTCTCTCTAGGTGTCACAAGATATCTATTGCTATCTCAATTTACCCAAAAAGTTGCAATGATTAAGTTGGGATTATCTCAGCTTTACTTTACCCCCTTCAATATAATGAGCACCGAAGTAAATTTAGTTATACTTTCACTAGGATCACAATACATATATCTTTGACTCTATTCTCACCAAGGCGTACTAGTCACTTCGGTAGTGTAGAACACTTTCCTATTTCGTTCACAAGGTTCCCTCTTGTGTGAACTACTTTAGGGTTCCTAGGACCACCCCCATTGTTGTAGATTAAGGTTTATGCCAAAGGGGTTAATTCCTAGTTAAGCGGTAGAGGCGTAGATTTTAACCAAAAACCCGTGATACGTTGTTTTGAATGGTGTGTTTGTGTATTTTTTATCTTTTGGTTTAAGAAATTTGGTATAGACCACCTATGAGAACCTATAACACACATGAATGTTAGATTTTGGTTTAAAGACATCCCTTCGTTCTTTGACAAGTGTTTTAGGTCCTTCAAACAAATGATTAGTAGTTCAAAAAAGTTCACAATATCATGAAAGAGGATTAACTGTTGTTTTTGTTTCTCAAGATCACACTACGTGCAAGAGAGGAGCATACACAATAAATAATCCAAACAAATAGAAATGAAAACCTTGGAAATCAACTAACTACCATAAAAATTTACAAAGTAAGGTTTATTCCCAATTAATCCAAGTGCTTCTTAATGAAATACTAAAATTGCTTTTGGTTCCCAAGATCACACTAAGTGCAAGGGAAGAGCATACACACCCTATTCCAAACTCAAATAAAGCATGAAAAATCACTTATCAAACCCTAAGTCAATTTTAACAATTATTACTTATGAAACCCTAAGTAAATGTTGTCGGAGACATTGCTCTAAAATAAGTAAATTGACAAAAACAACAACTAAAATCCTCTAAAAATGACAGAAATCCTAAAAACTAAAAATCATGAACTTTGAAAAAAATTTACCTGAGTGCACAGGCATGGGTTTTCGAAACATGGGCCTACCCCTTGGAGCACAAGTGTGGGTTCGAGAGTATAGGCGCGCAGCTCTATAAAATTTTCTCGGTCAATAGTGCACAAGCACGATCAAAGAGGCATAGGGATGGACATTAATGCACAAGCACGAGCTTGACTCAGAGACCAAAACTGCATTGTTGCACAAGCATGTCCAGAGAGGCACATGCATGCTTCTTGATGCACAGGCATAGGTTTCAATGCATAGGTGCGCTTCTTGATGCACATGCACACTCTTCAATGCACAAGTGTGAACCTTTCCTGTAGGTGACCAAAATCTGAATTTTGAGAAGAATTTCTTCAAAAAGCTCCAATCTTTGGTATTTTGAGGCAATTTTGACAGGGCTTCACCTCCTTATATCCTACAAGGAACATGAAAACACAACTTCTACCACTAATCTAGTTGAAACAACTACCTAGCTACAAAATCAAACTACAAAACTTTGAAAACTACTCTAAAAAGATTGAAAACTTTGAATTTAATCTAAGAACTTTGAAAGTAAGCTAGAAAGCTTTGAAGTTAATCTATAAAAACTTGAATCTAATCTAAGAATTGGAAGTTAATCTAAGAAAAATTGAAATCTAAAACTTTTAAAACTATGTTAAAAAGCTCAAGAATGAATGCAAATGGGGTTTGAGTCCCTCCAGAATGCCAAATGACAACACCCCAAACTTTTAGCACAAATTAGCTAGTTTAAAGTAAGACTAACACCACATAGTCTAAAGCTAATTACAAAAGCTAAGGAATGAAACATCAAAGATCAAATCTTAATAGCATAACAATGGAGATCAAATGAAACTAACATCTAATATCTAAGCATGCTTGATTACTAAACAATAGACCTAAATAGATCTAGGAAGCAATCAAATTGGGAATGGTTGCTACTCCACAAATGGTAAGAAGATCTCTCCAACACAAGACTACAATGTCATGTTGAATACCTTCCTTATAACCATAATGAAGGCTTTAGGCAGAGATGAGCATGTGGATCCTTTAAGGAGTTGAGGTTGTTTAACATATGTATTAAATGAGGCAACTAATAAAAGCATGGTGTAAAGTATCAAGGTAAGAGGTGCACTCTTTTTATAGTTTTCCTTTTGGGAGAAACTTGTATTTTGGTGCATGTGGGACTAAAAGCCCCAAATTAGATTAGAATTTCTAATTATGATTAGTCCTTGCTAATTAGAATTAGTGAATTACCAAGTGATTAAGAGGTGTGGAGCCTTAATCAACCGCTTATGGTCAACTAGAAGGCTACGATAAGATTTTAAAGCTTGATGAGACGTTGTGGAGGAAAGTGGGGTTATTCTCGAGTGGTTGGAAGAGGGGTTTAAGCAAATATTAGGGCATATTGACCAAAAAGAAGGCAAATAGGCTTAATTAGCTAATAAATGCTAATTATTTGTTTTGATGAGGATTTTGACTTACGATTCATCGTAAAGTGGCATCCTAAATGTGAAAGAGGCTTGTGATCAATGAAGTGCTTGTTAATTGATCAAAGTGGTAACAAACATTAGTTAATTAGCAGAAATCACTAATTATAATGGAATTGGAGAGAATGAGAGTGATTTGTGTGTGTTTTGGCAATAAGATTGCAAAAGTGTAATTTAGGTGGCTAGACTTAGAAATCGCGCAATATTTCATTTATTTTTGACACTTCTTGATCCATCCAATAATCCCCAATGATGGATTCTTTCGGTTCCTCTTCAGTGTTAATGTTGACCTTCTTCATTTTCAAGGGCTCATGGTAGGCATGTGCCTTCTCATCTGTACTATCCAAAACCTCGTGCATACCCTCTATATGATCAACATCTAATATCCCTACTTCCTCATCATTAATTAAGTATACCAATTTTCCTTTTTCCTTCTCCAAGCGGGGTGCTCAAACTTGACTTCATCTCGATTCTTCTTCTTCAAAACGTGTGTTTGAATCTGATTCACCTAAAAATTATAGCACAATGTCCTCAGCCTTGGAAGTATCTCCAAATGTAAAGCGCTTGACTACTGCAAAGCCTCATTTCTTCGATGGTTTAGAAGATATGTACTCGAAGGTTTGAATCATACTTGTAATGCCAACTCTTGTCAATTCCCTCTTTGTCGTCACAACTCAAAATAAACATACCACATGCGCACACAACCTTGTAAGGTTGAATAGAACTTGTGCACCCACAGGGAAGGGGGCAAGGCTTTTGGGCCTTCCTTCTAGGTCCTCTTGTACTCTTGAACATGGCACAAGGCAGATCCATTCCCATCATAGTCATATTTCCTAGTAGGTGCATTTCTTTTGAGAAATCTAACGGAGAATGTGATCCTCACCTCACGTCATTCCATAAGATTACTATGATGAGTCATCCACCAGAGCGCAATTGTCCCACGTAATGTATTAACAAACATGTTCCTCTACTCTATTTGATAAGTCAACTGGACTTCCATAGCATGTAAAAAGACATCATGGTTACCTTCTCAATGTCACTTGGTAATTGTCTTCCTCCTAGATGCCTAACTCGAACATGCATTGACCACTCAAGTCACATTGCTCTTCAATTCTCTCCTAACCAGCTCATATGTTCCACGCACGTAATTATCACATGCAATATTAGTCATATCACTCATGGAATGAGCATCATCCCACTGAATGACTCCTTCTCTTGATGATTGAATAAACTCTAGGTCTCTAATGGTGCACACATATATCTTATGTAAGTCCTCCTCACCCAATGGTTCCACATAAGGTGAAGACCTTCCATCTATCAGTGGAATAATCATGCACTCCTCCTTGTTCTCAAAACTGATGTAGCCTTTTTGAAGCACAAAAATCATTGTTTGCATAACACCAAGGTCACTTAAGTAACGTTGGGAAGCTATCTTCCTCGATAAGCACCAAGACTTCAAAATCCCCAACAAACTTGACTCCCATTTTTTAAATAGTTATAACACAATATTTTTCCCCATCTATTCCAACCCTAAAGTGGGAATAGCCTTAGTCCTATGACTCAAGATCCCACGTATAACACATTTGAATATGGTTATAGTGGTGGATCTACTCTCTCACACCCACCATCTAATTCCATGCATCTAAAGTGAGGACATTAACTTTGAGATCATGCATCATTGAATTTCAGCATTCTTTTCTTAAATATGACTCACTAGATCCATCCATTACCTCCGAGTCTCTTGGTATACCTCCTTTGGGAATTCAACATGATCTCCTTGTAACACGTAGTCTTTTAATGAGAGACTATGAGTATCTCCTCACAGTAAGTTAGCATGTAGCAAGATCTAATCAATTATCTACAATGGTTCAAAGCACACTTGGTAATCATGAGTAGTAGAGGTACTAAAATCTTATAATAGAAAGACACATTCTTAAGGAATTCATGTGTGTGTTCCACAGTTAAAAAAAGGGAATCTACTTGGATCATGATCTCTAAATCCTGACAAAAATTTCACAATCCGTGTGACATTGATGGAACACACTAGACTTTCATGGAAACTATCAATCCTTGGTATCATGAGTATAGTAGTACAAATCTTATAATAGAGGAACAAATCTTATCTCACTACTTCATAGTTTGTACACCAATGTCCACTATGAGTAACTAACTCAAGTTACTTTGCCTTGGAGGCAATTTTAGCCTCCAAAAAGGCACTTACTCCAAGATAACGCTTTCAATGGCCTCGCCAGCAGAGAAACCACCTTCAAAGCTTCATGCGGATCCATGAAAGTATTATGTGAGAGCACTTGTCTAAAAGGCATTATCAAGCCTCCAACAAACCACTAAGCATGTTGAGATGGATGGATTTCATAAGATAACTTGGACAAGAGAGTCTTAAAAACATTTCATACTCCCACACACTCTATCTCTCATACCTTGTTAGATCTCCTTCAACGCGCTAATGCTCTTTTGCTCAAACTCGGGAATATGAAATTTTGCAAGGAATGAATCACACAATGTAGTATAATCCACCATCATCGATGTGGGTTATACTTCTTGTACAACTATGCATGCGCCCTTTATATAGTTGTAAATTGGCTTGCCTTTCGCTTTAGGGTAGTGATCCCCTTCGCACGCCATGGCAATTCACACTTATGAACATGATTTATAGCATCCTCAACACCTTTTTAATCAGGTAAATGGAGTGAAGTATCATAAAACATGTGTTGTTAGGATTGTGGCCCTTATCCACTTTGTCTAAAACCCTAATTTCCTCTAGTGTTTCCTCCACCAAATTCTCTAGATCCACTCACTCCTAAGCTCCTAGATCCACTAGATCCTCCTCCTATAGCAGGTGCAAGGCATCCTCCTGTAGCAGGTGCAGGGCCTAAAGTGGTGCTACTTTGTGTTCCTGTCGTCGATCTAAACTGATTCCCAATGGTTTGTGAAGTGGAACTACGCTTAGATGTGATACCCACATTCTACTTGCCCACACCTTGTTGAAACAACACACCAAACATCACACCACCAAATATAGGAAACATTTTCACGGCCATAGAACTCAAAGAAAAATGATATCCACTTGATGTTTCTTTCTTACCAACTCCAACACCAACTGGACTAGCAATACCTCTCTCAAGACTTGGAAAACTAAGCACAAGGGTCTAGTTGTTAGGTGGGTCCAGATGCATACCTACGACCCTTCTCCTTCCTTCATCCGACGATATCTAATCATAAGCCAAGGGGTTCTTCTTCCGCATTTACCAAGATGGGGTAGCACAGTGACGCACAAGTTCCACATCCTCCACGTGAACCTCAAATCCTTCTTGTAACATTTACCTCCATAGATCCATCGTTCCTACAATCTCATGTTGTTTTTCCAACTCCTTCTCTCCCGAGCTTCGTTATAATTGATCTGCCTCTCCTCTCTCTCCATTTCTGCAATAGGATCCACCATCTCTTACCACACCCGCTTCCGCACCTAGTGGAATTTTAGCTAGCCATAGGAAATGCTTCTAAACTCATAGTGATGATCAAGATCTTAATGGATAAAGGTAAAGCAAGCAGAAAGATCCTCTAGGTTCTTGCAAGAACTCAAACTCAAGTAACCTCTAGGAAAGAATAAGTGGAAATTGCGTACTCCAACATGTAGCTAGTCAACACACCTCTCCACCAATGATCAACAACATGAGTCCAAACCAGATCAACATCATGCAACCATTGATAATCTTCTTGAGTCCATACACAAGGTTGATAGAACCAACTTCTCCTTAATGCATACGTCGATAACCATTCATACAACTCCACTAGAAAGCAAAAATAAGGTATCATAAAGATCATGATACAAATGTTCCTCTACCCATTTACATGCATCAAACTCAGATCCGGTGTTGAATCTATGTGCAAACTCATCCTCCATGTTTTTAACCCAAGTTTCCATGTTGTCCAAGGTCAAGTGTTCTACCATCACACACTATTCTTGCAACAGCTTCAAAAGAGGTCCTGGTAACATAACCAAGATGTAGTCACTTTTTTCAACCACTTAAATCCCAGGTGCATCAAAGATATCACCCCACTCGACTGGGCTCTCACCTGAGGCACTCGTAGGCATTGAGCCCCTCTTTTATGTGAGCTTTGCAAGAATTTTTATCATTAATGGAGAAAAATTCATAGACTTAAATACATACATATTCTAACAAAGATAATGGAACTAGATCCAAACACAAATGCAATGTAATATGGAGGAAAACATCATAATAATATAGAGGGATCAGATATGAACCATGAGCATTATCAAGAACACAAGGGTTTTGGCCCACAAACATAATAGAAAACACACATATTAAGATCCATCAACTTAGATATTTAGAACAACCCCATTGTATTAATTCACCAACATTACAGTAGCCAATCCATGAATGGAACTAATACATCAATAAAGTTTCAATACTCTTCCTACAATGGTTTCATCACAGAGGTTACAATAGATATTACCCACATATTTTCCTAGTTCTCACTCTCCCGCTCAATCCCTACTATCCACACATTATCCATACACACTCTTACTCTCTACTATTGCCATGAAAATCAATACATAAGAAGGGACTCGAAGGAATCTCCCTATTTGCCTCATCATTACCCAAGAACATGCCAAATGTCATCATGTCTTTCCATACTCAAGTATCCTCGACACGTAAGTGTCAGTTGATCCATAAGTAATTATACTTTATAGCTCTTAATCCTATCATGATAACCATATCCTAGAATATGCTTTCCTTGAGCTACAAGTCTTCATATTTACTTTATCCATAACCAATTCTGGTCACCTTTCCACGTGTTCCTCTATCGTGACTTTATCCATGGTCCAAAAAGTGACTAAGTCTTGAACCTATTCTACCTAGGCGCGAACCTTTGTGCCTTCCCAAAAGTTACTTCCACGCGAGCCTTCACGCCCTATTGTCACACGCCACAACCCTTTGCACTCCTGTACTTGGTCATTTTAAGGGCTCAACACTAAATTTTCTTCTATGATCATATGGGCTAGTTCATACTACTTTATTGCTTCTAATATATCCAAATTACACTTATTATCTTTCATTATTATTGATGACCATCCAAGCATTACATATGTTGCACATATTTTGACTTACATGTTTTTTTTTTAATATTGGCAAATAGTTTTTTGAAAGGGACTATACCCTTGAATACAAAATAAGGCCTATAAGCCGGAATAAGAGAGAGGAGCAGAGTAGCTGTAGCACAGTTCAAGAGTTACAACAAAATCAACGTAGCCCAGAAACAGCTACACAGACAAGACTTAACAGCAAAACAACGGCAAAAAAACAGCAAGACGACAGCCAAGAAACAGTAATATTAACAATAAAGAGCAGTAGAAGTATCCAGGACTACTTCTTGGCCGCTTGATCAATACTGATCTTGACTTTTTTCCAAGCTTGAAACATGCCTAACGCGGTCATTTGAGCAGCATCCATCTTATCGAGCTCCTCAATGGTTCTCTTGCTCTCTTTATCATTGCCCCAAAGCGCTGCCGGGACACCGCTTAGATTTGAAACACTCTTGGCATGACCCACGATAAACTCCTCGATGGCCCTAAAGGCTGCAATATTGTAGTCATGTCTGGTCTTAGCCTTCCCAAGGCGGGAGTCTAAGGAGGTCAGCTTTTTGTATATGTCATCAATCTGACTATTGTCAATGCTCCCTTCCCCCTCCATGCTTTTTTTGCCTTTTTTCTTAGCAAGGTTTTTGACCTCAACCTTCAGCAATTTAATCTCCGCCTCTAAGGCCTCCAATTTCTTAAAAGGGTTATCCATCTGTGCCTCCAGGGGACCGGCACTTCTAATGTTCAGCAGATCACGAGCAATGTCAAGCTCAAGAGGTTCATCCCCCACAGCAGGAGTCTCAAGGTTGAGTCTCCTAGAAGCCCTAGTGACTCGTTTAGAGGTAGAGGCAAGGTGGGGGCAGGGGCAGCAGCAGGAGGTAGTTTTGACTTACATGTTGATCCTCATGCTTGCACTTAATTTTTCCACTATTGCCAATATGCACAAGTCTTGCTACACCTATTCTATTTTCTCTTAATAGGTACATTTTTATTGCTTATACACTTCATATTTATCTAGTGTAGATCTTAGACTCTATCGGGTTTTCCCCTCACCATGATGACACTATTCTCTAGTAATTTTTGCATTCTCCTACCCATTCTAATTTTTCCACATGTTCTAATCGGTAGTTTTCTATCCCTATTATTCACATACACATCTATACATCACCCTTTCTTTGCAACTCATGTCAATATTGCTAGCAACACTTTCTCATATATGCAGCTACACCTTGCCACACCTCTTTATGCTCATATACTACTCCATACATGCTTTGTTACTCATGTTTACTTACGAATCCTTTTATTCATGGCACACATACTACTTCCTTTAGTGCACTTTACCTACTTTGGCTCTTTTTTCTCATCATGATCATATCTATTTCCTAGAGAACTCCTTATATACACATTTGGGGGCATCACCCCATATAATTATCAATTGTCTACCATTTCCACTCTTACGCTTCGTGCTTCATGTTTCCTATTTATAAGCAATAATCTTACACAACTTGTATCATCATTACGCTATGACGCACTCTAGTCTCACGGTTCATAATCAATTTTTAAGGGTCTAAATGTGAATTGAACCTCACATCATTCACTCTTCATGCTCTATACTTTGTTGATATATGTATCTCGGCGCACATTATCAAACCATTTCCGATGATGCACTCTAATTCTATGTTTCATTCTTGACTACTGGGGACCCTTTATAAATGAACCTCATCTCATACACATTTATACACATTCGCTAGGGGGCACACTGCTCCTATCACATTCACATTGCATACCATTCCATCTCACTCATACACAACATATTGCATATCTTGGTTGCACTTATTCTTGTTTGCTTATACTTACATGTACACTTTGTTTTCCATGCTAGATAGATACTTAATATGTCAATATATTTTTTCTATATACACATGTGCATTCACTTGGTCTTTAGTTGTGAATGCAAACTTCTTATAGATCTTTACACATAGTAATGATGTTTGGTATTGTACCTCTTACCAGTCCCACCAAGGCTCCTAGGGGCATCTACATTTACTACTATTACACATCATAAGTGTTATTGTTTCATTATTTACTACTTCTACTTCCTAGCACACTACTTTCTATTGGTACATACACATTTTGACAGTGCTTCATGTGTAACATTTGCTTTAGAAACTATTTACAACCATGGTTGTCTATTACACCTTGATTGACATTGTTTTCTATTGTATTCCATCATTTACTGTGCTATGCCCTATGTCTTCCTTGCACACTTATGATATTTGCCACTTCGGTCCTGATTATCTTGTGATATTGTGAGTGATGTCCCATGTCTAAAACCTACTTTTCACGATATCTTTTGTATGCACATTTTTGTTTGTTACACTGTTTTTCTATGACATGCTTGCTTCTTTTTCTACTAACACATGCTACTAGCCATATTTGTTTGTGTGTGCCTTAGTTCTTACCATGCACATTCCCCCTGTAGGGATACAATTCCACATCAACATCTGGTCCTCTCCTTTGGGCCGCATTCTCCTAGCAACATTGCATACACCCCAAATGAGGGGGCATTTATTGGGTGAATTAGTCACCCCATACAATAACATAGTATAGCTCAACACGGAAAAAATAAACTACAATTACAAAAACGACCGAGAATATGACTTGGGTTCTTAGTTTAACATAGACACTAGCACTTGGGCACTCTGACTTTTCCCGGGAACTTATGAATAGAGGTTAGTTATAGTTACTTTCTCATATTAGCATGGTCTACGAGTAATTTCAAGAGTAGTTTCACAAGATCGGGCATTGACCTCGGAATACATAATGTATGCAATCTCCTACTATTTCCATTTTTCACAGAATAATATGGATCTAAACATGAGACATACCATTTGTAAAGTGGTGCTTATTTGGGAAGCAATCATGGAAGGATAGTAACACTAGACCTCTCTCCCCAACACTCTTCTTTCATGGCGTGAGATCACCCAAAAACTCGTCCTGCCATGAGATCGCCCTAAAACTTATCCTTGGCATGAGATCACCCAAAAAATCATCCTTAGTGTGAGATCACCAAAAAAACTCCCTCTTGGCTTGAGATCTCCCAAAAATTGCTCTCCTACAGCGAGTTCGGGATATTTTTCTATCCTTTTCACTCTTCACGGATCAAGTGCACACTTTCCTTTTACTACTTTTTACATACTTTTGCAAGATTTTTCATAATACATGACTTTGACTACTCTTTCACTCTTCTTTTGTAGGTCTGTCCTTAATACGCAACAAGAAGCAACCCTACATCAAGCACAACAATAGGTATAACATGGTATAACATAATACGCTTCACCCCTAGGGTCACTTCCTCTTTCTTAGCTTCCACACTTCATTTTTATCACTTCACGCTTTCACTTGTCTCCTCGGCATGTTATCACCATCAAATTCTACATGGTTATTAGGTACACATCTCTTATCTACTTTATGTTATCGAGTATTCACTCAAAAACATAAAGTGGGGAAAATGTAGACACAAAATCACGCACTTGGGTACATTTCTAGGTCCTAAAAGCATACTTGCATTCATATGATTCTTAAGTGAGAAAAATAGTAATAGTAGACACAAATATTGCACATTAAACAATATTTAGCCTGGTCTTATACTACTATTTAGAAGGTTCTTAGGTGTACAAAGTACTAATTAATCCCATCTTTTGGATCCCTTTTTCTTATCTTTTATTTCATCTTTCCCACATATTTCTTGATACCTATCAACCCATTTTATGACCTTTTTGACATTCTAACCTGAAATCAGTTTCCTAGCTTTGTATTGGGGTGCCCGAGGTGCCCTGGTCCCATTCCAAGTGCCCTCGGTCTATGCAAAACATCTTCCACTTCTTTTTGGGTCACTTCTAGTTGTTGGTCATCCTTATCTTCTTCTCAGTTAGCCTTGTCGAGATTAATTACGAAATTAAGCTTGAGAGCCCTATAAATATAAAGTTATAAGACCATAATGAGGGTCTTAGGTCATTACATCTTATCACTACTATCACTCCATCTAGGGTTTCATCCATTGCATCACTTGTATCCACATCATGTCATGCATTCAATCTAGGAGATTTGCATCACATACACTTCATAGGGGGAGGGATTCCATTCTATTTCATGCACACATGTTACTTACATTTCTATAGCTACTATTTCTCGTTACTTCACAAAGTGCGATTGACACGAGAGCACCTAGGGCATGACATACACACACACACACACCATAACTACATCTAGATCCCAAATGTAGTAAAACGCTCATCAATAAGACCACTAGTTTGGTGGTTGAGGTCAGTCTGACCCATTCATATGCATCTTTCATTTTTCTATGGTTTGATACTTCTCCTTGCATTATGGTTCATTCTCCTGTTCATCCGACAAATCCAGTGTGAAAAATGGGAAGTGCTCGAAGATACTTAGTGACCTTACCAGATTATGATTCTAAGGATTCACGTTGTTTCGAGAACCCATATTTCAGACAAAGTCCCCGAGGCACCCCAGTACACTCCTAGGCACTTGTGTCATCTCAAAAATCTAGATCTACCCTTCACAGGGTCCCTGAGGGTTCATCTACACTTCCAAATTTTATTTCCAGATCCATGCAACATTGTGTGATAATCTTATGTTATCAGTTGAGTCTTTTCCTTACTCTTCTCTTACACATTAGGGTTTCATTTCATCTAGAATAATTTATTTACATTTATTTCATACTGCTTTAGTTCATTTACAACATTTTAGTCCTCCTAACTATATTAACATTAATACCCTAGATATCCCTTTAGGCCATCTAGGTAATCCTTTATTTTTGTTAATCATTTTGGTGAACCCAATGTTTCTTTATCACACCTTCTGAGGTGTAGTTCCCCTTTTCCCTGTGGCTTAAACTCACAAGGACTTTCATTGAAGCTTACCTTAAATCCATCAATGATCACCTTATTAAATTCCCACTGGATTTAGATTTACTTCTGCATGTGGCTCATGAAGAGGCCACTAACTTGGTTGAGCTCAACCCTTCTATAGCTTTGCCCACCCAACCACCGCCTCTACACTTCCACCCATTTCTATTGTTCTAGTTTCAGTTCCCACTCCAACTAATCACTTCACCCCTCCTTTGGTCTCACATCAACAACAAACATCCTTTGTTAGCAATTAGGATTTAACCTCCTTATATCATGATCTCCAGGATCAAATTTGCAAGCTGCAATAGGCCACCACATCTCCCTCTTTAGATTCTACCTTGTTGTTGCATACCCCATTTTCACCTCTTATTTCTACTTACCCTCTTCCTCCTAAATTTTTCACCCCTAAATTGCCCATTTTTAATGGACACGATGACCCACAGGATCATCTTCGTGTATTTCATGTTGCTTGTCTTGATTTTTCTGATGATCACCTCTTTTTAGCCAAAAATTTTCCTCGCAGTCTCCATGACTACACCATGCATTGGTTCTATGATTTACCTATTCATTCCATCACCTCCTTTACCTATCTCGTCGATTCTTTTCTCACACATTTCTCCATCAACATCGGTTCTAAGATGACCTACACCCAATTAGCGTAACTTAAACAGGGACCAAATGAGCACTTTGCTAATTATGTTTTGCACTACAAAAATAATCTTGCCAAAATGACTAATGTCCTTGCTGATTTTGAGTTACAATATTTATTTATACAAAGCCTTTTACCACCTCTCTACAAAAGTGTTCTCTTTGAAACCTTTTCTTCTTTTGACTTGACTATGTCATACTCTTAAGCTTTGTGAATCTAAGCTTCTCTCTATTGGAAAACTAAAGTATCAGAACAACCTTCATCCTCCTCTTGTTTTCCAAACAAGACACCATTTAAACCCTCTACGTCTAAGCCTATCGACACTAAACTCACAGTCAACGTTGTTACACCTTCTAAGGAGACACCGTCCCAACCACCTTAGTGTACATTTACCAACCTCCCTATGGTACCACATCTCATATTAAAACAACTCCTCGATAACAACCTCATTACCCTTCCTCCCCCACTCAAATTATACCCATCGGACCCAAAGGATGCAACTATAATGAAAATTTCCGTTGTGATTATCACCATTGTGCGGGACACTCTACTAATCAATGTCTTAAACTCCACACCATTATACAAGATCTCATCGACAATGATCAGCTCGAATTTCCCGAACCTACTAGCCCTGCTCCCTCCCAAGATAAGGGTAAAATCAAAAATTTAATAATGATTCCCATCAACATGATAAAAATCATGTGGATGCTTCCACTAATCACACTTACCACACCACACTCCCTCTATCTGTGGATGTGCTTGATTTATTATTCACTAGCACTGATACGGCCTTGCCTGTTATCTCTTTTTCTAATGTTGATTATCATACTTCGTTCACCTCTAACCATTTGCATATACAAGCAGCTATTGGTTCAAACTCTATTAACAACACTAAGATTGATCCCTCTTCCCCTATTAGTGCATGTTCATTGCCCTTTTTACGTTCTATTGGTTACCCTCCATCAGACATCGATTATCCATTCAATATACCTTTTGGTGTTGTTAAGTTGTGTATCACTTTGTCAACCCTCTTACTCTTCTCATCCCTTACCTTGTTATTCAAACATTCAACGAATGTGACCTACTTCTGGGCCTCAATTGGATTCATAAATCCCAAGCTATTATCTCCATGACCCACTTGCATCTCAAATTTATTTACAAAAATCAAGTTATTGCCATTAACAAATTCCTTCCTAGCCCTCCACTCTCGTCACCTTCTCATTCCACTACCCTTCCTCTCCCTCCTACTTACACAACTCCTCTGTCATTATCCAGCACCACCTCCTATTCCTCTTTCATCACCCCAGTTGACTCCCATGCCGTCACATCACTCCATTAGTCATACACACCGACATCTACCTATTTCTAAACCTATTATCGCTTCTTGTCATAAATCACCACCTAATTTTATCCCACGTCGATCATCCTCCTCTTTACGCACAACTCCTTGATCTCCCTCACATACGCACTTTACTATGCCATGACATTCATCTTATATCCACCCCTCGCATGCATATCGGCTTCATTCCCTCGTACAATTCTTATCTCCTATACCACCATTATTAGAGCATCCTTCTACGCTTTTCCTCCTCTCATGTATGGGTCGATGGACATTTGTACCTCAACCTTATTGGGTGATTCCTCTTCCTAACCAGTTTAGGGGGACTAGTCATTAGACACTCCCCCTCCGCACTCTTGTATTGCTACCTCGTGCATTTATACATTTTCATTTCTTCACATATCGACATTTTCATCATATATTATCACTCCCTTGTTACCGATGATGCACCCTAGTGCTTCATTCACACTGGACTATTGAGGGATTACCATTAAATTGAACCCCGCATAGTGCATTACTGGGACCTATACATTTACATTCCATTATCCAAAATTCTATCTCCATAGCATACACTACACTAGTCATCATTGTATATGAGCCTAGTTTTGCATTTCATCCTCTCATTCTACATTTATGCTAGGTCATGTTGTATATGAGTCTAGATTTATCTTTTACCATCACATATTATACCTACACCTATCATCGTATCTTCCACACTACATATACATCCTACACACCCACATTGCATTCATACACCTTATCTATCTTGCACGCTACACTAGATTACATTACACATGGGTCTAGTTCCACCTATCATCATTCCATCCACCATTTTTATACATTACTATCATTACATTCATACATCTTACCTATTCTACATCCTACACTAGATTTCCTTATACTTGGGTCTAGTTTTACCTATCATCATTACACATTCTATTTCTACCTACCCACATATTCCATACCCATTACACACTCTACATTACATTGCCTACACTACACATTCACATACCTTGGTCATTTACACTACATTGTCTTCTACGTGTTGCACTCACCACCCTATGACGTAATTTAGTTCCTTGGTCCATACTCGACTGCCAAGGGTTTACTAATCAATGGAGCTTACATTCACCATGTGACATTTTCCTCATACAACATTTCTAGCATTTATGACATACACCTTAGATTAGATTGTCACCCATTCTATCATCCCGTAGTGGTATACACTTTAGGCTAAATCACCACCTTCCATTCTTTCATCTTATAGTGATATACGCTTAAGACTAAAATTCTTCCATTCAAATACATCATGGTATACGCTTAGGCTATAGGGTTCACGCACATCTTTCCACGTGAATCATCACCATTCACCCATTCTATCGTGATATATGCTTAGGGTTACAGTATCACTCATACGCTCAACACGTCGTGGTATACGCTTATGATATCCTTCCATATAACTTTCCATGCACATATTTCCATATGACTCCTCACCATCCACCCATTCTCTTATGATATATGCTTAGGGCTAAATTATCACTCATACGCTCAACAAGTTGTGGTATATGCTTAGGCTATAGGGTCCATGTGCATCTTTCCATATGACCCACTCCCATTCATTCATCTTATAGTGATATACGCTTAGGGCTAAATCATCACTCCTTCATTCAATCAATCGTGGTATACACTTAGGCTATAGGGTCCACGCACACCTCTCTACATGTCACATTTAATCACCATTCCATACACATACTCATCATAGCACACTAGATACAACCAACACTACTCAACCATTTCCCGATGATGTACTCTCGTTTTACGATTCATTCTTGACTGCTAAGGGGGAAAACAAAATGAACCTCACTACATACACATTCCATCCACTTAGGGGGCATGTTTCTCCTATCATTCCATATTGCATTCCATTCCATCCATCCATGGCATACTGCATTGTCTTGGTAGCATTTACTCTTGCTTACTAGTGTTTTGCATGCTCATTCTACTACACATGTTAGATTGATTTCTTATATGTCATTATCATACACACATGTGCATTCACGCCTTTGTCTAGTGTGATCGTAGATACAAGACTCTACATGCGGCATGGATGCTCACCTTCTACCCTTCCTATACCGGTCACTGGGGGCATCCACATTCATCCTATCCAGGTGTTATTGTTTTATTTTGTACTTAGCATCTTTTACTACTTGCTTCTACACGCTTTGACATATTGGTTATTGTAGACACCCATAATTACACCTGAGCAATTTAAATACATAAATTGCGCTAATTATCCCCCTTCTTGCAAATTGGTGACATATCGTTAATAAGCGCTCATATTCCCTCTTATTGTCGTTAATTAATTACAATACGCTAATTGATTAAGTCGCTATCCAACTAACATCCGATTAACAATCTTCCGTTAATTATTCACCCCTTCTATCTAGAATAATTAATTATTATTAATTAATTAGCTTTCCCTTCCATTTAACCAATAAATCAATATTTAATTGATTTAATCCCCTTCTAATAGCCTAAATCGTACTAATATTCCTCTAATTAGCTTCTATAAGCTTACATCTACCTATTAGTTAATCACCTTTGATTAATTAAAACACCCCCAACTCCCATGACTTGCTAAGCATAAATTAAACCCTTCTAAAATAAGGTTACCTTTTATAAAGCAACCTTATCCATTCCTAATCATGTTTTACCTTTATCCCACATGCAAAGGGATGAAGTGTTTCCTTTATCCATTGGGCTATATAAGGAGCCCTCCTTCTACCTTTATACCTACACCTAAACTTCTTGAGAAAGCAAATGCAAAGCATATAACAAAATAGACTAAGAGCTTGCCTTTTGTTTTCTTGAGAGTTCATCATCTTGAAGAGTTAAGCCTCTTTCCTAAGTGCTTAGGTCATATGGGAGGTGTCAAAAGGGTCTTGTAGCCCAACTTTGACAAGCCTTCATTCTTAGGTTCTTGGAACACCAATAAGACAACCATTTTTTATAGCCATGGAGCCTACCTAGGTCCATTTCATTTATTTTTGTTAGAGAATAGAGGATTTTAGATGTTTAACATTTTTAGCTTTAAATTTTTATTAAGGAATGTTAGCATCTAACCCTTGTTTAATTCTTATCATGATGGTGCTAAGTAGTTTGTTTAACTCTTGCT
Source organism: Taxus wallichiana var. yunnanensis (assembly GCA_018340775.1). Classification (NCBI taxonomy): domain Eukaryota; kingdom Viridiplantae; phylum Streptophyta; class Pinopsida; order Cupressales; family Taxaceae; genus Taxus; species Taxus wallichiana. Next base: position 89,447,441 of record CM031243.1, read on the forward strand.
AATTAAGGCTATTTAGGTGTTAGTCTTTTACTCATATTAGAATTAGTTTAAAAACAACACATGCACACATTTGGCACGCCATTGGGACTTACTCCATTGTCCTTTGCACTTAATTTCAAGTTTTTGTATTTAAGTTTCATTTTTGGTTACTAACCCTCTTTTACACATGTTGATCTAACTTATTTTTCTTAACTTGTTTTGTTGAGTTTGCATGTGTTGAGTCTTCCTTGTAGGTATAAAGGAGGTGAAGTGCTATCAAAATTGGAATTGATGGGAAAATTTCAAGATTTCTCCATGTTTTCATTTTTAGAGCTTATTTTTTTAACATTCTACATGCTAGTTTTGTCAATTTCTTGAAAATTTTAAATTCTTGAGCATGTAGGTTAGTGTTTGATAGTGTTGAGTCTTCTATTTACATATTAATGTGGTGGGCTGCTGTCAAAATTAAATCTTGGTGAGAAAATTTCAAGATTTCATCATGTTTTCATTTTTAGAGCTTACTTTTTCATCATTCTACATGCTAGTTTTGACAATTTCTTTAAAATCTTAAATTCTTGAGCGTGTATGTTAATGTTTGATAGTGTTGAGTCTTCTATTAATATATTAATGTGATGGGTTGTTATCAAAATTGAATCTTGGTTGGAAAAATTTGACCATTTTGCAGATTAAGGGACATTTTTTTGACATTTTTAAGTGCATGTCAAGTGCATACCCATGAGCATAAGAGCATATGCGTAACCCATCTTCCGAAGGCCATAAATTTTGCTCCCGAACTCAAAATGACTCCATTTATTTTGCGTCGGAAAGGTATTGAAGTTAATTATGAAATGAAAACATAAATTTGGGATTTATACTTACAAAAATTTAGGTTTTTCTGTTATTTTAAAACTGGTCATTTTTTAACATGTCTAATGTTTTGATGAATGTTGTATTTCCATGCTTACTCGATTTAGACCAAAGCATGTGTATGTTTTTCTCGTGCACCTTTTGGTGATCTTGAGAATCAAAAATAACTTTGATCTCTATCTTTTAAACTTGGGATTAAACTTGGAATGAACCTTTACAAAGCATTTTTCAATGGTCCTTTGATTTGAAGTTTTCCATTTCTATATAGTTGGGATAAAGTTTGTGTATGCTCTTCTCTTGCACCTTAGGGTGATCTTGAGAATCAAAAGCAACTTTAGTCTTCATTTTATAACATTTGGTAAATTGAAAACTTCATCTTTTACTATTGGTTTAAGGGAATGAACATTTATTAAGCTTTTTGTATAGTTCATTGATTTCAAATCTTTTCTTTAATTTTTAGTTAGATTATTTGTTGTGTATACTCCTCTTGCATCCTTGAATGATCTTGAGAATCAAAATAAACTCTTAATCCTCTTTTAAATAATGTGATTTTCTTGGAGAACTACTGCGCTTGAGTGCATGACCTAAAAATTCTTGTCAAAGAAAGGAGGAATCAAAACGAAGTTAAAAACTACTAATAAAGTTGTTATACAGGTTGCCAAAAGGTGTTCAAGAAAAACACACCTAATTAAACAAGATAAAAAGAACAACATATTCAAAACATTGTATTACGAGGTTTTGGAAAAGGGTACGTCCTCTCCGCTCAACTGGAACATAACCCCTTTGGCATAACACCTTAAGCTACAACAATGGAGGTGGTTCCAGGAACCCCAAAGTAGTCCACGTAAGAGGGAACCTTTTGGATGAAATGGGAAGTGCTCTGCACTACCTACCGACTAGTGATTCCTTTGTGAGATAGCGTTACAAGTTGTCTCAGACACGCGACCCTTTTAAGTACACGATGGATGCATTTACTACCCACTGTGCTTGAAGGGGGAAAAGTCAAGATACTCCCAAGATAGTTGGGACTATTTGGGTAAATCGTCCCGCTCGTGGATAATTTTGTAACACCTAGGACAAGAGAACCACCTAGGAAGATATTCTTTGGCTAGGATCCCACTTTGACCATTTCAAAACAAGTGTTGAGTTGTGAGCCATCTTTGCATCATGAAACATGTGATGCGTTACTTTCGCTTAGTTTTTCACTTACCCTAAGGTAAGGCAAAACTCTGCCAAAGTGAAGCCAGCATTTTTCATCCCCATTTTGATCTACTTCCTTCACATTATTTTGACACTTTATTGATCAAAAGAAGGGTGACTACCTCTATGTTACCAATCGATTGTTTCTGCCACTTTTTGTCCGTTTACGCCCATCCATGTTTGTGGTTGGGTTAGTTAAACATCTAAAGTGTGTGGAGACATATTTATATCATTGGTAGCCTTTGTGATCTTGATACCCACGTCAGGATTTTCATCATAGTTAGAAATGATTCATCATTTTATCTCTCGTTGACATGTTACCTCGTTTACATTGTCTCAACATAATTAAGATACTTATGTCATGTTTTTCGTAAACATGATCTAAGTGTCCATATTGTGGCGTTACGTTGCCCACGTTTTAACACATCCTTAGTATACTTTGACTTAGTTTGATTTCAAACATTGTCCCAAATCTTGAAGGGTGTCGCTTACTTTGTTTACGTCATTTCGATACCACTTTGACACTAATATCTCACTTCTCCGCAAAGCTTGATAGATGTGTCCAATTGGTGTGGTTACGTAGCTTACATTTGTAAACCTCACCCTTTAACATTTAGGCCTTGTTGGTTGTTAAACGTGTCATGGTATCCTTTGATTGGGATTCACATCTACCCTTTGTTAATATTTATGCCTTGTTCATTTCGAGCTTGACGTAAATATTGACATTGTGTTGATCATCTTTGCATCACATTTTCATATGGTTTATTTCCTTATTGATTGGCTTTGTGTTTCACACTTGCATGATTGTTCCTTGTGATTATTCATTCAGAAAACTTATTTTCTAGGACAATCCCTCTCGATCTCATCAAGATTGTGTCGTCATGATGTCTATTTTCCTTAGACCTTCTTCGGAAAATCACGCATGCATCTCCATACTTACACAATGTCTAGTTGGTTGTCCTTATGCTACCCAAATCGACATGTCACTTCCTTCCCTTTGAAGGAGTTCCATCACACTATCTAGATCTAGACATTTGTGCTTAAAATAGTGCCAAAAATGACTGACTATCGCGTGGTTCCCCATACTTACAAAAATATGGAACCTAGGTTTAGCAATTCAAATCAAAAGATTCCCATTATAACTAAACCTTGTTTGGTTCTTCATGCTAGAGAGCCCATACGGGTAACTCATTCCCCACCTTCATATCATAGTCGATGGTATGATTTGAACGCTTCGATCCAAATTATTATTCAAGTTCCCCTCACTCTTATTCTAATTCTAATCCAAACATTTCCTTTCCTTCTTCTGAGGATTCTAATCCAAATATTTCCTCTAACTCTTCTGATGATTCAGATCCAAACTACTATTTGGATCCAAACTACTATTCAGATTCATCTAATTTGACTCCTAAGTCATCTAATGTGACCCCTATGTCATGGTCTTCCCTATCTTCGCAGGAACCTCTTCATCATACATTTAATATGAATCCTACGTCGTGGTCCTCCCTTTCTTCGCAGGACCCTTTTATCATCACCTTGACAACGTCTTCTTCCTTTGTAGATACGTGTGACTCCGAATCCCTCCAATCAAACATCTAGTACAATTTTTGAATCGCGGTACTCTCTGTCTTTGCAAAGCCCTTGTTATTATTCATCCAATGTGATTCTTGAATCACGGTCCTCTCGTTCTTCAGTAGGACATTCTTCATCAATCACCCCCAATAATTCTTCCTCCTTTGAAGATTCATGTGACTCAAAGTCCTTCAAACAAATGTCTGAATCAACCCATGCATCACAATCTACAGACTTTGGACTTAATCCTACTATTTTACATATGACATACCATTATATAGGTAGGTCCACACCACCTTCTTCTACTCCTGAGACATCTAGCTACACATCTTCTTCATCCCCCACATCATTTTCTTCTATCAATCATCATCAAACATATTCTAAGTCTTCCACACCAATTGGATCTCTTTCTTCCAATCAACCCCTGGTGGTTGATCAACAACTCATATCGATTGATCTCTTTTAGAATGAAGAAATAATCAGGGCATTTATAGGGGCATATGAAGATATTCCTTTAGCAGATTACGAGAAAGGATTCTCTTTAGACTTTGATGTGTCTGCATATTGTGAGGAAAAGGTTGATTCTTTTTATCAAGAAACGGAGGAAAAGCCTCGGTCATGAAACTCCATGGTCTTGCATTGATCCATGTCCTATCTTCTCATCACCCAATAACTATTTTTCTATCATAATTCCTCAATCGCAATCTCTTATGGGGAATTGACACCAAGTAGCCCTTCATCTTCATCTAGGTGTGGGTCACCTTTGAGTAGCCCTCCTCTGCTATTTGTGGGACATTTTCGAGCAGTCCACTATCTTCTATTCTTAGGTCACATCCAAATATCCCCTTATCTTCTATGTATGGATCACCCCCAGGTAGTCCATCATCTTCTATTCTTGGGCCACATCCTAGTAGTCCATCATCTTACATCTATGGGTCATGTCCTAGTAGCCCTTCTTCTTCTATTCTTAGGCCACATTCTAGTAGCCCTTCATCTTCTATCTATGGGTCACATCCTAGTAGCCCTTCTTCTTCTATTCTTGGGCCACATCCTAGTAGCCCTTCATCTTCTATCTATGGCTCACCTCCCAGTAGCCCATCTTCTTCAATCCTTGGACCGTATCCTTTTCATCAATCACATCATCCTTCTACCAATGACCAGGGCAAGCCCACCATCATTTCTCTTATTCCTATCATCAATTGTAAACATTCACTTTCTTCTCCTTCTCAAGGTTAGAAAAGTCACAAGTCAACTTATAAGAAACCCAAACAAGTTCATTATCAAGCTCAGGTCAAAACTTCTAAGAGCTCAAAATCCCCAACAACTTAAACAATCTCAAATTAAGTAAATCAAGCATGATTCAAGAACGCGCATCAACATAACCATCAAGTATGGTGCAAAGTGCATAAACCTCTGGATACGAAACTCAAGCTCCCGCATACAAAATCCATGTTTCAGGATAAATTGTAGTCCTTTGTTGAGTGTGAACTCACCACGATCATTGAGATCAGGGAAAACATGACTCTTGATAAACAAACACACCTAGTCTCCCTTATCAAGGAAGTCACAAACATTGTTGTTGGATCTTACCACACATAGTGACTTTGTTAGTCCCAACCTCTTAAAACTGTCAAAAATCTAAAAATAAAAAACAATTCAAAAATACAAAAAAACATTGAGAAAACACAACAAAAATCAAAGGTACAAAGATCAAACATTGCAATCAGGTGTTGTGTACACATGGATATTTATTTCTTCCCTTGTTATTTTGCAAGTCTTTCTGCCATTTTCATCCCTTCGGTGATATTTTGGTTAGCTTATTCGCATGTATTTTACGACATTTATCTCTATGGTATCCTGTTTGACCCTGGTCTTTTATCACCTTAGTAAATTAAAAATGTGACCTCTTAGAGATCCTATCACATTCAACATCTAATAAACTTGTTGCGAAGAACTTTTGGACATATTTGTTGACACTAGCCAATGTCATCATCGTAAGCACTTCCACCTCCTTCCATCAAGCCATCAGTGGTTCTTAACCCCTTGTCAAACAAGAGAGCTAAAATAAGTTTTCAGAAAGAAAAAGAATCAAAATCAATCAAAAATCAAAAGCTAAAAGCTACAAAGCAAAAGCAAATTGATATATTACTCTCTCTTGGGGTATTTCCAATAATCTCTATCAGGGCTATAGACACCTGACTGGAAGTAGAGCAATGTTATGATTAGAATCAAATACATCTCTCGGGGCTATGGACGTTTGGCTGGCAGCGGAGCAATTTATGCCTATCCTTTCACCATCCATTCACAAAATCACCTTTCATAATAAATCATTCCTACACATTGGCTAGGGTCTCCTCACTTGTTTTCTATTAAATCTTCACTTCAAGAGGTAATAAACTTCATGTGTACACACTAGATCTCTATGAGTAGGGAGGATTAGTATGTTACCAAGTGTCTCGTTTTGGATCTTTTTCAAACTCTTACTCTAGTCCATATCTCGTCTTATGATTTTTGCCTTTGGTTAATCACTTCTTCATTGTGAGGCTTCTTAGCTACATTCATATCATTCACATCATTCTTCTACTTAATTAGAACATTCATGTGTATAAGATTACTTGTTTGCCATGTTTGTGGACATGTTTGTCACCTTTCACAAAAAAATCTTCTCATTCTTTTCTATCATGTGCTTTTAGGCCAACTTACATTTGGGGTATCCTTGCTTCTTCCCAACATTTCATTGGTTTATGTTCATCATCATGTTGAACCTATCCATAATGGCTTGGGTCCTGCTTCTACTGTGAAGAGTTTACATTTGAATACTCCCACCTAATCGTTGGGGCATTTTTGCATCTTCACCTTTCTAGTACACACGTGGCCTTATGCCTCTTGTACATCCCATCTATCGCTAGGGGCATCCACACTTCCTTGTCTTCCCGTACATAGTTTCATAAAACTTTCAAAATCAACCAAAACATTCAAATATGTTAGAAAAATCATCAAAAATATTCAAATATGTTTACGAAAACTTCTAAAAATTGAAATCATCCTACAAAACATCACTCTTTGGTTTTCACTTGTTCATGTGTGTGACTTGCATATCATCTTGATCTGCCTCCATTAACAAAAGCTAAGCTACTTACTTCATCGTACTGGGCACAACAAGTTGCACTCGATACTATTTCGTAGTGCATGTTGCCTTTCCATCAAACCCAAGTTTCCTCCATTATTCCCTTCGTATGTATCCTCGCTAGGGCACCATCATCAACCCTTGTCATTAATTTTCTGTGTCGTAACCAAAGCTCGATAATAAAAACATTATATTGTGTTTCTCTGTTAGTTTAGTTTGTTTACTTTACGTACGGAGTTAGGCATCTTTTTCTTGTATTGCATTGCATTTTGTATGTTGCATGGAGTTGGTGTTTTCAGCAATGGACAATTGTTCGTAGTATGGCTTTTCATGTCATTCTACTTTTGTCGTATGCTTATATTTTTCATAAGGACCAATGATGTAGCTCTTGTGGAAATATGATGACATCGAAATTGTTCCAATATACAAAGGCTAGAGGCTAAGCTCTTCTCTCCCCTCCTCCATATTTCTTCTACATCGCTTTCCTCTCACCCCTAATCTTCCATCTTACTGGGGCATCCTACCCCTTTCCATTCTTCTATCTATCTCTCACCTTTTTCGATCGTCGATCATCTTCCTTCATCACCCTATCGACACTCGAGGGGGCATCTCTCCTTCCTACTAATTTTTCTTCTATCCCTTCAAAATTTCTTTTATCTACTATCTTTGAAGTGGCGTCACTTACGCCACCCCAAAGAGGGGCAAATGTAGACACCCATAATTACACCTGAGCAATTTAAATACATAAATTGCGCTAATTATCCCCCTTCTTGAAAATTGGTGACATATCATTAATAAGCGCTCATATTCCCTCTTATTATCATTAATTAATTACAATACACTAATTGATTAAGTCACCTATCTAACTAACATCTCGATTAATGATCTTCCGTTAATTAATCACCCCTTCTACCTAGACTAATTAATTATTATTAATTAATTACCTTTCCCTTCCATTTAACCAATAAATCAATATTTAATTGATTTAATCCCCTTCTAATAGCCTAAATCATACTAATATTCCTCTAATTATCTTCTATAAGCTTACATCTACCTATTAGTTAATCACCTTTGATTAATTAAAACACCCCCAACTCCCATGACTTGCTAAGCATAAATTAAACCCTTCTAAAGTAAGGTTACCTTTTATAAAGCAACCTTATCCATTCCTAATCATGTTTTACCTTTATCTCATATGCAAAGGGATGAAGTGTTTCCTTCATCCATTGGGCTATATAAGGAGCCCTCCTTCTACCTTTATACCTACACCTAAACTTCTTGAGAAAGTAAATGCAAAGCATATAACAAAATAGACTAAGAGCTTGCCTTTTGTTTTCTTGAGAGTTCATCATCTTGAAGACTTAAGCCTCTTTCCTAAGTGCTTAGGTCATATGGGAGGTGTCAAAAGGGTCTTGTAGCCCAACTTTAACAAGCCCTCATTCCTAGGTTCTTGGAACACCAATAAGACAACCATTTTTTATAGCCATGGAGCCTACCTAGGTCCATTTCATTTTTTTTTGTTAGAGAAGAGGATTTTAGATGTTTAACATTTTTAGCTTCAAAGTTTTATCAAACAATGTTAGCATCTAACCCTTGTTTAATTCTTATCATGATGGTGCTAAGTAGTTTGTTTAACTCTTGCTAATTAAGGCTATTTAGGTGTTAGTCTTTTACTCATATTAGAATTAGTTTTAAAACAACACATGCACACGAGTTATCACTCTAACATGTTAACAGTGTTTCATATACAACACTTGTTTTGTAGGACTACATGTTTGTTTTAATTGTCGCATTATTGGCCATTGTATATGGGCTTTTCCCTTTACTTGTGTGCACACTTGACTATTGTTTGCAGCCATAATAGCCTTGCGTGTCTTTTGACATCATGAGAGATGTCCTGTGTTTGAAACCCACTTTATGCGGCTTGTTTGTTTTCTTACATGTTTACACTACTTTGCTTGGTAGTTCTTATGTTATCGTGTATTTACACTTTTCTTATTTACATGCATATGTTTGAACTAATACTTGTATTAGCTAGTCATCCCCTTTTATGTGTGCTTTGGTATCTATCGAGCATTTCTCTTTCCCCCTTAAGGGAAAAAGTTCTGCAGGTCAAAGTGTGGTTGGTCCTCTTTTGGGGCCACATTCTCCTTTCAGGGTCATCATGCACCCCCAAAGAGGGGGCATCATTGAGGGTTTCTACTAACACAACGTATCTACACTGGTTCACACACAACGAGTGAGTTTAGACCAGTCTATGAACTCCATACACAGCGGCCTCAACAGGACATGTTGTCCTTCGGCAATTATGTGGAGTAGTTATAGGCTTGGGGGTTACAGTGGGTGTGCCTCTCTACACTTCTCCATCCAGTGGTGTTAGATCACCAAAAAAACCAGGAAAGTACAGAGATCTCTTCCAACATTTTAGCAGAAGTGGTTAAAGGTTAGAGGATACAACATGGTTCCTCCCTATACTTCTTTAGCCAGGGTGGTGTGAGATCACCCGAAAAACTCGCGACACTATAGGATATCCTTCTACACCCTTTTTCTCAACATGGATCAGGTGCACATGTTCCATTTTTTTCTATTTTCCCTTTCTATTCTAGATTTTTTAAAATTTACGTATTTTACAAAACATTTTTACATATATACATATTTGACTACTTGATCATTTTCTCCTTGCAGGTCCGTCGTATGAGAAACAAGCAGTCAAATTGGGGGCAACAACAACACACCACTATAGGAATTTTCCTTTACTAACCATTTAGGTACACTACACACAGCAATAGCTACACATGCATTCCACCCTAAGTTCACTCTCATCACCTTTTATACACATTTTTCATCTTTAGAATCCATGCTCCTCCACATTTTTTCATTCCATGCTTGATTCTAGTCCATCTCGCACGTATTCTTCTACACTCTACATGGTTATCATGTACACATATCTATCTACTTTATTTTACCGAGTTTTCCGCTCACCAATATAAAGTGGGGGCAAATGTAGACACAAATGTTGCACACTAGACAATATTTAGCCCGGTCTTATACTACTATTTAGAAGGTTCTTAGGTGTACAAAGTACTAATTAATCCCATCTTCGGCCCCCTTTTTCTTATCCTTTATTTCATCTTTCCCACATATTTCTGAAACCTATCATCCCATTTAATGACCTTTCGACATTCTAGCCTAAAAATCGGGCGCCCAGGAACTCTGGTTCCATTTCGGGAACCCTAGTTTATGCACAACCTCTTCCATTTCTTTTTGGGTCACTTCTAGTTATTGGTCATCCTTATCTTCTTCTCAGTCAGCCTTGTTGGGATTAATTATGAAATTAATCTTGAGAGCCCTATAAATATAAAGTTATAAGACCATAATGAGGTTCTTAGGTCATTGCATCTTATCACTATTATCACTCCATCTAGGGTTGCATCCATTACATCATTTTATTGGTGAGAAAATTTTTCAAGTGGACAAAATTGTGGATTTCTTATCAATGCTATAGGAATCTAAGTCCCTCTACTTAACTTAGGTGTAGTTTTCGTATATGCACACGCATGAAAAGGTGGATTTTTGTGGTGACCTTTCAACCAGGGATCCAACAAGGACACTCCACTGACCTGCGAAAAATTTTGTAGGTACTGTAAGAGAGGACTTTGTCGATAGAGAGTGAAAGGTGAGTGAAAAAAGAGGTAGGAGGACTAATGTTGCAAGTAGGAAATCAGATTCCTGCACACACTAGTCAGAAGTATCATCACATGCATTTATGAGAAGAAACAACTTTGTAAGCATCATTAAGACCAAATGAAATTTGATGAACACAAAGTATCAAGAAATATCTTAGTCAAAGAAAGCTAGAAACTCCTTCTTCTTGTATTAATTTCTCAAACAAAATTTGTACATAGTATGAGAATGGAGGAAAAATAGAGAGTGGGGGAAAAGAAGAATTTGGCTATCTCCTTTGTTCTCTCAAGGTAGAATGCACTCTTGAGCTTACAAAATTAATGACCAACCCCTTGAAATGGGAATGGCGTTTATAATTTATAGAATGAGAGGTGACTTATCGTCTTCCTCATGACCCTCCATATGCCTTATTTCTAACTTTAGACTATTCATATTCCTACAAAATATTTAAGTCCCTTTTATAAAATCAAGGTGACTTAATTTACATTATGTTTCTAAAGTCACTTTTAAGTGACTTAAAGGCATATCAAAAAGTGAAAACCCCAACGAAGAATTATAACATTTGAAGGAGAGAAAGTTGGGGAGAGGGAAGAGAGAGAAGAGGAGAAGATGTTGCTTAATGAAGTCCGTTGATCCTTGTTGATAGAAAATTTCAAATGCAGTGAAACTCTGAATCTACAAATTCCTTGCACACTATGAAACTCCTTCAAATCAGCTTGTGAATGCTTGCCAAGTTGAGTGAACTATTCGATTGATATTTGTAACTCCCGACTGCGTATGATATATTTTTTTAGTGAGAGGTGATTTTTTCCTCTTCTCGACTATCATGATGTGATGAAATCCCTCATTCGATCCTGCGTACACTACCCTTTCCTCAGCCGCTTCTTTAGGGTGACTTACTATTTTTAGTAAGCACCCATATAAGGGACTTACTATTTTTAGTAAGTGGGCATTTTCACTATTTTTGCTTTGAACACTCATTCTAGCTTCCTCATGATCTTAATTCTCGTTGCCTTTGTCTCAGTTGCTTTTGATAATGACTTTCCAAACATAGTAAGTCTATATAGGAAAAATTACTATTTTTAGATAGTGTGTTTCCAGTGCTCAATTTGTGACAAAACATAATTTTTTGGACTCATTTTATTGTTACGATCACACCCTCCGAATTTCACATAGTTTTGCCCACTAGAATGATTGGAAATAATTTTTGAAATTTTGACCTGGCAGTGGCTTCGGGCACGAGCTACCATGGCGGCCATTAATGGAGCTTGAAATTTGCAGGTCTAGTTTTTTTCTCCGTTTGTAACAAAAAAATCCATTGTGATAGGTTTTTATTTGGAGCCCATGTGCAAGTTTTTAGTTCGTTTCCATTGCCGGAGTGATGGGAGATTTGACGAATGTGAGCCGGTGCTCGAAGTGAGAATTGTGTTGGAGCAAATGATTCTGGGCACCATTTGACCTTTTGTTTGTTGTATATTGATAGTCTTGAAAAATTTGAAAGTCTGAAAAAGATGGCATCTCGGTCCGACTTGTACTTTGCAAGATATGAGGATTTTTCGATCGGGTGGCTTTGTAGTTATCTGGCAAAAATCTCCATTTTCTCTTCGTTCTTCGTCATTTCACTCCATTTTTCTCTAAGGCCTGAATATTTCTATGCATTCATGGTGTGGAGAGTTTGGTGATTATTATGGATCTAGTTTGGATCAGCAATGGCAGACCGGGTGTCTAAACAAGCTTGAGCAAAGCCATGGCATGGTGAGGAGCTATGGAGGAGAAATGAGAGGAAGAAAATGGCTAAGTGCCAGATTTAAATTTTCAAAAAATGCACATGGAGGGGATGGGCACATTTTTTTTTCCTAACGTCCCTCACCTTAGGGACATGAGGGACATCAATTTCCATGGTGGTCAAGAGGACGACACGTGTCCTTGATCCGACGATAGGGGATTTGCTTGAAAAATGCACATGGGGGCTGAAAGTCGGTCACGTGGGTGACCAAAAGACTCCCCATAGGGGATGGGAACATTTTTCCATGTTTGGTGTCCCTCACCTTAAGGGGACGTGAGGGACATCAAATTCCACGGTGGTCCTAGAGCTAACACGTGTCCTCGATCGACGGCAGGAGTTTGAGCTCCAAAAATACACTTGGGGGTGAAAGTCGGTCATGTGGGTGACCAAAAGACTCCCCATAGGGGTTGGGTACATTTTTAAAGGGCTGATGTACCTGACCTTAGGGACATCGGGGACATAAAATCCCACCAGGCTCCTAGTGTTGACACGTGTCCTCCGAAAATTGACTAACTCCTAGACTATCTCCAAGAGGGTGACTAAGAATGATGATAACTTGAGCTCCTGGTGGAATTTCTTGGAAAAAATTTATATGATTATGACTGTAAATGTCATTTTGAATGGAATGGTGGAGGTTTCATGTCTTGATTAATCCATTTGATCCTTGAAAAATTGGAATTGTGATTTGGTACTCCACCTATGCCTGAGAAAATCTTCCTGCAGACCTAATGTACCAAAGTTTTGTGAGAAATATGATTTCACCATCTTGTAGGTCTTAGAATTATATTTCCAGAGATGTTTTGTTTTACTCCTAACTCCATTCAAAGCTCCCAAAATCATCTTCGAAGCCAAACAATTGTTTTAGGCACGTGTACTACCTAGGCTTGTGAACCCTAATTCTAGTGAAACTACCCCATCTTCTTCAAGACCTTCCAAAATCTTCTTAAATCATCTCCATGATGTCCCAAGACATTTAGATCACCTCCACATCCACTTAGGCTCTTCTTCTCCACTCGTGAGGTTGCTCCAACTCTAGGAAGGCCAGTGATAGCCCTTCCCACAATTGCCATAGCTTGTAAATGAACTCCTAAAATCACCTAGGGGAATGAATGAAATTTCCTAAATCACCTAGGGGGATGAGATAACATTAATTGGGAGGTCACTTGAACTGACTAGACAGAACCAGGTGTCTTGGAATGATATGACTTGAAAAAATTAACATTGGGGTATAGTTATCGTGCTCGAGAATTGTCAATTTCCTATTGCACATTTACACGATAACACACTTGCATCCACATAGTGCCATACATTCAAGCTAGGAGATTTGTATCACACACACTTCATAGGGGGAGAGATTACATTTTATTCCATGCACACATGTTATTTACATTTCTATAGCTATTATTGCTCACTACTTCACAAAGTGTGACTGACATGAGAGCACCTAGGGCACGACATACACACACACCATAACTACATCCGGGTCCAAAATGTAGTGCAACACTCAGCAATAAGACCACTAGTTTGGTTTCGAGGTCATTCGACCCATTCATATGCATCTTTCATTTTTCTAGGGTTTGATACTTCTCCTTGTATTATGGGTCATTCTCCAGTTCATCTAATGAATCCAACATGACAAATGGGAAGTACTCGAAGATACATAGTGACCATACCAGATTCAGATTATGAGGATTACTTTATCAAATCAGCCAACATGAAGAAGAAAAAAATATACACAGAGGTTCTATCTGTTTAGTGATAGGATCACTACCATATAGGGTAGCGATTCTGAGAACTTCCACCCCACCCGAGGCGGCGGTCTGAGACCGCTAGTTTGCGTTGGGTGGTGGTCCCGGCTCTCTTGGACGAGAAAATAAAATATGACACAAATAGTCCTAGAATTCCAAATGGTGTCCATGTCTCTTCTTCTACATGACTTTTCCCATTCTCCAGTGCATAGGAGAACATGAGAAAGACTATAAATGCATGTTATGGAAGAGAACAAAGGCATCGAAGCATGAAGCAAGTGAGTAAGAATCTCTTAGTGTTGGAATTGTGATTTGTAGAAGCAAGGAGTAATTGAGTCAAAGCAAGCAAGTAATTGGGAGGAAGTGTGAGATATTATCTACTTCTCTTTCATACTTATTGTAATTTTTGTACTTATTATTGAATTGGCCAATAAAAGTGGGAAGAAAGAGCAATTTCCCTTCGATTGGTTTTCCTCCTCTGGAGGTTTTCCAGGATAAAATTGTTGGTGTATGAGTCTATATTCTTTCCCTTTTTGCAAATTGTTGATTCTAAGCACAAGTATAATTCATTCACTAGCTATCTCTATTATTTTCTAATAGAAAGTAGAACAACAACGATTAATTGTGATTCTATGGATAATTCCAAAGTTGAAGAGTTTACAGATCATTTTGGTATCAGAGCTAACAATTATCCAGGATTGTGGTATTCGTTCTTGGATTTGTATGACAATGACGAGATCTAAAGGTGAAGAGGCTTTACCTTATGATCCAGAAATTTCTACAAAGAAGTGGAAATAGAGAATTTGGGGACAAATGGAGGAAGAAAACTTGGTCCGTAGAATCGAGATGCGTTGGAGACCATGATGGATAGGATGTTTAGAAGGCAAGAAGAGCTTGTTGATTTATAGAAGACAACTTTTGTCAAACAAGACTCCATGGACTCAGTGGTTCGGGGCTTAGCTAAAAATTTTGGCATAGGAAGGAGCCACCATGAGGAAAGTTATGGGGAAGAACATGAAGAAGAGACTTCTAACACAAGAGAAAAGGTAAAATCTGATCATACTCCTTTTAAAGTTGAAACGAAAGTTGAGATTAAAAGCTTTGAAGGACAAGTAGATGTAGAGTTGCTTGATAAATGGTTAAAATAGTTAGAAGTCTACTTTAGCATCCATAATGTCACTGAGGCATCAGAGGATCACCTTTGCATGTCTCAAGATGGAGGGACATGCTCTGGTTTGGTGGGAAACCCATCTAGCCACTTGTGAAAAGAAAAAGTGTCCTATTGTGAAATCTTGGCAAGAATTTAAAGAACTACTTAGAGCTAACTTCTATCCTATTGGCCATAAGACTGACCAAATGATTAAATGGTAGTATTTTAGACAAGGCAGTGGTCAAAGTGTGTAGGACTATACTACGAGTTTAGAGGCAAGCCATGTTGCTTAACATGGACTTGGAGGATGAGGATATTCTGACCAAGTACTTGGGAGGACTTCACACTCACCTTTGAAGAAAATTCATCTCCACAAAACCCAAAGATCTCAACGAAGCATGCGTATAGGTGTACTACATAGATGATGAAAAGAAGCAAGGAGAAGCAGAGCCAAGGGTAAAGCAAGTCAACAAATCAGTAGAAGAAAGAGTTTGGGAAAACAAGTAACAAGGGTAAGTGGAAAGGGAAAGGTAAACAAGCTGCCACTACTTTGAATACTTGTAAAGATCCCAAGAATTTTTGCAAGAACTGTGATATCAATGGTCATACTAATGCTACATGTTGGAAGTTACATCCGGAGTTGCATCGAAGAACCAAACCAAGGACTCGAAGAAGTCCATGACAATTTGTGAAAACAAAAGGGGAGGTGGAAATCGAAGATGACTCTGATGTAGACGAGAGGCTTGGATGCATGGCCACCAACATGGACAGCCAGGAAGAGGAGATGAGTAGACTATTCCAGATCAAAATCCAGATCAAGAGAACTAAGGTAAATGCTTTGGTTGATACCGGTTCTAGTCTAACTTGATTTCTGAAGCAGTTGTAAAGAAGCTTGGTCTTGAGACTTACGAGCATCCACACCCTTATCCTTTGGGTTGGGTGAAGAAGGGTGTTGAAATTTAGGTAACAAGATGTAAGGTCAAGTTTGGGATAAATTCCCAATATATTGATGTTTTTGAAGCTGACGTTATTCCACTTGATGCTTTTGATGTTGTATTCGGGAGTCCTTACTTGTATGTTAGGGATGCTATATTTATGAGGAGGGAAAGCTGATACATAGATGGGTCAAGGATGGGATCAGCTACAACATCCGGGCACACCAGCGTAAGACATGGGTTACTTATGGTAAGTGCTAACAGCAAAAATGACTTATTCGGGAAAATCATAATCAGTTTTGTTTACTTTTATTGAAGGATAAACAAGATGGGGTAGAATTTACAGAGATTTCTAACTAGGGAAAGCATGATTTGGATAGTATTATTCAGTCTTTTCAGGAAGTATTTCAGGCTCCTAGCGGGTTACCACTAAAAATGGGAAGTAGAGCATGAGATTCAACTATTGCTAGAATCCCCTCTACTAAACATCGGGTTGTATAGGAAATCCTTTCTCGAGAGTATTGAAGTAAAGAAACAACTCTAGGAACTATTAGACCAAGGGTGATACGTCCGAGCACCTCACCATGTGGTTCACCTATTGTGATGGTGCAAAGAAGGATGGTTCTTGGAGAATGTGCATCGACTACCGTGCTTTGAACAAGATCACCATAAAGAACAGATATCCACTTCCCCGCATAGATGATCTCTTGGACCAGCTTCAGCATGCCAAATTTTTCATGAAGTTGGATCTCAAGTCAAGTTATCACCAAGTTAGAATGAAGGAGGAGGATATATGGAAGACGCTTCAAGACAAAACAAGGTTTGTATGAATGGTTAGTACTTCCTTTTGGGTTATGTAATGCACCACTACATTTATGAGATTGATGAATGATGTATTGTGGGATTTCATAGATTCATGTGTCATTGTATATCTAGATGATATCTTGATTTTTAGTGCCACATGGGAAGAACATCTAACTCATTTGCAGTAAGTCTTGTAAGTTCTCAGGGAGAAACAATTGCTTTGTAATATGAAGAAATGTGAATTTTCCAAATAGTCACTTGTCTATCTTGGGCATGTGGTTGGAGGAGGAGAGCTACGAGTGGATCCAAAGAAGGTGGAAGCCATCACTAATTGGCCAACACCAACAGGAGCCACAGAAACTAGGAGTTTTGTGGGAGCAGTACAATACATGTGGAAGTTCATTCTGGGCTTCTCCATGATCGTACACCTCTACACATAGTGGCCGCAAAGAGTAAGAGTTTTGACTGGGGTAAGGAACAAGACAAATCCTTTGAGTTATTGAAATACAAGATTAGTCATGCTCTCAAGTACTTGCTCTTCCTAATTTGTGACCTTTTGAAGTAGAGACAGATGCCAGTGATTATGCCATGGGTGCAGTGTTGCTTCAAGGAGGTAAACCCATATGTTATCATTCTAAAACTTTCACTTCAGAAGTTAAAGGATATTCAGTATATGATAAGGAAATGTATGCACTAGTTTAGGAAATTAAAAATGGAAGCATTATTTGTTGGGTAAAGAAACTATTGTGCACACTTGACCACAAACCTCTCCAGTATTTGCAAGCACAGTCTAAATTATAGCAAAGAAAGGCACTACAAATGGATGGGGTTCCTTCAGCAGTTCCATCTAGTGATTAAATACAAGAAGGGTAGTACAAACTTGGTGGCAGACATGTTGTCTAGGCCACCCACACAAGAGAAGTTTTCTGTTTGGCCACTATCTCTCAGATCGAGCCCTTCACGAAGGAAGCTTACGGAGAGGCATATGCCAGGACAAGACTTTGGGGTGACATTTCAGCAGTTATAGTCCCAAGGGGCTGAAAGGACAGGGATTGAAGATTGTTATCTCAAAGACAAGCTGCTCTACCGATGGGGGAAGCTTTGCGTGCCAAAAGAAGAGTGAATTCTATTGATGAGGGAAGCACATACCTCAAAAGTAGTGGGACATTTTGATGTTGGTAAGACCCTAGCCCACTTGCAAAGGTATGTGTATTGGCCCAATATGCAAGAAGAAGTATCAAAATTTATACGGGGATGTAAACTTTGTTTGTACTAACAAGCCTAAGACTAGGAAGGAAGGTTTGTATATGCCTTTTCAGTACCTACTCGTCCATGGGAGGACATTTCTATGGATTTTGTAGGAGGATTACCTATGTCTAAACATGGCCATGACTATCTCTATGTTGTTGTTGATAGATTTAGTAAGATGTGTATTCTTATGGCATGTAAAAAGATAGTAAAAGCACATGAGGTGGCAGATATTTTCTTTGCTAATGTATGGGTGCATTTTGGTTTGCCAAAGTCTATTGTTTTATGATAGGGATTCCAAGTTCTGGGGAAATTTTGGACTACTTTGTGGGACAAGATGGATACCAGGTTACAGAGGAGCACAACTTTCCATCCACAGATAGATGGACAAACAAGAGGTGGTAAATAGGACTTTGGTACAGTTGATCAGAGGGTATAACAACAAATACCCAAGGACTTGGGATGAGTCCTTAGCCTACATTCAACATTCCTATAACCGGGAAGTACACACATCCACTATGAAGTCACCGTTTGAAGCATGCTTGGGATATCTACCTACAAATCCACTGGACATAGCAGTTGGACAAGTAGGATGAGAAGGATACATGAGACACAGAGGTGACTAGAGCAAACAAATTCATTGAGAGGATCCAAAAATCCATCTCAAAGTCAAGGAACAACTAGAGAAATCTCAGGCCAAGTACAAAGCTAGGCACGATCAACATAGAAGGGAACATAAGCTTCATGTTGGAGATAGAGTTTGGCTTTACTTGAGCAAGGAGAGACTACAAGGTCAAGCACGGAAGCTCAAGCCATTATGATATGGACCCTTCACCATATTGGAGCAAGTTGGAGAAAATGCCTTTCGACTTGATTTTCCATCATTCATGAGGATGTACTCTATAGTAAACTGTGAGAACTTGCACCTATATGAGCCATCCATGCTAGATGAAGATGAAGAACTACAGTTTCTACCTTCCATTGAGGATTGCATCTTGGACTCACAAGGTGAATTGGAGGAGGATGTAGTATCTTTGCGTAACAAAAGGTCGAGAGACTAGGAGAGGTCCGAGGAGTCTTGGTAGATTGGACTGAAAGGAAAGACACCAAGGCAGGCCGGTGGTACCCGAAGGAGCAAGTGATGGAATTATTTCCTCATCTACTCCCCCACTAAGCTTTTGTGGGACCAAAATCCTCCTAAGCAGGGGAGGTGTGATCCATAGGGATCCAAAATGACTCTACTTTATCAAATCAGCCAACATGAAGAAAAAAAAATATACACGAGGAGGTTTTCTGTTTGTTTAGTGATAGGACCGCCACCCTATGTAGGGCGGCGGTTATAGAACCACCACCCCACAGGGTGGCGGTCCACAGGACCACCCGGTCTGCATTGGGCGGTGGTCTGGCTCTTGCGGATAGAAAATAAAATATGACGCGTGAACAGTCCCAGAATTCCAAAGGGTGTCCATGTCTCTTCTTCTGCATGACTTTTCCCATTCTCCAATGCATGAGAGAACATGAGAAAGGCTATAAATGCATGTTATGGAAGAGAACAAAGGCATCGAAGCATGAAGCAAGTGAGTAAGAAGCTCTTAGTGTTGGAATTGTGATTTGTAGAAGCAAGGAGTAATTGAGTCAGAGCAAGCAAGTAACTGGGAGGAAGTGTGAGATATTATCTACTTCTCTTTCATACTTATTGTAATTTATGTACTTATTATTGAATTGGCCAATAAAAGTGGGAAGAAAGAGCAATTGCCCTTCCCGACTGGTTTTCCTCCTCTGGAGGTTTTCCAGGATAAAATTGTTGGTGTATGAGTCTATATTCTTTCCCTTTCTGCAAATTGTTGATTCTAAGCACAAGTATAATTCATTCACTAGCTATCTCTATTATTTTCTAATAGAAAGTAGAACAACAATGATTAATTTATGATTCTATGGATAATTCCAAAGTTTATCTCTTTAGGCCATCTAGGTAATCCTTTATTTTTGTTAATCGGTAAGATTCTTGTCTTGGGCCTCTTTTTATATTTCTTGATTTCTCTTTGGTTTTACACATGCTATAGCCCAATCTAAACTTTATTTCTTTATCTTTCATGACTTTGGACACTGACGGTGCACAAATAAGACACCAAAGTGCACATGCGTCCTCTTCCTTCCGGGCACCCCGACCTCTTTCTACTTTACTCGCTCTTTTTGGGAATCTTTTACCTTTGGACATCTTATTTTCTTATGGGTCACCTTCCAGGTTGTAAATTATGAAATTCAACCAAGGGAATCATGTAAATACAAAGCTATGAGACCAAAATAAAGGACCGATCTCTAATCATCTATTATTATGATGTAGGAGCATCATGATGTTGTCATGGTGGTTTGTCATGCTTGAATTGAAGTCTAAGATAGTTTAGGAGATTAAATGTCATTTCCCTCTAGTTTATATAGTTTGAATTTTAAAATTTGTGTGTGTAGTTGTAAATGTCAAAAATAAGGCCTATTTGTGTATGAAGGCCAAAAATGTGCTAAAATCAACTTGGAGATCCATTCTCATGTGGATCCAAGTCATTTCAAACAAATAAGGGTGGTTTGAACTAGTTACTAAGTCTAGGGTATGGTTGAGCTATTTTAGGGTATGTTTGAGAAATGTTAGGGATGATGCTTTGAATGCAAAGCTTTGGAATTTTGTCAAAATAATCAATAATTCTCAAGAGAGGAGTCAGAATATGAGACGATTGGAGGTGAATAAAGGATTCATAGAAGTTTACAAGTAAAATAATACATGTTTCTTACATTTTTATTGATTGTTTCCTTTACATCTTGAATATTACAGTATATGCAACAAGCATGAAAATTATAGTCACCTTCGGGAGCACGATGTCATGACCGTGAAGCTTTCGCTAGTTGGAGGATCAAGAAAAACTCATCACCATTTATTTGGAGTCTTGACATAGTAAAATAAGCTCAGTAAATTCAAATTTACATGTTTTGCCCTTGAACTAGGGCTTGCTCGTTCTCTTAACCCATACGATGAAAATTGATCAAATTTTGAAATCTCCACTGTCATCATATTACCTTACATTTCCCAAGTGTGTAGAGCTTAATTCGATGGGAAAGTATAACTTTCACTAGATCCTGTTATCTAAGTCTAAGATTGCCAATTTGTTGCTACGGTGAGAGTTTCGATGATTTTTAGGGTTTCTTGGAGTAAATGCAGAGTTGTAGTAGGACTATAATGTTTGCTTCCACCTACTTGAATGAATCTCGAAGTGAATTCAATTCCAACATACCTATTTTCTTGGTTTTAGCCTCTCAAGTGACCTAATTAGGTCTATAACATGTTTGAAAGTGTTATTTCCTGCAAAATATCCTTATCCTGCAATTTCAATATTGTGTTTTAATCCCATAATGGGCTCTTTGATCAAGTAGCCCATGTAGTCTCATTGTGTTCATAATGGAGCTATCACCTCATTTCATGTAGAGACAGGTTACAAGCCTCTAAGCATGCCTATAAGGGGTCTTGGGCCTAATGGTCAATTTCTATTATTTTAAGCCTTGTTTGTCATTAGTTTAGGTGTGTTTGTGTGTGTGTGAGATGTGTGGAGTGTGTATATTGTACTACAAGTGCATTTTTTTCCTTCAAGTAGGTAAGTATGGTGTATAGAGCTTAAGACTAAGTGTTGAGAATAATCAAGAAGGTTGATCAACCTTGAATACAATCCAATGCCACACAAAAGAGAATGCACTAAGCATCAAGTGAGTCAAGTATAATGATGCACCATTTTTGGTAACAGAGCATTTGATTGTGCACAATCTAAAAGGTTTAGGAAATATCGGATAAGAGGTTAAGAAGGATGGCGGACAAAGGAAGAGGAGCTAGAGGAGGAGGAGTAGCTAGAGTAACCCAAGCACAGTTGTTGGAGGAAATAAGAAAATAAAACTAGCTGATGGAAGAGGTGAGAAGTCTAAGAACAAGACTACAAGAGATGGAGTTGTCTTAGAGAAGAGGCATTGAATATGAAGAAGAAAGTGAAGAAGAGCTAGAAGAGGTAACTGTGGATATACCTCCCCCAAAAGTAACAAAAGAAATATTAATCAAAGCCATTGTAGGAGTCATTTCCAAGGCAAAGGTAGATGTTCCAGTGTATGAAGGGAGTCTCAATCCAGAAGAGCTCATTGATTGGATCAATGCTATGGACAAGTACTTTGAATATGAAGAAGTGGAGAATGATAAGAAGGTGAAATTTGCAGTGACAAGATTGAAGAGTCATGCTTCCCTATGGTGGGATGGAGTATAGAAAGAGAGGATCAACAAAGGCAAAGCAAAGATTAAAGATTGGGATAGAATGGTGGAAAAGTTGAAGGAAAAGTTTGTACCCAAGGATTACTAGAAAAATTTGTTCAGGACAACTGCAAAACCCGAGATAGAAAGACATGTTTGTGAAAGAATATATGAGAAGAATTTTGCAAATTAACCATAAGGGCAGGTCAAGTGGAAGATGATCTAGAGAAAGTGGCTAAATATCTCATGGACTGAAATTTACAATCCAGGATGAAATCAGCATTTTGTCTCCAAGAATAGTTGATGAAGCTTACTAACTAACACTCCAAGTTGAGGAGAATACTGCTAGGAAGAGTGGCTCATTTTCAAGAGGAACGGGTAGAACATTCAGAGGTAGATTTGGGCAGTCAAGTGGAAGAAGACAATTGTAGACTAGCCATGAAGAAGGCATCGGTTCTCGAGAGCACTGTTGCGAGAAAATTTTTTGGGGGACAAATTAGTGGTTATCTTGCCAATGCTCTGGGATTCTAAGTCCCTCTACCTAACCGATGCAGCTATCATATGTGTATGTGTGAGTAAAAAGTGAGTTTTATCATGGTGGCCTTTTGGTCAAGGATCCAACAAGGGCACTCAACAAACCTTGTGGAAAAGGTTGCAGATATATACAAGAGAGGAATTTGTTAGGAAAGTGGGAAAGGGAGTGAGAAAGTTAGAAAAGAGAAACTAATGTTGTAAGTAGAAAATTAGAGACTTGCATACACTAGCCATAAATTTCATTACATGCACTTGAATTTAGAAGAAAACAAATCTGCATAATAGCAACAAGACCAAATAGCATTTAATGAGCACAAAGTACCACTAAACTCCTTAGTCAAAAAAGGCTAAAATTCCTTCTTCCTTTATTGAAGCTCAAGCAGAAATTGTACATAACATAGAAATGGAAGACATTTTAGAGTAGGGAAAATGGAAGAAATTTGTTATCTCTTTGCTCTCTTCACAAGGATATCTCTCTCATGAATTCACAAAAATAGCTCCAAAATCTAAGAAGTCTAAGAAGTCATCTAAGAAGAAGCTCAAATGAGGATCTTGTTACAATTTATAGAAGAGAAAGAAACTCTTCATCTTCCGGTGAATTTTCAAATACTTTAATCTGACTTTAGACTGTTCATATTCCACTTGAATATTTAAGTCCCTTTTATAAAAGCAAGGCAACTTAAATTTTACATTATGTTTCTAAAGTCACTTAAAGTTATATTAAAAAGTGCAAACCTCAATGCAAAAATATAACATTGATGAGAGAGAGCATTGGGTGAGAGGAGAAGAGAGAGAGAGAAGATGAAGAAGAAAAAGAGAGAGAGGAAGAATTATGTAGAAGAATGAGCCATTGCAGTGGATTTGATCTCACTTCCTGACTAGTTTCCACCTCGCACTCCTGAGAAGGCCTTTGTCCCTCCAAGCTCTTTGCTAAAACGAGTTGTTGTAGGTTCCACTTTGTCGGCATGAGGAATGCAAATGCAACTCAAGGTATTTGTCCATCCATCAACCACATTGTTGATGTCTTTGCACTTCCCGAACCATGATGAATGTTTCTCTACGATAAGTGCAATAGAGGCCCGAATCTCTAAGAGGAAGTCAAGGGTACCCTTAGTGAAGGACAACAAATTGCCTACCTCTTTCTTGACATGTTCTTCAAATGGACCAATCAACTCATCAACAAGTAGTTGTGTCCTCGCCCATTACAGGTACTCCAAGTTTCTAAGTTTTCGATTTATACTATCCTGCAACTTGTATGTTTGTTCCTCTTTTTCCTCCAGCTTTGTGATGGCCTAATTGATTTCCTCAAACCTTATTGCCAAGGCCCTTGCCCATACACGAGACAAGTCTTCTAAAGGAGTTTCAAAATCTTCATGTTGATCAACTCCTGGTGATGAGTGTTTCTCATTTCATCTACTACTGGACCCAAAGGTTCCCAATAGTCCCTTTCTTTCTCCAAGTCCTCCCGAGTGCCCGTGTCCTATTTGTTATTGCACACATGTAAGCGAAGAGTTTGACTAATTTTGGAGCACTGACTTCCCTTTTTAGAAATTGAGTTGATCCATTCATTATTCACTTGCCCCTACATTGTGAACTCGTGCGTCCTCCTAATGGACTCTGGATTGAAGCTACTGATGGGCACAACTTCCTCCATGGGGATTTTCATGGCATTGGGATCAACTAGATGTTGCACATAGAATGAAAAAGTTCATACATGTTCCTTTAGTTCATCAATATTCTTCTTATACTCCTTATTCCTCGCCACCATGCGAGTGAAAGATTGTTGATACATGTGAAAATCCCCTTCATGAGTTGTCGGTCCCAGTTGGATCGTGCTCATCTCATAGTCAACCGGTGTCATCTGTCCATCGGGCTTGATTACTTCCGGTCGAGTTACTTCAATATATTAATTACCCGTTTCCCCATTGTAGAATCATGAGGCCATATGTGTGAGCTTTCTTGATCTTTTTTTCTTTAGCCAATGAGACAATCGCTGATAGATCAAGGGTTGTCACTTGTTACACAGTGCGGGTGTCAGGGACAATCATTTCCTACATCTAAGGAAACATCTCATTGGATTCGGGCTCGATGATAGGTGCACTAGCTTGTTCCCTTTTTTCAAGCAGAGGCAAATCCTAAATGAGAGAGGTATGGGTGTCAACAAGAGGTGAGACCTCTTATGGTGACTCGAAGACTAGGTCTTGAACCATGTGTTCTTCATCCACTTGTGTTTCTGCCACTAGATTTTCTTCCTACATTTCTGCGATCAAGTCATCCTCTCGCAGTGACATAAATGAGTCTTCTTCTACCTTGGCTTTCTTTGGCATCTTCTCATGAGGAGAAGCTTCCAACTTTGTGGCCTTCCTTTTTGAACTTGCTTCAGAGTGTTTAGAACTAGAATTAACCTCTACAAATTTTGAAGATAACCGACAGGAGGTTTTCTTCTAACTTGGAGGAATTCCTTGTGATTGGATGATCATGGTTCTCTTCTTTTGAAACCAATTTCTTGTTCTCCTTACCACTTTCTCAGTCCACTCCTTTATATCCCCTGATTCACGAACATACCAGTTGACTGGAGGAAAGGGGGACATCTTGATTGCTACGTACTCAGGATCATACATCTTTGTCCCATCATCATGCAAAATATCTTCATACTAAGAGAACTTAAATTTCTTCATCTCACTAATTGTCATCCTCATATGGTCCTTTTCACACTTAAAATTCATCAGCACAATTGGCCCAATAGTCCTCAACTTGTGGCTCATGTTGTAATTTTGGGACATAGAAAGAGTCGGGATCTTCTTGTATGTCAAAATTAGGCCTGGTAATGTAGGAATGCAAAGTCAAATGAGTGAAAATGGCCTCCAGATGAGATGCATCATTTGAGCTCTTGCACATGAATACCCCGAGAGAGATAGGAAATGAAATCAACTTCTTCCTCCTACTCCTAAGCCTGTTATTCACTTGGATGATCTTCTTACAGAGCTCAAACAATACAATTTGGTCACTAAGGTACTTGGGCAGCCTTAGCGGAGCTTGGTTGAAGCCAACAACTTGCAAGTAGGAGAAGGTTGAGAATTGTATGAAATAAGAGCCATATTTCTTAATCAAGGACGTCGCTTGTGGCAACATCCTAGCTTCTAGATCCCCTTCTAAGCTTCGGACCACATACATTGTGAATGCATCATTCAAGTGGTGAAATGTATATGGCTTTCCTCCATTACTAATTGTGGAAGCTTCTCGAATGCAGGTACCTTGGTAGTGATATTCTGCGTGAGGGCCAATCCTTTGAAAGATATTGAGCTAGCGAGGAGATAGACCAAGTAAGAAGTCATGTGGAAATTCTTCATCATGGGTACCTGGAGTAAGTTACAAATGGAGATTATCATTGATGATCTGCCCCTAATCAATTCTCTACTTTCCTTCTATCAACGTCAAGATGAAAAGGCCCATCTAGTCTTGGAAGTATCTTATGCTTGCTTCACCCATAACTCTGTTAAGGAGAGTGATGGCATCTAAATATCCTTCTCAAAACTCACACCTTGGAAGGTTCTTGGGCATCCTTGAGGGATTTATCCTTGTTTTCAACCATGAACCAAGTGTAACCCCTTACATGTAGGCATCCATCATTTCCCAATCATGCAAGGCTTTGTCCTTTGAGATGACGACCATGTTGGGTGATGTAGGTATCTACAGAGAAAGTGAGATGGTTCTAGGGCTAATGACCACCATCATTGTTCCATTGTTAGCTTGGATGGTTCATGTTTCGGGCTCATAGTGGTGAGAGTAGGCTAGGACCAACTCAAGACTTTGCACGACATTGGGTGTCCTGCGGCGATGAACAAGCCACTTGTGAATATTTGATCTTCAATCTTCTTTCGGTCTTTGGCTGCCATGCAATTTCTAAGGTCATTCAGGTCCATGTACAAGACATCACTGTCTTTTATCTCATACTCGCAGGAAAAGGGTTGTGCCAATTTCTGTCCCGTCCACTTATGCTTCATGTTTTCCTTAGAAAGAGAAACTTACTATTTTTAGTAAGTATGAAAAAGCAACTCCCTCGAACCTCAATTGGATGTTGTGACTCTGATTTCCTCTTCTCCTTGCATTCCTCTCACCTTCTGGATCAAATTTCTATTTTTGGCAGGTGCTTGTGGGACCACTTACTATTTTTAGTAAGTTCCAAAATTGGACCAAAATGCCCATTGGTGAATTCTCAGCTGCAATGCATCTTCAATGTCTTTGTCTCCTTCGCAAGTTCTTCTGTTGATGACTTTCCCAAAATAGCAATCCCTTATGTAGAGGACCTGTTATTTTTAGAAATTGGGATTCTGGAGGTTGTATTGATGTGGAATGAAGTTTTTCAATATGGTTTTTTTCCCAATATCGCCCCTCTGAAATTTTAGATCTACCCGCTCAATAGTTTAGGAGATTTTAAACTTTTAATTTTTCAACTTGGCAATGCTTCTGGACACGACAATCATTAATGGACCTTGAAAATTGTAGGTATGGTTTTCTCCTCTGTTCGCAATGAAATTTATACTTTTGATATGGAATTTTTCCTCTGGTGCTTTCAATGAAATCTCATTTTGATCCAATGCCAATTTGTGGAAAACCAACTTCTTTCTTCATTGAGCCGGAAAGAAAATTTCTTCGCTATGAATGTTTTATGGCATGAGAGGAGGGTCTGAAGGTATTTTTATGATGGATTTTTATAGTGGAACGAATGTAAAAAAATGTTTCATCAATCTATGCATATTTTTGCACTATTTCTTCAAATTTTGATTTCACTAAGAATGGGGATTTCTATTGTTCTTCTTCTCTATTCTTCGTTTCTTCTCCTTAGCTTGATGAAATATTCTTTTGGGACATACATATTTCCATGAGAAAGAGGATTTATTAACTTTAGTGGATTTTTATGAGCTTTGGAAATGGTGGAGTGGTGGTAGGAAGTTACAGAGGAGTTTGCAGATATGGCTGTGCACGGGAATGTTAGAAGTTAGAAGCGGGAAACAGGTGGGGATTTTTAAATTTTGAAATAAAGATGAGAAGGGATGAGGCACATTTTCATTTCCTGACATCCCTCACCTAAAAGGGATATGAGGGACATAAAATCCCATGGTGCTAAAGGTGACAACACGTGGCGGAGATCCGACGACAGGGAATGAAGGCTAAAAAATCAGCTTTAAAGCATTGAGAGGCCTTTGGAAGTTTGGTCATATGGGTGACCAGAAGTCTCCTTAAGGACTGGGCACATTTTTCCATGTTTGATGTATTTGACCTCAAAGGGACATGAGGGACATCAAATTCCACGGTGCTCTAGGTGATGACACGTGGCAACGATCTAACGACAAGGAGTGAAGGCTAAAAAATAAGCTTTAAAGCACCTAATTTGGAAGTGGTCATATGGGTGACCAGAAGTATCCTTAGGGGCTGGGAGAATTTTTCAATGTTTGATGTCCCTGACCCCAAAGGGATGTGAGGGACATCAAATTCCATGGCACTCCAGGTGATGATACGTGGCATCGATCCGACGATAGGGAATGAAGGCTAAAAATCAGCTTTAAAGCACTGAGGGGTTGGAAGCTGGTCATATGGGTGACCAGAAGTCTCCTTAGGGTATGGGTGAATTTTTTCATGTTTAATGTACCTGACCTCAAAGGGATGTGAGGGACATAAAATTCCATGGCACTCTAAGTGATGACATGTGGCAACAATATGACGGTTGAGGCTTTGAGCTCCCGCAAGCTTCCTGGGTCCGAACTAGCGATCCTAGAGGTCGATGAGGGTCTGAAGGTCTTATGGGGGCTAGGCACATTTTTCCATGTGTGATTTCCTTGACCTTGAGGGACATGAGGGACAAAAATCCCGCCAGGCTCCTGGAGCTAACACGTGTCCTCCTAAAATTTGACTAACTCCCGAACTCGCTCTAAGAGGGCAACTTGAAATGGCAATAACTTGAGCTCCCGATGGAATGTTTTGATGAAATTTTATATGATATTGACTAGAAATAGAATTTTTAATCCAATGGTGTGGGTATTATGTCTTTATTATTCCATTTGATCCCTTGAAAATTGTATTTTTATCCGGTTCTCTCTACTTGTGCACGAGAAAAAATGATTTCAAACCCATTGCACCAAAGTGTTGAGAAAAACTAATTTAAACATATTATAGGGATTGGAATTACCTTTTCTTCTATGTTTTTTTTTCTCCTAAATCCATCTGGAGCTCCTGAAATTACCTTTAAGCTCGGCAGCTTGTTTTGGCTCGTGCTTTGCACTAGGCCTGTGAGCCCTAATTTTGGTGAAACTGCCCCAAACTCTCCAAATCTTTCCTAAATCTTCCTGAATCACTTCCATGATGTCCCAAGGCCTTTGACTCACCTCTATGTCATGTTTTGATTTTTTGTTCCGCTCCATGGGGTTGCTCCAATCTTAGGAAGGCTAGTGATAACCCTTCCCACAGCTACCTGAAGCTTGCAATTTTTAATGAACTCCTAAAATCACCTAGGGGGTTGATTTGACTTTCCTAAATCACCTAGGGGAATGAATTAACACCAATTGGGAGGTTATTGGACTGATTGGGTAGACCCGAGGTGCCTCGAAATGATAAAACGTGAAATTTTTTGTACATGGGTATAGTTGTCATGCTCGGAAATTGTCAATTTCCTTGTTGCACATTTGCAAGACAACAACACCATAGAGATATATCACCAAGATTGGGTTTATCATTCGGAAGAAGAAGACCATATCAAGGATATCAAAGAGGAAGAGGAAGATTCTTGGGAAAATGTTTCAAATGCAACAAGTATGCAGGCAACAGATCTTATGAGTGTCCAGAGAACCCTTCAACCAGCTATCGAGGTGTGCATGTGGCCCAAGTGAATAGAAAGTTGAAGAAACTACAACAACAAAGCTAGGAGACACTCCAGAGGATGGTGAGTCTCTTTTAATGAAAAGATTTTTGTTAAAACCTAATAAGGAAGTTGTAGAACCACCATAAAGAAAAAATTTGTTTAGAACCAGATGTAAGAGCAAGGGAAAGTGTTGC
This sequence comes from Taxus wallichiana var. yunnanensis, assembly GCA_018340775.1. Taxonomy (NCBI): domain Eukaryota; kingdom Viridiplantae; phylum Streptophyta; class Pinopsida; order Cupressales; family Taxaceae; genus Taxus; species Taxus wallichiana. Next base: position 89,477,398 of record CM031243.1, read on the forward strand.
AAGGTTGTAATAGATAGTGGAAGTACTGACAATCTTGTGTCAACTGAGATGGTGGAAAAGCTAGGCTTGAAGAAAGAGGCACATCCAATGCCATATAAGGTTTCTTGGCTGCAAAGGGGCATCAATTATTGGTGAATGAGCAATGTAAGGTGGAATTTCAGATTGGTTCATATAGAGATCAAGTTGTTTGTGATGTCATGCCCATGGATGTGTGCCACATCTTGTTTGGGAGACCTTGGCATTTGACAACAAGGTTATACATGATGGAAGAAGAAACACATATACTTTCATGAAGGATGGAGTGGAGCATACTCTTACACCATTGAAGGATGATCATGAAGAAGTAGATCGAGTTCTAAAGTGATGTTGATGGGAGGTAAAGATTTATCTTGCATGAGATGAAGAAAGAAGAGGTAAACTTTGTTGTGATTGGTAAGCCTAAGAATGTAGTCACTAGCACTAAGTTGACTGATTTTCCTTTAGAGATTCAAGACATATTGAATGAATACATTAAAATTCTACCACCATTAAGGAGCATCAGCCATCACATTGATTTGATTCTAGGAGAAAATTTTCCAAACAAGGTTGCTTATAGAATGACTCCAAGAGAGAATGAAGAGATCAAACAAGTGCAAGAATTGTTGGACAAAGGGCTGGTAAGAGAGATTTTAATCCCATGTGTTGTTCCTACAATGTTAAGTCCTAAAAAGGATGGAACTTGGAGGATGTGTACTGACTCCAGAGCTATCAACAAGATAACCATCAGGTATAGGTTTCCATTGCCTAGAATGGATGATTTGCTTGATTGTTTGAGTGGAGCTACATATTTCTCTAAAATAGACTTGAAAAGTGGATACCATCATATTAGAATCAGAGAAGGGGATGAGTGGAAGATAACTTTCAAGACTAATGATGGTCTGTATGAATGGTTAGTCATGCCTTTTGGCTTAACCAATGCTCCAAGCACTTTCATGAGGCTAATGAATGAAGTGCTCAAAGATTTCACAGGTAAGTTTTTTATAGTATATTTAGATGACATTTTGGTGTTTATTCAAACAAAGGAGGATCATTTAAAGCATTTGAGAATGGTATTAAACAAGTTGCATGAAGAGAAATTGTTGATTAATGTGAAAAAGTGTAGTTTTCTAAAAATAGAGTTAGTATACTTGGGTTTTGTCATTTCAAAGGAAGGTTTGAAGATGGAAAAGGAGAAGATCAAAGCCATACTTGATTGGCCTACACCTAGGAGTGCATATGAGGTAAGGAGCTTCCATGGATTGGCTAGTTTCTATAGAAAATTCATAAGAAACTTCAGTGGAATTGTAGCACCAATGATAGATACAATAAAGGGTGATAAGAAAAGTTTTTGTTGGACTGAGGCTACTGATAAAAGCTTCAATTTTCTGAAGAAGAAGGTAACTGAAGGGCCTATTCTAACCCTACCTGATTTCAATAAGCTTTTTCAAGTAGAGTGTGATGCTAGTGGGTTAGCAATAGGGGCTGTTTTGAGCCAAGAAGGAAAACTAGTGGCATACTTTAGTGAGAAGCTAAGTGATGCTAAAAGGAAGTATTCAGCATATGAACAAGATTTTTATGCACTCATACAAGCCTTGAAAAAGTGGAGGCATTACCTTATGCCTAAGGAGTTTGTCTTGTTTACTGACAACTATGCATTGTAATTTATTAGTAATCAGAACAAGCTAAGTCAAAAGCATGTTAAGTGGATTGAATTTTTGCAAAGTTTCACATTTACCATAAAACATAAAAAGGGTCAAACTAACAAGGTTACAAATGCTTTGAGTAGGAGAGTTTTGGTTTTGCAGGAGTCTCAAGTGAACATCATAGGATTTGAAGAATTGAAGGAGATGTATGAAGATGATGCAGACTTCAAGGAGGCATATAATGCTTGCAAGAATCCAATCATGGGAGATAGAAGTCCTTGGCTAGACTATATGCTTTAGGAAGTTTTGTTATTCAAGGGCAGCCAACTTTGTATCCCAAGAAGTTCCATGAGAGATAATTTGATAAAGGAAAAGTATAATGGCAGCTTGGCATGACATTTTGGGCAAAATAAGACATTGGCATAGTTAAGAAATCATTACTATTGGCCAGGGATGGATAAGGATGTTAAGATGTTTGTAGAAAAATGCAAAATATGCCATTATAGTAAAGGTAGCAATCAGAATGCAGGACTATATCAACCACTACCCATTCCTAGTAGACCTTGGGATTCCATAAGCATGGACTTTGTACTTGGTCTACCTAAGACACAAAAGGTCATGATTCCATATTTTTGTAGTTGACAGGTTTACAAAAATGGCTCACTTTATCCCATGCACAAAGACAAGTGATGCAACTCACATAGCTAACTTTTTTCAAGAAATTGTAAGGTTGCATGGTTTGCCAAGAAGCATAGTTTCAGACAGAGATATAAAGTTTGTTGGGAATTTTTGGAGAAACCTCTAGAAGAAGTTAGGAACACATTTGAGCTTCATCTCAACATACCATCCTCAAACTGATTGTCAAACTGAAGTTGTTAATAGAATCCTAGGAAACATTCTAAGGAGCCTAGTGAGCATGCACCCAAAACAATGGGATCTTGCACTTGCACAAGCAAAATTTGCATACAATGACTCTCTAATGAAGCACAAGGATGAGTCCTTTCCAAATTTTGTATGGAATACATCCTAGGGGAGTTTATGAGCTGAGAGACTTGGGAGAAATGTAGACAAGAAGTGCAGATGCAGAGGAGTTTGCCAAGACAATGCAAAATTTACATGAACAAGTGAAGAAGAAGCTTGAAGGGAATGCCATCAAATACAAAAAAAGAGTAGATCAGAGAAGAAAGGAAGTGAATTTCAATGTGGGAGACCTTGTTCTTTCCCACCTTAGAAAATAAAGGTTTCCTAAGAAAGAGTATAACAAGTTAAAGGTGAAAAATATTGGTCCATGCAAGATATTGAAGAAATTTTTCAATAATGCATATGAAATAGAGTTGCCTCCAGGGATTGGAATCTCTCCAATCTTTAATGTTGCAGACATGTATGCATACAAAGGAGATGAGCAAGCTATAGATGGACCTAAAAAGAGAATGAAGAATTTGTTCAGTGGGAGAAACAAATGCCTAAATAAAAACCAAAGGAAGTAGAAGCTATCTTGGACAATAAATTGCTTAAGAAGACAAGAGACAAGGAATATTACCAATACCTGATAAAATGGAAGAATTTACTAGCTAAGGATGCAACATGGATGACTACAAATGATCTTCTCAAGCTGGGTACAAGTGTTGTAGAGTTGATGAAGGACAACACACCATGAAGAAGGCTTCTTTTGCTCATGGGTAGAATGATGTAGGAGCATCATGATGTTGTCATGGTAATTTTTCATGCTTAAAGTGAAGTTTAAGATGGTTTAGGAGTTTGAATGTCATTTCCCTCCAATTTATGTAGTTTGAATTTTCAAATTTGTGTGTGTAGTTGTAAATTCCAAAAATAAGGCCTATTTGTGTATGAAGGCCAAAAATGTGCAAAAATCAACTTGGAGATCCAAGTCAATTCCAACAAATAAGGGTGGTTTGAACTAGTTACTAAGTCTAGGGTATGGTTGAGCTATTTTAGGGTATGGTTGAGAAATGTTAGGGATGATGCTTTGAATGCAAAGCTTTGGAATTTTGTTAAAATCATCAATAATTCTCAAGAGAGGAGCTATAATAAAGACTATTTGAGGTGAATAAAAGATTCATAGAAATTTATAATGATTATAATACATGTTTCTTACATTTTTATTAATCTGTTTCCTTTGCATCTTGAAGATTACAGTATAGGCGAAATCATGAAAATTACGGTCACATTCGGGATCATGATGTCATGACTGTGAAGCTTTGACTATTTGGAGGGGATTGAGATAAACTCATCAACATTTATTTGGAGTCTTGACATAGTAAAATAAGCTATGTAGAATCAAATTTACATGTTACGCCTCGAATTAGGGCTTTCTGCGTTCTCTTAACTCACACGGTGAAAATTGCTCAAATTTTGAAATATCCATTTTCATCACATTACCTTACATTGCCCAAGTGTGCAGAGCTCAATTCTATGGGCAAGTATAACTTTCACTAGATCCCTCTTATTCAATCACGGGATTGCTAGTTTTCTGCTACAGTGAGAGTTTGGATAATTTTTAGGGTTTCTTGGAGTGAATACATAGTTGTAGTAGGATTGTAATGCTTGCTTCCACATGCTTGAATGAGTCTCAAAGTGAATTTAATGCCAACATACTTATTTGCTTGGTTTTAGCCTCTCCAGAGATCTAATTAGGTCTCTGCAGCGGGTTTGAAAGTGTTATTTCCTACAAAACAACCTTATATGCAATTTCAATATTGTGTTGTAATCCCATAATGGGATCTTTGATTAGTAGTTGGTGTAGTCTCAGTTGTGTGCATAGTGAAACTATCACCTCATTTCATGTAGGACATGGCTACAAGCCTCTAAGCATACCTATAAGTGGTCTTGGGCCTAATGGCCAATTTCTATTGTTTTAAGCCTTGTTTTTCATTAGTTTAGGTGTGTTTGTGTGTGTGTCGATGTATGGAGTGTGTGTATTGTAATGCAAGTGTTGTTTATCCTTCAAGTAGGTAAGTATGGTGTATAGAGCTTAAGACTAAGTGTTGAGAATGGTCAAGAAGATTGATTAACCTGAATACAATCCAATGCCACACAAAGGAATACACTAAGCATCAAGTGAGTCAAGTATCGATACACCATATCATCACCTAAGGTCGTATCTAAAGGAATCTAAGAGCATCAAATCCATCCATGTAGCTTTCATTCAAGGGACAAGGGATTGCATTTTCTGCATACACTTCATAAGAAGGGGAAGTTCATTTTTCCATCCACACATCTATTTACATTGGTACATCTAGTTATCACCCGCTATCACATGCACTTGCACAAGGGATTCCTAGGGCACGATTCTATCACACATGCACAAGAACTACATGGAGTCTGAGATGTAATACAACACTCGGTCATAAGTTCACTTAGTCAGGTGACCGTCGGGGGTTAGTCTGACTCCTATATTACATCTTTTCTTTTTGGGATTTGATGTAGTTTGAGGTTTTTACAGGTGTCGTCATCTCTTTGCAGGTTATAAGTGAATTATGCAATCATAGTGTGACATACATGTGACCAACAACGACTATCAGTGACAACCTTCCGACACCAAAAGATTCAGGTTCAATCCATTTTCATAGTCACGGTGCCCAATAACAAAATCCAACAACCAGCGCCCCTAACCCATCCAGTGCCCTAGTCCGAGCTCATCGACAACTCCATAATTTATTGTGCATAGGTGCGATAGTATGTCCTTCTTATTTATTAGTTTCGTAGTCTACACAATCCCGACATCAGGCTTAAATCAACTAAGTCCTTTACTCTCTCTCTCTCTTGCACCTAGGGTTTTATATTTAGTAGCTTATTTGTTTGTCATTTTGTATCTAGTAGTTGTTTATTATAGTTTACGTATGTTACTCTACAATTAGGTTTATACATTTTTTTGTTAAATCAACTATTAACTTTGATATGATCTCTATTCAAAATGTAACTACTATAGTGATGGCCTCTCTCTCTAGATTTTTTCGAGATACTTTAGATTCATTTACCATAGTTCTGACCATCTCTTGTATAGTTTTATTCTTCCTTTCAACAATTCCATTATGTTGTGGAGTTCTTACAACAAAATAATTCCTTTTTATTCCATGACGCTCACAATACTCTATGAATTCATTTGAAGTGAATTCTCCTCCTTGGTCAAATATTAAACACTTGATTTTCAAGTCCATTTCATTTTCAACCAAGGCTTTGAATGCCTTAAATTTTTCAAATGCTTCAGAATTTTCTCTTAGAAAAGTAACCCATGTCATCCTAGTAAAATCATCAATGAATAACATGAAATATCTCTCACCTTGCATGCTTTGAGTTCTTGTAGGCCCACAGAGATCAGTATGCACTAGTTCCAATAACCTTGTGGTTGAGTACTCCTTTGTCTTGAATGAGGCTCTTGTCGCTTTCCAAATTGACATTGTTTGCAAATGGTATTTGTTGGTTTAGTAATCTTTGACATGTCTCTAACAACTTGTTTGGAACTAATCTTCACTAGATTATCAAAGTTCATATGACCCATTCTCCTATGCCACAACCAACTCTCATCAATTTTCCCATGCAACACTTTTCATTGTTAATCTCGGTAAGAACATAAAGATTAGTTATTGACTGCATGCATCAACAACAACCTTCCCTGTACTTGCCTTTTTGATTTCACATCCTCCAACATAAAAGGTTATTGTGTATCCCCTATCACTCATTTGACTCACACTCAAAAGATTATGCTTCATTCCTTCAACATACAAGACATTTTTAGTTTTTGATTTACCATTATTTAAGCTAATGGTGCCCTTACCTAAAAATTTTGCAGTGACATTGTCTCCAAATTTTATAGTGCCTCCATTTACCTTTTCAAAGAGAGAAACTTACTTTTGTCCCCAGTCATGTGGCTTGAGAAACCACTATCAATGTACCATTGATTTCCTTCATTCCACGTATGAAATATTGTCTCGAACAATCATGGAATTTTTTACTTATATCTTTCTCCCGCTTCTCCTTCAAAAAAATTTTTAACTCAAATTTTCGGATTATCCTTGGTTACCTCATTCTTAAACTTTTTGGTGGAAAACACAAACCCACTTCTACAAAAGTGAGATTTATGCCCAAAGTTGTGGCACTTATAACATTCAATATCAAAATTATCAATAGAGCAAATGAGTTATAGTTCCTATTTGTGGAAGACACATATGAATTCACATTTGCATTTATCTTTCTGTCAAAACTTCTTGCATAAGATCTACAATTTGTTGCCGTGACCAAACTGATTACATGAATAATAATAACCATAAAAGGAATTTTGAAACCTGATTTTGTAATGCCACCTTGGAGGGAATGATCTTCTTGTTGAATCCTTGTTTCCCTTTAGAGGAGTAACATGAATTTCTTCTCTTCTCTTTGCTTTCATTTGAAGTGCTTGTGAATTGAGGAATATGTACTTCTTCCTTCTTGTTTCTCTCTTCACTAAAAGAACTTTTAAGAGAATTTGCATAACTTCTTAATTTCTTTGGACTTGTCACATTTGGAGATTTTTGAGATCATCTTTTGCAGACTTCTCATTGTAGCCAAGACATACTTTGATAAATGGTGATATCTGATTATTGATGGTGTTTTCTAAAAATTCATATCTCTTTCCAAACTTGAGATAATTGTTCAACTTGGTAGTTGATTTCTCAAGTTCCTTTCTTAAGGAAATAACTTCACATTCAAGTTTCTCACAATCTCCTTATTTCTATTTCAATTGCGTTCTCAAATCTTCTTCCATCTTCTTCATCTCTTCTAGTTGAATCTTTAGATCAATGATGATTTTATTGGACTTTTCAAGATCATGCATCATCTTTGAATTTAAAGCATCATACTCACTTTCTAGCTTCTAAAATTTCTATTTTAGTTTTTGATTTTTCTAAGGCTCTTGAGTTCTTCTAGGGTAGAAATAAGTTCACCTTCAAGATCCACTTCAACTTCAAATTCAATATCTTCATCATATTTTGAATCCAACTCTTCTTTGCCTTCATTTACCTCTAAGGCCATGAGTAGAGATTCATCTTTATCACTGACAAAGACACTTTCATCACTTTCTTCAGATGAGTTACTTTCCTCCTTGGTATAGAGGTTTTTCTTGTGTTTGTAGTGATTCTTCTTACTTTCAGATCTCCTTAGCTTATGATTCTTCTTCTTGGATTGATAATACATGTTACTTTCCTTTAAGCTTTGTTTTCATTTATCAAGCTTGTTTTTTATATGGGCATTTATGTTAGGTTGTGGAGCTGTTTTCATGTGAGAAAGTGTTGAAGACTGTACACTAAGAGTATTGTACACTTTCCACATTTGTCTCACCGAAAAAAAAATTGGGCCTTAAAATGTGCCCGATATATCGGGAAACGTGATTTTCTCATATGGGTGGGTTTTTTGACCCATAGGTTTATGGGACGGTTTTGGCCCATGGTTTTAATACCCACGGTTTTGTAAAACTGCTTAAGCAATTGTCTATTTATATGGTTTTGTGCATATGGTAGATATAATGTAAACATTGCAGATGTGTTTTGAATTGGTGTGAATTCTATAGAGTTTGTTGAGCATAGCTCCAAATGGATCTAGGTATTGTATTGAGAGAGCAGTGGCTTGTAATAAAATCTGAGCAAGTGATTCTTTGTGGACGTAGCCCAAATTGGGTGAACCACGTTAAATACTATCTCTTTGTGTTGTGTTATTTTATTCTGCACTTTTATTTGAGATCTGTAATATTTTCTGCATATTAGTTTCTACTGTTGCGATTCTATGAGGGATTATTCCGCATACTTTATCCCTTATTTCCTAAAAATTTATTTTCGTAATGTCCTATTTCACCACAATCAAAGAATTTGAATGGTAACTTACATTTATATTTTCCAAATCCTTTCTTTAGCCTTACGATAAAGTGAGCTTCTTCTTCATCTAACTCATTGCAAGGATAATCATGTGGTTCAAGTTTCTTTCCTTTCACTTTCTTTGATGCTTTAAATGCAACTTCTCACTTAGATGATTTATCACTTTCAGTTCTCATCTCATATGTTGTGAGAATCCCATGTAGTTCATCCATTGTTAGGATAGTTAAATCTTTCAACTCTTCAATAGCAAAAACTTTGGCATCAAATCTCAAAGGAAGAGATCTAAGAAATTTTTACACAATAATTTCATCCTTAATTTCTTCACCAAGACCTCTAATAGTATTGACAACAACATCCACATGGAGAAGGTAAGCAACAATGTTTTCTTCATCCTTCATTTTCAAACTCTCAAATTGACCTCTGTGTATTTAAAGTTTGGATTTCTTTACTTTATCATCTCCTTCATAGATATTTCGAGCTTATCCCAAATTTCCTTTGTTGAACCACAATGCATCACTTTGACAAATTCTACCTCACACAATCCACTTAATATAACATTCATAGCTTTTGCATTTCTTTCACTTGCCTTCTTTCCACTTGATCTGTTGGAGGGTTGTTGGAGTTGTATAACCATTAACAAAAATTTCCATATATCAAACCCTAGAGCCATTAGGTAGGTGTGCATCCTTATACTCCAAAAGGCATAATTTGTTCCATCAAATAATGGATCCTTGTTTGAGAAGAAACCTTCCCGACTTGCCACAATGAAAACTTACAAACATTAATGACCTCGTTTTAAAAGAAAACCAGAAAAATACAAATGTTGAAGCCCTCTTAAAGGAAAATTTAAGCCTAATTGGCTTGGTCCTTACATTATTACTGACAAGCTTAGTGGTGGAGTTTATCGCCTTGCCACCCTTTTAGGAAACCCACTCAATGTCATGTATTTTAAGAAATACTACTCATGAACAACGACGTTACCCGATGACACACTCTAGTTCCACATTTCATACTCAAATGTTGAGGGTATACATATCAAATGGACCTCATCAAACTCACACATTCAATCATTCAATCCTCTTACCATGTGACATTCCTAGCTAGTGCCTTCTTCACACATATCGTGATATACATTTTATGTTAAATCATCACCCCTTTCTAGCTTTCCTATTCATTCATCTCGTGATATATGCTTTATGCTACATAATCATGCTTTCTGACATCCTACTCATACACCTCATGATATATGCTTTACGCTAAATCATCACCTCATTATACAACTTCCGATTACTCATCCCTATGTCGCATACAATATCATCAACGCATTACCATTCCACAATCATCACTCTATTCATCAACCCCTTTCTACATAAAACACATTGCCCAAATCATTTCCTGATGAAGAACTCTTATTTATAGTTCATTCTTGACTGTTGAGGGGCAAAAATAAATGAACCTCATTGCATACATACACATCCACTTGGGGGTACACTTCCCCTATCATTCACACTACATTCCATTCCGCCGTCCACAACATACTACATATCTTGGTTGCATTTACTCTTGCTTGCATTTACTTGTTACATGTTCATCTTATTACACATGCTAGATAGATATCTTGTATGTCATTATCTTTATCATACACACATGTGCATTCACTTGCATTTCTAGTTGTGATCGTAAATTATACAGATCCATTACATGCAACATGGATGCTTGGCACAATACCTATTACTATTCCCATAAAGACCTCTTGAGGGCATCCACTTTCATACACTATAGGTGTTATTGTTTCATTTTGTTTCATAACACATCACTTTATCGATTATACATGCCTTGACATACTTTTTATCTTTTTAACATGCTAACGGGTGCTTCATGTGCAACATTTTTTTTGCAGGATTATTTGCTTCCATGGTTGTTTGATACACTATTTGCTTTTACTTGTCATTGTTTCCAGGTTTTTCCCTATGTCTTGTTTGTTCTCTAATTGCCTTGTGACCACTATGGCCTTGATTTTCTTGCGACATCGTGAGTGATGTCCCATGTTTGTAACCTACTTTTCACAATCCACCTTGTCTCATGTTTGTGTCTTAGCTTAGACATTGTCTACGTAGCTATACATGAGTGTTTGTATTTCTTGTACTAACACTTGTTTTTCCTAGCCACTTGTTTGTGTGTGCCTTGGTTTCTACCAAACACACTCCCTGCCCCCTACAGGGAACAATTTCAACACAACCGTTGGTCCTCCTTTGGGACGCATGCTCCATCGTGATGTCGCATGTACCATAAACGAGGGGGAATCATTTGGGTGAATCAATCACCCCATAAAACGTTATACACAACATGGTACCGGTACAACACAATTTTTAGTTTTGGACAAGGCTCAGAATCAAACTTAGGTCCTTAACACAACAACCTTTCCTAGATGCCTGAAACTAGGGGGTAATACATCGGCCTTTCTTAGATACTTGAAACCAGGGGGCAATTACACGGTTGATTGGTAAATCAACACAGTCTATAGAACTCCATACAAAAATAGAATTTACAGGCGAGATAGTCCTTAGCACATGTGTTTATACACACCATCTGTAGTGGTGTTCTAAACAACGAGAAGTAGTTAAAGGTTAGAGGATGACACCAAACTATTCTCCCTACACTTATTCCATTTCATTGGCATGAGATCACCTGAAAAACTTCATGCGTCGACATCATCTACATGATCCTTTCTACACCCCTTTCCTCATCACGGATCAGGTGCACATGTTCCTTTTTCACATTTTCAACATTTTTACATTCCTTACTTTTTTTTATATGTTTTGATCATATACATGCGTATTTGACTACTTGTCGACTTTTCTTTTCGCAGTCCACAAGATGAGAAGCGGTAGTCAACATCATCACAACACCAACAACAACATCACACATATTGACATCAACAATAGGTACATCGCGACATCTACACATGCACTTCAGCCCGAGGTTCATTTTCATCATCACTTTTACACGTTCTCCTCCTTAGCATCCATGCTTCACATTTTTATCATTCCATGCTTTGTCTAGTCCCTCGACACACTTTCTACATCGATCTACATGGTTATCAAGTACGCATCTCTATCTACTTTATGTTATCGAGATTTCCACTCACCAACATAAAGTGGGGCAAATGTAGACACACAATCACGCACTTTGGGTAATTATGTAGTTTTGATTTCATATTACTATTCATATGATTGATAAGTAAGAAAATTACTAATTAATCCTTGTCTTTAGTAACCTTGCTTTAATTTTGTTGTTACTTTTGGTCTTACACCATTACTTGCTCATCTGTCATTTTACTATTTGACATTTTTCATCCCGGACATTAGCGCTTGACCAAGACGCCAACACCTGGTACCCTCGTCCCCTCCGGGCAATCCTGTCCCCTTTATACTTTACTCTCACTTTTTGGGTCCTTTTTAGCCGTTTGAGCATCTTATCTTTTTGGTAGTCATCCTTTTCGGGGTTAATTACGAAATTTAAGCAAGGGAATCATATAAATATAAAGTTATGTGATCATAATAAAGGACCAAACACTAAGCATTGACTATCATGACCTAAGGTTGCATCCATCAAGGCATCTAAGAGCTCCATTGCATCAATTTAGATCCATCACAAGGGACATAAGGTTTGGTCTTCGCATCACACTTCATAGGAGGGAAGTTCATTCTATTCCATGCACACATTTATTACATTCTACATCTAGCTACTTGCTCATTATCCAAGTGTAACTGACACAAGAGCAACCTAGGGCACAATTCCGCACACACACAAAACTACATTGGGTCTGAGATGTAGTGCAACACTCAGTCGTAAGCTCGCCATTGTGACGATTGAGGATAGTCGACCCCTCATTTTGCATATTTATTTTTAGGATTTGATGTCTATTTAAGGGTTTTGTAGGTTCATATTTCATTGTAGGTTTCAATGACCTTGGCGATCTTGGTGCGACCTCGGAGTGATCAAAGGAAACTAAAGGTGAACACCTTACGACACCTCAAATGAGGTTTTCTGAGCATTTTGTAGAACCTGATGCCCATAAACAAGTCCAAGGAGTCCTTGTCCCTCTTTAGGCACCCTATTCTAGCTTGTTCCTCCAGTTTGGCATTTTTACGTACTCCGGTGCGATGGTTTGTGCTTTGTATTTTCCAATTTACCAACTTTGTGCATTCTCCATAACTCTACGAACTAGCTAAGGATTTCTACCCTCTCTTTGCAATTAGGGTTTCATTATTTATTGCTTATTTTTCTTGAGTGTATTGTTGTACTTAATTTATTATTCATTTCTTCGCAATATTGCATTCGAGTTAGGCATAAAATTCACATTTAGCTTAATCAATGAGAAATCTCTCTGGACCTGGATGATTTTCCTTGTGAATTCTCAAAGCGACATAGTCTTTTGTTGGTCCAAACCCACTTCAGGTTTACAATGAAGCTCTCCAAGCCAATTCTCTTGGGAGTTTCATCAATCAAGGAAACATTAAGTTCATTCTTAAAGCTAATAATCTGGAGTAGATCACTAGTTGGAGGCCTATCATATTGTTGAACGTTTCCTACAAAATTCTTGCTAAGGCTCGACATTTCACATTGTTGATCTTTTACCCAAGATTGTTTACCCCGAGCATACAAGATTTGTCAAGGGTCGCTACATACTTGAACAATCTTATAGTTGTTTGGGAAGGAATGAAATGGGCTCGACTATCTCTACAATGACCCTTGTTTCTCAAAATTGACTTTGAAAAGGCTTATGATCATACCAAATGGTCTTTTATTTCGCTACACTCGCAACCTTAGGATTTAGAGAATTTTTTACCTGGCGGTCGAACTAACTGTTCTCTAATGCTTCTTGCCTCACTATCAATGGGCATAAGTCCGCCTTAGTTGATTTCTTTTCCTTATCAAAAAGGGGTGCCCTCTAAGACTTTGCCATCTTTGCCTTAGCCGCTAATGCTCTTGGTTATCTTATTGCTCAACGTGCTTTGATCAAGGCAATATTCAAGGAATTGTTTTGATTGATCATGCAACTCAACTTATTAATGGGAACTTTCACGATGACTCTTTTCTTACCCTTGCCGAATCTAAGCGACGTGGTTATTGTTTTTGAATGTCTTGTCATATTTTATCTTGCTTGAGGATCCAACATTAGGATGGCTAAGATGTTGGGCTATCGAAAAGTTTCTAGCCTATGCTAGATTGGTTGAAAGCTTACCCTAGAAGTGGATAGGACACAAAGAGTAATTTAATTTTTTGGGCATTACTTTTACCTTTGATAGTGATTCCGCCACTTTATGGCAATATGTGATTGATAAAGTTGAACATAAAGTTTCTCGGTGGTCTTCTACCCCTTTCCTTAGCCTCGTAAATTCCATGTGTGTACCAAGATCTTTGTAGCCACCTATGTTTACTATTCTACGTGTTTGTGCCCATCCCGGACTTCCTTCGCTAAGCTCTCCAAGTTGCTCCAAGACTACCTTTGGTGTAAAAGTTCGGTTGTTGGCTTTCATTGGGTGACTCGAGAAGTGTGTTGTTTACCCTGCGATCAAGGTGGCATGGGTATTATTGATGTTTACTGAGCAAAGCATGGCTATATGCTCTAAATGGGTGGTGAGATGTATTTTGGGCGATCAAGCACGGAAAATTCTCGCTTTGGTATTGCATTGCTTTTGGTGTTCCCTACGATACAAAATGTTGGAATAGTACAGGTTACATACCTTAATTATCACCGGGGCTCTTGTCAATATTTATGGCACCTCTTGCCAATGAAAAGAATTTGGAAGATTTTGAAATTGTGAAACCCTTCTTTGTGTTGGATTAGCGATGGCTTCGCATTAGACTCTCTTTTAATTCACAAAATATCTGGTGGTCTCGCATAACCACGGATAATAGTGTTCCACTTGCGAAAACTTCAGAATCAAATCCCTTCAACTATCTCGTAAAAGGGATTCACACCATTCTGGATTTGGTTTCCTACAGAGACTGGATTTCTTGGCCCGAGCTCAAGACAAAATTTAATCTTGCCAATTTGGACCTTCGTTTATCTACAGAATTCAAGAGTTGATGTCAGATGTCATGCTCCATAAATTGGGGCTTAAGCCTCTAGATGCATGGTGGCACGATTGGTAGTGGAATCATGATATTGCCTTTTTCCAAGACAATACCGACACCATATACCAACTACCGAGTCCCACTCGCTCTCCATTGCCTAACTCAATGTCCATTAGGTTTCACGAAATATGCACAATCTACATGGCTTTGTAGGCTTTCTTGTGCTTGGAACTCCTTGATTGAGCCTAAAGTTAACCATTTTCTTTAGTGCCTTATTTATCAAGGCCTTCTTGTCGGCGAGCGTCTAAGTCACATCGGAATTCCCAATCCCAAATGCCCTTTTTGCTCTAGACCGAATCTTTTAAGCATTTGTTTTGGTCTTGTCCCCGTGCTCATGCCATCTGGTCTTGGATCCATTCGTTCTTTCAACCCTACCACCCTGAGTTCTTTCATTGGCATCGGCTTTGTTTGGAGATTTCAGTCCTTGGCCTAATTATATTGATAATTTGTGGCAATTATTTAGAGCTTGTATTCTATTTCATATTTGGAAAGCTCAAAATTCTATGTTATTCTAGAATGATCAATATGTTGCTTTATTCTCCACTAATGACAAAGTGGTTATATTGTCTACTATGCATATCTGATTCAAGCTTAAGCCGAAAAATTTGCTTTGGAATTTGCTAACTTCAGGAATTGCTTGCACATTGGGGAGTGCACTGCGTGCACTGATGAGTCAGTCCTGTAGACCCTCTGCTCGCACCGCCACCTCGACCATCTCGGCCTTGACGGTCTCCGCCACCAGGACCGCATCACGAGAAGCTGTTGTCGTAGCCATCGCTCCGCCTCTCCCGGGTTCGCCATTCACTCTGTCCTCTTTTGATCTGGTTGGAGCCCTCCTTTGAGGGGGAGGTCGTGGTAGGATCTCCATAGCATGGTCTCCTCCGCTTGGAGTTTAAACACTTTTTGGCTCTGTGCCCCCTGGTTAGGGAATTATAGCTCCTTTACTGGACACAAATGCCAAATTAGGATGTCTAGCAGGTTGATCCTCCTTCAATCGAGCCAATCGATATGACACGTGTTAGAATCAAGTACATTACACAAATTTGTGAAACAAGACAAAACAATTTTCTTTGGCGTGCGACATGTAGAATTCAAACTAAAACATCTTTTTCATAAGAGGCATACATACGAAGGCATCAATGACAATATTTCAAACATAAGAGATGCTTATCAGCATTCCTTTGACATCAATGACAATATTTCCAACACCGACCACGACACTAAGAATATGCGAGACTTTGATCGGGGCCTCTATCCAACTCTCCACTATTGAGATGTCAACCTTATAGAAAGCCACGCCCTCCAACTTGTGTTGTACCATTTATGCCATGACCCACTTTGAGATTGGCACCATGATTGAAAGATCATTTATTGCATACCATTGAAAGTTAAAACAATCATGAACATGAATGAATTCCCAACTTAGATTAATGGAAGTAAAAAATTAGTCGAACACAACTAGAGAGGAATTCATCTTTGATATTACTAAGCATGAAAAGTGAGTTCACTCGTTGAGCATGCTTGTGTGTTCTGACGTGCATGGGGCAAAGAGATGTCGCAGCAATGACCACCTCGTTAAACAAAGTTTTTGGCGAAAAACCAATGGTATAATTGGCGATTTGTTGTTTGTAGTTTTAGCTTTAGACATTTAGGGTTTCCCCATCGCCATGTGGATGATTGAGATTGGGCTAAATGTCGTGAGCACCCACACTAAATCATGGCCGTCGAGTGTATGACACGTGTTAGTATCAAGTACCTTTGTTCCAATTTGGAATACTACGAGTTGTATTTATTATTTAAAAAATTGTAACATCCAAAACTAAGTACCTAAAGGCCTTGGAAAATAAAATCGAATAAAATAAAATGAAACCCTTTATCTTTTAGGTATCGCGCCGACGATTGGATGCACCCGTTGGCGTTGCCCACAACATTTACAAGACATTGCGCAAGTATTGTCTGTACCTAGGCCTAGGTATCAATTCAGAAGTTAATAGGAGGCGTGTGTGGAAGGGTTTTGTTGCAGAGAGCGGAAGCAGTATGAGTAACATGGAGTCGAAAAAGCGAAAAGTGGAGGAAGGTCTGGAGAATGGGGAGGGCGAGGGTGAAGAGAGAGAGATGGAAATGGACACAGCACGCAAGATGATGGAGGGTTTCACCCGTGACCAGCTGCTCGACATTGTAGCCGAGGCCGCCTCAAAGCACAGCGACGTTGCTCAACTGTTGCGTGGAATCGCAGACACGGAGCCTTCCCTCCGTAAGCTCTTTGTTAGAAACCTTGCCTTTGACACCACCACCGATTCCTTCAAAGCCTTCTTTTCCCAGTTCGGCCAACTGCAAGAAGGCGTCGTCATCTCTGACAAAATCACCGGCAAGAGCAAGGGCTACGGCTTTCTAACTTTCAAGCACCTCGACGGCGCGCTCACTGCCCTCAAGAACCCCAGCAAGAAAATTGGCGGCCGCATGACCGTCACCCGTTTGGCCTCCTCTCAGCCCGGCGCCGTCGATGTTTCAGATAGAAAAATCTATGTCGGAAACGTCCCCACGGATATGGATTCTGAGCGCCTTTTAAACTTGTTTTCTGAGTACGGCGAAATTGAAGAAGGTCCATTAGGGTTTGACAAACAGCCGGGTAAGCCCAGGAGTTTTGCTTTATTTATATTCAAGACGGCGGAGGGCGCAACGCGCGCTTTGGAGGAACCCGTAAAGACTGTCGACGGGAATAAGATGTTCTGTAAGTTGGCCGTAGAAGGGCACCAACACCAAAAGGCGTCTGTAAATCAGCCCCATCCCCATCCCCATTCCCAGCCCCAGTCCCATCCTGATTCTCGTATGCAATTGGGTCATGGTTTTGTGAATTACGGATCATCAGTCAATCAGGGTTTGGATCATCCCGCGCCCTCCCATGCGTACCAGGGCTTGAGCCATAATGGAATGGCAGCCGCCCCAAACGCAGGCAACATCCCTGGTGGCTACATGAACCAGGTTTTGCCTTCAAACCCTCCTACATCAAACAAGGTAACCTCGTCATTGGGATTGGGTGGTGGTTACGCAGAGGGTTACGGCGCTCCTCAGGCTGCTGGCTATGCCGGGAGTCAGGTAGCGGGAGGATATGGTCAGACGGGGCCCTATGCGGCTCCTCCTGTTTACGGGACTCTTGCCCCTCCTCCAGAAGCAGCCCGGAATGCTTACCCATCGTATCAAAATCAACATCAACATCAGCATCAACATCACCAGTCAGTGCCACCCGCGAGTAGGGTTCCCGGCGGAGGAATGTATCCCAACAGTTCACAACCCTTTTATCCAGTATAGAGGTAGTTTTCATGATGCCTTGTTGTGTTACTCGATATCTTTGCTTATTCATCTGTTATTCTAAAAGTAATTTACGTTAACTGCTAGGTTTTGATGATGTTCATGGATAACCTATTTAATGGTGTATGAATTATACAATTTGGTTAAACCTATGATCTATTGTGTCTGTGATTTTGTGAGTTTTTAGCTGTACACACAAATGTTTCGCACTTTTAAATATATAAGTTCCTGTATGTTCTTTTTAATTGGAGAATTGCTACCCACAACTTTGTTTGTTTGAACAACTGCAGGAATGAGCTTGTGTCTTGGAAGTGATTTGAATGTTCATGATTAATGTGATTCAGGTGTTTGAGGGGTGCATGATTAAGAATGACTTGTGCTGCTGCTTTCAAGGATTTTTCAACATGTACTGATTATTGTTCTCCGTGGATTTGTTTCACTTTGTGAAACTCTCCATCTGGGTGCCTTCATGTTGTCTTGTTTTACATATGCAGTTAGTAGGTGCTTTGAATCCTTCTTTACTGTTCTAAAACGAGGCTCAACTATAATGCACCTCGAGTTTTCTTTTTTGTCTGGGAAACATAGCCAAATGGTTGGACAATTAATATAGAGGATATTTGCTAAGTATTTTAGCACTTTGAGATATATAACTTTTTCAAAATCAGACATTTGTAAATTTGAAGTGATCAAAGATGCTTTCTTCTTGCTCTTCAAACATGTTTTTGCATAAAATATCACGAGTGAAATGTAATGGGGTTATCTTTTAGGTGTTTATGGTTTTCTTAATGACAATGTATTATGGTTCCCTCCTTGATCTGTCATCTGTATTTCTTATTGATCTCATAGGGATGCCAACTTCATGATTTTGCTTTACTCATCATAATTGGTAGTGCACATCGCATTGACATTCTATGCTCTTATAATGGACATTATTATCTAATTAAAAATTATAACAAACTTCAATTTGATTAATTGCATTCATGCAAGGTGGTTATTGAATATGCTCAAGTGTTCCTGTTAACGTATATGTGTTAGGTGTTCTTGTTATTTTCTGATATTGTGACTCAGAACTATTGAATCATGTTAGTGATATCTGAGTGTGATTGATGCCTTATACAATGGCCATTCTTAATTTTAATATTATTATTTTGTGATGTGGGCATAATTTCTTTTCTTAAAAGTTAATACCATATGCTTACAGTGTTCACTGTTCATTGCATTCCCACCAGATGTACCTTTTACAAGCTTTTTATTTGTATCGCTGATATTTGATATTACTTTACAACTACTCTCTCCAACCGAGCAAATTCTTTGTTTTATTCAACCCTCTTGTGATTATTGATGTGAATTTCTAGCTACCTCTGGCATACCATGTTTTTACCATATTAAAAGATAATATTTTGCTTTAATGTTCAAATTTTTACAATATTATGGACAATATTCAGAGTTGACATATATGACTTGATCTATATTTTCTCCACCTGTCATATATAACATGATATATATGGGAAGGAGAGAGGAGGTGCTTTATTGCTTGTAGCTCAGCAGACGAGCTCCTCAAATTAAAAGTGAAACATTAAATATAATGTTCTCTTGTAATTCTAGCGGGTGTAGTTGTAAAACCTCCTTGAAGGTGGTCTCAAACACTTTTTCAATACCTTGTTTGGGTATTC
The DNA here is from genome assembly GCA_018340775.1 of Taxus wallichiana var. yunnanensis. Lineage (NCBI taxonomy): Eukaryota > Viridiplantae > Streptophyta > Pinopsida > Cupressales > Taxaceae > Taxus > Taxus wallichiana. The sequence goes on from CM031243.1 coordinate 89,497,048, forward strand.
AAAGAAATGATGCTTTCAGCAAACATGTCATACCCATTTAAAAATATTAGTGAACATATCATTTGAGGTAAGTGAAATATTAGCGAAAAACACATTAAAGAGAGAGAGCGCGTGTGTGTTAGTTTGTTTTATATGTAAGAGCACATGGGCAGCTCCACTGTTCCTGCTCACCAAAATGTATGTCATGAAACTTTTGGAAGCTCCCCAACTTTCAAATTGATAGCAGGAATTGGTATTCTTAATACACCCAACTAAAACCACCCCTAACATTTCCGAGGATGAAAATGCTAATTATGCCCGGTTTTTTTGTGTTTGTGAATTTCAAATATTGCTGTAAGATCATTATCAATTGTAGTTTTGTGTTTATCAATAATACAAATGTTTCTTTCTGTGGATCAAGTTTCCAAGGAATATCTTTTTGTGACGTATTTAATTGTTAGATTAGAGTGAAATTGATTTACAGCGTCTAACTTTTTCATATATTCATTAGAACATATATTTGGTGTTAAATTATCTTCATATATTTCTTGTGCTCTCTCAGAACTGCAGAAGATATTAAATAAATGCAAAGTGAACATAGTGTACACTTTACATATGTAGAGCATAACCTTCATATAATCTATTTACCATGCCAATGATTTAATGCATTTACTGGTGGATTCTACTATTTCCTGGTTCTTTGTTATTAACATGTTCATTTGGATTCACAAGAAGTGGAGATGCAATGCAGATGGCCATCTCTATGGAAGAAAACCAAAAGATTCTTGTTGAAATTGGATGGTAACTGTTGGGGAAATCGGTGAACAGAGTGGGTCTAGGGATTGTGGTCATCTGGATGGAAATACCATGGAGGTAGGTACTTGCAATCCTTATGTTAACTTTGTTAAAATTATGACTAGAAAAATAATGCTGCAATGCTAAAATAATTGATATTCTGGTTAGTGATGAGATTAGTTTTTATTGTCTCACGACGGTGTTTTCGCTGCTATCATGATGTCGTTTTCACTGCTATCATGATATATTATTTGCAGTCACATTTTGAATACAACTATGATTTGATTTTTTGTTTTTAACTCACAAACCTATATGGCAATATCAAATCAATCCAATGTAGAATTTTGGCTTTGTGCTGAATTTGAAGATCCCCATTTATTATATTGGGATGCAGAACACTAGTGTGGTTACATTTAATGCTCACAGCACATACACGGTGCCTAATTTTTGTTTGAAAGATTATGATGCTTTCTCTATGTGGGTGCCTTATCAATTGTCAAATTGCAGGTCAAGTTAGCTGTGAAAGTTCTGCATAGCAGGCTTAGTCTGCCAAAAAGTTAAAAACCAAAGAAATAGAGTACATGACTTCCAAAATAGATAATCTACACCTATATCAAGGATCAGGGCCTGTTTGTAAGCTATATAGTGTAAGAGCCACCCTTTAAGCAGTAGAATGGGATGTGCTTTGATCTAGAATGCAAATGCATGCTCAGCCTTTTATCACAATGACAACATTTTATGTCATACGCTCAAGTAAGGATTATATAACATCATGGTGGCTAATAGTTATGCTACCCACCTACTAAAATAACAATTTAAGGAGCCATCAAAAGGAGTTTTCCATTCATCCATTCTGATGACAGGTTGTAGGAAATTTTAATAAAATAAATACCTAGCTTTTGTAATTGTTTTTATTGTATCATAATGAGAGCATTTCGTAAATTAGAATTTATGTTACAAGGACAATACGACCTTAAAAGATATATTAACTCACAAAAGCTTATGTAATTGCCATGGTGACTGATAGTTATGCCACCCACATACAAAAATAACCATCTAAAGGGGTCATCAAACAAGTTTTCCATCCATATATTGTATTTTTAACCTTTCTGAGCTTGTTTCTTATAGGGTTAGAAATTTATTTGGTATTTGCATATAGTAATATATTGAAATTTCTAAAATAGTTGTTGGTATCCATCATTAGACTGTTTTATTAATAGCATGCTATGCCATCAACAATCTTATGTTACATTAAATAAACAAGAAACAATTAACTATTGTATTACTCAGTTTCATGATACATATTTCAAACGAGAACTAGATAAAGTGTTGCAAAATGAGAATTAGAAGCTACAAGTCTTTGAATGGATAAATTTACCTTTTCAGGCTTTGAAATATTGAGTCTTCAACCTTTTTGACCTTGTTTGCTTATAAGGGTGAGAGATTTGTCTGTTATTTGTATAGTAACATATTACAATTTGCAAAATAGTTGTTGAGTTCCATCATTAGGCACTAGGTTTATTTAATACTACACTATGCCATTAACAATTTTATGTTACATTACATAGACAACCATTGTAGGACTGCAGGTTCAAGATACATGACTGACTGCAAAATGAGATCCAGAAAACTTAAGTATTGCAAAATGAGAATTATACAAACTGAAGTGTTGCAAACTGAGAATTAGAAAAACTGAAGTGTTGCGAAATGAGAATTAGAGGCTACAAGTCTTTTGAATGGATAAGTTTACTCTTTCAAGTTTCAAGCTTTGAAGTTCACTTGAAAATCTTTTTCGCCTTTACAATTGCATGTAGAAATTATAATTATAATGTTGGCAGTTGTGATAATAATCATCAATTTTTGAAATGTTGTAGATAAAATATTGGCTTATTGATATTTTAACCTCTTGAAATTCAGGATGGATATTCCCAGTATATGCCCGTCCCTTCCCACATCAAGCACTGACATTTTTATGGTATGCATCTTTTGAATTCATTACTAAAGTGTTGCAAAATGAAAACTAGAAAAACTGACGTATTGCAAAAATGAGAGTTAGAGGCTACAAGTCATCTTTGAATAAATAAGTTTACCCTCTCAAGCTTTTGAAGTTCACTTGATTTTTGTTTTGCCTTTACCATTGCAGGTAGAAATTACTATTTTAATGTTGGCACTTGTGATAAGAATCATCAATTTCTTGAAATGTTGTAGATAAAATATTGGCTTATTGATATTTTAACCTCTTGAAATTCAGGATGGATATTCCAGTATATTCCAGTCCCTTTCCACATCAAGTGCCGACATTTTTAATGGTATATATCTTTTGAATTCATTTTTATTGACATTTTTCATGGTATGTTATAGATGTGAATATTTCAAATTGGCCTCATAGCTTGGTTAGTTTTAGAAGTTTCAATTCATCAAAGTTTTCTGTAAGACAAAGGAATTCCAATGCAAGATGGAAAGGCTAATATTTGAATGGTTTCCTTTGGCAGTCAGGTTGCACTTCAACGTGAATGTTCCTGCAAGTTGCGTGGTTAGCATCAGAAAACTGAAGTGGATTATCAACATATGCACATTGCAGATTTAATAAGAGATGAACACAAATATCATTCCTCATGGTTCATAGGAAGATTTTGTGGAGTGCAAAACAGATTTTTCTGTACATATACTAGTAAAGGACATCCAAGTCAAGGTCGGCTGGGCACAGAGGTAGGAACTTGGGGCCTACCACCAAGCTGTCCGAGGTTTGAGTCAGAAGGCTGACTCAACGTGAACGTTCCTGCAAGTTGTTTGGTTAGCATCAGAAAACTGAAGTGGATCATCAACATATGCACATTGCTGATTTAGTAAGAGATGAACAGATCGATTGTCATAGAGTAACCCAAGCACAATTGAGCAAAGGTGCACCTAGTGGGATTCTACTTTCAAGGCAGATAGGTCAAAATATGTTGAATAGAGTGTTGAATCCAACAGGAAACAGTGGAACATACATCACTAGAGCAGAATGAAAAATCTTACACACCATTTTGGATGGCAAAACTGCATTAGTGCTTAGTACAATGCCAAACTTGATAAGCCTATGGACAATGGCCAATAGCAAGGTGAAGACCAATCACATGAAACTATGCACCTTGCTAGTGATGATGTCGATATTGAATGAGAACATTGTAATAACGAGTGTGCATCTAAATGTATAAAATACTCAACAAATTTGTACGATTCATCATGCTTACAAAGGTCTCTTTAAACTAGTAATTTGGAACAAAACAAATTAGTGAAAGATCCCTAGATGGATCCTTCTTACACTATACTGATTTTTATCAAACAAAAACAGCAAATACAGATTTCTGTGTATTTTATGTCAAGTTCCTAGTGCAGATCTGGAAAGTGCGACTAGGGTTAAAGAGAAACATCAATGTAAAACATGCCCAATAAAAATACTTCTGATTTCTAATGACTGCCCAGATTTTTGAGGGCTGAATTACACAGAAAACTGAACTTATTACAAACTGAAATAGCCCAGAAAATCAGATCTGAGGTCTGTTATAATTCAGATTAAAAACCTTCAAAATACACCTCAGAAATGATAAAAAGTACAGCGATCAGTTTACAGTCTGATGACAAACATTTGACAAATGTCTTGGATAAAAATACCTCTGAATTCGCTGCCAAAACTGCTTACAATGGACCGACCCAACTGCTGGTTGCAAATCACTGGAAAACACCTTCAAATCTCTTTACACACACGGCTGAACTGAACCTGGAAATCTGATGAATATCACTAGGAATTTCTGAGTGAAATCCCCTCTCAATCTCCTGGGGTTTTCGTCCGCAAGAGATAAATTCACAAGGGTTTTCGTCCTTGGAATTTCTGATAAAAGCTCAGAGCTCTTAGCAATGCAAAATATGATAATAAAAATTTGGATGCCCTCTCTACAAGTCACTGTTTATTTAAAGGAAGATCAACGAACCACCACCCTCAAATCAACCAATCAAATTGTTTCATTCTCCTATGTTGGTTGCATTTTCCCTTTTTTGGGCTAATTGGCACATTTTCCCAAAAATGACTCCCTAAAGTAAGTCACACTTTCTTTTTATAATACAAATTTTTAATTGTATTTTTGACATTTTAATTCATGATTAAACTTTATTATTTATTATGTGCTTTTTCATGATATTATTATTTTTGAAACAATCGCACAATATAATAAAATAATAAAGATAAGTCACCCTAAAACTTTCATTTGGCTGTCGGGTAGACATAAGGGGCCAAAGGTTTTCGCCCAGGGTTATGCGGGCAGAGGGGACATTACGGTCCTCCCTCCCGGAGTTGCTTGCCCACAAGCAACTATAGCAACGCTGGAAGTCTTTGAAGAATAGATTCACCCTCCCAAGTGGCATCCTCCAAGGGTAAATCTTTCCAACGAACCGGGGACTCCCTTATCACCTTGTTCCGCAATCTTCTCTCCCTCCAATCCGAAGTCTCTCGGGGACCAAACCCAGTCTTCCCTCATCATCCAAGGGGGTAACTCTATTGAAGAGGTCACATGCTGTCCCAATGCCTTCTTTAAGCAAGATACATGAAAAACATTGTGTATCTTACTTTTAGAAGGTAACTCCAACTCTTAAGCTACCTGTGCAACTCTCCTCACTACCCTGTATGGACCATAGAAGCAAGGCTTAAGCTTCTCCGCTCCACTCTTCTTAAGAGTACTGTGTTTGTAAGGTTGGAGTCGTAGAAAGACCATATCCCCCACCTCAAATGATCGCTCAATCTTGTGCTTGTCTGCATACACCTTTTGCTGATTTTGGGCATGCTGCATATTGTCCTTAAGGGTTTTAAGGATATCTTCGCTGTCCTGTAAACACTCTCGAGTCTTAGGAGCTCTACTATCTCTAAACGCCATATCCACAAAGACCCTCGCGTCATAACCGTACAAAGCTCGAAAAGGGGTCATCCCAATGGACATGTGGTATGTAGTATTGTAACAATACTCGCACAAATAAAGCTACTTGACCCATGCTCTCTGCTGCCTTGAAACATAGTTGCGCAAGTACCCCTCAATCCACTTATTCACAATCTCCGTCTGCCCATCATCTTGTCTACGGATGATAGCTAGTGCTCGGAGTCAACTCAGTCCCTGTCAACCTAAATAGTTCATACTAGAATGTGCTCATAAACTCGTTGTCCCTATCGGCCGACAATATTCTTCGGAAGCCCATGTAACCTGAATACCTCCCTTAAGAACAAATTAGTCACCTGTGGTGCCTTAAAACTCGTGGGGATGGCGAAGAAGTGCCCATACTTAGTCAACCTGTCAACTATCGCATAAATGCGATCATAGCCCTGCACAGTTGGTAGTCTTGTAATGAAATCCATAAATATACTCTCCCACCTCTGCTCTGGAATAGGTCGGGGCATGTAATAAGCTGCGGGAAAGTATACTCGACTTGTTTTCTTGACAAGTCATACACTTTTGAATATACTTGTAGAACATCCTCCTTGAGACCCTTCCAAGAGAATCTCTCTCTAACCTCCCTGTATGTCTTGAAATAATCTAGATGTCCTGCTAATGGAGCATCATGGAGTGCATGTAGAATCTTCCCCTTAAGCTTAGATTCGGTACCAAATAAATCCTACCCCTATAATAAATCAAATCGAAATTACAGTAGCGCCCATCTTGAATTTTTCCATCCATGATCTCATATGCTAAGGTGTTCTTTGAATACTCGACCAAAGAATTGAGACTTCCAATCTGCAGAAATCTCACTCATAGAATATATGATAGCAACATAGGGTCTCCTCGATAGTGCATTGGCCACAACATTTTTCTTCCCTTTGACATACTCGATGTCAAAATCATAGGCTTGGATCCTGCTGACCCATTTCTGCTGCCTCTCATTGAGTTCCTTCTGCTCCAAGAAGTACCTCAAGCTGTTATGGTCGGTCCTCACTACGAACTTCCCTCCCACCAAATATTGTCTGAACTTTGCCAATGCATGCATGATGGCGAGCATCTCCTTGTCATAGGTGGAATACAACCTCTCGTTCTCCCTCAACTTCCTACTCTCATAGGCAATGGGATGACGGTCTTGCATCAAAACTGCACCAATACCTGAGCCCGAGGCATCACACTCTAAGATGAATGGCTTAGAGAAGTTCGGAAGAGCAAGGACTGGACATGTGCTCATTACCATCTTGAGCTCATCAAATACTATCTGTGCCTCATCTGTCCATCTAAATGCGCCCTTCCTTGTGAGATCTGTCAAAGGTGCAGCAATATCTGAATAACCCTCACAAATCTCCGATAATATCCACATAGCCCTAGGAATCCCCGCAACTCTGATATGTTCCTAGGTGGAGGCCAATCCTGCATAGCCTGTATCTTCTCCTGATGGACCTTGACCCCATTGGCCCCAATGACATGTCCCAGATACAGTATCTCAGTAAGTCCAAACTCGCATTTGGACATCTTAGCAAATAGAGACTGAATCTCCATAATGCCAAGTACCTCATCTAAATGCCTCAAATGATCCTCCCATGTCCTGCTGTAGATCAAGATATCATCAAAGAAAACTAGCACGAACTTCCTCAACTGTTTGTTGAAGAGATGGTTCATGCATGACTGGAAGGTGGCAGGTGCATTAGTGAGACCAAATGGCATCACCAAGAACTCATAATGCCCATAATGACATCTGAATGTTGTCTTGAGGATGTCCTCCTCTCGAACCCGAATCTGATGGTATCCTGATCGAAGATCAATCTTCGAAAAATAAATGGCCCCATGCAATTCATCCAAAAGCTCATCAATACGAGGGATGGGATACCTGTTTTTGATGGTCTTCTTGTTAAGGGCCCTGTAGTCGATACACATTCTCATCGTCCCGTCCTTCTTCTTTACCAACACCACCGAAGAAGCAAATGGGCTAGAACTAGGACGGATATGCCCCATATCAAGAAGCTCCCTGATGGTCCTCTCTATCTCATCCTTAAATTTCTTAGGATGACGGTAGGGTGTAGTGATCACAGGCTTGGCACCCTCCTCCAACTCTATGACATGCTCAAACCCTCTGTCTGGTGGTCTCCCTGGAGGAATGTCACCAAAAACCTGCCCGTGCCTATCTATTATGGTCTGAATATCTGTATGCAACTGTTGTCCACCATCTGGAGAAGATTTGGATGAAATGAAACATTGGGCTGCCCATGCAACCTCTCCATGACTGATAATAGATTCCATCCTATGTGCTGAAACAACTCTGGGTCCACCATCCGAAAGAGCTCGTAGCACAATCTTCTTCCCCTCTGACATAAACTCTATCTCCATTCGTCTGAAATCCTGCACATACCTCCCCAGAGACTGAAGCCACTGAATTCCCAAAACTGCATCTATCTCTCCAAGTCCAACTATGTAAAAATCATCTGTCAATGTGTAGTCTCCTAGCTGGATACTAAGCTGTGGAATTCGTCTAGTGCGACTTCTTTGCAAAGCCATCTGCCACTCGTACACTGAACCCCTCAAATTCTTCAACCTGTAATCCCCGCTTCATCACAAATCCCTCATCAAGGAAATTGTGCGTAGCACCACTATCAATCAAGCAAACAACTCGTTGGCCCTTAAGTACTCCTTTCACACGAAAGGGATGATACCTAGGGACTCCAGAAAGTGAAGCAATAGTACCTGAGCCTGATGCATCTCCATCTCCTAGCTCTACCTGTGGCTGCTCCTCATGTGCACCATGACCATCGTCCTCTGCATCTGTATCTGCTGAAGAATCTGCTTGTGCATCCAAGATAACTTCAATAAGATGCACCTTGCCCTTCCCAAGGCAGTTGTGCCCAGGGTCCTAGTGATCTTTGCAATGGAAACAAAGTTTCTTTCTTCTCAATTCATTCGAGTCTCTTGATCCATCCTAGGAGGGGGAACACTCTTTTGCTGAGTAGTGGAACGCTGAATCGGCTTGGAGCTTGTGAAGGGCTTCTTACTAGTTTGGTAAGAAGTGGGAGTGGTGTCCAAATCTAATCTTTGTTTGGATAGCATCATGTAATGTAGTAGGCCTAAGGGCCTTGACCAACCCTCTTAACTTTGTCGCATGGGCCCTCAATAAAAAGCATTACCACACGTCTCTCGGGGATCTCGGGAACCATTTACGCAATTCGCTGAAATTTGTTGATGTAAGAATCAACATGCCCACTCTGTCATAGTCATATTGTGCAAACTCGTAATATAGCTCCACATCTTTGCGGTCAAATCTAGCAATCAACTTCTCACTAAACTCCCTATATGACCGTAGTAAGTCATGTCTCTGTGTGATAAGCCCATGGTGCCACCAATCATATGCCACTCCCTCCAAGTGAAGAGTAGCAAACTGAATAGCCTCCTGTTCCTGCATAGGTTTGAGAGTGAGGTATGTATCAAGCTTGTGAATCCACGCCCTGGCACTAATCTTTCCACTGCCATCGAAGGTGGAAAGGGTCACCTTATTGGTAACCTGCTTCATTCTGTTTTCTTTGGGTCCTAGGCCTCTCGTGCTTGCCTAGCTTTTAAGCTCTCCCTTTTCTACGTACAATACTGGTGGAGGGGAAAGGCGTTCCGTACCTCTTCTGGTAATGCTCTCCACTCATCATGAGCTACCATTACATTATCTTGAAAAGCTATGTCTTCAAGTGGGTCCTCAACTAATGGCAACTCCTCCTTGGTAGGAATCTAGGTTGCATAGGTCGATCCGCAATCCTCGTGGGTCTCATTTCCTCTGTATATCTCCTATCTCGTGGGGGAAGCCTCTTACGTTTGCCTATACAGTAGGAACCCACCAGTGCCTTCACGTGGGTGCTAGCTAAGGATGCAGATCTTTCCCTTCTATCATGCCGATTTCTTGCCCTATCCATAGTCAAATTCTCCATCAAGCTGTCTCATGGTCTGAATCATTTCTTGATGGGAATCGATCATTTCAGCTGAAAAGGGCATCCGGATCAGGCCGCTCACGTCGTGGAGGAGTGTGTGCTCCTTCTCCTCTATCCATGATACCTTCAATATTCAGACGTGCCTGACTCCTTGTATAATATCGGTGTGGCCCAACTTTTGTAGGCTGCATAAAACAAACCCAAACAGACCCTCCAGGTGGGAGGATTGATGCTCTGATACCACTGAAAGATCCCTAGATGGATCCTTCTTACACTATACTGATTTTTTATCAAACAAAAACAACAAATACAAATTTCTGTGTATTTTATGTCAAGTTCCTAGTGCAGATCTGGAAAGTGCGACTAGGGTTAAAGAGAAACATCAATGTAAAACACGCCCAATAAAATTACCTCGATTTCTAATTACACGAAAATGAATTTATTACAAACCGAAATAGCCGAGAAAATCAGATCGAGGTTTGTTATAATTTAGATTGAAAAACCTTCAAAATACACCTCGAAATGATAAAAAGTACAAATGATCGGTTTATAGTTTGATGACAAACATTTGACAAATGTCTTGGATAAAAATACCTCTGAATTTGCTGCCAAAGCGCTTATAATGGACCGACCAATCGCTAGTTGCAAATCTTGGAAAACACCTTCAAATCTATTTACACACACTAATTTGAATTGAACTGGAAATCTAATGAATATCACTAGGGATTTCGAGTGAAATCCCCTCTCAATCTCTGGGGTTTTCGCCCACAAGAGATAAATTCACAAGGGTTTTCGTCTTTTTTCGTCTTTGGAATTTTTGATAAAAGCTCATAGCTCTTAGCAATGCAAAATATGATAATAAAAATCTGGATGCCCTCTCTACAAGTCGACCTGTTTATTTAAAGGGAGATCAGCCAACCACCACCCTCAAATCAACCAATCAAATTGTTTCATTCTCCTATGCTGGTCGCATTTTCCCTTTTGGGCTAATTGGCACATTTTCCAAAAAATGACTCCCTAAGGTAAGTCGCACTTTCTCTTTTCTAATACAATTTTTTAATTGTATTTTTTGACATTTTAATTCATGATTAAACTTTATTATTTATTATATGTGCTTTTTCATGATATTATTATTTTTTGAAACAATAGCACAATATAATAAAATAATAAAGATAAGTCACCCTAAAACTTCCCTTTGGCCGTCGGGTAGACATAAGGGGCCAAAGGTCTTCACCCAGGCTTATGCGGGCAATCGGGACATTACAATGAGGGAAATAGAGATGAGCTTATAATTCATACCAAGGATAAACATGTTAAAAAAACACGCTGAACATGTGTGGAGTACATAGGGGTTTCAAGTTAGGGCTATTGTTATATATTTGAGAAATGCTCTTCAATGAAAATATTATTTTTAAATTTATTGGTGCTGCCTTACAAAAAATAATTTTCAGAATTTTTTGGGCGAGATGTTTTGGGATTCATTTTCCAGCTGGGCAAGTAGTAGTGGGGGCACAAAAAAAAATCAACTTGCTTAATATTTGTATTTGATTCACTCCAAATTTTTCTCTTGATATTATGTCGGAGTTTCACATAAAATACGATTTTCCTTGCGGGAACAAGTAAAGAATCCATGGGATTTGCATTACGGCAAAAATTCATATTTTCTCGTGCGGTATTTGCTGAGGTAATTTAGTTTGCCCCCTTTCATAGCATTGTAGCCTAAGTTTTGGTTTAAAATTTCAAGCTCAAAAACAAAGCTTAGAATACCTTAGAAATTCACGAGAATACTAATATTTACGAAGTATGTCAAAATGCATAAAAGAAAACAGTTTTTAGAGGTGAGTTTTGGAACACCCTCAACTTATGTGTTTATAATTTATTTTATGCAAAACAATTAAAACTCACTATTTGTAAGAGTTGAGGAGAAACATAAATAAAATACAAAGTGTTTTACAATACCACCTTTTATATGCCAACCGTTTTGTGAAAAGGCTCCTCCTCGAGAAAATATTATGGAGTTGGTATGGTACTCTAGGTTTACAATCAAATAGTTTGGCCAATATTTATAAAACCCCATATCCCCAAATTTATTAAACAATTTTTAGTGACCTATGTTCTCTAAGCCTCCTAATCCATTGCTCTTCATTGTTACTTATGTGCTTTCTTTAGATGAATTCTTGCCCCTCTCATGATCTGCAGAATCGCAACCTAAAAATTCACCTCACAACAGTTCCTCTCCCTCTAGACATTTCTCAACTATAAATGCAATCGATGCACAATTGTGCTTTGAAGTGTCATGATGTAGGAGCATCATCCTCATAGCTTGGAGAGTATAGTAAAGTTGAATAAGCCTATGAAAGGCATTAAGCATAAACTAGGAGTTTGCAAAGTTTTCTCTTTCCGTTATATCATTGTTCAATTCCAAGTTTGAATGTACATTGTAATTGTGAAGGTGAAAACATTGTAACAAGGGGTAATATGTCAAGTTTGACTAGGTATGGGAGGTTGAATAGGTGTGTATGAGTTGGCATGAGGTAGATAAGGTCATGAAGACCATAAGAATAGATATGTAATGAGTTGTGATGTATTTTTAGTTGTAATTACTATGATTAGAGGCATGGTTGAGCCTTCCTAGGGGTGACTTGGTCAATTTAGAAGCTAGATGAGCTTCTTAAGGAGCTAGGATAGGTATGCAAAACACAAGGAAGGGAAGAATTCGATAGAGGAAGCTTGTAACAAGTTGAAGGATGATGGATAATGAAGGCACGATGTTTGAAAAGAGGAATTTGCCTTTGTTTCAATGAAATTTACTTGTTCTACAATGGATTGTGCATTGTTGTCCACTCAAAATTCCCCCGTTCTTAAGAAGTCATTTTCAAAAAAATTTGAGTTTAAGTGTTTTCTCTAAAGTACCTAAGTCGTGAAATTGAGAAAATCTGCATTTTTGGGTCATTTTGAGTGATTTTCGGAACTGTCGGAACTTTTTGTCCCAACTGTCCCAAGTTCAAAAGTGCGTTCTGTTCCCCGATCGGCCGATTTCCCCGAAGTTGTCCCGATTTCGGGCCCGTCGGAACTTTTCGTCCCAAGTGTCCCAAAACTTATTGTGCGAGTTGTTCCATTTTCGGCCGAAACACCCGAACCGCGTACTTCGCACTTTCGTGTTCCAAATGTCCCAAATCAAATTGTGCAAGCTGTTCCATTTTCGGCCGAAACTCCCGAGTCGCGTACTTCAGAGCTTTTTGTCCCAAGTCAAAAGTGCAAGTTGTTCCATTTTCGGCCGAAACTCCCGAACCGCGTACTTCGCGCATTTTCGTCTCAAATGTCCCAAACTTTTTCGGACCCATTGGAACCTTTTCGGCCGATTCGCCCGAATCGCGCACTTCGCGCACTCATGTCCCGCGTGTCCCAAAAGACATTTGTGCATCTTTTCCCCGCCTCGCCCGAACCGGCCGAGCCGCGTGTTTCGCGCATCCGCGTCTCACATGTCCCTAATGAACCAAGTGTCATTCATGCCAGTTTTTGCCACTTTACCCGAATATCCTGCTTATTCAAATTGGTGGGTATATATTAAATGCGCATTCATGGCCTTTCTCTCTCCTAAACGGCTATATAACGGGTATTCCCCCTTTGCATTTTTCACATTGTTTCCATGCTGCCCTTGCAACCTAATTCCCTGCGCGTGTATCCCTTTTCTCTGTAATTCCTCCCGAGTTTAGGTTGCGGCCCGAGACTATCAATATGAAGATCAAATTTCAGGGACAGGAACAAATTTCTCCACTTGAGTCTGCCGTTCACAATATTGGGGACAACGAAGCTCGTCATCTTGATTTCAGTGATTTTTGGGCAAGAATGGCGGACGCAAACCCTACACCAATGGCGCAGATGATTCACGATAGCGGTTTGGCTTTTCTTTGGAGGTTTCCCAATCTCGGTGCTGGGTGTCTTGTACCGTGCTTTCATGCGGAGCTCACTTCGACCCGCTTGAGCGAATTGACCAATATACATGGGAACTCATCGCCATGGCCCGGATCTTTGCCGCCATTAGCATTGCTCTGAGGATTCCAGAGATGGATAATGCCATAGTCGTTTCCCGGGATCAAGCACAAGGCCTGTTCAACCAAGACAACGACAAATACAAGGCACGAGTGGCGAAGTCCGGCTTAAAAACCCTAGAAAGGAGCCTCTCGCTTTGTCCAAAACCCTTTTAGGTAGATTTTAATGAAGAATTGTCGACTTTATAATTTCTGCTTTGGCTCGGGTTATGGGTTTGCCCTCTACCAACGAATTCCACTTCTGGATGTGCCTGCTCATCAGCATGGTGTGCGAGGGAATGCAAAATATTAATCAAGAGATCATCGGCATGAATTTGGCGAGAGAAGTTGTCGATGTGCAAAAGCGAAGAAGACTTTACGATGTATACCACAGCGTCACGACAATGGTTTGGCTTTTCCTACCTTGGCGCTCACAAAGATGATCCGATGTATATGCCCTCGCCATGATTCACCCGGAGACCAACAATCGTAATTTCGGAAGGGTTGATGAGCGCTTTCACCATGTATGCGTGGTCGGTGCTCGAAGGTGATACTGCTAGAAGGTTTTCAGATGAAGCCATGAACCTGATATCGCAATATGGTGCTTATTTCATCCAATTCAGGAAATTTTCTTATATCAGGCTTGCTGGCTATGAGAGCACCCCTCTGAGGCTTCCCATGTTCTGCAATGATAAGATGGCCTTGATTGAAGTATGCAGGCAGTTAGACAAACTGCACAGAACCTGCAGGGACAAGAAGATTTCCGGTTTGCACTTTCCCATCTCTTTGGGAAATTACACTTGTAAAATAGCCCTGGATGCCCAGAACATAGAGAGAGCCCTGGTTCCTATCACTGTCCATTTCTTCAAGCCAAGAACCTGCTTTGACTTGAAGAAGTTCATTGAACAGAACATCAAGATAATCTACCATCATAGGGCAGATACAGAAGACTACTGGGCTGACTGTGCAGATGATTTTGAGGCCAGGAGAAGGCATTGTGGCAGGTTCTCCCTGCAATTGATCCAAGAACTCGGTTTGTACCAGGTCCCTGAAGGACTCCAGGATGATAATTCTGATCTATACTCATATGAGTATGACAGTGTGATTAAGCACACCCCCTTGGAGGACTTGGATTGGAACAGGAAAGAAAAAGATGATCTGGCTGAGATCCTTGCTCCAGTCTTAGTTAGAACTAAGGTCTGGTTTGATAGAAAAGTTCGAGAGCTCAGAAGGCACTCAGGAGAATCCTCTTCCAAGGATGCTTCAACACCACGGAGAGAGGCATCGGTTCCCAGGTCAGAAACACCAGTGCAAACCCCACCTGCCTCATCAATACAAGGACCTGCAGCTTCCACTCCTTCTTCATCCACTCAAGTGTACCAGAAGAAACTCAAGGAGGTTAAGAAGGAGCCTGTGGAAAATGATCCTCAAAGAAAGCAGGTAGAAGTGCCTATGGGACCGGAGAATATCATTGTTCTCAGTGAAAGTGAAGAAAGCGAAATGCCAACCCCTGCAAATGCTCCTGAAGACCCAGCTGATAAAGATAAAGAAATCCAGAGCACTGAGCTTTCAGGTGATGTTGACTCTTCTGCCGCAATTGCCCCAAGTGCCCCACTCACCTCTCAACTCGAGTCAGCAGTGCCCACTGAGACCTTGAGTGTCATGAGCTCTATGTCTCTCGGCCCTCTTGCCCCCCTGCTGATTCCTCTTCCTCTTTTGCGTGGGTGCAACCTTTGGTTGACAATAGGAAGAGAAAATTTTCCTCTCGGAGTTCAGGGTCAAATTTTGATGCTGTCGCAGCCTTGTTGGGCACCACTCCTTCTCGTGCCAAGAAAGCCAGAACTATCTCCAGAATAGTGTCTGATGCTCAAGGTCAGCAATTCCTGGAGATTGCCAAGCCTACAACGGATAAATCAGAGCAGGACTTGCAGGTATCTGACTTAGAGCTCTCGAGAATCCCAATGGGAGAGTCTACTCCTGAAGGTGAGATTCATAACCTCCAAGAAACAGTCACAAGAGTCATTGGGAGGGTAGAAAAAGGGCAGCAAACTATTGAGCAATTAGAAGAACAGGCCCAAATTCTCACAGGTTTCATCAAGTCTCTTTTGTCTAAGGACAAAGTTTTAGACCCTACTCCATTGACCACTCTTCCACCACCTGTAATTTTGAGCCAAGATGAAGTACAGAGTATCAAAGACATGCACAAGTATTCCATCTATGGCAGAGCTATGGAAGCCATGGTGGATGATATGCTTGTTGCAGGGTTGAACTTCATCGATGAAGCTTTCAAACTCCATGGAAAAGTGAATAATTTGCAACAGAAGCTGTCCTCTACTATCGGGATCATGGATAAAGAGCTCAAGCTCTGGAGTAGTTGCATAGTAGACCTCCGCCTTATGGGACAGACAGATGAGAACGTCTTACTGGAAAATAAGGTTTTTGATGATGCAAAGGATAATCTATCAAAGTCCTGGGTTTACAGTGTGGAGTGGAAAATCAAAGTCTTGGAGGAGGCTTTGGGAGAGCTGAAGAACAGTTGGCAGAAGGGTGAAGCTTTCAAGACACTGGTGGTCTCTGCTTTCAAAGATATACACTGCCATCTTCAAGATGAAACTTCTGGTGTACTCCTTTCCCTGCAAGAAATCAAAGCTCAGTTCAGAGCTTTTGTCAAAGATAATCTATTCAAGGAAAGCTCCATCTCCAAGGAGAAAATGAAGGAGGTCTGCTCTCTTCAATCTGCCATTGAAGAAGCGAACAAAGATTATCATACTCATATCGAGTTTGATAAAGAAATGGAGAAGTGTCTCGGTTTTTGGGGTCAGTCTACAGCCAACACATCAGTCCCTCGTGGCAGAGACATAGCCGAGTCATTGAAGAGATTCAGGCAGCGAATTCTGAAGTCAGTGGGTCCCTCTCAGTGACCGACCACCTGTCTTCTTCTCCTTATTCTTCTCTTCTTTTCTATTTCTTTTTCTCGGATTCATTGTAATAAGTTGAGGTATTGCGATTGGCAATCCTTAACTAATCTTTAGTTAAAAGAAGTAGTTACAAAGAGTAACTGACTTGTAAGCTATATAATGGCCTTTCCACGCCATTTTGAAGGAGGAAGAACTTGGCTTATTTTCTGAAAAGTGTAAATATATCATAAAGAAATCAATACAGAAGGACTTTCCATTCTTTGTCTATCTGATCTCCGTTATTCCTAAGCTTTCATTTATTTTCTTTGTGAAGATCATTTGTCTCAAGTTTGTTAGTCTCACCGATTGCATACTCTTCAACTTTGCAAGCCTGGTGATCTTGTATAACCAAGAAGGAACTTTGTGTCCTTGATTAATGAATCTGTGTTATGTTAAGAAACTTTGTGTTCTAGCAGATGTTATTTATAGAACTTTGTGTCTCTGAATTCCATCTTATTTATCCAATACAAATGATCTTGTTTCAATTTACTGTGACTTCGCATACATAAAGAATTACTCTGATATCTATAATTCTGCATGTTGCCTTTCTGCTCTTTCCCATACTCTTTTTCCTCAGTCCTTTTGTAATTGATGATCTTCATAGAAAACACTTTCGTAATATCCAAGTTTAACCAACAAATCATGTTTTGTACATTTGTAAATAGGTTCGTTTCTGAATAAGGGAACCTCTCCCATTAAAGAGGAGGGACTTCTTGTCCCCTGACTGTTGCTCTTCGTAAAGTCCTATCTTTCGACCAACATGCATGAAAAGCAAAAGCAAGACAATTAAACCAAGGAGCTTTTATAGGTGCTAGGGATGGCAATCATGATTTTTGTAAGCCTTGAAAATGCTTAATAAGAATTCTATTGCAAATTATGGGTTCTCGGCCTTGAACTAGGGCCTCTTAGATCTTTTGAATGTACAGTGAATCGAGCTAGAAATTTCAACTTTTCTCTGTCTCGACATGAGTTAAATGACCTCCAAGTTTTGTTGTAATTGGTCTAGTACAATGAAAGATATTGTTGACAATAATTTTGAGCTTGCAAAAAGAAGAAACAATGTATAGTTAGGTAGGAGAATGAACAAAATTTTCATGTTGCTTGAAATCCATGATTCTAAAATTGAGTATATAGAGTGAAAAGAGGCTAAAACATGAGTTGAAGGATCTTAGGGAGGATTCCATAGAGAAAATGACTTCATTTTGGTACAAGATTGATGTACATGAGTTTATAAGATTGTACTAAGTCATTAAAAAGGTCATAAAGGAAGAGAGTTAGCAAAACCAACATGGAACCTATGCATAGAAGCTTGTGAACACCTCAACATGACAAAGGGAACCTATAAGACAAGGATCCATGGTATGAAAGACTTGAACTTGTATTCTAGGCCTTGAATTAGGCAAATAAGGGCCTTAAGAAGCTAAAGGGCGAGTATAGGAAGGATGAAGGAAAACAAATGCTTGACCATTTATATGAGAGTCTGACTATTCCAGAGGATACCTATAACATTACCAAAGATTTATGAATTCCCCAAGGATCCCATGGTCATATAACCTTACTCGTAGACCTTAAACAAGAGGAAGGCATAAAAGGATATATATTTGTAAGAGACCTGTTTGAGTGAATGTTGTCAAGAGGAAGAGTTTATAGAACTCCCAAGGTGTTGAAGATGCATGTATAAGTTGGCTATGATCATGTTAGACCTCACATATCTAGTGATGAGCATATTATAGTCTTGAGAACACCATACCGATCTACAAAGAAAACATACAAGCAATGTATAGATGGTATTTAATGATTGGATTGCAGATGTGCATCTCAAGGATTATGTATTATAGTTGGAGTATTCAAACACTCTAGACTATGCTCCACTATTAATCTTGTTGTTAAAAGCAATGGTATCCTTCAAGCTTGGTATGGTGCTCACTCTTTAGGAACACATCTCATGAAGGTAAGTAACTTGATTCCCATATGAGCTAAAGAGCATATGAAGGTATAGTGGATGTCTTCTTCACATTTTGAGTAGGGTGATTATATGACTCAGATAAGGTATGACATGGTTCTTGATTTCATAAGAAGAGTTGTGGATTGAAATTGACATGTAGGGGCAGGTAAGACACTTGAAGGTCATGGTTTGGAGTCTTTGTAGCATTTGGTGGAGTATCTAGCAATGGTTCAAAAGGTTACACCGAGTGGAGTGAGAAGAAGCACCTTAGTGAGGTTGGAATCAACAAAAGAAGGTTGTATAGTGGGATAAAACATAGTAAGGACAAGGAGTGGTAAGTTTGAAACCCTCAAGGAAGATTGGAGACTGAAATTAGAGTTCAAGCATGATTGAAATCGGGGTTGAAGAAACAATGAAGTATTCAAGACGAGTAAGAGTATCAAGGACATATTACCAAGGTGAGTGAAGGTAAACTTGGAGTATAATGTGCACAATAAGGAACATATTGTCATGCAAGGTTGAGGCTGAGCTAAGAAGGATGCACCTTGTCATTTTTGTTCGTGCTTTGATTATGCCTTTGTTTGGCACTTGACTCTTACATTATGTTAGGGTCATAGACACGACAATGCATGTTATTGTACTTTTAATTTTTTTTTGTATAACACCTTTGTCTTTTTTTTGCAATCGAGCTTATGTGTCTCACATAGGTTACTCTTTGAATTTTGATGTATGTTTAGCATATGTATAGTCTTAAGAGACTTGGTGTGAGTTTATAATATGCCTTAGACGATGGTGTGGGAATACTTGAAACTATGTGCACGAAACTTATATATGTCAAAATTCTTGTAATTATTTTTCCATATGCGTGGTTCATCACATGGGACAAGGAACATCAAGGAGACTGCCTCATGCTACCATCAAACAACTATACCAACATTGCGGCCGTGGGTTGATGTAACACCCCAACTTTGTAGCCATGGAATGATATATGCCCCAAATGATAAAAAGATGGAATGATTTTTTTTTGGCTTTAGTTGTAAAGAAACTTTAAACTTTATACGTTTCTCAGCCAACTAGATAAGTTTCACTCGCTCACAAATTGATGCCAAAACATTAGTTGGGGTTGGAATGATGGTAGAAGTTTTCAAAAACTACTTTTGAAGCCTTATAAGTTCCCGACTTGAACTAATACCAAATGTTGAGAATATTGTATTCCATACCAATCATTTTATTCAAAACATAAAGGGATATTTATAAAACACTAAACGATAAAAATTTTGGCTATGAATAATTGTCTATTAAGGGGTTATACAAAGCTTCTTTAACAAACTTAAAGATAAACTATAAAATATAAGAAAAACTAACAAAATATAAACTTTCCAAGCTTTTGTTAAAGGACTATGTCTTGCTTCCTCCTTTTGTCTCGAACATTTTTCAATATTAGAATCCAACATTTTCAAATTGTTTGGAGGTACGAATGCTCAATTCCCTTTCAAGATTGAGCTAATTAGCTTAGAAAGGAGAACTTTCATAGCTGAAAGAGATTTTAGATAGTTACAAGAGCTTAGAAAGAAGAGCTTTCATAAGCGAGAGATTTTAGATAGTTAAAAGAGATTTTAGTTATAAAAAAACATAATTCTTCAAGGATTAGGGAGGCATGGCTTGCCTCCTCCTTTTGTCATGAACATTTTTCAATATTAGAATCCAACATTTTCAAATTGTTTGGAGGTAATAATGCTCAATTCCCTCTCGGGATTGAGCTAGTTAGCTTAGAAATGAGAGCTTTCATAGTTAAAAGAGCTTAGATAGGAGAAATTTCATAGTTGAAAGAGATTTTAGATAGTTAAAAAAGATTTTAGTTATAACAAACTATAATTCTTGAAGGATGAGGAGGCACCAATTAGTGAACATGTACCAAAAGATGAACATGACTTTGTGATTGAATGCCTCAATATAAAAATAAAGATGTACCAATAAATATGCAAAGAGTACCTAATACTAGTTTGTAAGGGCCAATCATATTATGACATGTGAGATGTTCATCTATTGGTCACCCATGCTCAACTATTGGTGCACCTACTTTTTGTACCAAATATATTCAAATTATGCATTTCCCTCCAATTCAAAGCACATTAAACTATACAATGGTGTAAATTTTAAATACCAACAAGCTACCTACATGGCCTTTTTACATGTGTAAAATTAAGGTGTTCATCCACTAGTACATTTCCCCTAGAGTGTTCAAAATCTAGAAGAAAATACACTTGAACAACACCATCAATGGTAGAAATTTTAAAAAATGTCAAAAAAACATGATAAAAATTGTAAAATAAAGCGTTAAGAGTAAAGACTTTGGCCAAAATTTGAAGTGCAATTAGCAAAGCCTCGAATATCTTAAAAATGAAAAAAAATGCTAATTTTTATGAATGCTGAAGTGCTAAAAAACATACAAATACTTATTGAATCATGAGCTTGAAACATTATCGAAAGACTATGTCTTGCTTTCATGATGTTTGATTATTCTTTTTGTGTGCAAGGATATGAATCCCTTAAAACCCTCTCAAAATTTAGCTTATTAGCTCAAAGAGGAGAGCTTACATGGTTCACATAGAATTTAGTTATAAGAGGTCAAATTTTGTCAACAAGTAAAATGTTGAAATCCTAGAAGAAAATACTATTTAAGAAACATTTTAGACTAGTAAAAAACCTCAAAAGACAATTTCAAATCTATTAATAAAAGACACTTAAATTGTTGAAAGACTAAGATAAAAATTATAAAACAAAGTAAAGATCTTGGTAAAAAAATTAAAATTCAACAAACAAATTCTTCAAATTTCTAACACATCTAATTTTTATGAATAATGTCGGAAGATATAATGACAAAAATGCTTCGACACACGAGTCTTGCTCACATTATTGAAAGCTTGTCTTGCTTCCTCCTCTATGTTTGAACATGTTTGATTATTGGAATCTAGAATCTTCAAATTGTTTCAAGGTAAGAATGCTTTAATACTTCTCTTGGTGTATAAAGATATGGATCCCTTCATAATCTTCTCAAATTTGAACTAATTAGCTTTGAAAGAGATTTTAACTATAAGAGGCCAATTTTTTTCAAGGTTAATATTATAAGTCTAGAAGAAAATACATTTTAAACAAATATCTTCTTAAAGACAAAATCAAAGCAATCAACCATGGACAAGCTTTTTATTTCATTAATTTGTGGGAGACGTTACCTACATTTCTTTATGTGGAGGTGAAAACGTGGATGTTTCTAGAGAGCCTAATAAGACATGCTAATAATATTGTAATCAACAAACAAAGGTTCATATATAGTCAATGTTTATTAGTGAAATTGTGCGCCAAAGAACACCAAATTGTGGGTTGGTGCCTCAATAACAATGATGAGAATGCTTCCAAAGCATAAGACATTGACTCTCTAAAAGAAACCTCTAAAGACAATCAATTTTGATCTTAACTACTCTAATGTTGATCAATGATATACCTTACGCTAAAACTTGCAAAGGGAAAAGCGGAGAAAAAATGAAATAAAGACGGTGATGTACTAAAGAAGAAAGGAGATCGCTCTCCATATATCTATTAACGACATTGTATTAGAATCCTACAAATATATCCCACACAAAATTCATCACAAAAGAACATGAAGGAAAAAGAACAATAACACAACGATCAAAGGGAAAATATAAGTCACAATCAAAATTATATTAATGCCTAAATTATGCATAGTCTACTATAGTAATGAAAAAAACACTAGGCGCATTAAAGAAGTTCAAAAATAGACATTTAGACACTCAACATTTTAGTCCTCAACATAACAGAGTGACTTTGCATTCGAGAAAGAGGAACCATTTACAAAGACATCAATGTGCCATTTATAGAAGAAGAAAAGAGAGAAGGGTGAAAATCTTTTATGCACAATATCTTGAAAAATGTTAAGGGGATATGAAAATTATGCATAACTATATATTCAACCCGATTAGGTCCTAAGGGATATCGTGGAGAATTTTTTTGGACGAAAGAGCCCCATAATAAATCTAATTCGGCTCAGTTTGGTGTCTTTTAGTAAAGGACATAGTTATGTATGTTTGGCGGTAGGTGATTACTGATCGATGAAAACATCTATTTGCTAGTCGGTGAATACATTTGTTCACCATTTGACGAATATAGCCACATCCTCCTCTCCACATGATTGTGCCACGTGGTACAATCTTGTGTTTCCAGATGTTTTGTTGACCTTTTACCTGCTGCCTTGCCTCAAATTTACCCACAGCACATATTCTTGGGATTGTACTATATGGCATATGTATTACGAGAAAATATCTCTAACAAACAAACCAAACTCCAAATCTCTTTGAAAAGCTGACACATGTCACACATCAGAAGACCCTCAACTTATGTCCCATGCCTTACTCGGTTTAATCTCTTAGCCAAAAGTTTGATAAAGCATCGTAGAGCCTTGTGCTCAACTTAAAAAATAAAACACTTTTCTATTTAAACTCTAAAGTTATTTTATTTTTGGCGAATGTGCTACTAATTTCCGAAAATAAAAATATAAAGTGGCCATGAATTTGGGCACACATAATTCTTTCATGGATTCTATCTTTTAAGTGATCAATCTGTAAATGCAAGGAAAAGCTCAATCCATCTTAACATTGAATCTAAACATCATGAATGATTTGAAAGTAGAGAATGAATGTCAAATGAATGAAATTAGATGAAGAGAGGATTTTTCCTTTGCTCAAAACCATTCTAAAACCCCCGATTGTTATCAAAATCTCCATTGATCAATGATTACACCCTAGTTAGATTTCTCAATGAAAAGTATGTAAGGATATGTAACATGTATACTTTTATGATTTAACTAACTTCCAACATCAATTATGCATGACCAAAATCATGCATTCTAACTACAAATGAGAAGTAGTTGATAGACGATAAGTAACTTGTTTAAAATACAAGATGAGAGAGAAATTTCACTTGTTTAGGAAGATTATGGAATGATCCAAGTCTACTAGGTAATGGAACAAGAGAAACTAGAACCCTGGATCCTACACAAAATATTATGAAACCGGGAACTCACATGTTTAGAACTGCACATGCTATGTACAATCTAGGCAAGAATCGTGTATGGTCTAGAACAAGGACTATGTAGTCTTGGACGAAAAGGTATTGGAACTCTACAACTTTCTAGGTGCTTTGCTTGTTTGGAAATGATGCTTACCATGTGTCACTATTCTTTGCACAACCTCGGGATGACTTGTGATGATCTGCAACAAAGTAGAAACCATAACAAATTGTAGAACCCTTTATAAGTGCATTAACAAACTGAAGGATAAAAATATATGTGTGTGCTTGAGGTTGAACCATCCTGGGCATTCAAACTCCCAATGCCGCACTACATATCCTCAACGTAGAATCAAACCTCATGTGGTTCTCTTAGGTGCTCGCGAAAGTGTGTGAATCTAACCAACCTCCTCGAGGTGCCCTTGTGTCTCTTGACACCAAGATATTGGGTTAACTACATAGTGTAGAATATACCCAACGCGCTAGTAGTGATATGTGGTGTGACTCAACTGTGACCCAACCCTTGTGTTGATTAAAACCCTTGTGCAATGTTTGTAATGACTTTTCTCTTATTTTGGACTTAACTATATGATCTTTGGATGCTTATAGATGGGTGAAGGTAGACTCCTTGACCTACTTGAGTGCTTTAGACTTGTAGTAGGGACTTCCCTAGATGTTGTGCAACCAATTTGAGCAAAATTAGGAACCTTTAAATGCTTTTTGAATGATGTTTGCAATAAGAAATTATAAGAATGAGAGGGGAGTTATAATGTGATAATGCCTTGCTTATATAGTCTTTTCTAGGTGAGATATTATTATAAATCTAACTTTATGAAGATGAAATGAACCAAATAATGACTTACCATCAAAAGTATAATCATCTTTGGTTGAGAAGGGACATGATCGTATAGGTAGGCTAGGATCGAGACCCACATTTTGACCCTTATGTATGTTATCCCGAATTCGCCCCTCAAGGTGAATTGGATAACTTACATGATCATTCAAGCTCAAGCAGGTTGAAATGGCTCAAGGGAAAAATTCAAGTTTTGGAGCTCCCTTTGGCTCTTTTCTAACCCCTCCATCCAAGGAAAAATTCAAGGAGTTAGAAAAAATTGAAAAAATCCAAAAATTGGCTTCAGATAGTGTATTGTGGGTAAATCAGGTATTTTTGGCCCAGTGCCGCATTGCAGGTACGCGCGGGACAGTTGGGACCCAAAAACCCGAAATGGCCGCATTCCTTTGTTGTGCGGTGAAATCAGACATTTGTCTCGCACGGTCCGCATGACATTGGGACATGCGGGATGCGCAAAGTTGAAAAGGCCGTAGTCCAAGAGCAGATCGAAAAGTCGAATTTTTGTCCTGTGCGGTTTGTGGGAAATTGGGACACAAGTATGCGTGGGCTCCGAAAGACCGAAATAGCCGACTACAAAAGAGATGCGGGCGGGGCAGGAGTCAACGACCCTCACGACCCGATCAACAGGTATGCGCGGGACATGAGTTCCTTGAAAGGCCGATTTGCTTGATTTACAAGGCAGGTCAGGTGTGATGCGGGTGAAGCATAGGTTTTCATCCCAAGTTGCACAAGGGACATTCGGGACACGGGATCCGAAATACTCTATATAGCCACATGCAAGGGAAAACACTGCAAATCAGACCTCAAACTTCAAACGGCCATAACTTTTGACCCCAAGCTCCGATTTTCACAAAATTTGACTTTATGGAACTAACACGATGTCCTCTATGCCATAAGATATATAAAAATAAATGAAACATATTCAGCTCTAGTGAAGTAAATGTTCAGTCCCATTAAATGACATAAATGCCTGGCAGACCCAAAATAGCTGCCCGCACTCAGAAGGCCATAAATTTTACATTTCTCAACGAAAACACACAAAATTGGTACTATTGGAATCATGGTTTTGAGACCAATGTAAAGAAATTGAGAAATCCATAATTTGATGAATAATAAATGGTGATTTTTCAGAAAATGTGCCCAAGTTCGAATAATGTTTTATTTGGTAGTTGGGATGCATTCAATGGAGCATGGGCTGACATTTCTCACTGCTGCAAGTCATGGGACAATATGGGGAGCCTTTTTTAAGAAACAAAACATCATTTCACTTCATTTACTACATCTTGCAAGTGGTTGAAGGACATATTTTGGGATTTTCATTTTCCCTCTCTCTCTCTCCTCTTAGAAATCTATAAATAAGAGTGTTGGGCTCATTGTAAAGGGAGATAGTTTTTAAGTAGAAAAACTCTGTCAAAATTGCTTTGTGAAGCCAATGTGCTACAAGCCCTTATAGTGGACTCCTTGCATGGTGATCCAGGCCCTTATCTTGTAATAGATTGAACTGTGCATACTTATGAAGCAATAGATGCAAGTTTGTGGATGTATCTTCCCCTGCTGTGTTTGTTTGCATTCCTCTTTCCCTTTCAATCTCATTGCATATATATTGTGTCTATCTTATGTTATTAGGGATCCATTATCATTGTGTGTGCATGAAATATTGTTGTGAATGCAGTTGCTAGATTGTGGAGAACTGTTATCACCCCTTCTAGTTTGCATTTTACTTCTACTTTTCACACATTGGGAGACTACTCTCACACTCTCCTTTTTGGTGTATCACCACTTTAGTGTAGGCTTTGTTTTCATGCACTCTCTCTCCTTGGTCCCTTGGAAAGTTAGATTAGGATAGATAGTTTTTCTTGCATTAGAGTAGATTGTGGCAGGTAGTTTAGGAGCAAGAACCAACTTTCTTTAGAGGTCTATCTCAAGAAGCAAGTCCCACAACTTGGAGATAGTACCCATGTTATCCAATCACACTATGAGCTCAAGCACACACACTTGTGCAAACCATAGGGTGTTGTGATTTGGTGATAACATATATGATTTTGGAAAGGAGTGAGAAACTCCTAAACCAAAATTATGTAATTATGCATCTCTCGATTGAATAACATTCCATATTTGTTGACAGAGGATGATGTAAAGATAAAAAAGTTATAGAATGGACAGAGAGATGATGAGATTAGATTCCAAATGTGAGCATTTGTCTTGGCAAGGATACAAGGTCAAACTTGGCATTGCAGGAGGGAAAGATACCAAATTTTAGTGTTTACATTTCCCCTTTAAGTGTGTAATTGAAAATTACATGCTTAAAGGAAAAACATACCTAAGTGTGTACACACACTTTTCCTTCACTCGAAGGGAATTTGTGAGGTGTTGGTGTTCGTATGCTCCATGTGAAACCTATACCACAAATTTTAGTCAATGTATATGATAGAAAATGAACTTCAACTCAAAATATAGATAATGCATTTTAATTTTGAACATTATGAAAAATATGCAAAAGAGATGCAAAACATGAAAATAATACAAATACTTATTTTGTGGAGGGAGGAGCTCTTGTTGTTGCCATGCCTTCAAGATTTGGAATTTGCTTTGAAGATAAAAAAGGATTGGGGGTGATTAGTCCCAATGTTGTGCCATAGGAGATAATAAAGGAGGAAGGATTATACTACAAATAACCCATGTGCTTCGATGCCTTCCCCATTCAAGAGTGTGAAGAAAGAGGATGAAAGATAGTCTATGGAGCTCACAATTTTACTTCAATGATTTCCTTTTTTGAGAATATGGTGAGATAAGGGGAACGATCAATTTATGAAGCTCATAGTTTTGCTTTGACACTTTCCACTCGAACCCACAAACCACATCGATGCGAGAAATATCTAGGCCCAATTATTTCCAATAGGCCTTAGACAAAATGACCCATGCCATGTCCCCATAAGGTGCTACTATGTCTGAATTGATTGTTATAACTCTAATAATTTTCTGGGTATATGGAGGTCCATGCCCCCAAACCTATTCTATAACTCGTATCTAAAGTATAATTGTGAAGGGAATGAAGTACTCATACTATGTATAACTTTGCTTTGTTGTGTTATTTGTATTTGTATCCATGTAAAAATATTGTAAATGTTCAGTAGAATATGTAAAAACTTGAAATTTGAGTAAAACTACCCTTTATCTATGAACATATGGAGAGTTCGGGACTGTACCATGGTCTTGATTATTCAAGATAATTTTTCCCATGTATGGACTCGCCACATTTTCCGAGGATTTGATCCACATAGTAATCTATTCCTATATCATGTAATATGTTTATATTTATATAAATACCTTGTTGAATTCCCCCTCTTTTGAGGCACACGTGATAAAAAATTTGAGCATGTGGATCAAAAGAACATGTGTACCCATATACGATATGTATGATAATTTGTGCAGGATCACATAAAAATATGAAGTGGTGGCAACATTTGAGAACCCGTACCTGCAAAAGGGGTTGCACTTGGTGGAAAAAATGACATGAAGAACAAGTAACATGCAACTAAAAACAATTAACAAACAAAAATACATGTGTAAAACACCTAGTAACAATGGAGAATGTCCTACTCTATTGGAAAATAATTATGTAATCAACATAGTAATCGTGTCATAGAATAAATAGTATTGTGAACATCCATGTAATATTGAAACAATAATGTACAATTAAATAACCAAAATCATGTAAAAACATAGTCAAATATAGGCATGGAGCTATAAACATGGGACACCCATAATGTCACAAGATAATAAGAGTAAAAGGAACAATGCACCACAATCGAGATAAGCAAGTGCATACTCGCAAAATAGGATGAAACCACAAACATAGGACACCCATAGGGTCATAATACAAACAACAACCTTAACCCATTGTTGGTGAAATAATTTTTCGCAAGGGAAAATTAGGGGCTTTCACCAACACTCTGGTACTAGGTCCCTTTGCTTAGGAATGGGGCAACTCTATTTATTGAAAACAAGGAAATATGTACACTACTCTAACCATTGGGGGTGGCCTTTCGACCGGGATCACACAAGAATACTCCAATAAATCCATGTGTAAAAGGAGGTGGAGGAAATGTGTGTGTATGGAGAGAGGGAGAAAGTGAGAAGGGGGTTTTATCCAATAAATAACAAGCTTAGTTCATTAACATAAAACCAAAGTTTTTCCAAGTTAACAATGAGAAAACACTAATATGCAAAGCAAGATAAAAAAAAAAATCAACAAAATTTTTAACTACATTATATTAATCAAAAGATTCATTCTTTCATTTGGTTGTGCATGATTACAATGCTCTATTGGAGTAGTGTAGACACCTAAAATCTGCTCACGCAATTTTAATACTAAAATTGCACTAATTACCCACTTTCCCTCATTTTCATTATAATTAGTGGTTTTTCACTAATTAACTAACATTCCCCTCCATTTCGGTTAATTAACGACCTTTCGTTAATAAACTAGCTTTTACCCCATTCTGGATGTCAATTAACGACATTTCATTAGTTATAATCCTCTTCTATTCTTTAATTAACTATTTATTAGTTAATTAGCCCTTTTTAATCCTCTATTTAATCAATGAACATTATTCTTGGTTAAATCCACTTTCTAAATACCAATTAACGAGATTCCGTTCGTTATAATCCTCCTCTAATCAATTAATTAACTATTATTAGTTAATTAAGCCTTTTTAACCTTGTATTTAATTAATAAACCCTCTTATTAATTAAATCTCCCTTTAAATCCTCTAAATCTTACCTATTTTCCTTTAAATCATATCTAAATAGATTTAAGCTTATTCTAGCCTATTAATTAATCCTAGTTGATTAATTAAATCATCTCTAACTCCCATGAGTTGCTAACCACTTGTTAATTCCTCTAATCAAGCTTATTTCTTCTAAATGCACTTTATCATTTGCTCCACATTCACTAATTTGCAAGCTTCTTCCAAATTGGAAAGCTATTTAAAGGACTAAGCTCTTTCCTCTCAAACACACCACACTTTGATTAGTGAAACCTATAGGCATTTTGATTTGAGCATTCTCCATTGTTTTGGAATAGCTTCATCTCTTGCATCCATTCTCTCAAATTGAGTAGTATGGGAAGATCCAAATATGGCTTTGTAGCCATTTCTTGGTGAGATCTCATCCTCATTCTTGAGACAAACAACACAAATTTGATTGCTTAATGATCTAATTAGGTTCATATTTTGAGTAGTAATCACAAAAGAGTAGGAATGACTTAGCATTAGGTGATTATTTTCATGTTTATACATTAGAAGTAGTTATTTCCTTTAAGCTCTTATCATGATGTTAATGGTAGATTAATTTTTCTTTGAAGCTACTTGGTGTTAGTTTCATTTAGATTAGCTTAATTAGTTTAACATGCATACATTTGGCACACTCGGTGGGACACCCCTTTGTTTCACATGTATTTTTTTATTTTGGTTAAGTTTGTTTTTTCATAGTAACCCCTTTTTTGAATATATTGACATAGCTTGTGTTTCTAACCATGTTTTGTTGAGTATTCCTTATAGGTATAAAGGAGGCGAAGTGTTGTCAAAATTAGATTTTAATGAAAAAAATTCAAGATTTCTCCATGTTTTAATTTTTCGAGCTTCATTTTTCATCATTTTACATGCTAGTTTTATCAATTTGTTGAAAATCTTATTTTTTTGAGCATGTAGGTTAGTGTTTGGTAGTGTTGAATTTTCTATTCACACATTAATGATATGGGTTGATCTAAAAATTAAATCTTTGTGAGAAAAATTCAATATTTCTCCATGTTTTCATTTTTAGAGCTTCATTGTTCATCATTCTACATGCTAGTTTTGTCAATTTCTTGAAAATCTTAAATTTTTGAGCATGTAGGTTAGTGTTTGATAGTGTTGAGTATTCTATTTACATATTAAGGAGATGAGTTGTTGTCAAAATTGAATATTTGTGAGAAAAATTCAATATTTCTCCATGTTTTCATTTTTAGAGCTTCATTGTTCATCATTTTGCATGCTAGTTTTGTCAATTTGTTGAAAATATTAAGTTTTTGATCATGAATGTTAATGTTTGATAGCGTTGAGTCTTCTTTACATATATTAATGAGATGGGTTGTTGTCAAAATTGAATCTTGGTTGGAAAAATTTGACCTTTTTGCAGATTAAGAGACGTTTTTTTTGACATTTTTGAGTACATGTTAAGTGCATACCCATGAGTATAAGAGCATATGCATACCGATCTTTTGGAGGCCATAATTTTTTCTCCCGAACTCAAAGCGACTCCATTTTTTTGTGAGGGAAAGGTATTCAAGTGAAATATGAAATGAACACATAATTTTTAGATTTAGACTTACAAAAATTATAGGTTTTTCCTTTATTATAAAATTGGTCATTTTTGTTGTATGTTAGATTCATTTTTGATCAATACCATGTATGCTCCTCTTGCACTTTCAAATGACCTTAAGAATAAAAATGGCTATGATTATGAATAGTTTTATAACACATTTAAATGCTTTAATGAATGTTGTTTTTCTATTTTTACTTAGTTATATCAAAGTTTGTGTATGCTCTTCTCTTGCACCTTTTGGCGATCTTGAGAATCAAAAGCAACTTTGGTCTTCTTTTCTAACATTTTGGATTAATTTGGAAACTTCATTTCATTATTGCTTAAGGGAATGAGTAATTTGCAAAACATGTTTAATGGTCCTTTGATTTAGAGTTTTCCATTACTATCACATTGGGTTACTTGTTGTGTATGCTCTTCTCTTGTGTCTTTTAGACGATCTTGAGAATCGAAACAACATTTGATCCTCTTTTTAAAATTTTATAAGTTTCCATGGAGAAATACTAACTTTTGAGTACATGAACTTATTCACTTGTCAAATAAAAATGATCTAAACCAATACTAAATACAATTTTTGTAGGTTTCCAATGGTGTGCAAAACCACATTAAGACCAAAAGATAAAATCACACCACTTTATTCAAAACATTGTATTTGCAGGTTCAGATAAGAGCTACAACTCATCCACTTTAAATTGTGGGAAGTATCTTGGCATAATCCATAAAAATCATTATGAGGATTACCATAGGAACCCCAAAGTAGTCCACACCTTGAGGGAACTGGTGGATGAAATAGGAAGTGCCCCACTACCCACTTGACTAGTTGAAAACCCGTGTGAGAAAAGCTTCATGTTACCCGTATGAGGCCTCATTCATTAATTTGATTATGGGGTAGTGGTCCACCTATTTAGGAGAAATCCTAGAAGTGTGTACCTCTCTTAGGTAATAATTGGTGAGTGTTGTGAATAAAATTCATAGGGAACCATTTGGAATTAGGGCCAACTTTACCTTAAAAATCATGTTTCAGAGAACTCTCACAAAGTGACAAATTTTTTGGAGTCAAAACCTTGTTTTTCAAACAAGGGGAAAGTCCATAAAATTTGGAGCCGCATGTTACTCATCACAAAACTTGCTATGTGTTACTTTTTCTTAGTTTCTACCTTGTTTTTCAACAAGACAAAAATTTGTTAAAGTCTAGATAACTTTGTTTCATCCCCACTTGATCTATTTTCTTTGCTCTCTTGTTGATATTTTTGATCAAAAGAGGAGAAATATACAAAGTGTTACTTAAAATCTTGTCCACCAATTTTGCACCCACCTACATCCTTCCTTATTACGATTGCGATAATAATCATTGAAAGTGTGTTGGTACGTCTTCATATTTTGGGTAACCTTGTCTTGACACCTAAATCATGACGTCTCATTGTAGCTAGACTTGCTCATCATTGAACTTCCCTTGAGTTGTTATGCTACTCACATCATATCAATACAATTTTGATACTTACATCTTGTTTTTATAAAACTTGATATAAGTTTCTAAATTATATTGTTATGTTGCTCGCATATTAACAACTCCTTGTTATACTTTGACCTTGTTTTCATCGAAACATTTCCTTGATTTGAAAAGTATTTTTGTTATGTCGGTTCACATCGTATCAATATTATTTTGATAATAATATCTTGCTTTTCCATAAATTTTGATTAATGTATCCAAGTGGCATCATTGTTCTGCTCACATTTACAACTTCCACTTTTTGGGGATTTAGGCCTTGTTTGTATCTAATTTTTTTAGTATACCTTGATTTGGAAGTCACCTTAACCCTTTTCTAATAATTAAATCTTGTTTTTCTAAAAATTGATTTAAGTGTTGGAATTGTGTTAGCATCTACAAAATTAAACGTTGAGAAAAATGTACTCACATTAGGGAGTTAGTTTCATCTTTGATTGGTCTTTGGTTTGAAACCTGCTAGTGTTGTCCTTGTCATTCTTTGTCAATTCTTTGTCATTCCTTCTTTGACATTCATTGTGACATTTTTAGCTATCACACTGCTTGATTTTTTCCTAGGTTCATTGTAGTCCTTGTACACATTTTTCAAACCTTAGCAAAAACGTTTCCTATCAAGAAAATCTTGAGACAATCTAAACATTGGAAAAGTTTCCTTTGCAGCCATTATGTTGCTAAATTTTGATCAACCATTTTGACATTTACACTTGCAACTTGTCCAAACCTTATTGGATTGTTGAAATTGTGTCATCAATATGTTTGTTTTTCTTAGATCCATTTTGGAAAATCACACAAGAATCCTCTATTTGTTTGCAAAATTTCTAGTGTGTTGTTATTACACTACCGAATCGACATGGAACTTACTTACATTTGAAGGAGTTCAATCATACAATCTAGGTCTAGGAATTTGGACCCAACAATGCCAACCATGACTAACTATCACATGGTTCCTCACACTTACGAAAATAGGGAACCTAGGTTTAGGAATTCACATTGAAATACACCCATTACGATTAAACCTCAATTGGTTATTCACGCTAGAGAACCCGCTCGGCTACCCCTTCCCCACCTTCATCTCATAGGTAGTGGTATGATTATGATGATTCTAATCCATGTTATTCTTATGATTCCCTTCAGTCTTCTAATGAATCTAATTCATGTTATTCTTCTAATTCCCCTCAACCTCCCGATTATTCTAATCCATGATATTATTGATTCCCCTTAGTCTCCTAAGCCTCATCTGATCAAATTTATTCTAAGGAATAATCAGTCACCTAAATGACATTTTCCTTCTCTAAGGATTTGTGTCACCAAAATTCTCTCCATCTTTCCTCTAATTTGACTCCTGAGTCACGGTCCTCCCTTTCTTCATAGGACCCCCTTTATAAGTTGCCTCAATGGAGTCTTCATCCTTTGAAGATCCGTGTGACTCCAAGTTCCTCCAATCAAACTTCTAATTTGAATCTTGAGTCACAGTCCTCCGTTTCTTCACAAGACCCCCTTTATCAGTCACCTCAAAAACATATTCCTCCATTGAAGATCTGTGTGACTCAAAATTTCTTTTATCGGTCATCCAAGTCGACCCCTACATCTTAATTCATTGACATGCTATGCGATCCTCTTTGTCTACCTACACCATGTCATCTTCTAGGAAAACCTATACTAAGATATTTCAAATCCACATCTTCTTTAACTCGTGATATGTCCAAATCCAAATCAACTTTGTCTCTTGAGTCATCTTATTTTATCAATCAAAATCTAATCCCTCTTTGGCCCTTGAGCCCTTTCAAATATATCTTACCATATTCTTATCAATATTCTAAAGACCGATGTTTGCGTCCACATCGAACAATTAACAAGAAATAATGTGCTAAGATATCTTTTTGAAGAACTATAAAATACCTTTGTGGGAGAAATAAGGTCAAACCTTCCCCTCATCTACATCATCAAACATCTTCTAAATCTTCCACACTTTTTGGACCTCTTTCTTCCTACCAACCTACTATCATCGACCAACAACGACCCATACCGATAAATTTATTTCAAAATGAAAAAGCAATCAGAGAATACATGGGGCTAATCAATGAAATTCCTCTAAGGATCACGGGCAAGGATTATCTTTTGACCTCCGATTAACTAAAATGTGGATAAATGGTAGTTAATCTAACTAGGAACAACAATAAATAATAGTAAATAAAAGTGGTAAATAAATATAGAAAGTGACCCAAACAACTAGGCTAATAAAAATAAAAACCCTAATATGCAAAGAAGGGTTGGAAGGAGCTTATCTAATCCAAAGTGAAATTTACGGACTATGTCGTAGAGCTAGCTAGAGAAATAGGAGGAGGAAATGACTATACCGAAGATCACAAATTTGTATATTGGGGTAATCTGAGGTGGTGAGGCACCTAGGAGAGTATTGAGGTGCATGTGGGTGCCATAGTCTCGTCATTAAGGTGCGCGGTGCGTGTAGGAGGTCTAAGAACCAGATTTTGCGATACTAGATGATCGGAGTCTTCGTTGTCTATCTTACTAATGTATTCAAATTGTGCTATTGGATCTCACCAAGTAGTCAGTGATGAAGAAAATACCTACAAAACTCCAAGACAATAATTAAACCCTAAAAAAGAAAGATGCAAATGAAGGGGTCAGACTCACCTCAGTTGCCACAATGGTGGGCTTATTAACTGAGCACTTTGCAATAAATCTCATACCTGATGTAGTTCTATGTGAAAGTGTGTACAATCATGCCCTAGGTGTTCTTGTGCTAGTTGTACTTTTCAAAGTAGCAAAAATAACTATGTGTAGAAAATGTAATAGAATGGTGGATGGAATAGAATAAACTTCCCTCCTATGCTTGTGTGATGCAGATGAACCAACCTTGTGCCTTGTGATGGAGCTAGATGGATGCAAATGGAGCCTTTGATGGATGCAACCTTAGGTGATGATAGTAGTGACTAGTTCTTGGTCCCTCATTATGGTTTTATAACTTTATATTTATACAACTCTAATTTACTAATTAGATTTCTAATTTCGTAATTAACCTCGAAAAGGTCGACCACAAGAAATATGAAATGTTTAAATGGCTAGAAAGTGCCCAAAAAGTGGCGGGAAAGTGAAAAAAGGATTAGGGCACCTGATTGGGACTAGGGCACTTGTCGGTGCCCCAGTACTATCCCAGGTGCCCCAGTCAAATGCAAAATAGCATACAACAATAGAAACAAACTTGACATGCATGTGTGAGAGGTTGGCGAAGAATACAAAAAGTAAAATAAAATGGCCAAAAGATGGGTGTTAATTAGTACTTTATTCACTCAAAAACCATATGAATAGTAGTATGAGACCGAGACTAAATAATGTCTAAATTGTGTGATTTTGTGACTACATTTTCCCCACTTTATGTTAGTGAGTAGAAAGCTTGGTAACATAAAGTAGATAGAGATGCGTACTGATAAATCCATGTAGAGTGATGTAGAAATGCGCTGAAGGACTAGAAAAAGCATGGAGTGATAAAAAGATGATGGAGTGTGGAAAGTAAAGATTTTAAAGTGTAAAAAAATGTGATGAGAGTGAACTTGGGGAAGAAACACATGTGTAGTTGAATATGTGTGTGATGTACCTACATTGTTAGTATCGTGTGTTATGTTGCAAAATGTTGTTGTTGTTGCCCCCATTTGTTGTAGTTATTTTTGTTGACTACTTGCTTCTCATACGGTTGGACCTACAAGGAGAAGATGATCAAGTAGTCAAATACACATGTATATATGTCAAAAACGCATGTAAAAGATACATGTATATGTAATGAAAAGACTGAAATGAAAGTATGAAAAGTGTAAAAGGAACATGTGCACCTAATCCGTGATGAGAGAAAGGGTGTAGAAAGAGGATATCCTATCTTAGGTTTTTGGATGATCTGATGCCATAGGCCGAAGAAGTGCAGGGAGAAAGATGCATTATTCTCTAACCTGTAACTGCTTCTCTGAAGTTGTATGAAGAGATCTCTGTACTTCTTGGTTTTTTTGGTATTCTGATGCAACTGGCTGAAGTAGTGTAGATAGGAATTCCATTGTATCCTCT
Source organism: Taxus wallichiana var. yunnanensis (assembly GCA_018340775.1). Classification (NCBI taxonomy): domain Eukaryota; kingdom Viridiplantae; phylum Streptophyta; class Pinopsida; order Cupressales; family Taxaceae; genus Taxus; species Taxus wallichiana. Next base: position 89,533,530 of record CM031243.1, read on the forward strand.
AACATGTAACTACTCCCCAAAATTCTACAAACAACCATGTCCTGTAAAAGCCGCTGCGTATGGGGTTCATAGACATGTCTGAACCCACTCGTTGTATAACCCACAATTCGAAGGGCGGAAACTTAACTGAATGTATTGATATAGAGCTTTGTGTAGTATGTAAAACCCCAAATAATGCCCCCCTCTTTGGGGATACATGTGATGTCACTGATAGGAGAATGTGGCCCTAAAAGAGGACCAACCACATGAACTATGTAACTCTACCCCTGTAGGGGGAAAGGAAAGTGTTTGGTAGAAACCAAGGCGTGTAAAAACAAGAGGCTAGCCAAAGACAAGTGTTAGTACCAACAAGTATGCATGTATAAAATAATGTGTAATCTATGCAAATAGTGTATGAGCTACCAAGCAAGATAATAACACACACAAGAAGACAAAGTAAGCCACACAAAGCGAGTTGCAAACATGGGACATCACTCACGATGTCACAAGACACGTAAGGTCATCATGACCACATAAAAAAACAAGTGTGCATACTAAACATAGGGCAAGGCCCACATACAATAAAAAACAAAACAAACAAGTACAAACAACAAATAACCATGGAAGCAAGTAATCCTATGAACAAATGCTACACATGAAACACTCGTTAGCATGTTAGAAAGATAACTAGTATGTAAAAAGCATGTATAACCATGTAATATAGAGTGCTAAGTACAAAATGAAACAATAACACATGTGAGAGATGAATGTGGATGCCCCTAACAACCAATGTAGGGTGGGTAGAAGGTGAGCATCCATATTGCATGAAAAAGACCTGTATATGTGATCATAACTAAGAAAAAACGTGAATGCACATGTGTGTATGGTAAAGATAAATGACATATAAGAGATCTAACTAGCATGTGTAATAAGATGACCATATACAAACAAATGTAAACAAGAATAAAAGCAACCAAGATATGTAATATGCTATGGATGGGTGGAATGGAATGCAAGATGGAATGATAGGAGCCGCGTGCCCCCTGAGTGAATGAAAATGTATGCAGTGAGGTTAATTTGGTTTTCCCCCTTAGCAGTCAAGAATGAACCATAAACGAGAGTGCGTCATCGGGAAATGGTCGAATATTATGTATTGTGTCTAACATGTTGTGATGAGTGTGTATATGTGTTGTGACGATATGTGACCTAGAGATGATGTGTGCGTGACCCTTATAGATGAAGCATATATCACGAAAAGATGATCGAAAGAGTGATGATGTATCCTAAAGCGTATATCACTACTAGATGAATAGAGGGAGTGGTGATGTAGCCTAAAGCGTATACCACTACAAAATGAAGGAATAGGTGACCAGTTAGCCTATAACGTATGTCACTAACCTAGTAATGTCGTATGATAGAAGGTCGATTGATGAACGTGTGTGCATGATAAGGTCCATTTGATTAGTAAACCTTCAGAAGTTGAGTATGGACTGAGGAACTAAAGTACGTCTTATGGTAGTGAGTGCAGCATGTAGAAGACGATGTAGTATGTGTGTAAATATGCGATGTGCAAAATGTAATGCAAGGTGTGCATGTAAACTAAAAGTGTAAGGTGCACACTATGTAGTATGTGTGATGAGTAGAAAACCATATGATGAGTAGAAATGTGTAAAATGCAATGTATAGTATGTAATACAATATGTGTAGAGAGACTAAATGTGTGCTATGTAATATGTAAGATGAAGTAGGATGTAATGCGAGAGTTATAGATAATAGAAGTGTGACCGATGTATGATGAAGACTAGTATGATGTATGATGTATATATATGCAATGATCATAATGATGTAGATTAAATGTAGAATGTAGGATGTAAGACATAAGACATGACTCAAGATGTGTTATAGAGATGTTATGTGTAGTACCTATTGTGCAGTGTGTGGGGTTCATGTGTAGTAATCCCTCAACAGTCAAGTGTGAGTGCATCATCGGAAATGGTCACAAAGTGTGTAGATGAATGTGTCTATGTTATGAGAGTGATGTATGATAATGCAAAGATGAGAAATGCACTAATGCTAATGGGACGGGGATGTAATATGTGTATGCTAGAAATATGGTATGTTGTGATGAACGATGCTACTAGGTTGGGGGGATGTGTTAGATGCTATGCTCCCTAAGTGTGGAAGATGAAGGATGGATAATGTAATGTCATATAAGAGATCATCAATTTTAGGGTCAAATTCATATGGATAAGCATTAGAGACTTGATAAGAAATAGTGTTTGGTTGATCATGTAATGAGCCATTAAGGTGTAAATTGTACATACCCATGGTATATTCCTCATCAGTGAATGGAGGAAGTGGACAATCATGCACATACCAATGAGTGAGATTTTACGAATAGCCAAGAAAAGAACTATTGCAAATGAAGACATAACCAAAGGGCATGGGAAATATATGTCTGTATGATCAATATCAAGAGTGCCCCCAATGTAATCAAGCCATGATTTCCCTAATGTGAGTGGAAAAGAGTGAGGAATGTGTGGTAGATAGAATATAATATGAAATAAACACAAACCATAAGCAATAATAATAGTGAAAATCCATAGTATAGATGATGAGCATGAGTAGGAGGATATATGTTTTCAAAAGTAAAACCAAGTCGAGCTAGACAATCATGTGAGAAAATGCTGTCATCACAAGTAGGATCAAATGGAATATGTTCCCAATAGAGGCATTCAAGTAAATGGTGGGCGTGCCAATGTAGGTGGTACATGTGAAGGTATATGTGATAGAGCGACGTCCATAAACTGGACATGATCCTAATAAGGAATCATAGCAATAGTAGTAGTAATAGGTGGGGTTGAATAAATTGCATCTATCACACAAATGACACCTTCAAGTGGTGGCAAGTGAGGTTGTTCATCCATAGGTTGAGGATCATCTGTAGTATCAATACATGGAATAAGAAGACTAGTATTAGGAGCGTGGTCATAGTACTAGAATGGGTCACGGTCACGAAGAATAGTATACTCAATGCCCTCATGGAGGAACTTAACACAATGGTGTACAGTAGAAGCCACAACCTGCATGACATGAAGCCATGGTCTACCTAGTAAATAATTATAGGAGACTGGGAAATCAATGACAAAAACATAGTGGGGATAGTTTTGGGCCCTACAGTGATAGGTAATGTAATGTGACCAACACATAGATGAACGAAACCATCATATGTACAGAGTGAGAGGAATAATGGGCTAAAATCATGAGTGGAAAGACCTAAGTTTTGAAGGAATGACATAGGACATAGATTAATCTCAGATCCATTATCAATTAAAGTATGCTTGATACCCATATTAAGAATGCGAATCATAATATGCAAGGGTGGGTCATTTTCAAAAGTGTTTAAGTCAACGAGAAGATTAGATTTGAATGATATATGTTGAGAAAATGCATCTACAAATTTTAATATACCGAGTCAAGATGCATGTTGACACGAATGTGGGTAGTAGCTAGAAGATGTTGGACTCTATACTGTCTATACTATACATTAGGGTTCGTAAGAAAATAATCAGTAATGGAGATATTCATGATGACTAGTTTCTAGGATGATAAAGAGTAAAAATCCTATATGCGTGAAGATAAAGTATCGGGTTCACCAAAATGATTAACTAAAATGTGGATAAATGGTAGTTAATCTAACTAGGAAAAATAGTAAATAACAATAAATAAAATTAGTAAATAAATATAGAAATTGATCCAAACAACTAGGCTAATAAAAATAGAAACCCTACTATGCAAAGAAGGGTTGGAAGGAGCTTATCTCGATTCAAAAAATTGCTAGATCGTGTCACGAGAGATGCTCGAAGGAAAAAAAAGATGATGAAATGAATATACCAAAGACCAAAAACTTACATATCCAGCAATCCGAGGTGGGTGAGGGTGCACAGGAGAGTATCAGGGTGCATGTGGGTGTCCTAGTTTGAGTTCTAGGGGCCTTGGTCTATATAAGAGGTCAAAAAAATAGATATGTAGAGTCGTTATATGATTTGGAGTCTTTGTTATCTATCAAACTAATGTATTTTAATTGCAGACTTGGATGTCACCGGTATTCATTGATGAATAAAATACCTACAAAACCCCAAGACAAACATCAAACCCTAAAAAGAAAGATGCAAATGAAGGGGTTGGACTAACCTCAACTACGAAAATGGACTTACTATCGAGCATTGAACTACATCTCGGACTGATGTAGTTCTATGTGAAAGTGTGTGCAATCATGTCCTAGGTGTTCTTGTGCCAATTGCACTTTGTGAAAGTAGCAAACAATAACTATGTGTAGAAAATGTTGAAATATAATCTCTCTTTTATGAGATTAAAGTACCATTAATGGATCTAAAAAATTCAGATTCAATACACAGGAAATACAAAGATTTACTAAACTCAAACTCCACACTGAAATATTATTATTACTGCAATCATACAACACTTTTATGATTACAAAGAACTCCATTAAATAGGAGTGGAATAATAACAATCTCCATAACAAATTTTTGTTTCATACTCCTGAATGGATTAACAAACCAACAACATTAATAATAAAACAATACTATTGTTTTATTATTATAACAAACCATCTAAATTTACCTTTTTAACTTTTACCACTAACTATTACATTTTACTATCTGTAAATATAAAACATATGAGAAGCACTAAACCATAGAATTCATAACATTCCCCCTTAGTGCGAACATAGGGAAAACATGTCTTGTATTGCAACATGCCGCTTCGTAGCTTGCTCATGATCTAGATGGTTTCAAGGACAATACCAATAACCTCATGGATGGTTTTCCCAATGGTTTACCAACAACCACAACTATAGATAGTTTTTCCAATGGATTACTAACAACCACAACTATAGATGGTTTTCTAGTGGATCCAACAACCACAATATCATGATGTTGTAGTACATTGCTCAACTCTCATCATTGCTACTCTTCAGGAGATTACATATCAAAATCCATGATAGTGCATAAATTTATTCACCCACAAAAACTAAAACAATGTGTCATTTCCCCCACAATGTGAAGTTTCCATAACACAACACAAAGAAATTTGAAATCAACACACCATGCTGAAAGAAAAAAAAAGACACACACACATGTCACCAAACTAGTGATGCAGCCCCATTATAGGTGACTAACAAGAGGATGCTATTTTTCCTCCATCCTCTGTTGCCTCCAACCTCCAATCAGTGACTGTTTAGAAGAGGAGATCATCAGACACATATCCACACTCCTCTTGTGCGGGTTCATCTTCTCCTGATGAGTCTTCATCAGTGGCTACATTGGCTTCATTTGTAAGCTTCCCACTGAGTAGATCTCTGGCCTTTACCTTGCATAATCTGGTAGTATGTCCTTTTTCTTACAATAGAAACATTCCACTTCACTTTCCTTTTTAGTAAAGTTTCTATGTTTCCTTTTTGTATACATGGATTTTTCTTCTTCTACATCTTCTTTAGTTCTCTTCTCTTCAGCTAGGAGAGCTGAAATCATGTCTTCAAGAGTTTTAGAAGGCATCTGTCTAAGAGTAAAAACTACATTGCTGTATTTGGGAGGAAAACTATTTAGTAATATTGCTTTTGCATCTTCATCATCAACAAGAGCATTAACTTCTGCTAATTGTCTAGTTAGTGATCTAAAATCATTAATGTGACTAGACATGGTGACTCCATCATCCATTTTGAATCTAAACAACTGAAGTTTTAAGGAAAACTTTACATTTACCAATTTTGCACTAAATAACTTACTTAGATTGTCCCACATTTCCTTTGATGGTTTATCAAGCTCAACATTATTTCCCATTCTAATTCACCAACAATGGCTTTGGCTTTATCATCCCTGGTTTCCCATTTTGTTTCTTTATCTGGATCTGATGGTTTCTTCTCCTACCCATTTATAATCCTCCACAAATTCTTATTCATAAGTTGCATATGAATTTTCACTTTCCATGTGTGAAAATTGACACCATTGAACTTATCTACTAGTACTACAGATGTATCCATTGATCAATAAAAAAACAACAAATAAAAACAAGTACTCATTGTTTTGATGATAACTTGAGAACCGTAGCTCCGTTTTACAAACCGTAAAATGTGTTGAAAATATGGTTTTAAGAAATTTCCATTGGTAGAGAGAATCTCTAAATATTTGTAAGGAATTTTTGGAAATTCAGTAAAATTGTTGGTAATTTTCCATAATCGGCGGCGATTGTGCAGAGTCCATAATCGTTGGCAATTCTTATGCGAATAATTGCAACAAAGTTTGGTGATTCTGTGCACAAAAATTACTTCCAGTAGCTCCTCAAATGGTCTCTTTGATGCCAAATGAAATCTAAGCTCTCTTTTATGATATTAAAACACCATTAATGGATCTAAAAAATATTCAATACATAGGAAATACAAAGATTTACTAAACTCAAACTCCACACAAAAATATTATTATTATTGCAATCATACAACACTTCTCTTGATTACAAAGAACTCCATTAAATAGGAGTGGAACAATAACAATCTCCATAATAAATTTTGTTCCATACTCCCGAATGGATTAACAAACTAACAACATTAATAATAAAACAATACTATTATTTTATTATTATAACAAACCATCTAAATTTACCTTTTAAAATTTTACCACTAACTATTACATTTTAATATCTCGTAAATATAAAAACATATCAGAAAAACTATACCATATAATTCCTAAAAATGTAATAGAATGGTGAATGGAATAGAATAAACTTCCCTCCTATGCTTGTGTGATGCGAGATGAACGAACCTTGTGCCTTGTGATAGAGCTAGATGGATGCAAATGGAGCCTTTGATGGATGCGAACTGTAGACACAAAATCATGCACTTTAGGCATTATTTAGCATGGTCTCGTACTACTATTTAGAGGGTTCTCAAGTGAAGAAAGTAATAATTAATCCCACCTTTTTGCCATCTTATTTTTATATTTTAATTCATCATTTTTTGCATATTTTCCTACACATATCCACCTATTTCGCAATTGTCCCATCATTTTAGCCTAAACTAGGGCACCCATGCCTATACTAGGGCACCTTGGTCCCACATAGGGCACTCGGATCCATGTTCCACTTTCCCACTTCTTTTTTGGGTCTTTCTAGCCATTTTTATCCTTATCTTTTTCCCAGATCGGCCATGTTGGGGTTGATTATGACATTAGAGCAAGAGAAACTTGTAAATAAAAAGTTATGAGACCATAATGAGGGTCCTATCGTCACATACTACTATCACTCCATCTAGAGTTGCATCCATTACATCGATTACATCCACATAGTGCCATGCATCAAGGCTAAGAGATATACATCGACACACACAACATAGGGGGAGGATTCTATTTTATTTCATACACACATGCTATTACATTTTCTATAGTTATTATTTCTCGCTACTTCACAAAGTGTGACTAAAACAAGAGCACATAGGGCACACCATACACACACACACACCAAAAATAGGGTTCGAAATATAGTGCAACAATCAGTTTAGTAAGCCCTTTGTTGTGGTAGCTAAGGTCATCCAACCCACTCATTTACATCTTTTATTTATAGGATTTTGATACTTCTTTGTTACATGCAGGTCATTCCTTCATATTTTCATATTTCACACACTCAGCGCAACCCAATGAATCCAACGTGTGAGATAGAAAAACTTTCAAACCATCTTATGACCCTATGGAAATAAGATTCTAGGAATTTAAATAAACCAGGGCACCTATTCTATAGAACAGGGTGCCCCAGGGCACCCTAGTACCTTCCCAGGTGCCTTATTCTTCTCAGATCCTCCAGATCTGGTCCTTTTGGGACTTCTGGGTGTTCATTCCTACTTCTAGATTTTATTATTAGACCTGCGACAACCTGCGATAGTATTTGAAAATCAGCTAAGTGATTTCTCCCTACTTCCTTGCACATTAGGGTTTGATTTCATTTACATCATTTCATATTGTCTTAGTATACTTTACAATATTTTAGTCCTCCTATTTTAGATTAACTAATTTCTATACTTCTATAGTATTAGTTATATTTTTAGTTAATCATTTTGGTGAACCCGACATATTTCATGCTTAGGATCCTTATTCTTCTTCTATCACGGGTCAAGCTTCGTTGTTCATATTTACGTAAGAGATATCCCACTTGTCAGGCTATTTTCCAAAAATCCCTAGACACCAAGTATTTTGATGACAATACACCACCACACAAATTAAGTTCAATACTTCATTATTTCTTTCAATTGACCCTAGTCTTAATGCACCTCCATCTACTCAACCCATATTGGATGCAATTAAGGCTCACAATGCTTTATTTCAAAACAAATTTAATGCTATGGAATCAACTATTACATCCCTTAGATCTGAAATTCAACAGCTTAAGGATGCTTCTCAATTTCATGTTTATGACTCTTCTATATCTTATTTGCAATCTCTGTCCACCACATGTCATATAACCAAATCTCAAGTCATGCCATTTCCAAAACCTCTCATACTTGATTGCAATGCTAAGCCGCATGACATTTTTACTGAGCTTCTTAGTCGTCAATTGATCACTCTACCATCTATTGATTACTATCTTCTTTATTTCCAAACAAAGTATTAAGAACTTCCATATTGCCATTATCATTGAATCAATGGGCATAATGAGCATGATTGTTAATGATTTACAATGTAGAGTCAAACATCTTGAGCGTCGGGATTTAGTTCATTTACTAGAAAACATCTTATTGCACGCCCACCTACAAATACTATGCCGACATGGGTTCCTAAGGCTACTTATTCAGTTAGTTACGATCCACATAAGAAACCACCTGTGGTATCACCAAGTCAACCTCTCAAAATTAGTTCACCACCTCCTCCTACTCTGTATTCTAAAACATTACCAAATCAAAACAAGTGATCACTTTCTTAAGTTTTTCTCTAAATCACATCCTCTTACTAAGTCATCTATGGTATTACCAAGTCCAACTATGCAACCTCCTCTTACATATGATCTCAATCCTCCATCAAAGGTATCTACAACATCATTATGCCATGCTCAACAACCACCTCCTAAATTTAAACTTGTAATTACAACATCCACCATAAACACTACATATGTTGATGATTGGGAACCAAATGAAGCTTACTATGATGATGAACCACTAGATGGTAACACTCCTCTATCTTCTCCTCATCCCATCACTTTTGTTAAGGAAACTACTCCTTACATTGATCCACTTAGCGTATTTTCACTAGACTTCCATTTCTTACATACTTGGGGGGCATATCATCTCCCCCATCATCACACATAAATATCATTAGCCATTACTTCTCTTATCTAAACGTATTCATCACACATCATAGCACCCTCATTACTTGATGACACACTCTTGTGCTTTGGTTCATGTTATCCAAAATTCACCCCCCTAGGGTAAATTTTGATAACATGCATCAGAAGATTCAAATCCCAAGCAAATTGATTGATTCAGAGCAAAATCAGGTTTCTAGGGTCCCTTCAGGTATTTTTCTAACTCCCCTGGCCGAAGAAACAGGGAGCAAGCTCTGAGAAAATGCAAAAAGGTTGCAGAAAGGCAAATAGGTTGATCCAGGAAAAAGTGTGAAAATTGGCTAAGTCCTGCTCAAGGTAGCATTTGGGAGAAGTGGGACAAAAAGGCGCGGATCGGCCGAAAAGCCTCTAGGCGGCCCAAATTGCATTCGGGACAATCGGGCCAGAAGTACGCGGCGGGCGCGAAAAGCCGATCCGGCCGAAAGAGGAAGAAAAATTGGCTAAGTGTTGCTCGGGACGTTCGGGACAAAAGGGCCCGAACCGGCCGGTTCGGCCGAAATGAGCACAGGCAGCCCAAAAGAAAATGGGACAAATGGGATGATAGTACGCGGTGGGCGTGAAATGCCGGTTCGACCGAGAGAAAATCGACTAACTGCTGCAGCAGCTTGGGACAAGCGGGCCGGAAAGGCGCGAACCGGCCGAACCGGGCGAAAGAGGTCAAAACAGTCCGAAGGCAATTGGGACATCCGGGGCAAATGGACGCGAACCGGCCGGTTCGGCCGAAATGAGCACAGGCAGCCCAAAAGCAATTGGGACGTCTGGGACAAAAGGACGCGAAGGGCGCGAAAAAGCCGGCAGGGCCGAGAACCATTCAGAAGCCGCCACGTGTCTCAGGGAAAAAGGGTCAAAAAGGTCAAAGGGCAAGTTTTAAAAAGGTCAGCCCGAACCAATGAAATAGCACCACGTGTCCAGTTAAGGGCCCCACAAGTGAATTTAAAAATGAAAGCCCACGAAAGACGAAGGAGAGAGAATTGCTCGTCCAATCAGCACGTGCCACGTGTCGTCTAGGTGGCAGAGCGCGGGAAAGGATTTCAAAACACGTTTTCGCCTGTTTTGTGCCCTAGATCTTCAGATCGCCATAACTTTTGATCCAGAGCTCGGATTTGCACGTTCTTTACATCAACGGAAAGCTGGTGAAATTCTCTACATGATTCCGGGGTCAATCTTGCATTTTGGAGTAGTCTGGAGGGAGGAAAATCGAGAAACGGCTTTGACACGTATTCATGGCCGGAAATGACATTCCAGCGACCAGAGTTAATGCAGAATGGGTCGCATTCTCCTGCAATCCGGTCAAAATGACAGGGTATGGGTTTGTAAGGTCCTCCATGCCATTTTAATACACCTGCAGTCAAGAAAGAATGGGCTCCCATGCCTTTGTACGTCTCTGTTCCACAGGTTCGAACCTTGCATTTTAAAAGCCGATTTTGGGCTCATTTCGGAGGGGAACATTTTTGGGCATAGCAGAATTCTTCTTTCACCTTCTTCAAGGGATTGATCAAGTATCGAGACCTCTCCAAGGATTATAACAGATTTTTACCTCTCGAGGGTGTAATGCGTATTTTGAGATTAAATTGATAATGCAAGCTCTGTGAATGGGTTTCAATCCTCTGTTTGTATTATTTGCTTGATTTCAGATGCTAAATTATACATTATCAGTCTGTGTATGTTTTTATGTTGTGAACCTCGGTCTGTGTCTATTTGCATGACTAATATGTTTCACCACTCCTTTTGGTGCATCACCATCTTTAGTTAGTTTCAATTTTGCACTTCTACCCCTGTCTCCTTGCAAGTTAGAATAGGATTAGGATCTAAACCTCTGTAGTTTTGCAAAATATAGATCTAAATCAGAGGAGTTTGAGGAACCAGCCTCTGTCTGGAGATTCCTCTCTCGGTTTCCAAGTCCCACGCTTGGAGAGAGGTTTCCATGTTGTGCAATCACTGCTGGATGCCCGAACATCAACCTAGAAGCCTCGATGTGCGTCCGAAGTGCTTGTGATTTTGCACCAACAGTTCACACTTGATTTGTTGAGGGATTACCATTACATCGAACCTCACACCTTTGCACCATAGGTACTACATATTCCATTTCATCCTACATTGTGTGTCGCACACCATCCATTCTATATCTCTCATACATTATACTAGTCCTCACATATACATTTCATTCATTCTAATATTCACACGCTTTGTCACATATACACTTTGCACATTTTCATATCATACATTTTCCATATACTACACTAGTCGTCATTACATATGAGTCTATTTTTAAATTTTCATCCCTACATCATCCTAAATTTATGCTAGGTTACATTAGATATACGGGTCTATCTTTACATGTTATCACTACATATTCTATTTACACCTATCACCGCTTCTTACATATTCCCTGTTCTACACACCCTACACATACTACATTGCATTATTCACATGACACATTTATACATAATCTATATTATACATACTACGCTAGATTACATTTCATATGGGTCTAGATTTACATTTTATCATTATACATTCTATTTCTATATGCACCTATTATTGCATTTCACACATTACATATTCTATATGCACTACACATCCTACATTACATTGGCCACATCGTGTATTTACATACCCTCTTCATCACTTGGTCATTTATACTATGTTGGTTTCTATGCGTTGTCCTCACCACCCTATGATGCAATTTAGTTCCTCAGTCCATACTTGACTGCCAAGGGTTTACCAATCAAATGGACCTTACATTCACCATGTGACATTTCCTCATGTGACATTTCACCATGTGACATTTCTAGTGTTAGTGACATACACCTTAGGTTAAATAGTCACCTATACTATCATCTTGTAGTGGTATACACCTTAGGTTACATCACCACTCACTTATTATTCATCCCATAGTGACATACACCTTCGGTTAAATCGTCACCCATTATATCATTTTGTAGTGGTATACACCTTAGGTTACATCACCACTCCTTCCTTTCATTTTGTAGTGACATAAGGTTTAGGCTAAACCATCACCTATCTCCACCCTTTAATCATATAGTGATATACAATTAGGGATAACTCATCACTCATCTATTCAAAATTTTTGATATAAGCTTCAACTAAAGGGTTCACGCACATCTCTCCAAATGTGAAATTTCATCACCATTACATATTCACACTCACCACAACACACTAGAAACAACCAACACTACTCGATCATTTCCCGATAACGCACTCTCATTTATGGTTCATTCTTGACTAATAAGGGAAAAAAATGAACCTAATTACATACACTTTCATTCACTTGGGGCATGGGGCTACTATCATTCCATCTTGCATTCCATTCCATTCATCCACAACATACTTTGCATTGTTTTAGGGGCATTTATTGTTGATTCATAGTGTTTTTCAATGTTCACTTTACTACACATGTTAGAATGCTTTATTATATGTCATTATCATACACACATACACATTTAAACCTTTGTTTATTGTGATTTCAGATACAAGACTCTACACGTGACATGGATGTTCACCTTCTACCCTTCCTATACCGGTCACTTGGGGCATCCACATTCATTTTATCTAGGTGCTATTGTTTCATTTTGTACTTAGTGTCCTATCTTACTTACTCATACACGATTTGACATATTGGTTATCACTCTAACATGCTAATGGGTGTTCCATGTGCAACACTTGTTTTGCAGGATTACATGTTTCAATGACTAATTTATTTCTACTTGTTTTCTTTATTTCCCATTATATGCGGGATTTTCCCTTTTCTTGTGTGTACACTTGTTTGTTGTTTGCAGCCATGACAACCTTGCATGTCTTGTGACATTGTGAGTGATGTCCCTTGTTTGCAACCCACTTTATGCAAACCCTCTTGGTTTTCTTACGTATTTACACTACTTAGTTTGGTAGTTACTACATTGTCTACGTATTTTACACTTGTCTTATTGCATGCATGTGTTTTCAAACTAACACTTGTTTTGGCTAGCCATCCCCTTTTGTGCATGCCTTGGTTTCTACCAAGAACTTTCCCTTGCCCATGTAGTGAAAAAATATACAGTCGAGTGCGGTGGGTCCTATTTTGGGGCCGCATTCTACTTTTGAGTGGACGTCACATGCACTCTTGAAGAGGGGGGCATCATTGAGGGTTTGAGACTAACACATCATATTTACACTAGTTCTATATAGTGCACTTCTCAACCTTGGAATTGTGGGTTTACATATAACGAGTGAGTTCGAGACCAGACTACGAACTCCATACACGGTGGCCTTTATAGGACATGGTGTCCTTTGGCATTTCTATGGAGCAATTATAGGCTTGGAGGTTACGGTGGATGTGCCTCCCTACGCTACTTCATCCAAAGTGGCGTCGAGATCACCCAAAAAATTAGATAGTACAAATATCTCTTCACACATTTCAGCAAAAGTGGTTAAAGGTTAGAGGACACCGAGCATTTGCTCCTATAATTCTTCTTCACCAAGGTGGCATGAGATCACCCAAAAACCCGTGATGATAAAAAATATCATTCTATACCATTTTTCTTGACATGGATCAGGTGCAAATGTTCCATTTACACTTTTTTAACATATTTTACATTTGCGTACTTTACACATATCTAAACACATGATTATTTTACACAATATTTTTACATACATATATATTTGACTACTTGATCATTTTCTCCTTGTAGGTCCGGCCATATGAGAAATAAGTAGTCAAATTGGGGGAAACAACAACAACAACAAAAACAATAACAACGACAACGAAAATGACAACACACCGCGACGACACTTGCCTTTACTAATCATGCAGGTAAACTACACACCACAACAACTACACATGCGTTCCTCCCTAGGTCCACTCTCATCACTTTTTATGCACATTTTTCATCTTTAGAATCCATGCTCCTCTAATTTTTCTTTTTGTCATTCCATGCTTGAGTCTAGTCCATCGACACATCTTCTTCTACACTCTACATGGATATTAGGTACACATCTCTATCTACTTTATGTTACCGAGCATTCCACTCACCAACATAAAGTGGGGAAAAATGTAGACACAAAATCATGCACTTTAAACATTATTTAGCTCTGGTCTCGTACTACTATTTAGAAGGTTCTCAAGTGAAGAAAGTACTAATTAATCCCACCTTTTGGCCATCTTATTTTTATATTTTATTTCATCATTCCCGCATATTTTCCTACACGTATCCACCTATTTCGCAAGCTTGTCCCATAATTTTAGCCTAAACCGAGGGTGCCTTAGTCCCACATAGGGTACCTTGATCAATGTTCCACTTTCCCACTTCTTTTGGGGTCTTTCCCATTTTTATTCTTATCTTTTTCCTAATTCGCAATGTTGGGGTTAATTATGAAATTAGAGCAAGAGAACCCTATAAATACAAAGTTATGAGATGATAATGAGGGTCCTAACTTCACATACTACTATCACTCCATCTAGAGTTACATCCATTACATCACTTGCATCCACATAGTGCCATGCATCAAGGCTAGGAGATCTACCTCAACACACACAACATACGGGGAAGATTCTATTCTATTTCATGCACACATGCTATTACATTTTCTATAGTTATTATTGCTCGCTACTTTACAAAGTACGAATAACACAAGAGAACTTAGGGCATGATATGCACACACACACTAGAATTACATTTAGGTTTGAAATGTAGTGCAATGATTAGTTTAGCACGCCCTTTGTTGTGGTAGCCGAGGTCGGTCGACCCATTCATTTACATATTTTATTTTTAGGGTTTTGATACTCTTTGTTACTTGTAGGTCATTCCTTCATCTTTACATATTTCTAGGAACTTGATCTGCTCACATCCTTCAAATATGGTATTTTCGAGACTTTCGGGTTTTCATTCCTACTTTTGGATTTTATTATTAGACTTGTGATAACTGCAATAGTCTTTGACAATCGGCTAAGTCATTTATCCCTACTTCCTTGCACATTAGGGTTTGATTTCATTTACATCATTTCATATTGTCTCAAGATACTTTTATAACGTTTTAGTCCTCTTATTTTAGATTAACTAATTGTTAGAATTCCATAGTATTAGCTATATTTTTAGTTAATCACAACCTTAGGTGACGATAGTAGTGATTAGTGCTTGGTCCCTTATTATGGTTTCATAACATTTCTCTTATTTGAATTTCGCAATTAACCCCAAAAAGGCCAACCATAAGAAATATGAAATGTCCAAATGGCTAGAAAGTGCCCAAAAAGTGGCGGGAAAGTGGAAAGAGGATCATGGCACCACGACTAGGACCAGGGCACATGTTGGCACCCTAGTACTAGCCTCGAGCGCCCTATCAAATGAAAAACAACACAAAATGATATAAATAGAGTAGACATGCATGTGTGAGAGGTTAAAAACAAAGAAAGAAAAGTAAAATGGCCAAAAGACGGGGGTTCATAAGTACTTTCTTCACTCAAAAACTATATGAATAGTAATATGAGACCCCTAAAATATTGGCTAAATACATAAAGGCGCATGGGTGTGCAAGGCCTAGGTTGAAGATGGGGCGCAAGGAGAAGGCACACAAGGAAAGGTTCTAGGAGGGTTTTAGAAAGGCTGTGTTGTGCGCTGGAAGAAAGGTCTCGGGACTTAGCCATATTTGGCGTATTACAAGGGACATGAGAAAAGTGTGACTTGACTACACATGTGGAGTGGATAAGGTGCCATTCTAGTGACAAGTTGGCCTAGGAAGTAATATGCCCCTGTGATAGAAGTTTCTAGACCATCATGGAAAAAAAGTGGAGAGCTCGAGGCACATGGAGGAGCATGTTTGAATGAGGACCACAAGGATGGTGTCGGATCTCGAGGCCGCAGAAGGATGAGTTGGCACTTTAGGATGCCTATATATACAAATTTCCACTGAGAAAGAGAAGATATAGAGGGACGAGAAGAGGGGAAATAAAAGAGATTGCGAGATAGAGAGATCAATATAAAGAGGAGATCTGTAGAAATGCCATGCAAGGAAATATGTTTGGGTTGGGTAGATAAAACATAGGAGATGGATGTACCAAGGGCTTGGAGGTTTAAATTTATTTTTGAGAGCTAAAGGATATGGATCCAGTTATGATGCATGACTTCGGTCGCCTTTACTGTGATGCTCTATAATGAATCTAATGAATGTAATGAGGTTACCAGTTTATATGAATATGATCAGTAATGATTTTGGTGCATTTACATATCTTCATGGTTTTGTTTTATGCATGTTTATGGAATGAGTCTGAATCCTTGCACATTTCCCTTTCTGTTTTGATTCAGTTCTTAATCTATTAAGTACTTTCTATCTGGAATGACTGCATTGATCTAGAATCCGTTCTGAGCTCTATGATGCTTGCATGTCTCATTTCCACTCACTTCCTTTAAGTTTGGATCATTGATGATATGTTTTCCCACTCAACTCACATAAAAGAGAGACTCGGTGCCCACGCGTGCCTCGGGTGAGTGCCCTGCCCTGTTGGGTGATAGGCCGATGCGCATGGGATTCCCTTGTTCTTTGGTGGGTGTAAAAATGACTACATCTTGGTTCCATTGTGGGACCTCTTTTCAAAGTTGTAGTGGGAAATGGCATACATCATGATCTGTGTGATAAGTGATGATAGAATTTAACTTTGGAAAGTGTTGAATCATGGTTCAAGAGCACGGAGGATGAATTTTCTTAGAGATTCAACACTGGACCTGAGTTTGATGCATGTAGATGGGTAGAAGAGAACCTATACCATGATTTGTATGAATTTTTTTCTGTTGCTTCCCAGTAGAACTGTATGAATGGCTCTTGACATATGCATCTAGATCAAGTTGGTATTATAGATCATGGATGGACCAAAGAAGAGTACTAGAGGTTGCAAGATGTATATTTGACATGGACTCGTGTTGTGGATCATTGGTGGAAAGGAGTACTAGCTAGCTACACTCTGGAGTACACTATTTCTACATATTCTTGTCTCGGAAGTTTTTGAGTTTGAGTTTCTACGGGATCCCAAAGGATCATTTATATGTTATCCCTCTGACAATGAAGATCTTGATTGTTACCTTGAGTTTAGAGGCATTTCCAATGGCCGGATAAATTTTTCTAAGCACTGGGTGAGGAAGCTAGGGTGGAGGAAGATGAAAATATTACGATGGAGAAAGAAAGGGAGGAGAGATGACTCAAGTATAGTGATTTTGTGAAAGGGAGATTGCTAGACAATGTGAGGTTGTAGGTGTGATGGATCTATGGAGGCAAACATTGTGGGAAGGAGTTGAGGTTCACGTAGAGGATGTGGAACCTGAGCAGTTTGTGCTACCCCATCTTGGAAAGTGTGTAAGAGAGACCCCTTCGACTTCTGATGAGAGTTCATTGCGTGGAGAGAGAAGAGTCATTGGCACACATCTGAACCCACCTAGTGACCAAACCCTAACACTTGGTTTTCTAAGATCAAGGAAGGAGTATCGTTGACCCAGTTGGTATCAGTAGAAGTGACATATCTACGCCCAGGAGATACAATTTCTCATTTCCCACTTCTATGGCTATGCATACTATTCTAGTATTTGGAGGAATTTTTAGACAAGGAGCAAGTACACAAGCCTTTGGTCTCGCATCTGGGAGTGGTGTGGGGTACACTAGTGGTAGTGGGGCATTATCACAGACCATGTCGGCACATAGTTCAGTGGAACTTTGGGGACCCTTGGCATGACCACTACAGGACTGGTGGATCTGGTGGGTCAGGAGGAAAAGGACACAGTGGATCTAGTGGATTTAGTGGGTTAGGAGGAATATGACCTGATGGATTGGTGGTGTGGTCGGGAGGCACAAGACTTGGTGGATCTGGTGGATCCAGTGGTGGGGGAAACACCGGAGGAAACCAAGGCTCTGGCTTAGGAGGACAAGGGCCCCAACCACCTCCTCAAGTTTTCTTTGAGATGTCTTTACATTTTCCAGATTACAGAGGTATTGAAGATGTTACAGAACATGTTCACAAGTGTGAGCTACTATGGCACGTGAAAGGGATCACTAGCCCGGAGTAGAAAGCAAGCCAATTTGCAATGACATTGCAAGGGCACACATAGCTAGTATAGGAAATATGACCCTCATCAAATGGTGGTGGATTATACTACTTTAAAGAATGCCTTCTTGGTAAAATTCCACATCCCTGAGTTTGAATAGAAGAGCATCATGCCCTGAAGGAGATTTAACAGGAATGGTCAGAGAGTGTGTGGGAGTATGATGCATGGTTAAAAACCTTCCTGTCAAAATTATCATATGACATTCACCCTTCACAACATGCTCAATGGTTTTTGGGGGTTGATAACACCTTTTAGAAGAGATTTATCTCATAAACTTTCATAGACCCGCGTGAGGCGTTAGAAGCTACCCTAAGCTGTCGAAGCTGTTGGAAGTGTTGATACTGGTGTTAGCCCATTTTGGAGGCTCAAATTGCTGCTATGGCTAAGCAATTGGAGAAGTTATTCTGCAAACTTAGCCCATGAGACTCGTAGTGGTATATGGTGTACAAATTGTGAAGTAGAGGGGCATGTCAAGGATAGTTTCCCGGAGGATAGTACATGCCGTAATAGTAGACTATGAAATTTGTCATGGGGACCATGATGCAAGTAGATGTCCCTTGTTACAGTGTGCAATTTGGAAGAATGTGTCTTGCTACTGTAAGATCTACACCTCTATGACCCATGATACTAAGGATTATAGGCTTATTGACTAGATCCATGAGGCCATTGATCATGGGGTGTGCAAACTAGCATTGCCAGTAGTTCTAAGAATGATGACCACCATTATATGAGGAGCACAGAGATGGAGGCATGTACAAAAGGGGATTTCACGGAGGATTCCGTGGTCATGGTAACCATGGAGGAGGAAGAAGTGAGTTCCCGCATGGAACTTGTTTTAATTGTGGGTCTATGAGACCACTATAAGCATGAGTGACCAGATTTATTATAGTGCTCATGGTGTGGGAAGAAACACAAGTATGAGGAGTTCCCTGAGTTGTTTGAGCACATGAATCAGTAGCACCGGAAAGACAAGGGCACTGTAATGGTAAGAATTAAGAAGGATGACACACAATGGATGCCATGGTGACACATGATGATGTAGGCTTGGAACTGTTATGGTAACAACAAGAGTAGAGGCCACACATGTGCAAAGGAAATACCAAGGCAGAAGAACCTGGTTTCAAGGGAAGAAGTGGTACATGGGAAGTACCAGACCACTGCACATCAAAAGGAGGTATATCAAGAAACCATGGACGTCATTCAAAGTTTACAAGGAGAAATCCAGTGTCTAAAGGAGTAGTCCAGGAGGGAGGAGCAAAGAAGGAAGGTCGAGGCACCAAAGGATGACCTGGATGAGGTCAAGGAAGTATGTAAAATGCTAAGGCAAGAGAATATTATTCCCTTGCTAGGAGCATGGTTGAGAGAGAAGGTACCACACGCAGTCGGGGAAGAGCACGAGAGGAAGGTCTTGCATGTAAAACCTTCCCCCTCACAGCCTTGACTATGATAGGGAGATCACGTTAAATGTGGTCATGGATGGATGGCTCCTTAGTAATATCCTCATTGACACAGGTGAAGAAGGTCAATGTTCTCACCTTGGATGCATGGCATCAGATGGGAAGGCCTACATTACAGCCATCTTTGAATGTGTTGTATATTACAAAAAAAAATGAAGGTAATGCCCATCGGTGTCTTAAAGGATGCAACCATCACCATTCAGGGAGCTAAGTTTACTAGGGACTTCGAAGTCTTAGTGCTTGCTGAGGCAGACAATTTCCCGACACTACTTGGGTGCCCATGGTGTTATAAGAACAATGTGGATCTTTGGTTCAACAAGGGATACATAAGATTTGAAAATGAGGAGGAACGGGTCTGATGGGAAATCAACACCCTATCTTGAACCTTTGGGAGAAGAGGTCTGGATAGAATATATGTGCACTCGATTAGAGATCCAAAGATAATTCATCCCCACGAGAAGGAGTTATCCAGTTTGAGGATGCTCATTCCTAAGTGACACCACTAGTATAACATGTGATAATTGGGTGCATGGAACCTATGAGTTAATCGGATGACATTTGAGAGGATCGGTGACAAAGGTGACAAAGGCACATACAGTCCGGAACCTAGGAGGAAAGGAGCTACCTAAGTACTTAGGAGGAGCCTTCCCTGAGGTATTTTTGTAGAAGATGGAAGCTTAGTGGAAGGAGGAAAATGAACGAAGGGGATGTTAAGTTACGTCCTACTTGGAACTTGCATGCGTTATGGTGGGAAACACATCGGGATAATATCTTGGAATGGCACGAGGTGAGAATTGCCTTCTCTATAAGGTTTTGCAGGAGCAATGCGCCCATGGCTATAAAATATTACCATGGTAAAGAGACCACTTCCTTCCATATCAAGCATGTGAGATAGCCTAGATGGGAAGTGTAAAAGCATTTGCCACCTTCATTATGGGTTCACAAGTTGTATTCCACCCTACAAGGTTGTGCATGCACATGGTACATTCATTTTGAGACACGCCACCAGAGATAGGAATTGGCAAGAGTTAGTGGCTGATCTCATTCAAACATTTGAGTATCAGAGTACAAAACCCTTGGTGGATAAGGCATTGTAGGTTGTCAAGCACCTTACCATTGGGGATAGTGCCATGATAGAAGATAGGCTACTAGATTTTCTAGGTGAACCTGGCTGGAGGTGCGCTTTGAGGAAGAAGAAAAAAAATAGATATAACTTGAGCATGCATGTTTGGAAAAAGAAAAGGGGAAGATGGTGTATGTTATTGATGGTGAAGAAGTGGAAAACTTGGATGTTGACCATTTTGTAGGGATGCACGAAGTCATAGATAGTGCTGATGAATGGGTGTGTGCCTATCATGAGCCTTTAAAGACAAAGAAGGTTAACATCGGCTCAGATGAAGAGCCTAAGAGGCTATCATTGGAGACTATTGGTTGGAGAAGGAAGTCTCTAAGATCATTGATATTTTGCGTGAGTTTGAGGATTTATTCCCACATGGGTATCATGAGCTTAAAGGTTCACCATTCCTTGGGGGAGATGAGGATAAAGTTGAAGGAAGGTGCGTACCAGTCAGGAAAATACCATACAGATGAATCCTAACTTGCGCGTGAAGGTTAAGGAGGAAATAGATAAGATGATAGCGTCGGACATTATTGAAACTGTTGAAGAGTCAGAATGGATAAGTCAATGGTAATTAGCATCAAGAAGGATGGAAGGATAAGGATCTGTGTTGATTATAGGGACTGAATGTAGTATGTATCATTGATCCTTTCCCAACCCCATTTACTGAAGAAATCTTAGAAGGAGTGGCAAGGCGCGAGGTCTATTCTTTCACAGATGGATTCTCGGGCTATCACCAGGTAAGGATCACGAAGGAGGACCAAAGGAAGACAAATTTCACCACTGAGTGGGGAATTTTTCCTAAATGGTCATACCATTTGGATTGAAGAATGCACTGTTGTGTTCTCGCATTATGGTACAAGCTTTTAGGACTTTATCCATAAATTCCTTCAAGTCTACCTAGATGATTGGACAATATATGGGTTAGTGAAGGACCATTGTGACAACTTAAGGATGATGTTTGAAAGATATCAAAAGTTGAGGATATCCCTCAACATTAAGAAATGTGTCTTTTCTACCCCATTTGGAACATTATTGGGGCACATCATATGTAAGGAAGGCCTACTAGTAGATCTTGCAAAAGTTGCAGTAATTGTGGGATTAAGGGAGCCTACTAGTCAAAGTGTAGTGTGGATTTCTTGGGCATACGAGGTACTATAGGAAGTTCATCAAGGGATATGCCAAGATCACCGCACCTTTAGAAGTTTCTTAGACATAAAAGTTCCTTTCATTGGGGAGAGGCACAATAGAAGGCATTTGACACTTTGAAGGATAGGCTTGTCACCACGCCCATCCTACATTTCCCTTCTTAGGATAAGCCTTTCCATGTTCATGTGGATGCCTCAGGAACCACCATTGGAGTAATACTTACACAACTTGGTGAAGGGATTGTTGATCATCCTTTGTGCTTTGCAAGTAGGAAATTGACACCACAGAGTAGAATTACACTACGATTGAGTGTGAGGCATTGTTAATGATCTACATGCTTCATAAATTTAGACAATATTTTTGGAAACCCCTTTTATATTTTACACTGACCATATGGCATTGAAATACTTGGTGAACAAGCCCATTCTACAAGGGCGCATATGTTGATGGGTACTATTGTTCTAAGAATTTGAGTTCATGGTGGTTGTCAAACTAGGAAAAAGTAATTCAGAACCTGACCATTTGTCTAGGATTGATTCAGGGGAGGACGCGTAGAGTATTGAAGAGACTATGCCAGATGTGCAACTATTTAGATTGTGGCGTGCCCTTGGATTTGGAGGATATTGTAGTATTTCTCAAAATAGGTGTGGTGCTAGATGGAATGAAGGCCTTGGAGAAGAAGAAGTTGGCCATACGCGTCATGCGCCCTACATGCTAATTAGTGGAGACTTGTACAAAATGGGTTGTGATGAGGTTCTATGCCGATGCATACTAGAACATGAGTGCATTACAATTATGGAAGAAGTGCATGGTGGGATTGCAGGAGGACACTATGTGGAAATGTAACTACGTGGAAGATTCTACTTGTAGGGATTTGGTGGGAGACCATTTATCAAGATTACATTGAGTTTTGCAAGGCTGTGACCATTGCCAATGCCTTGGAAAACCTGGAAAAAGGGATGAAATGCCCTTGTGACCAATAGCCAACATGGAACCATTTGAGAAATGGGCTATGACTTTATCAGACCAATCTTTCTAGTGGCGTGAAGGACTGGTTCGTGGTATATCCTCACTTGCACTGATTATTTGACAAGGTGGGAAGAGGCAAGCACCTACAAAGGATTATACAATGGCTATCATTGCTAGATTTTTATGGGAAAACATAATTAGTAGGTATGGATGCCCATTGAGTTTGAAAAGTGATAGAGGTATGCACTTCCTCAATGAAATGGTCAGGATTCTGCTATCAGAATTCATGGTGGCCCATCACAAAACTACTCCCTATCACCCTCAGGAAAATGGAACTGCTGAGGCATTTAAAAAATACTTAGCCACACATTGACTAAGATTTGTGATGTTGGTAGATAGGATTGGGATGAAAAAGTATCAACCATTCTTTGGGCATATAGGACAACCTACAAGAGGTTGAATAAGGCCACACCATTTCAAATTGGTGTTTGGCATGGAAGTTGTACTTCAGTTGAATTCATGTTACCTTCTCTGCGTATAGCAGTGTGCATAGGAGGATTGGCTGATGAACAAGTGTTGGAAGAAAGAATTGACAAGTTAATGCAATTGGATGAAAGATGATCACTCCAGGTGGAGCCAGAAGATGGAAAAAAAAAGAAAAAAAAGGCATGGCATGATCGTCACATTAAGAACAAGAAGTTTGAGGTTGGGTAGATGGTCTTACTATATGATTCAAAGTTTCTGTGCCATCTGGGAAGTTAAAAGTCCATTGGTTGGGTCCCTACATCATCTCATACATCCTTGATTCGGGCACGTGCCAGTTACAAGTTTGGATGGGACGAGATTTCTAGGACACTTCAATGGGAGTAGGCTAAAGCCCTACTATAAATAAGTCTTCTTGGTGTTTGTAAATAAGGTAGTATTGCCTAGTTAGTTTAGGATTTCCCTTAATGCATTTTATTTTCTTGTGTTTCCCTTTCTCGTTGTTATTTTTTTGTGTTTGCACTTGGGCATTAGTAATCTCATTACTTTTTGAAGGTTGTAACTGTAGAGGACCACACATCATTTTAGTGTGGGGTGGAGTAAGGTGGAAGAAATTGAAGTGTGAAGCACCAGGAAGGATTGCATTGGAAATCCCTGGTTGAATGGCCCTATGAAGGAAGTACATGTAAGGAAAGGTGAAAAAGGATGGTTGGTGTCAGGGTAAGGCTACATTGGGGATCCATGTACAAGAGAGGAAGAAGCAAAAGAAACATGAGGTAGGTGAGAGAAAAAATCATGATAGAAGAAGTGCCTTTTACGTTGGTTACGTGTGCAAAAGTCTCCTGTCAAGATGGATTGGTTACGTGCCAGAAGGTTGGGGAATTATCCGCACAAGGTTGGGGCATGAGTTAAAGTGCTAAAGTCAGACTTTGTTTGAAAAATACACATTAAGTGTTAAAGTATGGTGGTAGGTAAGGTAGCATTTAATGTTAAAAAGTGGGAAAAACTATAAATAGAAGGTTGGGCACTTCATTATTTACATTGCGAATATGAAGAAGGAAGAGATTTTGTGAACTAGGGTTTCCAGAGTTGATCCGTGTGAAGAAAAATTGGAAGATTTTAATAGTGAGTGACTAGTTTGGATCAAACCGGGGGAAGTAATTCATCGGGCATGGGGAGAGTTGTGGAGAAGTGTCATCTTGTGAAAAGATATTCAGTTAGGGTTTGGCAGCTAGGGCACGGGTTCGGAAAAGAGTATTCTTCACAAGGTTAGGGATTTGAACTTGGAAAAGATAGAAGAGTAGAGCTAGAAGAGAAGTTGAAGTGATAACCCAAGAAATGGCACCCAAGAAACCAATAGTAACACCTAAGAAGGGAAAGGGAAAGGGAAAACAACAAGAAACTACCGCAAGTACCAATGAAGAATGGTATGTAGAAATGTAGTACCCAGATGGGGTTTCACTCGGGATGGAATGGGAATCCCACTTGAGAAAAATGATGTAAGTGACTACAATCATCACATGAATGTGATTGAAAAGGAAATGGAGTTGGAGTTAGTGCACGACTAACCAGAGAACACCTGAGGGGTTACCAATTTATAGCGATGAAGTCAAGGTGAAGTTAGAGAAGGCGGGGTTATTACAACTCTATGAGTTGCCCTACTTTGGAAAGATAGAGCACCTCTATCAGTGGCTAATGTTGCACGTACATGAAGACCACTTTCACTTGTGGGGCACAAGATGTGCATAACCCCTCAGCTAATTTCAAGATTCACATGCCTTATTGGTGAGGGAGAAAGTTTAGAGGAGGATGACACTGTGTGACAAAGGAAGAAATTAAGGATATAGTGGCGCGCATATGCTTATAACAAAAGGGGTCAAGGTATTTTGATATCGGGGATATCCAAGACCCAGTGATGAGAATGGATGCATGCCTAGTAACAAAACTCAACGCACAAGAAAGATGGATGTAGGTAAACAAGTCTGGTTAAATGTTTGTAGAAAAATATCAGAGGGCACCATCTACAATCTGTCTACATACATTGTAGATGAAATTATCACTAAGCACATAGGAAGGAGACAAGATTCTCTTTGGTAATGTCCTTTTAACCATTGTGTTCTCGAAATCAGAGTACCAGATGCAACAGATAAGTTCATGTGGGAGTACCCAGAGGAAGACCCTCACCTAAAAAATATTTGAGAAATACACCTGTGATAGCATGATGCCCGTTCATAAGGCGCATCTTGAAAAATGGTATATGCGCTTAAGGAATGTGTTCGGGGTAGAATGGAGGATACCGGAACAACTACCAATGCTTATAGTAGGAGAAGTTGAGTTTACAATATACCAACACTTTTGCATTGGTAGATTTAAGTTGGAGGATGAAAACATGAGCCCATGGTGCAAGCTCCCATTTCCTTCATAGCTCAATACTTCAGGTGGGAGTTAATAGATTTAAGGAGTCCAAAAAGTTAAAGCTTGACCTTGGAAGTTTGGACCGGGACCACAAGGAGATGTGCAGGACGTTGGTCTACCCCAACAAGCACGTGTACGTGGAAAAATATGTGTCACACGAAGTCCAAATGGTAAAACCCTGACTCGACTATTTATAGGAAGGTTGCGGCATGTATATACCTTCGGATAAGGCCCAAGTTTGAGAAGGGAACTTATCTTGAAAATGAGATAGCTATACCTGAGGACCTAACAGGTAGGAAGAAGACCATGCCCAAGAAGAAGGAGACAAAAGAAATAAAGAAGAAGGCACCAAGTGCCCAAGATACATAGGCATTAGGCACCCAGGAACAAGCTAGAAAGAGTACTTTACATGCGTAGGAAAGGTCCCCAGTCAAAGAAGAGGTGCCAACATAGGAAAAGCTTATCACAAAGGAGAAATCACAGAGGAGGAAGAGAAAGTAGAATCTCCTATACTGGAATCCCCGGTTAGGAAGAAACAAAAGGTGATGGAGGAAGTGACTCGGAGGAGATAGAGAGCTTGGAGAAATACATAGGTGAGAGGGATGATGATGAAGAAGATGATCTGAAGGGGACCAAGAGCCACTTGTTTTCAGTGTGCATGATTCAGAAGAAGAGGGCGAAGAAGAAGAACATGAGTTCCTTTTCATGTGCACAAGGGTAGCTAGGAGGAGGAAGGTGCCTAGGACATGGGAAGAAGTGAGGAGGTTGGCACGTGAGGAGAAAAAATCCAAGCCTCACATAGGAGAAAGTAAATGAGGTGGCATAAAAAGAAGCAAATAAAATCATCGAGGCCTTGGTAGAACAAGAATTGGAGTGCATCACGTTGATATAGTGATGGAAGAAGATAAGGAAGAAAGCACAGAAAAAGATCATGATAGCATGGGAGGAGGCCCCAGTCTATCGGTAACTATTCCTAAGGCACACACACATAGGGGAAAGTGCATGGAGATCCAGAGGCAAGGAATGAGCTACATTAATGATCCTAGCAAGGTGTTGCACGTGCGCTTCCAAAGCACCATCCCAATAGATCAAATCATTGGAAATGAAGTCATTTGATGAAGAAGGTGCATACCCTCGGATGAGGAAGATGCTCTCTTGGGAAATTGAGTCCCACATCGATGAGCCAGAGTTCGAGGTAAGCTAGGGGCACTAATGAAAATGCCAGAGTCAAAAGGAGACAACCCCTTGGTAAATGCTCAGTGGCTCTTAGATGAGTAGTTATACGCAACACTCAATAAGGTCTCAGTTGAGGTTGAAGCTAGGCTCTTTGGATGGAATGATAGGATAATATTTCTAGAAGCAGAACTAGAAAAGAAGGAGGAAGAGCTAGAAAAAAGGAGGAAGAGCTAGAAGAGAAGGCCAAGGATTTAAAGTAGGAGGAGTTGATTAGCGCTCAGCTAAAGCATGAGCTCAAGGAAGAAAAGGAAAGGGTGCGTAAAGTACATAAGAAGGTAGAATCCATCACATGTGCCATTTTTTGAAGCATCAGGACTTGACACCACCACGCAAAAGTATGGATCTTCCCTTGAGTGCCTTGAGGACTTAACATGCATCCTCACCATGGAGAGGCAACCTCTAGCCTTAGAATCTATGGAAGAAGTAGCAACACACTGGAGAAGGAGGATAAATTAAAGGTAGTAGCAATCATGGCTGAATATAGACAAAGTTCCTCACTGATGTAAAGATTGTTGCCCATACCGTTGAGGCCGCATATGACAACTGCGTAGACAGAGATAAAGTGGCGAGTATTCTGGTCACCAACTATGAAGCAGAGCTTAAAGAGTTCCAAGAAAAGAACAAAGGGAATAGAGTAGAAAGTGGGATAGAATCTGGCCGAGGTGAAAAAAGAAGTAGAAGCTATTGAGGCCCTAAGGGGTACAATCAAGAACTGGCTAAAGGAGCTATACCCACATAGATTACTAGAAGGATGGACATGCTTGAGGACGTGGGAAAGGAGTTGGAGAAAATTGTTGACACTATGAATGCTCAAGGAGATGGACTAAGTTTTGGGGAGGTAAGCGCCCTAGTTGGTGACCTCTGCCAGAGAGCACAAAATGAAGTCGATGCCTAGAACAAGTTGGAGGCTGACTTGCAAAAATATTTTCCTAGCTTGTTGCAATAATGCCATCACTTCCCCATTCTTTCTTCTTTCTTAAATTCTTCATCCCCTTATTCTTTTCCCAAGATGTAAGTCTCTTTGTGATTCTTTATTCATTGGTGAAGTGTTCCCATGGGTGGAGAATAGGCGTAGTGTGGGGTGATGTTGGGCCCCTAAAATATTGGCTAAGTACACAAGGTGCGCATGGGCACACAAGGCCTAGGTTGAAGATGGGTGTGCAAGGAGAAGGCATGCAAGGAAAGGTTCTAGGAGGGTTTTAGAAAGGCTGTGTTACACGCTGGAAGACAAGGTCTCGGGACTTAGCCATATTTGGCGTATCGGGTAGGACACGAGAAAAGTGTGACCCGACTTGCATGCATGTGGAGTGGATAAGGTGCCAACTTGGTGACAAGTTGGCCTAGGAAGGAATATGCCATGCGATAGAAGTTTCTAGAAGACATCATGGAAAAAGTGGAGAGCTCAGGCTTGAAGGAGCATGCTCCCATGGAGGACCACATTGAAACACTTGGAATCGGATCTAAGGCATCAAAAGGATGAGTTGGCACTTTGGGATGCCTATATATACAAACGCCCATAGAAGAGAAAGATAGAGAGGACAAAAAAAAGAGATCGTGGATAGAGAGATCAATAGAAGTGGAGCTCTGCAGAAATTTGCAAGGAACTCTGTTTGGGTTGGGTAGATAAAACATAGGAGATGGATGTACCAAGGGCTTGGAGGTTTAAATTTATTTTTGAGAGCTAAAGGATATGGATCCAGTTATGATGCATGACTTTGGTCTGCCTTTCTGTGATGCTCTGTAATGAATCTAATGAATGTAATGAGGTTACTAGTTTATATGAATATGATCAGTAATGATTTTGGTGCATTTACATATCTTCATGGTTCTATTTTATGCATGTTTATGGAATGAGTCTGAATCCTTACACATTTCCCTTTATGTTTGATTCAGTTCTTAATCTATTAAGTACTTTTATGTCTGGAATGACTGCACTAATCTAGAAGCCATTCTAAGCTCTATGATGCTTGCATGTCTCATTTCCACTCACTTCCTTTAAGTTTGGATCATTGATGATATTTTCCCACTCAACTCACATAAAACTTGTTCTTTGGTGTTCACATATTATGGGGAAGAAGTTGATTCCTTTTGTCAGAAAATAGAGGAAGATCCTAAGATCATCAAACTTGATCCTCTTCTTGTTCTTCCATTTTCACATTCCCATTACATGGAGAAACACCTGGAGTCTGTCATTGATCCTTGGCCTATATTATCATCACCCAATCATTCCTTACATATCACAATTCCTTAATCACAATCTCTCCTTAGGTCACCTCTAGGTATCCCTTCATCTTCTTCTATATGTGGGCCACCTCTTAGTAGCCCATATTTGTCTTCCCTTGGGTCACGTCCTAGTATCCCATTATCTTATATATGTGGCTCACCTCCTGGTAGCCCATTATCTTCTATACTTGGGCCACATCCTAGTAGCCCATTATCATCTATTCTTGGGCCATGTCTTAGTATCCCCTCATCTTCTATACTTTTTCCATGTCCTAGTATCCCTCCATCTTGTATTTATGGGACAAGCTCCAAGTATCCAATCATCTTCTATCTATGGGATACCTCCTAGTAGCCCATTTTATTCTATACTTGGGCCACATCTTATTAGCCCTTAATCTTCTATCTATGGCTCACCTACGGTATCCCATTTTCTTCCATCTTGGGGCTACATCCTAGTATTGCTTCATCATCTATACATGGCTCACCTCTCGGTAGCCCATCGTATTCAATTTTTGGACCATATATTCTTCTCCCATATTATCATCCTTATATAAAAATGATTCAAATCCCACCATCATTCCTAACATTCATATCATCAATCCCAAACATCCACTTTCTTCTCCCACTTCTCGGGATCAACAAAATCACACATTAGCTTATAGAAAACACCAATAGTTTCTTTATCAAGCTAAGATTAAATGAATATATCTAAAGATATAAGAAAATACAAAACTTAAAAATATAAAAATCAAACATGATTCAAGAATGCACACCAATGCAAACACCATGTATGGAAAAAGTGAGAAACCTATGGATAGGGAACTCAATATCTCACATAAAAATCCATGTTGAAAGATAAGTCACAGTGACTTATCAAATATGATCTCACTACGATCATCTAGATTGGAGATAATATCACTTTTGATAAGAAAAAACTCCTAGTCTCCATCATTAAAGAAATTGAAAACATTGTTCTCGGATCCTATCATGTGGAGTGACATTGTTGGCCCCAACTTATCAATCATTCATCTTCATTGTATTCTACCTTCATGGTTTTCCTTTCGTAAAACCATCTAAAATAAAAAACAAAAAATGAGAAAAATATTAAAATATTACAAAAAATCAAAGGTACAAAGATCAAACATTACAATCAGGTATTACATACACATGGATGTTCTTTCCTTCCTTTCTTCATATTCTTCTGCAAACCACCAACCATTTTCATCCCTTCAGTGATATTTTGGTTAGTCTATTCACACTCATTGTGAAACATTTATCTCTATAGTATCCGTCTGACCTTGGTCTTTTATCACCTTGGTAAATTAAAGAACGACTGAACTCTTAGAGATCCTATCACTATCTACATCTGATAAACTTATTGAGAAGAATTTTTGGGCATATTTGTTGACACTAGCCAATGTCATCATCACAATCACTTCCACATCCTTCCTTCAAGCCATCAGTGGTTCTTAAGCCCCTTGTCAAAAAAATTGAGAGAACTGAAATAATTTTTATAAAGTAAATAAAATCAATTAAAACATCAAAAATTAAAAGAAAAGCAATATATAACTCTCTCTTTGGGTATTTATAGTATCTCTATTGGGACGATGGATGCCTAGTTGGCGAGAAAGCAATGCTTTGTGACGTGAATCAAATACATCTCCTTCGGGGATATGGACGCTTGGTTGACATCAAAGCAATGTATGGCTCTCCTTCCACCCTCCATTCACAAATCGCCTATCAAAATAAATCATTCCTACACATTGGCTAGCATGTCTTCACTTATTGCCTATCAAATATTCCCTTCAAGAAATAATTAATTTTCATGTGCACACACTGGATCTCGATGATAAAACATGATTAGTATGTTACCAAGTGTTGTTTGGACCATGTTCAAACTCTTACTTTAGTCCGTATGTTGTCTCACAATTTGTGCCTTGGGATAACCACCTTTTCATCGCTGATCTTCTAGCTACATTTTCCATATCCTTTCATAACATTCATTTCTCTTCTACTTCATTCAGAACATCCATGTGTATAAGATTACCTTTTTACCATGTTTGAGGGAATCTTTGTCCCTTTTTTAATATTTTTTTTTCCTTCTTTCTATCATCTGTTTCTTGGCCAATTTACACTGGGGGCATTCTTGCTCCTTCCTAGCACTTCATTAGTTTGAGTTCATCATCATGTTGAACCTATCTATCTTGTCCTTGATCCATATTATCTTCTTCTTGTATATATGCACAAGATTCACCCTTGTATATTCCCATCTATCACTGGGGGCATATTTACATCTGTGTTTTTTTGTACATAGCTTCGGATAACCTTCAAAAATATAAAACATTGGTAAAACATCAAAATCCCAAAACATTGGTAAAAATTTCAAAAATCCTAAAAATTCACAAAATTGGTAAACACAACATTCAACCAACAGAATTTTTACAGGACATAAAGACCTCAAACATAAAAAATAATCCTACAAAGCAATATTTCTTTGGTTCTCACCTATTCTTATGCATGACATGCATATCATTTTGATCTACCTCCATTCATAAAAGTTGATTAAATCTGTTATGTATGTACTTCCTTGCACAAATGAGTTACATGGTATTGTTTCATAGGGCACATATAATTTTTCATGGGAATTCCTGTCCTCTGTTTATTCACCTTGTAATGTATTGTTGCTTAGGGTGTCATCTTTAACCCTTATCATATAACTCAAACAGGTGGAATCTAAAGCTAGATAAAAAAATTGGCACAACTATTTTGAATGTTATTTGTTTAAGCGTATTTATCTCGTACTTGTTTGGTTGCTTGTCTACTTGTTTAATTTCTTGTAAAGCATTGCGTTCTGTATGCTTTGCTTTGAGATAATCCTTGCATGTTTATATATAATAAAGAGCTGATGACATAGATCATAAAGCAAAATGATGAAGAAATTTTTCTCTTGAGCTAAGATGGATGAAAACTATTTCCGTTCTCTTCATCTTAATTTTTCTTCATTATCATGTTCTTCATTACCATTTTCTTCAACAACACTTGGGGTAATAGGGATTATATTTATCCCCCCTCACCATCCTTGTTTCTTCTATCCATTTCCTTTATATTTTTGAGGACGATCAACCTCTTTCCTCACCCCATTGACACTCGAGGGGGCATCCTTCATTCTACTAATTTTTCTTCTACCCCTCAAAATTTTTACTATCCTCGAAGTGGAACTGCATTTACGCCACCCCAAAGAGGGGAAAATATAGACACCTAAAATCTGATCATACAATTTTAATACTAAAATTATACTAATTAACTATTTTCCTTTAATTTATGTTATAATTATTGATTTTCCTCTAATTAACTAACATTCCCTCCATTTCGGTTAATTAACGACCTTTCATTAATAAACTAGCTTTTACCCCACTGGATGCGATTACCAACACTTCGTTTGTTATAATCCTCTTCTATTATTTATTTATTTATTTAATTATTATTTAATTATCCCTTTTTAATCCTCTATTTAATCAATAAACCTTATTGGTTAAATTCACTTTCTAAATACCAATTAATGACATTTTCGTTATAATCCTCCTCTAATCAATTAATTAACTATTATTAGTTAATTAAGCCTTTTTAACCTTGTATTTAATTAATAAACTCTCTTATTAATTAAATCTCCCCTTCAAATCCTCTAAATCTTACCTATTTTCCTCTAAATCATCTCTAAATAGCTTTTTAAGATTATTCTAGCCTATTAATTAATCCTAGTTGATTAATTAAATCATCTCTAACTCCAAAGAGTCGCTAATCACTTGTTAATTCCTCTAATCAAGCTTATTTCTTCTAAGTGCACTTTATCATTTGTCCCACATTCACTAATTTGCAAGCTTCTCCCAAAGTGGAAATCTATTTAAAGGACCAAGCTCCTTCCTCTCAAACACACCACATTTTGATTAGTGAAACCTATAGGCATTTTGATTTAAGCATTCTCCATTGTTTTGGAGTAGCTTCTTCATCTCTGCATCCATTCTCTCAAATTGAGTAGTATGGGAAGATCCAAATATAGATTTGTAGCCATTTCTTGGTGAGATCTCATCCTCATTCTTGAGACAAACAATACAAATTTGATTTCTTAATGATCTAATTATGTTCATATTTTGAGTAGTAATCACAAAAGAGTAGGAATGACTTAACATTAAGTGATTATTTTCATGTTTATGCATTATAAGTAGTTATTTTATTTAAGCTCCTATCATGGTGTTAATGGTAGAATAATTTTTATTTGAAGCTACTTCGTGTTAGTTTCATTTAAATTAGCTTAATTATTTTAGAATGTATACAAGTAGTGGTTGATACGGGAGGAAAACATAAGACAAGGAGATAAAAGAATTGTAGATTTCTTGATTGTAGTAAGACAATGGGAGCCATCAACCAAGAAAATCTCACCGCTAGCAAGAAAATATCACCCACATGAATGAAGTTAGAATTACAATATATAGCCAAATCCGGTGGTTCTTCGCATTCCCATGTGAATTTTCAACTTAAAGTGCGATCCTTGACGTGAGGAAATAGAAACTTATTTAATTTTTACAAATTTTTCTCCTCAATAAAGAAATAGAATTTTAGAGAGAAAGAGAGGAGAAGAGAGGAAAGAAGAGAGAAAGAGAGAGGAGAAACTACAAGATTGGATGAAGAAGGATGAAGAAGCTTTGATCATTGTTGTCGTGTAAATGTGTAATAGGGAAATTGGAAATTTCCAAGCACGAAAACTATACCCCTATGCCAAAATTTTCATGCTTTATCATTCCTAGGCAACCCACTCTGTCAAGAAGTCCAAATTACCTCCCAACCAATGTTATATCATTCCTCTAGGTGATTTTAGGACTTCATTGAAAATGCAAATTTTGGGAGTCACGGGAAGAGCTATCGTTGGCCTTCCCAGATTGAATCGACCCCACGGAGTAGAGCAGAAAGGCCAAATTCAACACAGAGGTGAATGGAAGACCTTAGAACATCATGGAAATTATTTTGGTAGGATGTGGGAAGTTTTGAATGACTTGGAGTAGTCCGAGTGAAAAACGGGGTTCACTGAGGCTAGGTGGTACACGGGCCTAAAACAAGCTGCTGGGATTCAGAAGAAGATTTTGGGAGCTCCGGATGGAGTTGGAAGTAAAAAAACATCTTCAAAAAGAAGATTCCAAGACCTACATGATGGTGAAATAATATTTTTCACAACACCTTGGCGCATATGATTGGAAGGCAGTTTTTCTCAGGCACAAGTGGAGTCCCAGATCAAAACTGTTATTTTTGAGGAATCATATGTTCGAATTAAGACATGAGACCAAAATTATTGGATTTAAAATTCCATTTTCAGTCAGGATCATATAAAATTTCACTAAGAAATTCCACTGGGAGCTCAAGTTATTTGCGTTCCAAGTTACCCTCTCAAAGGTAGTTCAAGACTTAGTCATTTTTTTGAGAGGACACGTGTCAGCACCAGGAGCCTGGTGGGATTTCATGTCCCTGATGTCCTTGAGGTCAGGTACATCAGCCCTTGGAAAATGTTCCCAACCATCATGTGACCCTTGGGACCCTCATATGACCTCCAGACTTGACAGATCAGCCCCCAGGTGCTTATTTGGAGCATGCCTTCCCTGCCGTCGGATCGGGCGCCACGTGTCAACTCCAGGACCACGTGGAATTTTATGTCCCTTGTGCACCTAAGGTGGGGGACATAAGACCTTGGAAAATGTGTCCAGCCCCCATAGGGAGTCTTCTGGACACCCATGTGACCTCCTTTCAGCTCCCAGTGCTTCAATGTAACTTTCTCCCTCTTCATTTCCTGTCGTTGGATCAAACGCCACGTGTCATGCTCTTGACCACCATGGAATTTGATGTCCCTCATGTCCCTGAGGTTAGGGACATCAAACATGGAAAAATTTTCCCTAACCCTAATATTGCATATCTTTTAAAAAAGTTTCCAAGTGCCGCTTTTTTCACTTCTAACTTCTAATAGTTTTGTGCACTCCATTCCTCCATTCTTCCTCTGCAACATTCTACCATCACCCCGCCATTGCAAATGCTCATACCAGCTCAACCCAAAAAATGAAACAAGCTCCCCATAGTGATTTGTAGGTCTCAGAAGGATCTTTCATCAAAACAAGAAGGAGAAATGAAGAGCAAGAAGAAGAAAATGGTGAAAATCTCCATAACCTAAAAACAAAGATCTGAAGAAATATTGCAAGCCGGTGCATGAATCAAAGAACCATTTTCTTCTGTTCATTCCTCTATCCAAGACCATTAGAAAGACACCTTCAAACTCCCCCTCATACAACAAATCAGCCACAATGAAGAAATCTCGTTTCCGGCTCAACGAAGAAAGAAGTGGGATTTCCCGTCAAACCAGTTGCCGGATTGAAGTAAGATCACACGTGAAGCATCAGAAGAAAAAACCCACATCAAAAATATAAATTTATTTGTAAACGGAGGAGAAAACCAGACCTGCAATTTTCAGGTCCATTAATGATTGCCATACCCAGAGGCACTGCTATGTCTGAAAACTAAAACTTTAAAATCTCCTGGACTATTAAGTGGGCGGATCTGAAATTGTAGAGGAGGGATATTGGGAAAAAACCCATATCAAAAAACTTCATTCCATGTCAATCCGACTCCCAGAGGCCAACTTTCTAAAAATAGCAGGTCTACTACATAGGAACTGCTATTTTGGGAAAGTTAGCAACAAAAGAACCTGCAGAGGAGACGAAGACATTGGAGGTAAACTACAACTGAAAATTCACTAGAACAGACATTTTTGGCACTTACTAAAAATAGTAAGTGGGCCCTTGAGAACCTGCTAAAAATAGAAATTTGATCCAGAAGAAATGAGGAACACGGGGAGAAAGAGGAAAACTAAGCCGCAACATCCAGTTGAAGATCAAGGAATTACTTTTCCACACTTACTAAAAATAGTAAGTTTATTTTTCAAAGGGAGATATGAAGACAAAATGGATGGGTCAGAAGCCAACACAACCCTTTTCCTACGAGTATGATGTGGAAGACAGTGATGTCTTGTACATGGACCTGAACGACCTTAAAATTCAAAATTCAAAAGAGAAAATTTCTGGAATTTGAATAGCTACATGAGCCACATGTCTACAAACCATGGCTATTCCAGAAATCCTCCTGTTGAAAGACCCAAATTTCTCTTCCACATCCAAGAAGATATCACTTTTGATTTGAGAGAAGCTATTTGGCATAACAGACAAAGTGTCAACCACTACTTCATTGCCATGAGAATCCTCGACCTTGAAGAAGAACGCTGCTGAATTAGAGAGGCAAAGACAAATTCCAGCACCACAAAGGTGAGCATAGATTTCTAAGCTAGCGGATAGAAGGTACACCTAGAAACAGAGGCAAGGAGGACAAACCAACCCCATTTTCGAAGAACTTCAAAGAAGACAAGAGAGCTGCTCGGAATTCAGGGACCTCCCCTTCGTCAAATAACTAGTCATGTTGGGAGCAGAGTGTTACCAATCCTTTGGATGGTAAGTTTCCATACATCAACGAGAACCTCAAAGATTTTCACTGATGTAGAAACCGAAGAAGAAGTTAGAGAAAGAGAAGAAAGAGTGGAAGAGGAAGTAAGAGCTCAAATCGAAAGAATTCAAGTGAGGTAGATGAAAGAGTAGCAGCGAACTGCAAGTGAACAAGGAGTATATGACTCATGATCTAATATTTGAGCCACTTCAAAAGGTCCCACATGTTATTGAATCCAACACTCCTCTCATTCAGGATTTGCCTCCTCCATCAGAACAAAGAAAGGTTGATGTACCCGTCATTGAGCTCGAAACCAACAAGATGTTTCCGTGGATGTAGGAAACGATCATCCTCAACACTCGCATGGTGCAACAAGTAGTAGCTCCCGATATATCAGTAATTGTCGCATTGGCTAAAGAAAAAATATCCGAAATATTACACGAGATAACATCATGATTCTATGGTGAGGAGATAGGTAATTAGTATATTGAAGTAGCTCAGCCAAAAGTAATCAAGCCAGTGGATGAGATGGCACCAACTGACTATGAGATGAGCATGATCTAATTAGGACCAACTACTCACGAGGGATATTTGCACATATTCCAACAATCTTCTACTTGCATGATGGCAAGGAATAAAAAATACAAAGAGAAGATCGAGGGACTAGAGGAGCAAGTGTGAAATCTTTCATCTTATGT
This sequence comes from Taxus wallichiana var. yunnanensis, assembly GCA_018340775.1. Classification (NCBI taxonomy): domain Eukaryota; kingdom Viridiplantae; phylum Streptophyta; class Pinopsida; order Cupressales; family Taxaceae; genus Taxus; species Taxus wallichiana. The sequence continues at coordinate 89,571,265 of CM031243.1, forward strand.
GCAACACTTGGTGGAGCCAAGCACTATAACACTTCCTATTGAGAAAGTGGTTCCCATAAGTAGCTTCGATCCAGATTCCATCAGAAGAACACACGAGTTCATGATGCAGGGCCAAGCAAATAAGGAATGGATCAATTCAATCTCTAAAAAAGGGAAGTCAAAACTTCAAGAGGCATTCAAGGTCTTTGCATACATGTGTGCCACTGCTACAACAGAACGCGAGCACTCAAAAAAGATGTGGGGAAAGAAAGAGATTACTGGGAACCTCTGGGACCAGTAGTGAGTGAGATGAGCAACACTCATCATTAGGAATTGATTGATAAGAAGGTTTTTGAAACTCCTGTGGAAAACTTGACACATGTATGGGAGAGGGCCTTGGCAATCAGATTTGAAGCAATCAATCGGGCATTCACAGAGCTAGAGGAGAAAGAAGAACAAACATACAAGCTGTAGGATAGTATAAACTAGAAAATTCAAAAACTTGGAGTACCCACAATGAGAAAGCATTCAACTGCTGATGAGTTGATCGGCCCTTTCAAAGAATATGTCAAGAAAGGGGTGGGCAACCCATTTTCCTTCACTAAGGATACCCTCGACTTCTTCTCAGAAATCCAAGCCTCCATTGCACTTATCGTAGAAAAGCATTCATCATGGTTCGAGAAGTGTAAGGACATCAACAGTGTGACCGATGGATGGACTAAAACCTTGAGCTACATTCATATCCCTCATGCTGACAAAGTAGAACCAGCGGTGACTCATTTCAACCAGGAGTTTGGAAAGACAGAAGCCTTCTCAGGATCACAAAGTGGAGAGCAGTCAGAGAATGGAGCTAAGTCCACCGTAGTAGCTCATCCTTCAACATAATCCTTCTTCTTCTTCCTCTTCTTTCTCTTTCTTTTCTCTTCTCATACAACACCCTCTCTCCTCAATGTTATATTTTTACGTTGAGAGTTGCACTTTTTGATATGACTTAAGTGACTTCAGAAATGTAATGTAAATTTAAGTCACCTTGCTATTATAAAAGGGACTTAAGTATTTAAAAAGGAATATGAACAGTCTTAAGTCACATTAAGGTATTCGAAAAGTCACCAGGAAGATGAAAAGTTTTCCTCCTCTTCTATAAATTGTAACAAGCTCCTCATTTGAAGGTCTTCTAAAAATTATTCAATTTTTATTCTTAGATGTTGGAGCTGTTTTTTTGAATTCATGAGAGAGTTATCCTTGTGAAGAGAGCAAGAGATAGCAAGTTTCTTCCATTTCTCCTATTAAAAATGTCTTCTACTTCTCACACTATGTGCAAATTCTGCTTGAGCTTCAATAAAGGAAGAAGGAATTTTAGCCTCTTTGATTGAGGAGTTTGTTGGTACTTTGTGCCCATTAAGCTTCATTTGGTCTTGTAGCTATTACGTAGATTTGTTTTCTTCTATATTCAAGTGCATGTAATGAAACTTCTAGTTGGTGTATGCAAGTCTCTGATTTTCTACTTGCAACATTAGTTTTTCTCTTTTCTAATTTTCCCATTCCCTTTCCCGCCTTCCTAGCAAAGTCATCTCTTATAGGTATATGCAAGAAATTTCGTAGGGTCAATGGAGTGCCCCTGTTGGATCCACACTTTCTCGTGCATGCACATACGAAAGCTACACTAGTTAAGTAGAGGGACTTAGATTCCCAGAGTGGTGGAAATAAATCCACAAGTTTGTCCACCCAAAAAATTTTCTCGCCAACAATCATGAAGAAAATACACTCCCGATCTGATGAACTTTGTAGTGATGCTCGATGATGGACTCCAGGATGAAGAAATATGATACCTCTACACTATGAGAAGCATCCTCTTGAATGATCAACCATGTAGCCCAGTTAGGTACACCGAGAGAAGTGAGAAGAAATTAATGAATGGACCATTTAAAAACAATGAAGGATGTATTCCATCACTTAAAAAACCTCATGATCCTTGAAAAACTACCAAGCCTTCTTGAGAAATCATTTGCATGGAATAAACTTGAAACAATTGCCTACACAATGCAACCGTGATGATCCTTGATTCTGTCACCTTGAGAATATTGATGACCAATGAGATGCAAGACCATATCCTTATGACATAGAGGTGGAGGAAGGGAGTGAGATTGAATGCAATGTCATTTACCTTATGATCGACACCGTATCATATGAAGTGAAATGTCCTCGGGATTAAAATACACCCCGAGACCAAAACTAGGAACTAAGAGGGCTTCCCTTCTCGCTTGAGTCACAATTCATTTGCCATTCCTTCGTAAGAATGAATTTTTCCATATGAATCCTATGAGGAAATATCCTAAGAGATTATCATCACATAATGACATGTGGATATTTTTACATATTTCCAAATTTGGCATGTTCACTCTAAGACACCTTACGCTTACCACATATGGAATTATGGGGATTTACTTGCAAACTAAAGATGTGACCTCTGTGAAGACTGAAATTAGTGGGACATGTAGGGGAGGAACACGTGTGACCATTTTTAACTCATTACGGATACTTACTATTTTTAGTAAGTCATATATGGGTGCATATTCTTATTAATTTTGTCAATATGTCATTTTTAAGTATTCGATCTTAGAGGAATGAACTCGAGGTAATCGAAAACAAAATGTTTCTCAAAATTAATATTTTTAGTAGGTTGCATGGTAGAGGGTTACTAAAAATAGAAAGTGGTATTTTGGGTGTTAGATCAGAATGAAATCAATTACGAAGTTTCCATTTTGCACCGGGATGCTTTGCTCTAATTTTCAAGCAATTTGGTTTCTTTGAGTTTTTATAGATATGAGAAAATTTTATTTATGGCTGTAAATTACACGTGGCTATAAAAATGGCTGAGTGCATTAATGGAGGAAAGTAAAAATATTATCAAATGCATTTTCATGAGGAATCTATAATCAAAATCTTGTAGAAAACAAAGTTGGGATTTGCAAGTTATGATGAAAACAAGATTTTGATAGCTAGGGAACAAAAATGATTTTTTTGTTGCTTTAAGGAGATGAACCAGATTCAATACCTCTTTAATGGCTACCAAGGAGTTAATTTATGTTCTTGCATTATGTTTTATGTTTTTGAGTTGTGTGAGAAAGGGTGAGTGAATTTATATGGTGGAAGTGGGAGAGATGAGTGCACATAGAAAAAATGGAGGAGTGGAGAAATGCAAGGTAGAGAATGGAATCCTCCTTGCACTTGAGTGCACTTTTTGGGTGTAATTGTACCTCAAAATTTTTCCTTGGATGCAAGGAGGGAGGAAAAATGTGCCATGGGAATGGGGAAGGGAAAAAAATGGCATGCACATGCTCACACAAGACTTTCCTTATGTTTTTAACTTGAATTTCCATGCATGCACATAAACTATCTCAACTAATGGGAGTATGGTGAAATTTTGGGGTGAAATTTCACCCCAAAATTTCTCCTAAGGTGCAAACGGATTTAAAAAGTGCGCTTTGAAGGGAAAATGGGACCCACCACAACTAAAAATAATCACTTAAAATTCTCCATGCACTTTTTGGCTTCCACATTATGTTTTTAAGTTGAAAATTCCAAAGAATAGGACATAGGCACACTTATGGGGTGAAATTTCACCTCAAAATTGTGCCAAGGGTGCAAAGGGACACCAAAATTGGGCCCAAGCACCCAAATGAAGTTTCAAAGCATGGTTTGTACCTCTATCTTACTTCCTAGAATGTTTTCTTCCCTTGGAGTCGAAAATTAATAAATTTTGGCCATATAATTTATGATTTTACATAATGAATCCAATGAACCTATTTTGAAGGTCTGAAAATGAGTTCTCCAACAAATTTTACCACATCTCCACTTTTTCCTAGAGTTGTGCGCCGATGAGTAAATTTGAGTGACAAAAATGTTTTCAAAGAAGATGAGATAAACAAAATTTTGGGTCATGAAAATAATTGAAAATACCATCATTTTAGGTTTTTATATTCCTAAATCTTCACAGAGCATATGAAAAATTTCAAGAAATTTACACCATTTAGAAGGACTCTTATGTTGCACCGATAGATAAGTTCACACATTTTTATTCTCTCGAGAATTAATCCTTGATTATTGCACCATGAAGTAGAATATATTAGATTTCTAATTCATAGCATATGAGATCCAAACATGTCATGATCCCCTAAAAAAATTTCAAAGAAGGTGACTAGCTCTTTTGAAACTTGCATTTCTAGCGCCTTGCCCATAAAGACCTAGTTTTTCTTAACTAGTTCCTAAAATCAATTTCTTTCACATTATAATTTTATAGAGCATAAAAAATATTATTTTATCTCCCATACAACTCTGAATGATTTTAATTTTCCTGTATGCTTCCAAAGGATGTTCACCGGTGAAAAAGACCAAAAATAACCCTTTTAAGCTTCGAGAGCATTTTTCTTTCTTAGATCTCAGCAGCTTCAAGAACCAAGCTAGGTAAATTTATCTCCACATGAAACACACTTGAAAATAATTTTATCATGTTATTCTTGACCATATTGAGGGTGAAAAATTTGAAATGTTGGCCATAGGAAGGGTTTACATTGACTGGAAAGGGAGTTTTAAGTGTGGGTTTAGTTTTCATGACCAAAATTTTAAAATTTTCATACTACAAATTTGACATGACAACAGTTGGATCTTTCCAAGGGACTTATTTCATATTAGAAAAATGGAAAATATAGCAAACATGAACCTCAATTGTCTCTTGGGGAGAAAACCAATGCCTTATCCATTGGGCAAATAGAGTCATACAAGCACACCAAAAATACAAGAAATACACACAAACAAGAACAACAAAAAAACATGATGAAAATGGAAACACACCATAAAACAAGGGAAAACAACCTAAATTACCTATGATACATGTCGGGGACAACTCACTTTCATTATAACACTTCTTTTTCTTTGGATGTTACCTATGCATTGGTAGCACCGAATGATGTTGTTATAAAAATCCATTAAATGGTTCAATGAGGTAAGATCCCTTCCTCAACATTTTAGGAAAGACGTGTTACAAGAGATATCTAGGTAACTATTATGAATAGTTCACTTTTCTCACTGTCCTAAATTCCATTTTAGGTTGCCAATCCATTGTTGCATTCACTCGTGATTGTGATTTCACATTCTTCATTTTGGAATTACCACAAGACCGATTATTGATCACACCGGGATCAATATGTTCAGAATTATCCTCATGCTCATTATTGACAAATGCTCCTGATTTTTCATGTTCTCCATGACTATTGTTTTTGTGAGATGATTCTTGATAGATAGTTTGAAGTTTTCACCATCATCATATATCTCTCGTTGATTTATGTTCAATGGCCACTCAGATGTTCCTCTTTCACACTTGTGAACCCCTTATTTACCTTAATATCAATAATTTATGTGATGGAGGTACTGAGACACAAATCATGCACTTGGGTACATTTCTAGGTCTTAAAAGCATGCTAGCATTTATATGATTCCTAAGCAAGAAAACTAGTGGTTGAAAACTATCTTTGGCCTCTTTTCTTTGTCTCTTATTTTCTATTTGGTCTTACACACCCTACAACCTAGTTATAACTTTACTTATTTATATTTCATGGCTTAGACACTAGCACCTAGCCAGGACATCAATTCTTAGGTGCTCCTATCCCCTCATGGGTGCCCCTGACCCTTTCTTACCTTACTCACTCCTTTTGGGTATCTTTTATCTTTTAGGAATATTTTTCACTTATGGCTTGGCCTTCTAGTTTTCAATTGTGAAATTCAAACAAGGGAGCCATAAAAATAGATAGTTATATGTTCAAAATCAAGGACCAAACACTAAACATTACTACCATCAAATAATATTGCATCTAAAAGGCACATAAAACACTCAAAGGCATATCTAGCATCCATTCAAGGGATAAGGGATTGCATACTCTACATACACAACATAAGAAGGGAAGTTCATTCTATTCCATCCACATGTTCTACTACATTTCTACATTCTAGCTACAACCCGCTATCAAGTGTAACTTGCACAAAGGGAATCTTAGGGGACACTTTCTACACACCCAAGAATTACACTGAGTCTGAGATATAGTGTAAGGCTCGATTGTAATTTCACTCTTGGTGTGATCACTGACGTTATTCTGAATCCCCATTATGAATTTTCCTTTTTTGGTTTTTGGGATTTTCAGGTGAACATATCTTTTCCAAGTCTGAGATACCCTCAGCAATCATAAGTACGAACAATAGGTGATCAAGAAAGAGAAATTGTGAAACAAATGGGAAGTAGATTCCAAGCCCTGCAACGACCCACCAACGCACAGGAGAGGTCATCTCCTACCATGGGCACCCCCATGTCTGTTAGTGTTTGTGAGTTACAGAATTTATAGAGATCAATAACTATGTTTCTTACATCTTGTTCATCACTTCCCCTACCTAGATCAATTCTAGATTATGCAGATATCTGCTAATTCTTTTTATCTCATATTCTTTCTTAGGGTTTCATATTTTAACTCTTAGTTTGATTATGTAATTTATGTATTTTATCATTTATACATCAGTTACTCTGAAATACTTATATTTAATTCAAATTCAATTAAAGCATTTGGAAAACACATCACTCGAACCCAACCTTGATTCTTGGCATTTTATCATCTTTTTAACATGGCTAAAACTTATCCACCCTTTACTAATGAAGACCTTCATGATCTTTAAGCTCATCTTGTTGAACATCCACAAGAATTAGATATTATTTTATTCAGTATTCATGAGGAGGTCACCAATCTAGTTGAGCTTAGCCCTCTCGACATTTAATAATGCTTCCATTACTATTGCAACACAACCTACCTCTTCTACCCTTCCACCTAATTCTATTGCTCCCATGTTCATTCCCACTCCTACCAACCATTTCACTATACCTCTTATTTATCACACTCAAAAAGTCTCTTCTTCTAGAACCCATGACCTAGCTTCTTAATATTAGGATCTGAAAATTCAAATCCGTTAGTTACAATAAACTACTTTGCATTCTTCTCCATCTCTTGATTCTTTTTACTTCTTCACACTCCTTTCACATCCACCATTTATATTTATTCACTTCCTCTAAAATTCATCACCCCTAAACTACCCTTTGTCAATGGCCTTGATGAACCTCAAGAGCATCTTAGATATTTTCATGTGGCATGTCTCAATTATGCAGATGATCATACATTGATAGCTAAGCTATTTCCTTAGAGTATTCAAGATTATGAAATAAATTGGTTTTATGATCTACCTATTCATTCGGTAACTTATTTTACACATCTAAGCTGATGAGTTTATTTCTCAATTTTAATCAATATCAACACCAAGATCTTTTATGCATAAATTTATCAAATAACACGAAGATATAATGAGCATCTAACTAAATTTTTTTGCACTACAAGAACAATCTAGCTAAGATGACCAATGTGTCTGTTGATTCAGAATTACAAGATCTTTTATTTAAATCCTCTTACCACCACTTCATGAGAGTATTATCTTTAAGACCTCTCCTTCATTTGATCAATTATGCCATATGCTTAAAATTTGTAAATTCAAACTTCTATCTATGGGAAAACTCAAATATCAAGATACTCCTTCATCCTCTTCTAATAGGTTTCAAGCTAAATCAACATTCAAGCCATCTCCTAAGCCCATTGAAGTAAAGGAAATTGTTAATTCCATCTCTCCACATGAAAAACTTCAATAACAACCTCCAAAGCATACTTTCACCAAATTACCATATGCACCTCGGTTTCTATTGCCTCAAATCATCAAAATCAATCTAATCACTCTTCCACTACCACTCAATCTTGATCCATCTCACCCCATGGATTTCATTACTACGATGAAAATGCTAAATGTGACTATCACCAATGTGTTGGGAATTCTATTGATTGTTACATCAAACTCAAGCATCTCATTCAATATCTTATTGAAAATAATTCCCTCGAGTTACCTGAGCCATCTACTTCGATCCGCCAATGATAATAACAAGCTAAAAATCTTCAACGAACCTTAACATGAGCATGAAACACAAACTCTTGATTATTCTCGCTAATCATACATATTGAGATGTTCCCATCCTTTATTAGCCCCCTTGACTTACTTATCACTTATGATAATGCATCACTACCAATCATTTAATTTTTAGATCACGATTATCATGTTACATTCACTTCTGATTCATTGCATATCAATGCTTATATCGGTTCATATAATATCAATAAAACCATGATCTATCCAACATATCCTATCGGTGTATCTTTGGATTGCACTTCTCATGGATATTAAATGTCCACTATCTAATATCAGTTATACCATTCCTAATTATTTTGGTTACATCAGGATTCCCATTACATTTGGGCCTCTTACCATGCTTCTTCCATTCACTATGGCATCTTTAATCAAATGCCATGACATGATATTATGTATTATTTGGCTCCACACATCCCAATCCATTCCCTTCATGAATCATTTATGCATCAAGTTCATTCACAATAAGCAAGTTGGCACTATTAAAGGCATTCCACCATGCACACCATTTTCTAAACCTAGTCTCCCTAGTATCTTTCCACCAGCTATAACATCTAGGTCCCATGGGCCTCTTAAATCTAAGGCACACTCTGCACCTAGTTCTCCTATTCACACATGACCTACTTCATGACCTTGTCATCCTCATCGGTCCACTAGTCCATCTCGTTGGCCTAAGTCCCCTACTTAGGAAGCCCCTTCACATAAGTGTTCACCACCACCTTCACCACATAGGTCTCCTTCACATGTACATCACTACTCTCATACTCTACTAATCTTAAAGCATCATCACATGCCTTTATCTCCTTAGATATCGGGTGGAGGAACCTTTCCCTTCACTATCTTGTTGAATAGCCTTCTATCCTTATCACACTTGGGGGCATCAAATTTCTTCCCCCTTCCTATCATCATAAGTTGTCTATCAAATCTACTATCACGTTTAGTGATTAACACTTAATATTTTTAGTACTCGTACACATTTTGATACACACCTTGTATCATCATTACCCTATGACAAACTCTAGTTATATGGTTCATACTCTATTGATGAGGGTATAAATATGAAATGAACCTTATGACATTCACTTTTTATGCTATATGATTAATGATCTATTTTTCTAATGCACATTATCAAACTATTTCCCGTTGATGCACTCTTGTTCTATGGTTTATTCTTGATTGTTGAGGGGTATTTTATAAATGAACCTCATCTCGTACACATCCACCGAGGGGTACGTTACTCTATTACATTCACACATCACATACCACTTCATCACATTCATAAACTACATTTTAATATCTTAGTTGCACTTACTCTTGCTTGCTTATACTACTTACATGATGCACTTTACTTACTATGCTAGTTAGATACTCAATATGTCATTATATTTCTATATACACACATGCACATTCAATTGGTATTTTGGAGTGAATTCGGACCTCTTACAAATTTTCACATGCTCCAATGATGCTTGACACTATATCCTTTTATAGTCCTCGGAGAGCTGAATTAAGGGTTACGGGTGCCCTAGGTAATATTAGAGCTAACACCTTCTATAAATAAATAAAATTTATAGTAGAAAAATTAATTAACCATGACCAAATATTGTATTACTTAATATGTTATGCCTCTACCATTTGAGAAAAACTTCCTAATAATTTTTTGTATAGAATACTGCCTAAAATCCCCAGTTAATTCTCTAACATATAGTCTATCATAATCCTTCTTTTCTCATATATTTCCCAACTATTTTTCCCATGTTCTTTACATATTCACCTTTCTTAATATCTCCTTCAAAAAAACTTTTAAGACTTCAAAACAATACAAAGTATGAAAAATACATGAGTATGAATTAAATTTAAGAATCCTACAACAAAGTCACTTGCATAAATATTTGAGGCCTCCTAAATATCATATTCTTAATACAATTATGTAATTTTAATTTTATTTTGAATGAAGTGAATTGAATTGGTATGTAAGGTTGGACACTAACTGCTACTAGCATATATGGAACTAATAAATTAATCTACTCTTCATAAAAACCATAGTAAAATAAAATAAATTAGTGCCCCTAAATGTTAGTGCCCTAGGTAGTTTCCTAGTTTTCCTAGGCCTTAATCCCCTCGCCAATCCTATTAAGGCTCCCGGGCATTTACCTTTTCTAGTCTCACATATTACAAGTATTTTTCATTACTTACTACTTCTAATTTCTAGCACATTACTTTCCATTGACATACATGCCTTGACATACTATTTGTCTTTTTAATATGCTAATAGGTGCTTCATGTGCAACATTTGCCTTGTAGGACTATATGCCACCATGGTTGTCTAATACATTTTTCTTTCCATTGTTTTCCATTTTATGCTATTATTTGTGGGCTATGCCCTATGTCTTGTATGATTTTGGCCACTTTAGCCCTAATTATCTTGCGACATTATGAGTGATGTCCCATGTATGAAACCCACTTTTCGTGGTCCACTTTTCTTACAAACTTTCTTGATTACATTGTCTTTCATTGCATGCTTGATAATTTTTTTACCAACACATGTTTCTAGCCACTTTGTTTGCATGTGCCTTGGTTTCTACCATGCACATCCCATACCCCCTTGGTTTCTTACCTTACTCACTCCTTTTGGGTATCTTTTATATTTTGGGCATATTTTTTACTTATGGGTTCACCTTATAGTTGAAAATTATAAAATTCAAACAAGGGACTCATATAAATATATAGTTATGTGTTCAAAATTAGGGACCAAGCACTAAGCATTCTGCAATCACCTAAGGTTTAGTCTAAAAGGAACCTAAAGCACTCAAAAGCATCCATCTAGCATTCATTTAAGGGACACATGACTGTATACTCTACATACACAACATAGGAAGGGGAATTTCATTCAATTCCATCCAAACATTCTACTACATTGCTAAATTTTAAACTATAACCCGCTTTCAAGTGTAACTTGCACAAGGGCATCTTAGAGCACAATTTCTACACACACTCACTAGAACTACATGGAGTTTGATATGTAGTGAAACAATTGGTTGTAAGTTCACTCTCGGGGTGACCACAAGGGTCAGTTCGAATCCACATTCTACATTTTCATTTTTAGGTTTGATGTGGTTTGTGGGATTTATAATTGAACATCTCTTTTATAGGTTACAGATACCCTTAGTGATCATAGTGTGAACAAAAAGTGATCAATAAAGAGTAATTACAACACAACAAAAATTATATTCTAAGCCTATGTATAATCACTAGTGCCCAAGAGTGGTCTTCAATGCCCAAGGTGCCCCTGTCTGCCATGGGTGCCCCTGTTTGTCGGTGTTCATGAATTATAAAATTTATAGAGATCAATAATGACATTGATTGCATCATGTTCATCACTTCTCTCTGCTCAAATCAGTTCTATATTTCACAAATATCAACTAAGTCTTCTTATCTCATCTTCTTGCTTAGGGTTTCATATTTTAAATCTTAGTTTGCTTGTGTCATTTTTGTATTTTATCATTTATACATCAATTACTCTAAAATACTTAGATTTAATTAAAATTAAATTAAATAAGGTACTATCCTCATGAATGAAGATATCCATAGGAGATTTAAGCATTTCCTTTTCCTTCCATTCATCGAAATACAATATTCTTCACAAAGAAGGAAAGCGAAGGAGCCATATTCACATTTATACTCATTAACCAATGTTCCAAGGGGACATTGAGCTCCTTCATTTGTTTTATTTTGTTCTTGATCATTAATGTGTCAAATAAAAAATCAAGACTGGAATCATACTTATCTCTCATAGTCATAACATAGGTCAAAATTTCTAGACCAAGTTGAGGGTTTTCACCTCCTTATGTAACCTTTACAATATCTTTTATAGATTCCTTCTTAAAATATTCCACAAACTCACTTTCGTATTCATTTGAAAAACCCTCACATCGAGTCTTAAGGATATGGCTAGGATAGACTAGTTCAATTTTACAAGGTTATTTAAATATTACCCATTATTCTTCATGAGTGGAATCACCTTTGAGAGAATCAAGTACCTTCTTATCCATACATCCACCATCAAGAAGGTCCTCTTCTTCAAATGGAAAGGAGAAAGCTTCATTTTCACAATTATGTTCATTAGTTAATTTTTCATGTTGGAACTCATTTGAAACATCTTCTTTCTCATGATCCACATCATTTCTTGTCATTTGGGGGTTACCTTCTTACAAGTCATGACATACCTAATCTTCATCATCATGAAACAAAGAACCAATATCAATACCAAATGGGAAAGGTGCATTGTGCAATTTAGGGTCCATCAAATCAGCCTTATGTTCCTCAATTTGGTTCGATCATATTGGAGAAAATATTCCACCAAGACAAGAAGCTCATCATCTCCTCCTGAAGTTATAAAATAATTACTATTGCTTAAATATTGATATACTGATATGTCCGCCCTTAGATCATATTCCTTTTGAACAATGTACTTCATTTTTTTTACTGGAAGGAACTTCTTTATGACACCCTTGACTGACATGGTGGAAAATGACCAGTATAACTTTATATCTCCACCAATGTATCTACTGAAGCTTTAGCTCAACAAAATCTCATATACAATGGGGATGTCTGCCACAAGTATCTTGAGATTGATATTATTATCAGGAAAGTCCACACGTGCTACTTGAATATATTTGAGTCAAACAATAAGAGGTAATTATTTGGTTTTCATAGAATAGTAGTGACCCACAATAGGGAAGAGGGTGATATATAAAACCCATGTGAATTTTATAGGCATGACATTATTTGATACTTTTAGTTAGTTTGTTCTAGGATATCATGAACTTGTTGAATGTGTTGAATTTGTTCTATTTTTTTTCCTTATCAACTTATTTTTGTGTATTGAAAGATTCTTCTTCCAACATGAATGATAATGTTACATCAATGGGAGCCAATGGATGGAATCCAATACATACCATATATGGGATATGTCTCATGGAGCTGTGAATATCTTGGTTTTAGATATGTTGACCATACATATACTCTCATCCTATGTGCGTGAATGTTTGGATTGATACATCCAAAGGAGATGCATAATCATATAGTTTACTACCTCTATTTTCCCATCGGTCTTAGGGCGGAACAAAATGGACTTTTCCATTTTTTATCCATCATGAGACCATAGTGAAGACTAAAATAGCACCCACAAACCTAGAATCCTAATTTGACACAATAATTTTTGAAGGCGAAATGGTAGAAACTTTCTCAAAGAATAGATTTATAATCTCCTCTACTGATATTTTATTTTTGTAAGATGATAAGATTTTCATTTTTGAGAACCTTTTAACTACCACAAAAATGAAGTCATGGCCATGCTTAGTGGATGATAGTTTTGACATGAAATCCATAAAAAAAACTCATATGGTGTTCTTGGATTTGTTAGAGGAGTATAAAGACCTTACTTTTGATTAGATGGATTGGAAATCACACAAGATATATAGGACCTAATGTATCTAGTGACATCGTGATAGAGATTTTATTAGTAGAAATACTTCTACAAGACTACTATTGTCTTCTCTACTCAAAGCAACATATAATTCAAATGTATTGATCCTCCTAAATAAATTTACGACACTCCCTATAGGAATGTTTAGGTGTACCTTGTGGCATAGAACCCCTTCCTATAGATTATAATATGGAATATTTTTTCCATCCCTTATCCTTTAATAGATTTAAGAAATATAGGGTCATGTGTATAGAGTTGATACCATTATGATGTCTCATGCCCACGCGACTCAAGGATTATTTTCATATAGGTGATCGAGGGCCAACTCAAATAATCAATAAATTGGTTGGCACTCCCAATTTTTTGTAGGATGTTGAGATGAACATATTTTAAATAAGTGGACCACCTTTGATGACAATCAATTTGTAGCTTGCCTTGGGTCTACATGAATTGTAAATTCTTATCATCTATGTGTATGATATTTTCCATTCCCAAAATGTACTACTTTTGTTATTTGTAAGCTTGCACAATGGTGTATTATTCCTTTTAATATGTCAAGTAACTATGCATTGTGTAAAAGAAGTTATCTCTATGGTATGCCACCAGATGCCCATGTTGGGTGAGGATTAATCCAAGTGCATGGTTTGAAGCGTCCATTTTTATCTCAAATGATTATTATAGATCTCTCAATATCAAAATTCATGTAAAATAGAGTCTTTCCTTCATTTTTTTAAATGAATCTTGTTATACCTCTATCTATAAAAATATTTCTTTCTCTCCTCCATGTGTGACCTAGATCATAGGCCATGAAACGTGATAAAATGAGTACAAACTTTTGATAGAATTTGGATACTCTAAGAAAATTTGAAGTTTAATGATGGTATTTGGTGCCATCTAAACTTGAATGACCTCGATATTTCGGGTGCTAATTCACATCATTCTTGTTAATGATGTATCCCAAGCATTGGATACTATCCATGCTAAAGTAACACTTATTTATATTAGTGTAGAGATTGTGTTAGTGTAAGGTTTGAATAACCTATTGGAAATGTTGAACCTATTCCTCCCATGTATTAATCAATATAATAATGTCGTCTAGGTAAAAAACCATGAATGAATCAATGAATAATTGCATGATATCATTCATCATCCTCATGAATGTTGTAGGTGCATTTAAATGACCAAAAGGTATGACCAATAATTTGAAGAATCCCTCCTTGGATTTGAATGCACTTTCCCAAATATATGTGTTATCGATGGGAAATTGGTGGCACCTTAACTTCATATCAATATTCATGAAGAAATTAAATCCCTTAAACTAATCCAGGAGGTCATTAATTCATGGAAAAAGGTATTATTTATTCACTTTGTTACTTTTTTCAAGGCTTGATAGTCAATGCATATCCACCACATCCAATATTCCTTTCATGTACGAATAATTGGGCTTCCATAAGGTGACATAAATGGTCCTATTTTGGATTATCTCTTGAATATGATGTTTGATCTATTCATTCTTAAGTACTAAGAATATATATAGGGGAACATTTTGGAGTGGTGTTGCAAGGAATAATTCAATCATATGCTTCACTTGAAAATGTCGGGGAAAAACATCGTAATAAAAATACTTCTACGTATTCAAATATCATTAGATCCATTTGATTCTGCTACAATTTTTTTCTTGGTGAGACTCCTCTTAGGGGCCCCTCTTGTGTTTTATTTAACCTTTTGTTTTTCCTTGGAAAATATCATTAGTAGGAAAATGGTCCTAGTTTGATAAATAAACCTATAACATTGTTTTGCACTGATCAAGGTCATTGATTTGGTAGGGGTTACCACTAGGATACAATGGCATTTACAACCTATAGTAATGATATAACTCCCATGCCTTATATCATATAAACCATGGTCATCTAACATGTATGGATATCCAAGATACATATCAAATACATCTAGTGGTGCAAAATCATATACCACCACATATTTGAATTTTTTGATTGAATAGGTAAGGAAACATTATCGATTCATGTGGGTGTCTCTTCCTTGACTAACCCAACCAACATAGTATGGATGTAGGTGATGTGTCATTACAAGTTTTATCCTCTTTATTGTTTCTACAAATATCATATTCTTTTGACTACCACTATATAGAATAAAGTGAAGAGTTGTATCATTTACCACATCTGTGAATGAAATAGACATTCTCATCCTATTTTGATGGAGATACTATTTTTGTAGTGGCAATAGTGGTATAAGGATATGCATATAAAATTACGTTTTATTCTTCATGTGTACCTTGATTCTCTGTTGATGCATCTCCTACATCTGTCTCTAATGACTTCATTAACATAATTTTATTGATATCTTGATAGTCCTTCATGTCATACTACCTACTCTTGTGATTATCACACCACATTGTTATGTATTTTTTGGATTTTATTTCCATAATTGATTTGTGTCTTACTTTTATGGAGATGAATGCCTTCCTTACTTCTTAGTGTCAGCTTTTGCTTCTTGGAATATGAAGTATCTTTATTTCCCCTTCATTCTAACCTTTCTTCAATCTTGAATACATATCCATAAGATTCCCTAAGAGTACTGATTTCTACAAACTCCATCTCTTCCTAGATGTAATATCAAAACCTATTACATTGTTTGAGAATATGATTCTTCTTAGTGTCCCATGTACCCACTTTTTCTAATAGGGTATGAAACTCATTGGTGTAGTCCTACATTGTCTGGTCATGACATTTATATAAATGGTGTAGTTTATTGAACTAGTCCTTATAGGTCTTCACCATATAATAGTATTCCTTAATGAGCTCTACAAAACCACCCCATGTGTTTGGAGGTTTCATATTGACTAGTACATAATAATTATCATCCACTTATAAGGAGTTGTATTCCCACCATTTTTTACATGAAGATATGCTTTTAACAATGCAAGAATTATATTTTCACCATTAAAAATATTGACATAAAAATATGATTCTAGTTGGTCGAACCATTTATCCAATTCATCAACATCAATTTTTCCTTCAAATTGTGGAATGTAAAATTTTACTTGTACCTTGAATGGTGTTGGGGTCCTGAAGGTATTGATAGATGTGAGTGTAGTTTCAAAGGTGGGGTTAGTTGTATGAATGGACCAAGTGAGGACATCAATGAACTAAGATATCATCTCCTTCCTTTGCTTCTTAAGGGTTTAATCAGCCAATTCTATGAAGGAGATCCCATTCCCTCTCATGTTGTTTGAGGTGATTTGAAGTGGTAATTAAGATAATCCTAAATATCATGAGTTTTGACACAACTCTTTTGCTATTTTGACCTCATGCATTCTAACATGCAAGAGTGGAAACAACCTAGCTCGAGATACCTCTTATTTGGGTTGAAGTACAACATAGTAGACAACATGTTAACAATGTCGCTTAATATATTATGGTAATGAATTAAAAATGAAAGATATATAATTTTTTTATTGTAATTCCAAATCATTAAAAATTGGAAAACTCCTTAAGAGATATATATGCTTGGATATCTATCTCTTTATTCAAAATAATTTATTTTATATCTATCTGATGGAGAATATGAAGAAATGATAAAAATATAATATAAAAAGGTTCTAGAGGGGAACCAAAATGGTCATCCTACATAAAGACCATTTGTATCCACCTTAGGAATGGATTTGAAAAGATAGAAGCCATTTTTTTAAATATATCCTACTATTACCATTATCTTATTCAATGATACTTGTTAGGGTCATATCTACTATCTCATTGACCCGTTTGATGATCCATGGGATCCATTGGAAAGATGATGGAACTACATTGAAAAAATTGTAATGATGATAAAACTTTGGCTATTGTCATACACTCTAAATCCTATAAATGCTTCAAATATCCCCATAGATGCAAAATAATAAAGCTACCGAAAACTACTAAACATATATTTTTAGGGCTTTCTAAAAATAGATTTTCAGAAATCCTTTTCTAAATCAACTTATCTAATTACATATGGATCTATGAAATTATGGGACTGTACACTACTAAAATAGGAAGATATGAGTATGATGATGCTTCATTTATAAAACATAGATTGGAAATTGACCTAGGGAAGGATCGTATACTTCTTCTATGACTATCTATATGGTCTTGACCCTATTGTATGGTATTAAACTTGCTTGGATTCTAGGTTTGTAAGCGTATCGGGATTGTCCTCTTTATGGGAATGTTTTTCATTGTCAAATGCTAATTTTCAATCATCTTTGTGAAGATATCACACCATAAACATGGATAAGAAACTCTAAAAACCGAACATTAGTGGGTTTTGGGAACCCGTTTGTACCATTCACATTGGGACTACTATGAATATTCCTCAAACTGCATGTCATTCAACATAACATGTGATATTTGAATGAATGAAACTATATTTGGAAATTTCTTTTATAATGCTTGAGTTGAGTTTGGATCTTGCCAAAATACTTGGAAAGGGGATGTTTGAGTGCTTATAAATGAGAAAGACTAACACCTTGACTTGGTAAGAAGCTTTATACCTATAGTGATTATTTCCATAGTGACAATGGATGTGCCTTTGCAATATTTATAGAGTCTTGGGTGTTTTTGTAGGCATTGAAAGTGAGTATATACAAATAGTTCCATACAATTTGTAGACTAGCAAATGAGGTGGTTTTAGATATCTTATATAGTGTTTCAAAGATGAATTATTTGATAAAGGCCAACCCAAAAGGACTAAAGGACCCATTAGAGAATTTAGAATTGAAATAAAAGATGAAGGATATGCCAATACAAAAACATACAAATAGGTCAAGACCAAACATAAAATTTTAACCAAATTATATAGACTTTACTAGGGATGAAAAACATGTTAAATGGCATTTTCAACTTGTTAGGTTGACTTTGTATATGTATTTTATGCATTATTATTTCTAAGATGCCAAGATTTTCATTTTTGATAACCTTTCAACCACCACAAAAACACAATCGTGGACATGCATGATGGAAGGGAGTTTTGACATGAAATCCATCAAGAAAGTTTTTCATGGTGTTCTTGGAATTATTACGGGAGTATAAATTCCTTGCTTTTGATTGGATGTCTTGGAAATCACACAAGCTATATAAGACCTGATGTATAGGTTATCCCAAATCAACCCCCAGTTTAATTTAGAGAATATATATTTAAATGGACTTAGCCATTTAAAAGCACCGAAAGATGTTCGAACACCCGTCAAATGTATACACCACCAAGCAATTTAATGCCCGTGAAGCAACATGACATGTGGCAAGATTTCAAGTATCTTCATAGCCTTTGGGTTTCACATACTTAAAGTATGTAGAATATACCAAATTCAATATGGATTTGGGTCTAGGCAGAGCACTAAGTCAAAAAGGTAGAAAAAGTCAAGGGTGGTCAATGTGGCCATGTGGAAGCATTCTGACACTTTCCATAGCCAACGTATTCTATGGATCTCAAGCCTGCAAAATAAGCCGGTTTCAAAGGGCGTGAGTGCAGGTGGTTGGCGGTCAATAGGGATATATGGTTGTATTCCTATGGAACCAAAATTTTAAGTCTTCTCGGTTCAAAGTTGCAATATGAAGGTGTAACTAATGAGAGGTGAACATGTGCCTTGTGTGGAGCCTTCCTATTGGCTTATGTTTCACGGAGTCGAAAGGGCTAGCGAAGACTAACATTGTGAGAAGCATGGAGCCTTACTATTAGATCACGCTTCACGGTATCAACACAAGTAAATGAACAATATGACTTTGTGAAGGTACATGAAATTTTCTCATTGGTTTATACTTCACACTCTGACATGGGGCTATAAAAGAAATTGTATTGAGAAGGTGCGTGGATATTTTTATTGGTTATGCTTCGTAATTATTAATGGAAGTTTCATAAGACCCAATCCCCAAACCAATGAAAGAAAAATATGTGGTAAAGAAAAATAAATGCACACGTAGACAAAGGCGATTCCCTGAGCAAATCAAATACGGCCACTTGTCTTTCTCCCACTCATCCCAACCTATAAATTTTCAAATGGACATATTTTTTTCTTCAGATATCCAAATCACACAAGATTGGTACCATTGCAAAGGTATCATCAAAGCATTCAAATTAGAACCATCGGGATCAAAAATTGATGGTGTTTGATGGGATAAAATGAGAAAAAATATTCATCATTAAAGATGCAACTCAAGTAGCTCAAGAATATGATTTTGGTGAGATTCGGTGGGTGAAAAACAAGAAATGCTCTAAAACATAGTTCTAAATGGCTCAACCACATGAATTGAATGAAATATAGGATCTCTTCCTTCCTCTATAGGCCAATTAACGTGAAGGAATGTTTTTTCGGAGGTTTCATGCTTGGTTTTAGTGTTTTCATACTTAATTGTTGATGTTGGACAAAATGTGTACCTCCTCTTTTCCCTCTTTCTCTCTCCCATTTCTATATACTATAAAGAGAGACTTGTTTGTAAGAGTTGGACATTATTGTAATGATTTTTCACTCTCTTTCAATGGTTGCACATCTATTTATGAGATTCTGAGACCTACGATTTGAGAATATATATGACAAATCTTTCCTTTTACCTTCATTGTAATGTATTTTTCATCCTTTGAAAGCAATAAAATAATTTTTTTATGGCCATCAACCTGTCCTATCTTGTGTTCTATTGTAATCTCTTGTTTTTCATTATATTTGCGGGTATTTTGTGCATCTTTTGTTCACCTTGTAAGGATCAAGTTTTTGTGTTTCACGGAAATGGTAGTTTGAGGTTGTTTTAGATTGTGGTACTTATGTATTTCCCCTCCTTCATCATTCCCCTCCCCTATCCCTCATTTAAGAGTGTCTCTCCACATTTCTGGTGCTATCACATTCGTTAGTCTAGGATCTCTTATTTTCATGCACACTTTTCTCTCTCCCTAGTCTCTTGGATTGTTAAAATAAGAGTAAATAGCTTAATTTCCTTCCTTAGGAGTAGCTTAACATTAGGATTTAGGAAGAGGAGTTGACGTTCTTTGGAGGATTGTATCAACAACAAGGTCCCACACTTAGATATAATCCCATGTTACCCAAAAACAATGGTTGCTTGTCTACAAATGCATGAAAAATTAGAGGGTGTTGTTTTTTGGTGATAAAATTTTTGGCACACCCGATAGGACGTTAGAAGTTAATATTCCCATTTTCTAAGTTTTGGTGTGTATCTTGGTAAATATAAGCCTGCAGTAATAAATCTAGTGACTCTAATCATTTTATCAACTGGTTCAAGTAATTTAGTGGCTAAGTTTCATGTGAAGAATTCAAAAAGATCAAGAACAACAAACGTAGGATATTTTGAATACCTAAAATTATCACCAAGGTGGAGAAAAAAATGTTGAGTAGTTAAGAGATCACCTTCCCCACCAAATAGAAATATTTCTACTCCACCTCATGGTAGGCCTTTCTTGTAGTCATATAGAGTTTTGAGACCCATTCTAATTATGGCAACACCACCACTAAAGAGGAATTTACCATTTGTCAACTTTACTGGTGGAAGCCCTATTTTCTTAATGCACAACATGACTTACACTCAAAGGTATCCCATGATTCATTGGTGAAAATAAAGTTACTCCTCTTGAAAAAAATTAGGATGTTGTAGATGTATTCTCTATCCATCTAGTCACATATGATGATGTAATAGTTAGGCTACTAGCATATTAATTCAAGGGTAAAACACTTCAATAGTGTAAATTTTTGAGACTTGGATCAATTCCTAGTTGGGATGATGTTGGCACAACTCTTTGTAACCATTTTGAGGAAAAATCAGATCATCTGTCTTTGGTGGAGTAGTTGACAACAACAAAGAGGCACCCTAACTAGCATATACCATACTTTAACACCAAATTAAAATAGACTTCGGAAAAAATTCCTCAAGTGGTAAGACCTACTCCTCAACATGCATTTATTTATCATCTAAAAGATTTGAATAGTGATATTTTGTTCATGATTCAATCCATGGGGGTAGAACATTACTAGATGCCTATAACATTGCTATTAGGGCTAAGAATAGTCTTATTCAAGTTGGGAAAATTTCTCCTAGGCCTCTAATGCAAATTTTCTTAGATATCGAGACACCTTCTTCTCATCAAGACCTTGAATTATCCCCTATCACAACCCAAAGGAATCAAATATCTAACCAAACATATACTTCCTCAACCACCTCAACTGAGTTATGGGAGGTAATGAAACAATTGCAAAATTTTGGGAATGAGTCAATATCCATTAAGAAGCAAAAAAAGCAAAAAATTTCAGACCTTATCAACTTTGTATACTAAAAAAATAAGGCCACATACCAATCAAACAAGCCTCCACCCCAAGATGTAAATCAAAGTCAAAATAAATTTCCCTATGCTAGGCCATTTCAACCATATAATCCCAATGTAGCTAGTTCATCTCAAGCTTTGGTTCTGTTTAAAACAATCTTGTGAAATATTATGAGTGGTGTTTCCCTTTTCATCTTCCACACAACCAAACAACATGCCCTAATGGAATTTTGAACCAAGATTTGATGGTGCAAGGTGCATTTGTTTCTCAAGATACACTATAGAAGAAAATCAAAATCAAATTGTCAGTCATGAAACACCTCCAAGTGATGCTTCACTTATGAATTGGAAAGTGGAAGAATTTTGTGGGATAAATAAGACCTCTCCAGTGGTATGGCTACAAACACTAGATCTAAGAAGATATATATTGAGGATATTATTATCCATATTTCACCCCCAAGAAAATATTGGATCAGCCATGACCCCACATAGAAATAACCTAAGAAAACTCATTCAAATCTTGTAAATAGGTCACAGGTAAACTCAACAATGGAATAACATGGTCAAAAAAGAAGGGCAAAGTGCACGCAAAGGAACCAGGAGCAAGAAGGGGAAAAAATGGTGAAGTTTTGAAGTTTTTCGGGATCAAAACCATTCAAGACAGAGTCCAAAATTGGCTAAGTATAAAGTGTAAGCAAAGTTTTCCAAGTGTCGGCTTGGAGTATCTCTAAGAGTTAGTCCAAAGGCAGAGACCCAAATGAGCGGGAGCTCTCCACGTGGCCCAGAGTCCAAAAGGATAAAAGGAACCATTGAAAAGTCCACGAGACCGGTGGAGAGTGCTAAATGTCGAACAACGCTAATTCAAAGATTGAATTGAGAGAGGGTTTCCAAATGAGTGTCGACTACCGCATGTCCCGAGTCAAGAAATATGACCACATTGAGCAAAGGACTTAACCAAAATATAGAAAATAGGCAGGCAATGGAGGAAGTGCCATGTGGCAAGCCTAAATTAGTAGCACTAAAGTGGGCCATTAGGGGAAAATTGGTTTTTTTCCCCTTGTTATTCCAAAGGTGTAAAAGTTGTCAAAATGGGCCACAACTCCGCCCAAAGGAAAAGTCAGCATTTGAGCCTGAGTCAAGGTCAAAGCGGGGAGTCGGAGGAAAAGGTGAAAATTTTCCTTTTGTCAAAAGACATAGAGATAAAAATTGAAGCACATCTCCCCAACCAACCAAAGGGTGCCATGTGTCTAAGCAGAGCATCGGGGCCGTGGGAGTTTTCTGAGTTTTGTGTTTTTTTGGAAAAGGGGGAAAAAGATAAATCACAGACCCACAAACCTAATTTTTCCCTAATTTGGCTGCCACGTGCCCCATATTAAAAAGGAGATCCATTTTTCAAACTGTTTTCCCATCCATTTGTACGAACCCGATACAAAATTTGAAGGGGCATATATTTCAACACAGGGATCGAAATATTGTAAATCTTACACCTTTGGAAACATCTTGAAGTCCTCTACACCATGAAAAGATAAAAATCATTTTTAAGGCCCTGGCGGTGAAAAATGGAGAAACATCTTCAATCCTTTAATGTAGGATCTTCTTGCTTCAACAACAAAATTGGATTCGATCTTCTCTACCGCTTCTCCCTCCTTTGAGGCACCGAATAAGGATTTAATGCGATCAAGACATATTTGAATTTTCTTTTATGGGAGACATTAAATAGTTGTGGTTGAGCTTGGAGCTGTTTTCCCACTTATTTCTTTTTCTCCTGTCTATATCGAATCTATAAATATAGGCTTGGGAATCATTGTAAAGGGTTGGACATTCTTTTGTTTTGTAGGCTCCCTTTTCCTTCTAGTAAAGGAATTTGTGGAGTTCAGGCCTTCCATTAAAATTGTAGTATGTTCTTGCCTCCTAGCTGTTTTGTAATGTATTGTATCAATCTGCAGAGCAATAAAACACATTTGTGATCGATTCTAGATCATTTCTATCTCTTTTTCTCACATATGATATTTCATTATAAATATGGTCATCTGTGCTTGATTATTGTATGTATTTTGTTGGTTTATGCCTATCAACAAAACTAATGTTCACCATTCCTTTATTGTATCACCTTATAGTTTAGTCATTTATTATTTCTTATATCCCTTTTTATCCCTGTCTCCTTGGTAAATTTTAGATTAGGTATAGAGATAGATCCTCTGCAAGTTCTCACGTATGCACCTAAATAGAGGAATAGGAACTAGCCTTTAATCTAGAGAGCTTTTCCATTTGTAAGGTCCCAAACCTTGGGGAAAGTTCAATGTTATGCGGATCACACCAAATGGCTCTGCCTTAGAAAAATAGATCTATAGAACTCATTTGGGGGTGATGTGATTTCACACTAACAATTTTGGCACACCTGGTGGGATAGAGAATTCTCCACCTTATTACAATAAGATTGATGTGCACTTGCTGTGATTCTAACTTTTAAGAAGTTTTAAAATTGTACATTTGGTGACTCTAAAAGAAACAAATCCACTGGTTTCAGTAGTCCAAGAAAGTTCATGAGAAGGATACAAACACGGTCTAGAACAAGAGAGGAAGGACAATTTTTACATATACAATTGTCTCGGACATAAGGAAAAGAATAAGAGCCCAAAGGTCTCCATCGCCCCAAACAGAGCCTTATCAACACCTCCTCCTAGTGAATAGCTCAACCAAATCCTTATGTCAAATTGGCAAGATCCACTCACCCTAAATGCACAAAATCTGGTCCCGATTTTAGCATTAAAGAGCATCCCATATTTCACTTGGGGAAAACTAGACTTCTCCTGGTGACCATGTCCAAGATATTGCAAATGTCTGTATAATCCATGAGATCCATGAGATGGATATTGTAGTCAAGTTACTAGCCTCTTCACTCAAAGGTAAAGCTTCACAATGGTTCAGAGCCTTGAAGTATGCTCTATTCAAAACTGGAACCAGATGTGCACAACTCTTCACAACTAGTTTGGAGAAAAAGGTGATAACTTGTCTTTGTTAGAGCAACTGAAAACAATCAAGAGAGCCCCAAATGAGCAACTAATGGATTTCAACCTCAAATTTTAATGGACCTGGGACATGATTCCAACAACAGTAAAGCCCACTAATGAAGGTGCCTTCTTATACTTTCTTAGGGCTTTAAATTCTAATATTTATTTGATGATTTAGTCAATGGGGGGCACAACCTTACTTGCAACCTATATCCTTTCCATAGGATCTGAAAACCATTTGATTCAGGCTGCAAAACTTACCCCTAGGCCATCCATGCCCCTTTACCCTAAGTTAGGAAACCCAAGTACCAGCTAAACACCCACATTAGCTCCTATACCCACCCATAGGAGTCAAAGTTTAGTTGAAGCCTCCACTTCATCATCTAACACATCAAAGAAGCTTCAAGAAGTGATGAAACAACTGCAAAACCTGGGAAATGAGCTAGTAACCATTAAAAGACAACAGGCTCAGAGTTCTAGGCCATATCAGCCCTAAGCTCAGTATCAGGCTAGACCCCCATATCAACAAAATAGACCTCAACCCAGGTTGTAAATTAGAGTCAACACCAAGGGCAACCTCAAGCTGCTAGACCTTTCAGGTCATATGAACCAAACACAATTTCAACATCAAGGGATTGGTTCTAGTACAAAATAACATGGCACAAGAGTATGAATGGTGTTTCCCATGTAATCAGCCACATAATTAGTCGATGTGCTTCAATGGTGCATTAAATCAGGATCTGATGGTGTAAACCATTAGTGTGTCACAAGAACCTAGCCATGAAGAAAGTTAATTAGCAAGAGGTACCCCCAAACAAAACTATGCTTGTCAATTGGTAGGCTGAAGAATTTTGTGGAATGAATCAGATTCCTTCTCAAATTATAGCTACTAATACATGGTCTAAGAGGAGAAATATTAGAGAAGGAAATTGACCAAACTCGGTGATGCTCAACCCTCCATCACTCGGTAAGGTATTGGCATTCAAAATACAACTCCTAATGTGCAAACTCAATCCTATCGACCTTCCGAGACATACTCAGGAACCCGGTTGTAACAGCCCATGTGTAAGAGAAAAATGTTCCTGGGAAGGGGTAGAAAAAGGATAGCTCATTCAACATCATTGAGAAAATGAAGAGGAAAAGTGTGAACATTTCACTATGGGAGTCACTGGCCATTCCAAGGTAGAGGGATCTATTGCAGACTGCTATACAAAATTGGTCAAGCTCAAATCACACCCCTAACCAGCAAGAGAAAGTGCTTACCAATACAGCTCAACTTGGGAAAACCATCAAGAACAACAAGGTAAGAACCTGAGACCTCCTCCATTCTATGTTTCATTGATTATTGGAGACAAATTGGTGCACAATTATATGATTGATTCTGGGGTAAGTAGTTATGTAATGCCCAAGCAAATAGTTGATCAACTGGGTCTCTAATATGAAGTCATCTCTAGAGGGGTAGTGCAATTAGATGGGACAATAGTGAAAACTATTGGAATCATCAAGGATCTGAGCCTCACTCTGCATGCCTACCCTAATGTGACTATTTTATAGAACGTATCAATCATAGATTTGCCACCACATTTTGCTTTGTGTTTGTCCAGGGACTTCACTGCAAAAATTGGAGGCTATCTATCTATTGATTGGTCACATATGCTCTTTAGAACAAGGTATGTAGAAAACACCACAATCACATATGAGTCCATTGCTAATAATTCTACTGAATCTTATGTGCCCATCCGAATCAATGCCAACTACTCAGCTTTTGATCAAGAAGACCTCCTAAGCACTTGTGAAGTAGATACCAAGGTGGGATGTATCCCAGACTTGACTCTTGATGAGTGGGCCAACAAAAGACATGCTTTTGACCTTGTTGGTTGTCAAATAAGGACTATATTGAAAGCAATAGTCGGGGATAGAAAGTCCCTCCTCTTTAATGGGAGAGGTTCCCTTATTTAAAGGTAAAAACTTATTTACAAAAATACAATGTTTAGCTTTAATGAGGAACTCTGATATCATGAAAGTGTTTGATATAATAGATCATCAATACAATATCATGAAAGTGTTTGATATAATAGAATGATTAAGGAATGGGAGGGGGAAGAATAGCACTCTCAGGAAATATAGATAAAAAAATAATTCCTTACTCACGCCATAAGAGAATCATATAGAATAGAATCATTTGCATTTAAAACCACAAGATGTTATTTCATAGACACAAAGTTCCAGAGATGACATCCACAAGAATACAAAGCTTCTTGAAGTAAAACAAACTAATGATCCAATAAATTTTAATAGATAGCAATGAAAGAACAAGAGTAGATGAGAACAGAAAGAGAGATCTTCTTGTATTGATAGCTTTTTAACTCCTTTACACTTTAAAAAATAAATAGAGTTCCAAATTTTTGAAAAATGGCATGAGGGCCCATTATATAACTTACAAATTGGTTACACTTGGTAAACATTTCTTTTAACTAAAATGTTAATTAAGGAAGTGCTTGACATAAGATCCTTGATTAGTTTACAATGAGGTCGATTTCAGAAAAAAGGAGAGGAGAGGAGAAGCTAAGAGAAAACATCCACTTATTCTTTGAGGAGGGCCCTGATTTGAGAATCCATTATCTGAACCTTTTCAATGCTTCAGCTATCTCTCTACCTCATGGGACTGATGTGTTGGAAGTGGCTTGAGACCAAGTGCCTAGACATTTCTCCATGTCCTTATCAAACTTGGTATGTTCAAGGTATTCTTTATTAGCCTCTTCAATAGCAGATTGAAGAGAGAAAATATCCTTTATCTTCTCTTTGGTAATCAATTCCTCCTTGAACAAGTTTTCTTTAAAACATGCACTTAACTAAGTTTTAATCTCTTGAAGAGAGAAAGGAACACTGAAGTTTCATCATGAAGATGATAGTGAATATATTTGAAGGAAGACACAACACAAGTCTTGAAGGATTCTCCCTTCTGCCAATTGTTCTCAATTCTCCCAAGGCTTCTTCCAGAACTTTTATTTTCCATTCAACACTGAAAACCCATGACCTTGACAAGTTGTCCTTGACATCATCAAAAAATTTATTGGCCATTAATATCTTTTCATCAGCCTATTCCATTAGCCGAAGATCTATGATGAAACTACTTGAAAGTTTCAGTTCTTTTTCCAAATTTCCAATAGAGGAGGAGAGTTTTTGTTGCAGGTTGACCACCTTCTCATTGAGTTTGAAGGCCTCTACAATAAAATTCAAGCTTGTAATGATCATGTCATTGACCATGGCTTCCATATCCCTTCCATAAGTGGAATATCTATGTATATCTTTGATACTCTAAACCTCATCCTGACTGAGAATCATAGGAGGTGGAAGGGCAGCAGTGGAGCAGGATCCAAAACCTTATCCTTAGTCAATAATGACTTGATGAAGCTAGAAAGAACCTGATTTTGTTCTTCCAACTGTTCTATGGTCTGTTTACCCTTCTCCACTCTCTCAATAACCTTGGTTACTATTTCTTGGAGGTTATGCACCTCACTCTTAGGAGTAGATTCTCCCATTGGAATCCTAGAAAGCTCCAGGTCAGAGGCTAATAGATCTTGCTTTGCCTTATCAACTTTAGGCTTTGTAACCTCTAGAAATTGTTGGCCTTGAGCATCTGTCACTATTCTTGAAGTTTCTTTGGCTCTCTTTGCTAGAGGAGGAGGAGGAGTAGTGCCTAACAAGGCTGCCAAAACATTAAAATTTGTCCCTGACAAATGGGAAGAAGGTTTCCTCTTCTTGTTGTCAACCAGGGGTTGCACCCATGAAAAAGTAGAGGAATAAGCAGAAGGAACAAGAGGTCCAAGAGAAGGTGAGCTCATGTCACTTAAATTATTCACCATTGTTGCTTCCGGTAGAGATGTGAGGAGGCATCTGGAGCTTCTTGAGCGAGAGGAATCGGTGGTACTTGGAGGTTCGAGTGCTAGGAACTTCCTTCTCTTTCTCTATTGTAACTTCTGAAGTTCCTTGGGCCCGGTACTTCACCATCATCACTTTCACTGAGAATAATAATGTTCTCTAGCCTTGAAGGTAGTTATGAATGCCCTGAAAGGGGTTCCTCCTTAATTGGATCTTGTTTAATCTCTTTTTTCTTCTTTTGGTACACTTGAGTAGAAGAAGAGGGAGTAGATGATTCAGGTTCCTTAATTGAGGAAGAAAGAGGGGTTTGTAGTAGGTACCTCCATGCTTTGGGTGTATGAGATTCCTTCCTAGGTGTTGAAGTATCTCTGGAAGAAGATCCAATTTGATTCTTCTAAGCTCTCGAACCTATCTATCAAACCAAACCTTTGTTCTTACAAGGACAGGGGATAAAATCTAAACCAAGTCATCCTTCTCCTTCTTGTACCAGTCTAGATATTCCAAAGGAGTATGCTTGATTAATGTCTCATATTCATAAGACAACTAGTATTCATTATCATCCTAGAACCCTTCAGGAATTTGGTAGAGATTGAGCTCCTTTATCAGCTATAGAGATAATCTGCCATAGTGCCTCTGCCTTGCTTAAATGTCATATGCACAATCGGCCTAGTAGTCCTCAGCATCTAACCTATGATGAGAAGTAATTATGAGGTTTTCCTCAATAAAATTCTTCAAATCAAAATAGGTCCTAGGCCTAAAAAAGTGGATAGTGATGGGAGAAGGGTCCTTTCTATATTTTGAGCATCCAAGGCTATTTTACATGTATAGTTACCCAAGGAAATTGGGAAATGCAGACCAAAGATTTTCTTGTCCCTGTAGGTTCTATGCAATTTATCCAATTGCCTACATACTTCAATCAGAACCATCTTATCATTACAAAACATGGGGAGCTTGAGAGGCGTGTTTTCATAACCAGCCAACTTTGATATATGAAAACCTCCTGAACTAAATGAAGAATGCTCCATACTTTTGCTATCGGGTTCATGGCCTCATCGGAAAATCTCTAGTAGTATCACCTTCTAAAAGCCTTATAATATACATGGTAAAGACATCATTAACCCTCTGAAGTTATGGTTGCTAGTTTTAAGTGTGAATTGGGGAAATATGCATAAATGGGTTCATCCTTCTACCCCTCCATGTATGTGAATCCAAACCACTATCCAGGATGCTTTTTAGGAATACATGAGATAATAAGTCATATAGAACTTCTTAGTCTTTCATACATTAGACAATTGCTTTGTCAAATTTATGCAAATGATTTCTACCCAATTTATGTTCGACTACCTTCATGAGATGATGTTGATGAGAGGGCACATCCAAAAGTGAAATTCATTGGTAGAGGGAAATCCCATGACATGAGCTAGCAAGATAATGAAATCAGATAGTTCTTCATTGAAATCAACTCTAAATAATGCCTTGGAAAGTCGGGATGCTCCCTTCTTAGGGTTCTTCAACCATGATTTTGCTATCCTTGCCTTATATTTATCACTGTCTTACTCGAATAGAGTCTGAGCTTGAGCCTGAGTGATAACAATGGAGTCTTCAACTTTTGGAATCCATAGAGCGGTAGTAGAAATGTAATGGGCAACAACATCCATTTTAGCAATCAGCTCCCCATGCACATTAGACAATTCTTTGGTGTTCGAGTTAAAATGATCCCCACATGTGAGCATGGTGTCGACACATTTTACAAAGATAGGGAAGCCTACCACATACAAGACCACATCATTGATCATTTGTGCCATGGGGAAGGATTAGGGCTAGTTAATCTATTCCAAAATCCCCAAAATCTAGGGTTCCAAACCTCACTATCCACGATATCAAGAATAAAGGACTTGAGAGTGAAACCTATTCTTGACCTTCAAATTTAATATTCATGTTTCATAGTGTACATTGAAATAGCCTTCAAGGATTAATTTCACAAAAATGCAAAAGGAAGGGGAGCACGAGCAAATGATTTTAATTACGAGGGATTAGAGCAAATGATGGCAAGTGAGCAGTGTGTCAAATGCATAGAGGATAGTCCCATTAAATATTCATTTAGGAGAGATAAGGTCATTAAATGTGCATTAAATTCATATTAAATTGAATCAAAAAGATAAGAATCGGGAAGAGTGGAAAAAACTAGCCCGGATGGTCTTTGGTACATTTGGGACATGAGGGATACGAAGACGCGATTCGGATAACACGGGCGATGTGGGTAAAGCGGAAAAATGAGCACGAGGTGGTCAAAAACTTGAGAAATGCGAGGGATGTGAAGACATGATCTGGATGATGATGGGGAAATTGGGGACAAAAGGTATAGATGCTTTTGGGATAGATGGGACAAAAGTACATGAAGGACCCCGATGCAGGATGCGGGTGATCGGGGAATAGAAAGCCCGAATGAACTTGGAACATACGGACCAAAAGTTTGATAGAACTGAAAGTTAAAATATTTTAGGGAATGCAAATGATCGAGGAATAGAATGCCCAACAGACTTGGGACATGAGGGACAAAAATGTCCGATAGACCCGCAAATCACCAAAATGACTCCAAAAAACGTGAATTTTTACTATCTCCTCAAATTTTCACTTCACTATAACATCACTAAAGGGTGTTAACTCAAAATTTTCAATTTTTGACTTTTAAAAAAGTGGAAATTTTGAGAGGACAACTTTAGCTCTTTTGGGGATGACTTGGATAGATCGAAGAATGAGACAAGGCAAGAACTCTAGAAAACCTAGGGAAAGAAGACCGAGTGCCTTATCCATTGGGCCACGAGTCCAAAAGCAAACCAACATAGAAGACAACACACAAACAGGGAAAAGAAACACACCAAAAAAGGCAAGGAAAGCAAACACACCCTATATATAATATACAAAGAGACTTCTATTCACCTAGGACTTGAAAATTTTAGGTACTACCCACTATAAGGAAGTGGGAGAGAGGAACCATCCATGTAATCAAGATAGAAAGAATTATCTCTAGAAAAGTGCCGATTTTGAAAGGACGAGCCAAAGAGAATCAAACTTACCATGGATTCCTCGAGGCTCATGTCTTTTATCCAACAACAAAATTATGTCTCCAACTTTGAAATCTCTAGATTTGGCCTTCTTATCAAACAAATATTTCACCTTCTGCTAGTGGGTACATATGCTATCAACAACCTGCAGCCTGTCTTCATTCAATTTATGAAGATACATGATCCTTTTATCTAAAGAATCATTGAAAATAGTGTCTTCAATGGCCTTCATTAAGTACAAAGTTGGTAGCTCCATATTCTTGGTAATTGAGCTTCCACCCCATACACCACATTTGAAAAGGGGCATCCCATAGTTCTTTTAGGTGTAATCCTATCTGCCCAAAGAGCATCGTAGAGTTTCTTGTGCAGTTCCTTTGAGATTCATTAACCAACTTCCTTACTATAGCCACTAGATTCTTGTTTGTTAATTCTACCTATCCATTCCCTTGAGGATAATAATCTAAAGAGTGAGCAAGGAAATTCCATGCCCATAACATAAATTCATCATCTCGAAGCAGATGAAAAATTTGAAGCATTATCGGTCACAATCTTGTTTGGCACTCCAAACCTTACTAAGATGTTTTCTTTGATAAAATTACATACTACTTGAGAAGAAGTACTCTTTCCTAGAATGGCTTCTACCCACTTAGTGAAGTAATATGTGGTAGTCAACACATGAGTATGTCCTACACTTGAAGATGGGTTGAGTGTTCTAATGAAATCTAAACCCCAATGTTGAAAGGGCTCTTTAATCACAACTGGTTTAAGTGGCAAGGCAGCCAATTTGGGTCTTCCCATAAAAGTCGACAGCTTCACATTTATCAACCCATTTTGATGCATCTTTAAACAAGGTAGGCCAATAGTATCCAGCATGAAGAATCTTGTGGGTAGTAATAACAAGACAAGTAATGACCTCCACATGCTTGATCATGGAAAGATGAGAAAAGATTCTTTTGTTGTTCTTTGTCAACGCATTTCAGAAATCTTCCATCCATTCCACGTTTGAACAAAGCATTCTCCCACAACACATACTGGGCTGATCTTAGCTTGATATCTCTCTTCTCCTTGGTAGTCAAGTTAGAGGGACACTCCCCATAGGTGAGAAAATGAGTGATATCAGCATACCATTCATTTGTCGAGCTGAGAAATAGAACAATAGGAACATCAACCTCCTCCTTAGGTATTTCATGACCAGATCCTTGCAATGAATGAGTTCACACAAGCCTTTACCCCGAAATAGTTTGGTTGGTCGATGTCAATATCATATTATTGAACCTTTTCTACCTAGTTTCCTCTCTTAGTTCTAAATTATTGTTGTGTAAGAATAGATTTGATGGTAGTATTAGGCACAAGCACCACGAGTGAGAGTTAAGAATATAAAATCGAAACTTCTTGACAACTTTAACCACTGTGAAAGCATGCTTCTCCATCATGGTGTATTTCAACTCATGATTTTTAGAATGTAGCTCATGAATGAAATTGGGAGCTCATGATCATCAAAATATTTCTGGGTTAATACAATGGCTAGAGTGCTTTCTATGGCATAGCAATAAATAATAAAATCTTTACTAAAATCTGGACATGCTAAGATAGGAGTCCTAGCAATAGCCTTTTTATACCTTTAAAAATTCTTTCCCTTCAGAGGACCAGCCAAAAATTTGTTTTCCTTTCATCATTTGAGATATATTCAAAGTTAGCTCTGCAAAATCAAGGAATGAATCTTCTCGGGAAGTTGATCTTACCGAAGAAAGAATGCACTCCTTCTTACTTGTGGGAAGAGGAACCTATGATGAATAGCTTGAACTCATTCGGGATCAATTTTGATTCCATCTTTAGATACCACATGCCCCAACAATTTTCCTTTCGTGACACAAAAAGACATATTTCTTGGGATTCAAAGAAACCCCATGTTCTCTACATTTTAAGAGAACTATTTCTAGATTTTGAAAATGATCTACTCTAGTTTTGGAAAACACAAGTCAGTCATCTAGATACACAACAATACATTTTCCTTTCAAAATTCCAAAGCCAAGTCCATAGCCCTTTGAAAAGTGGCACCGCATTAATGAGTCCAAAAGGAATCCTCTTGTAGGAAAAAGTACACCTAGGGGGTGGTGAAGGCCATCTTGTGTTGAGTTGTGGTATTAACTTCCACTTGATTATACCCTGAGAATCCATCAAACATGGACAACATTTTAGACCTTGTAACAACTTACAAAACTTGATCCATCATGGGTAGGGGATAGTTTTCCTTAAAGAAGCTTGATTTGATTCTGAAGTCAACACGAGATATGAATTTCACCATTTTCTTCTGACGAGGCACAATGTTGGCAATCCATGTCGAATGGTGAATGGGGAAGATAATTTTAGCTTTCAATAATTTTTGTATTTCCTAAAAAATGGTGTCAGCAATCTTTGGATTATATTGCCTTTGCTTTTTCTTGAAAAGTTTAATCCCAGAGTTTGAGAGGAATGAAATGCTACATTTCCTTTGGTTGGAAAGCTTTTAGATCCTCATATGAATATGTAAGAACATCCCTATAGTTTTAAGAGGTTCACCACCTTCTTCTTTTCTTCTTGTGTACAACATGTTCCAATGTTCACCATTTTGGGGTCAATCAGAGCTCCCAATGTTAATCTTTTCATACTCAGTAGATTGCCGCACTCTGTAGAAGCTTTAGACTTAACATACCTATCATGTTTATCAAACAATTCCTCCAAAATCATGAGCCCTTTAGGAATCTTTTTACCTTTGAGTTTGATGCACCCATCTTGATCTATCTCCTCTTTGACACCCTCCTAATGGGAAGACACATTCTCACGAGGAAAATTGTTACTTCCTTCAAAGTACAATTGTTCAAAGTTATCCCTGAGCTCCAAGAAAGAAAGCAAATGTTGATCATCGTTTGAAAATTTGCTAGTTACTTGCATTATCAGGTACACTTGGCCTATGGATCATTTCAAGGGTAAATTTATCCTGAGAGAAATTACGGATGAGGTATCAACAATGATCCTGAGACTAGCTAGTGAATTAGTCCTGGTGTTATTTTCTCTTGGCACAACTTCAATGGAGAAGGCGTAGAGAAATTCAATAGAATCCACAAACTTGATTCTTGTAATGTTTCAACCTTCTATTATTTACTTGGAAAAGGTATCTGACTTGTTTAACAACTAGTTCTGCATCTCCACGAGCCATAAGATTATTCACACCTTTTTATTTTGCCACATTAAGTCCAAGGATGAGGGCTTCATACTTTATCGTATTATTTGTATTTTCAAACTGTAGCTTGAATGAGAAAGGATGAACTTTTCCCTCAGGAGATATTAACACCACACCTACTCCAGAACCAGATGAGGAGTAGCTTCCATCAAATTCTAGATTCCAAACACCATTAGGATCATGAAGTACTTCTTTGGGAAGTTTAGTTTCCTCTGGAGACATAATCATATAGTTACCATGTCCAATATCCTCATAGAGTATTTGTGCTTTGGGATCATCCATTTTTGCACAATATACTTAGATTTCTTCTTAGGAAACAACTTCTTCATCTTTCCATTGACTAGTATAAGGGCATGTGACCAATCCATTTGAATCTCTCCTCCCACATCCTTACAAAAATTCCTACTTAACAACATACCATATGAAGGAGGGATATCAGCTACCAGAATAGTAGCCAAAACCTTCTTCTCTGGTAAAGTGGCAAAAGCTACTTGTGCATCTTTAATCCTTCCAACCAAAGGCACCTCCTTACTCTCCATAGAATAGTAGGACCCATAAGTGTGTGTGAGAGTAAGACCCAAAGCATGAGCCACTTTGGTAGGCATTACATTATCTGATGCTCCTGAATCTATGACACAATTGCTAAGTTTATGGCCTACTATAAGAAGAGTCACATAAAATGGTTTGATTTTCTCATTAGGTGAGGTGACTGCAGCTACAAGGTTGGGTTGGGGTATATAGGATGGAGTAGGTAAAAGGAATTTAGAGGTAGTTTTGGAATGGGAATTGACAAAATGGACCATTTTGAAAAAGGCTTTAGGGTGGGTTTGATAATACTCAGCCTCTGAAATTTGAACCTTTGTTTTCTTAAGGTGATCAATGATATCAAAAGATCTAGAGGTGGATGGGCTATCATCACTAGGAATTTTAGGCTTATCAGGTTTAGGATCTGGAGAAGAATTTTTTTTAGCATTAGTATTAGGAAAAGAAGAATTAGCAGAACTCATCTTTTGTGTGGATGCAGTGGGAATAGGAGATTATCTTTTTACAACAATGGGGATAGTCATGGGATGCTCCTTAGATCTCTTAGCAGGCTACATCACTTTCTCCTTCTTATTTTTCTATTTTCGAGTCATGATAGTGTATGATTTGCTATTCATATCTGCTACTACTTCATCATAATCATCCTCTTCATCACCACCTTCAGTGGTGAAGAAATGAACTTGAGACCCCTCAAGTTCCTCTAGTTCTTCATCATCCTCTTCTCCAGGTTCTTCAACCTCACAAGTTGCATTAATAAGGACCTTGATGGGTGGCCCCTCAATTGCCAGCCTTGTCTAAGAGGAAGGAAAATGATTTCTAGGTTGAAAATTCCTCCTTGGAACATCTGCATAAGGAGCATGTTGAGCCAATTGTTTCTTGATGGCAATGAGGTCATTAGAAAGCTTTTGTACTAATGGATCTGTATTAGCTCTAGGGGTAGAAGAAGAGGAAGAAGAAGCTCTAGATTTGGAAGGATCTCTTTTCAACTTACCAGACATGATCAAGTCATCTTCAATGCTAACAACTAATCTCTGATCCTCAGCCCAATGTTGCAAGGTTGGATCTTCTCAATGCGTAGCTAACTTTAGGAAATTGAGCATTCAGGAAGTTTTTTTTTGAATTTTATCTACAAGATGAGTGTACGGTGGGATCTTATTAATCAACTTTTTGAACCTAGCCACAAATTCCCTCATGGAATTGTGTGATTCTTTCTTTATTTGAGAAATCTAGGGGAGAAAAGCATGTACATCCTCTGCAGGTTTTCCAACGGTTCTCAAATCTTTTCCTCATCGTGGTCCAACTAGTAATGGCCCTGATGAAGGAGATGATGGAACTAATATGCTACATTATCTTGCAAAGTTTCTACAAAAATCCTCACCGAGACATCTTCATGTTTAACTCGAGGACCCCACATACAACTATGAAGGCTGCAATATGTTCATCTACACCTTGCCATCACCTCTAAACTTGGGAAGTTATTTCTATTACCCTGGGTAACTCATGCAAAGGCTGAGGAAGGGAAAGAGGCCCAAAATGATGGCCCCAAGGTAATGAAACTTCCATCCTTGGAAATACTGCTTGAAGGGGAACTGAAACACCAGCAAGAATTAAAGCACGAAGATTAGGGCTGAGTTGTTCGGAGGAATACCACCCATAGGGTTTCTATTTTCAACGGGAGGTGTACTTATGGAATGAACTCTTCTATTTATCCTGTTGAAGGAAAGGGGAAACCTTGATGCTCAAGAGCTAAAATTGATAATCTTAAATACTAAGGGCTCTCTGCCAAGAGTAAATTGTAGAGTTGCCAGATCAAATAATGATCAAGAAATTGTTCATAAAAATGGAATACGTTCAAAATGAATCCCCAGTAGAGTGGCCAAAAAATGTTGGTTGTCAAATAATGACTATATTGAAAGCAAAAGTCAGGGGATAGAAAGTCCCTCCTCTTTAATGGGAGAGGTTCCCTTATTTAAAGGCAAAAACTTATTTACAAAAATATAATGTTTAGCTTTAATGAGGAACTATGATATCATGAAAGTGTTTGATATAATAGATCATCAATACAAAAAGATAGAAGAATTAAGGAATGGGAGGGGGTAGAATAACACTCTTAGGAAATATAGATAACAAAATAATTCCTTACTCATGCCATAAGAGAATCATATAGAATAGAATCATTTACATTTAAAACCATAAGATGTTATTTCATAGACACAAAGTTCCAGAGATGACATCCACAAGAATACAAAGCTTCTTGAAGTAAAAAATATTAATGATCCAATAAATTTCAACAGATAACAATGAAAGAACAAATCAGATAGGAACAAAAAGAGATATCTTCTTGTATTGATAGCTTTTTAACTCCTTTACACTTTCAAAAATAAAAGAGTTCCCATTTTGAAAATGGCGTAGAGGGCCCATTATATAACTTACAAATTGGTTACACTTGGTAACCATTTCTTTTAACTAAAATGTTAATTAAATAAGTGCTTGACACAAGATCCTTAATTATTTTACAATGAGCTCGATTTCAGAAAAAAGGAGGAGAGGATAAGCTAGAAGAGAAAACATCTACTTATTCTTTGAGGAGGGCCCACCTGATGACTTGAGAATCCGTTTCTCGAACCATTTTCAATACTTAACTATCTCTTTGCCTCATGGGACTGATGTGTTGGAAGTGGCTTGAGACCAAGTGCCTAGACATTTCTCCATGTCCTTATAAATTTGTTATGTTCAAGGTATTCTTTATTAGCCTCTTAATAGCAGATTGAAGAGAGAAAATCTCCTTTATCTTTTATTTGGTAATCAATTCCTCCTTGAACATGTTTTCTTTAACAAATTCCCTTAATTGAGTTTTAATCTCTTAAAGAGAGAAAGGAACACTTGAAGTTTCATCATGAAGATGACAGTGAATATATTTGAAGGTAAACACGACACAAGTCTTGAAAGATTCTCAATTCTACCAACTATTCCTCAATTCTCCCAAGGATTCTTCCAAATTTTTATTTTCCATTCAACGCTAAAAATCCATGACCTTGACTAGTTGTCCTTGACATCATCAAAAAATTTATTGGCCATTAATATATTTTCATCGGCCTGTTCCATTAGGTGAATATCTATGATGAAACTACTCCAAAGTTTTAGTTCTTTTCCATAGTTCCAATAGAGAGGAGAGTTTTTTTGCAGGTTGACCACCTTCTCATTGAGTTTGAAGGCCTCTACATTAAAATTCAAGCCTGCAACAATTATGTCATCAACCATGGCTTCCATATACCTTCCATAAGTGGAATATTTGTGTAGATATTTGATACTCGAACCTCATCCGATTGAGAATCATGGGAAGTGGAAGGGAAGTAGTGGAGTAGGATCAAAACCTTATCCTTAGTCAATAATGACTTTATGAAGGTAGAAAGAACTTTATTTTGTTCTTCCAACTGTTCTATGGTCTGTTTACCCTTCTCCACTCTCTCAATAACCCTGGTTACTGTTTCCTAGAGGTTATGAACCTCACTCTCATGAGTAGATTATCCCATTGGAATATTAGAAAGCTCCAGGTCAGAGGCTAATAGATCTTGCTCTACCTTATCAACTTTAGGCTTTATAACCTCTAGAAATTGTTGGCCCTGAGCATTTGTCACTATTCTTGAAGTTGCTTTGGCTCTCTTTGTTGGAGGAGGAGGAGTAGTGCCTAACAAGGCTACCACAACATCAAAATTTGGTCCCTGAAAAATGGGAAGAAGGTTTCCTCTTCCTGCTATCAACTAGGGGTTGCACCCATGCAAAAGTAGAGGAAGAAGTAGAAGGAACAAGAGGTCCAAGAGCAAGTGAGCTCATGACACTTAAAGTATTCACCACTTTTTCTTCTAGTAGAGATGTGAGGGAGGCATCTGGAGCTTCTTGAGTAGAGGAATCAGTGGTACTTGGAGGTTCAGTGCTAGGCACTTCCTTCTCTTTCTCTATTGTAACTTTTGAAGTTCTTGTAGGGTCTGGTACTTCACCATCATCACTTTCACTGAGAACAATAATGTTCTCTAGCCCTGAAGGTAGTTCTAAATGCCTTGAAAGGGGTTCTTCCTCAATTGGCTCTTGTTTAACCTCTTTTATCTTCTTTTGGTACACTTGAGTAGAAGAAGAGGGAGTAGATGATTCAGGTTCCTTAATTGAGGAAGTAGGAGGGGTTTGAGAAGGTACCTCCTATTTGGGTGTATGTGATTCCTTCCTAGGTGTTGAAGTATCTCTAGAAGAAGATCCAATTTGATTCTTCCTAAGCTCTCAAACCTTTCTATCAAACCAAACCTTGGTTCTTACAAGGACAGGGGCCAAAATCTCAACCAAGTCATCCTTCTCCTTCTTGTACAGTCCAGATCTTCCAAAGGAGTATGCTTGATTAATGTCTCATATTCATAAGATAGCTAGTCTTCATTATCATCCTGGAACCCTTCAAGAATTTGGTAGAGATTGAGCTCCTTTATCAGCTACAGAGAGAATTTGCCATAGTGCCTCCACTTGCTTTAAAGTCATCTACACAATCGGCCCCGGTAGTCCTCGCATATCGACCTATGATGATAATTAATTCGAGGTTTTCTCAATAAACTTCTCCAAATCAAAATAGGTCCTAGGCCAAAAAAAGTGGACAGTGATGGGAGCAAGGGCCCTTTCTATATTTTGAGCATCCAAGGTTGTTTTGCATGTATATTTACCCAATGAAATAGGGAAATGCAGAACAAATATTTTCTTGTCCCTCTAGGTTCTATGTAATTTATCCAATTACCTGCATACTTAAATCAGAGCCATCTTTTCATTACAAAACATGGGGAGCTTAAGAGGTGTGTTTTCATAACCAGCCAACCTGATATATTAAAAACCTCCTCAACTAAATGAAGAAAGACACATACTTTTGCTATCAAGTTCATGGCCTCATCAAAAATCTCTGGCAAAGTATCACCTTCTAAGAGCCTCACAATATACATGGTAAATGCATCATTAACCCTCTGAAGTTGTGGTTACTAGTTTTAAGGGTGAATTGAGGGCGGTATGCATAAATGGGTTCATCCTTTGGCCCTCCATGTATGTGAATACAAACCATTACCGAGGATCTTTTTAGGGAATACATGAGATAAAAAGTCATATAGAAATTCATAGTCTCCGCTTTGTACATTAGACAATTGCTCTGTCAAATTTATACAAATGATTTTGCCCAATTTATGTTCGACTACCTTCACATGAGATGATGTTGATGAGAGGGCACATCCAAAAGTGAAATTAATTGGTAGAGGGAAATCCCATGACATGAGGTAGCAAGATAATGAAATTAGATAGTTCTTCATTGAAATCATCTCTAAATAATGCATTGGAAAGTTGGGACGCTCCCTTCTTAGGGTTCTTCAACCATGATTTTTCTATCCTTGCCTTATATTTATCACCGTCTTACTCAAATAGAGT
The DNA here is from genome assembly GCA_018340775.1 of Taxus wallichiana var. yunnanensis. Taxonomy (NCBI): domain Eukaryota; kingdom Viridiplantae; phylum Streptophyta; class Pinopsida; order Cupressales; family Taxaceae; genus Taxus; species Taxus wallichiana. The sequence goes on from CM031243.1 coordinate 89,612,269, forward strand.
CTGAGCTTGAGCATGAGTGATAACAATGGAGTCTTCAACTTTTGGAATCCGTAGAGCAACAGTAATGGCAACAACATCCATTTTAACAATCAGATCCCCATGCACATTAGACAATTCTTTGGTGTCTGAGTTAAAATGAGGCCCATGGTGAGCACGGTGTTGGAAAATTTTATAGAGATAGGGAAGCCTCCGCATACGCAATACCACTATGATTGATCATTTGTGTGTGGGGAAGGATTAGGGCTAGTTAATCTGTTCCAAAATCCCCAAAATCCAGTGCCGAACCTCACTATCCCCATATAAAGAACAAGGACTCGAGAGGTGAAACTTGTTCTTGACCTTGAAATTTAATCTTCATGTTTGTAGTGTACATAGAAACAACCTTCAAGGATCAAATTCACAAAAATTCAAAAGGAATGGGAGCAGGAGCAAATGATTTTAATTACAGGGATTCGAGTGAATGATGGCAAGTGAGCAGTGTGTCAAATACATAGAGGATAGTCCCATTAAATAGCCATTTAGGAGAGAGAAGGTCATAAATGTGCATTAAATTCATATTGCACCGACTCAAAAAGATAAGAATTGGGAAGAGTGGAAAAAACTGGCCCGGATGGTCTTTGGTACATTTGGGACATGAGGGATGCGAAGATGTGATTCGGCCAACACAGGCGATGTGGGTAAAGCGGGCCAAATGAGCACGGGCGGTCCAAAAACTTGGATATGTAAGGGAAGCGATCTAGATGATGTGAGGATGCGGGAAAGGGACAAAGGTACAGACACTTTTGGGACAGATGGGACAAAATTACGCGGACCCGATCGCGTGGCCGATGAGGCGATCGAAGAGAACAGAAAGCTCGGATGAAATTGGAACATGTGGACTGAAAAGTTCTGACAGAAATGAAAGTTAAAATATTTTTAGGGAATGGTGCTGATCGAGGAATAGAAGGCCCGATAGACTTGGGACACGAGGGAAAAAAATGTCCGATAGACCCGCAAATCACCAAAATGACTCCAAAAACATGAATTTTTACTATCTCCTCAACTTTTCACTTGACTAGAACATCACTAAAGGGTGTTAACTCAAAATTTTCAATTTTTGACTTTCAAAAGAGGGGAAATTTTAAGAGGACAATAGATCCCTATAAGGATATGGAAGAATCGAGCTAGGTGTCTACTATTTACATGAAGAGAATCATCCTCTTCCTAACCTAATTAAGCCAGAATATAAAGATGACAATGAGGTATGGAATTTTTTCTTTGATGGCTTAAGGAGTAGACAAGGAGCTGGAGGAGGAGCTATGATTGTGTCCCCCAAAGGTATGAAATATTATTCATCCTTTAGATTTTAATTTACCTACTTAAATAACACTGCTGAATATGAGGCTTTGGTCCATGGTCTTCATTAGGCAAGGAAGCTAGGAATCAAGAAATTGCAAGTGTTTAGTGACAATGAAATGGTTTCCAATCAAGTCAGAGGACTTAATGCTGTCAAGAATGACCTGCTCAAGAACTACAAGAGTAGGGTAGGGAATCTCATGGAGGATTTTGAGGCCTTCAACATTGTGTCCATACCTAGGAAGGAGAACGAAGTTGCTGATAGGCTTGCAACAGTTGGAGAAACGTTTGATGTGGTCGAAAACATCAAAAGAGACAAAGAACAACCACATATCCATATAGTTGTGAGGCTAGTAGTTCCAGATAACAACACATGCGTGGTGTTCGAGAATGATCAGTAGATCATTAATTTTTTGCAAGAAGAAGCTGAATTCTCAGCTAGAAATCAAAATAGATTAGAGCAGCAATACGGGAATCAAATAGTACAACTACATACAAACAAGCTTCCCAAAGGCTTAGTGACATTGGAGTCTATCTTCAATCCTAATGATCAGTTTAGAAAAGAGAAGGCTAACATACATATCAAAGGAGAAGATTTAGATTCAATCCCAATTAGAGAAGGTAAAACACTTCAAATTGAAATAGTGACCACAGAGAAAGAAAGGTATGAATTCCTATAACTTTTCCAAGAATTTCTAGATGTATTTTCTTGGAGCTATGAAGACCTAAGAGGGTTCAATATAAATCTAGCACAACACACAATCAAACTAGATCCAACTGCTAAACCCATTAGGTAAAAGTAGAGACCAATCAATCCACACATTGAGCCTTTGATGAAGAAAGAGCTAAACAAGATGATAGAGGAAAGTGTCATATTTCCAATCAAACACTCAAGCTGAGTTACAAACCTAGTCCCAGTTAGGAAGAGAAATGGAGAGATTAAGTTGTGTGTAGATTTTGAGACTTGAACAGAGCTTCCCTTAAAGATCACTACCCACTCCCTTTAATGGAGTAGATCTTGCAAGTGGTGTTTGGATCAAAGAGATTCTCCCTCCTAGATGGATACTCATGGTACAACCAGATCATGGTGAAATAAGATGATCGCTTAAAAACAACTTTCACAACCAAATGGGGCACCTATGCCTACAGAAAAATGCCATTTGGATTGTCCAATGCCGAGCCACTTTTCAAAGGGAAATGGATATGGAATTCAAAGGAATGATAAAAAAATAGTACTAATCTATCTGGATGACATTACGGTGTTTTCCAAAATGTAGTAGACCACCTTTTCCACCTAAGGCAGGTGTTTTGAAGATGCAAGAGTTTTGGGGTATCATTGAACCCTAAAAAATGCATATTCTTGGCCTATGAGGGTAGGCTTCTAGGCCATATTGTATCAAAGGAAGGATTGGCAATTGACCCAGAGAGAGTTGAAGTAATAAGAGCATTTCCATTGCCAAGCCACAAGAAAGATCTTCAAAGCTTCCTGGGAAAAATTAATTTTGTCCACAAGTTTGTACCAAACTTTGCTGCCCTTGTTAAGCCAATAATGTTGATGTTGAAGAAGAGCTTAGCATTCAGGTGGAAAGCTAAAGGAAAGGAAAGATTTGAGGCCATAAAAGAAGCTATATCACAAGCCCCAACTCTCATGAATCCAGATTTCTCTAAAGACTTCATATTGTATGCCTTTGGTGGCAGTGACATAATTTCTGCAATCTTAGTTCAACAGAACAAAGAAGGTACATAACAACCAATTGCTTTCTTTAGTCAAGGTCTGGAAGACTATGAAGTGAGATAATCCATAAAAATCTAGTCTGAAAGTAATAAGAGGATTAAAGAAGTTTAAGCATCTAGTTTCAAATAATAAAATCCAATTGTTGGTCTCCCATGCGGGAGTTAAATAATTCCTTCTTAGCAAGGATCTGAATGAAAAACATGCAGGATGGATCACTCGTGTCATGGAATATGACATTGAGATCAAGGTCACTAATCTAGTCTATGGGAAGGGGTTGTGTGAACAACTAGCCTCAGGTCAACAAGACGAAGAAAACAATGAAAAGGAGGTTGTTTTTGTTCTACAAGATAATCAAGAGGAAGGAAATAATGATGTACCTACTCCTTGTTATAATCAAGACATGGCACACTTCCTTCAAATAGGCTGTGTCCTCATGGGATGAGTAAAGAAAAAAGGAGACATTTCAGACTATAGGCCATCCCATATGTTCTTATTGATGGTGTCTTATTCAAAAGAGACATCAATGGCATTTTGTTGAGATGCATTGAGACAGATCAAGTTGAGAGAGTGTTACAAGAATTCCATGTTGAAGTAGCTAGAGGCCATTTTGCTCCAAGGGTGACAACACTCAAGATCATGAAGGTGGGTTATTATTGGCCCAAAGTGTTTAGTGACTACTATGCATGGATCAAAAGTGTAAGAATTGTGCATTCTTCAAAGGCAAAGAAAATTTAAAGCACTTCCATTGCACCCAATTTCAGTTGACCAACCTTTCATGCAATGGGGATTGGACTTCATTGGAGTCATCAATCCAAATTCGAGCCAAGGCCACAAATGGATTCTGACAGCAACAAACTATTTCACCAAGTGGACCGAGGCAGTGGCACTCAAGGAAGCTAATGAGTCTAGTATACTAGATTTCTATGAAGGGATAGTGACTAGATTTGGAGTGCCAGCCACCATTATATCAGAAAATGCATTGGCATTCATAGGTTCCAAGATCACAGGATGGGCTGTTAAGAACGAGACTTACTTGAGCACTTCATCAAACTATTACCCTCAAGGTAATGGTCAAGTTGAGTCCACAAACAAGAACTTGCTAAAGATCATCAGAAGAACTCTTGATGAAAATTAGAGAACCTGGCACACAAAGCTCAAATTGGCCTTATGGGCTGATAGGATAACACCCAAGAGATCTACATGCAGCTCTCCATTCAAACTTGTCTATGGGAAAGAGGCAGTGTTGCCTATATCACTTGAGTTTCTAGCATTGGAGCTCGTGAAGCAACTAGAGATGTTTGAATTTGAACCGATGGAGGCTAGGTATGCGGAGCTGATAGAATTGGAAGAAACTAGAGAGCATGCACTCTAAGCAATAGAGAAGGATTAGGCCTCAATCAAGAGATGCTTTGACAAGAAGGCAAAAACAAGGACCTTCCAGGAAGGAGACTTGGTTTTGAAATGGGATGCAGATCAGAGCAAAACCAGGAAGGCATTCCAAGTTTGATGCCATTTGGAGTGGCCCCTACATGGTCACAAGATGTAAAAGTAGCAATGCTTTCCAATTGTCTATGTTGGATGGTGAGGAATTATAGATTCCAGTAAATGGAATCTATCTTAAACACTACTACTAGAAGGAAGGTTATCACCTTGTACATATTAATTAATTTCTTTTCCTCTAAGTTCTTGTGCACATTGTCTTGTTGTAGTTTAGGTTGATTTTCTCCTAAGTGCTTTACATGCTCTACATGTTCTATTTTGAGTATGTATGATTTCAAATTTTGTATATAGTTGTGGTGCTATTTTTTTGCTCTTATGCAGTCCATTCAAAGAGATAGATGAAGCCCCAGGTCAAAACAATTTTCTACTCTCAGAAACCTTCATTTTGAGATTTCTTATGAAAATCGAGAGTGCAAACAATCGGGCTTGTGAATCAGAGGCGAATTAGTATCAGACCATTGTTTTCGACTCCATGCCCAATGATTATGACAAGGTAATTGGTCTTTTCATCTAGTAGGTAGATACCCCTGTGAGTCACCAAATTGTTATCCATATTTTACCCCCGAGAAAATATTGGATTAGCCATGACCCCTGCATAGAAAGAACCTGAGAAAAATCATTCAGATCTTGTAAATAGGTCACAGGTAGACTCAACAATGGAATAATAGGGTCAGAAAAGAAGGGGCAATGCCGCAGAGGAACCAGGAGAAAGAAGGGAAAAAATGGTGAAGTTTCAAAGTTTTTCGGGCTCAAAACCGTTCAGGAAAGAGTCCAAAATTGGCTAAGTATAAAGTGCAAGTAGAGGTTACCAAGTGTCATCTTGGCGCATCTCCAAGAGTTAGTCCAAAGCAGAGACCCAAATGAGCACAATCTCTCCATGTGACCCGAGTCTAAAAGGATAAAAGGGACCGTCGAAAAGTCCATGGACCGACGGAGAGTGCCAATTGTCCAAACGTCGCTAATTCAAGGATCGAATTGAGAGAGGGTTTCCAAATGAGTGCCAGACTACCGCGTGTCCTAGGTAAAGAAATATGACCCTACCAAGTAAATGACTTAACCAAAATATATAAATTAGGTAGGTAGTGGAGGAAGTGCCACGTGGCAAGCCTAAACTAGCAGTGCTAAAGCGAGCCATTGGGGGAAAATTGGTTTTTTTTCCCTTGTTATTCCAAAGGTGTAAAAGTTGCAAAATGGGCCACAACTCTACCCAAAGGAAAAAGTCAGTGTTTGAGCCCGAGTCAAGGTCAAAGTAGGGAGTTGGAGGAAAAGGTGAAAATTTTCCTTTTGTCAAAAGACACAGAGATAAAAATTGAAGTGCATCTCCCCAACCAACCAAAGGGTGCCACGTGTCCAAGTGGAGTGTCGGGGCTGTGGGAGTTTTTTGAGTTTTGCATTTTTGGAAAAGGGGGAAAAAGATAAATCACGGACCCACAAACCTGATTTTTCCCTAATCTGGCTGCCACATGCCCCATATTAAAAAGGAGATCCATTTTTCAAACTGTTTTCCCACCCATTTGTATGGACCCGATACAAACTTCGAAGGGGCATATCTTTCGACTCAGGGCTCAAAATATTACAAATATTACACCGTTGGAAGCATCTTGATGTCCTCTATGCCATGGAAAGATAAAAAATCATTTTAGGCCCTGGTAGGTGAAAAATGGAGAAACATCTTTGGGCCTTTAATGCAGGATCTTCTTGCCTCAACAACCAGATCGGATTCGATCTGCTCTGCCGCTTCTTCCTCCTTCGAGGTGCAAAATAAGGATTTGATGCAGTCAAGATAGATTTGGAATAGATTTTATGGGAGACATTAAATAGTGGTGGTTGAGCTTGGAGCTGTTTTCCGCTTCTTTCTTTTTCTCCCGTCTGTATCGAATCTATAAATACAGGCTCGGGACTTGTTGTAAAGGGTTGGAAATTATTTTGTTTTGCAAGCTCCCTTTTCCTTCTAGCAAAGGAATTCGTGGAGTTTAGGCCTTCCATTAAAATTGCATATGTTCTTGCCTCTTGGTTGTTTTGTAATGCATTGTATCAATCTATAGAGAAATAAAACACGTTTGTGATCAATTCTAGATCCTTTCTGTCTCTTTTGCTCGCATCTGGTATTTCATTATAAATATAGTTATATGTGCTTGATTATTGTATGTATTTTGTTGGTTTATGTCTATCAGCAAAACTAATGTTCATCATTCCTTCGGTGCATCACCTTGTAGTTTAGTCATTTCTTATTTCTTACATCCCTTTTTATCCCTGTCTCCTTGGAAAATTTTAGATTAGGTATAGAGATATATCCTCTGCAAGTTCTCACGTATGCACCTAAATAGAGTAATAGGAATAAACCTTTAATATAGAGAGATTTTCCATTTGTAAGGTCCCACACCTTGGGGAAAGTTCAATGTTATGCTGATCACACCAAATGAGTCTACCTTAGAAAAGTAAATCTATAGAAATCATTTGGGGGTGCTGTGATTTCACACTAATAGATATAAAATCAAAAAAGGTAGGTCATTTTCAACCTTCTTTGACACTCTAGGGAGGTGACATTTCAAATATAGCTCTAAATGTGTAAAATCAGCCTAAAGGGCATTCCATATCAGCTCAAGTGCAAGGGAAGGCTGTTACAAAAAAGGTACAAAAAAAGGATAATCAAAATACTTAAAACATCCTTGAGCAAATGAAGAAAAAAATCTAAGCATATTCATGTGGGAGTCATTAGATATTCCAAGATAGAGAGATCTCTTGCAGACAGCCATATTTGACTTATCTATTCCAAGTGAATCATCATAGGAACAATACAAATTGCTCACCAATGTAATACAACAAAAGGAGGGTTAATAAAGTAGAAAAATGAAGCATTCACCATTTTATGTGTTTATTCATTGGGAATAACTTAGTGTAAAATTTCATGATTGACTATGGAGCAAGCAGTTCACTCATGCACAAGCAAATTACAGACCAAATAGGCCTTAAGTATGAAATTGTTTCAAGAGGAGTAGTGCGGTTGGATGGAACAACAATAGGAAATGTTGGAGTTATCAAAGGTCTAAGCCTCACACTACATGCATGTCCCAATTTTTGGTTTCTCAAGATGTATCCATAATTGATCTACCTCCACTTTTTGTTATATGTCTATCTAGGGATTTCACTACCAAAATTGGAGGATATTTATTAGCTGATTGGTATCACATGCTCTTCAAGACCAGGTATGACACTAAATATGCTATTAAGTCTGAACCTATTGTTACATACTATGTATAACCTTATACACCTAGTCCAATCAATGAAAATTTTATGATTTTTGATCAAGAAGAATGTCCAAGTATTAAAGAGCCAGATACTCAAATCGGGGTTATTCCTAATTTGCTATTTGATGAGTGGGCACATAAATGTTATATATTTAATCCATATAAGGAGATTAAAGAGGATGTTTGGGTATTTACTATTTGTATGAAGAAAATTCACCACTACCTAGTGTCACCAAGCTAAGTAATGAAGGATAGAATGGGATTTGGAAAAAGTTCTTTGATGGATCAAGAAGCATATAAGGTACATGAAGAGATGTAGTTCTTGTGTCTTCTACAAGTGTCAATTATTATTCATATTTTAGGTTCCAATTTAGTTTTTCTAACAACATAGAAGAATATGAGTCCCTCATCCATGGTATTCAATGGGAAAGGAGAAGGAACATTAAGAAACTACAGAATTATGGGGATAGTGAGTTGATTGTGAACTAGGTTAGAGGATCAAATGCAACCAAAAATGATCTGCTAAAGGCATACAAACATAGGGTATGGGATATTTTGGAGGATTTTGAAGCTTTCAACATCCATACCATTCCAAGAAAAAGAATGAGATTGTTGACAAATTGGTTTCAATTAGAGACAAATTTCAATCTCATATCGGGGTGATAGTGAGGCCTAATATACTAGAAAATGTCACAAATTGCTAAGTATTTGATAAAGATCAACAAACTTTCAATTTCATCTAAGAAGAAGTTGAGTTTTCTTCAAGGAATCAAGACAAGCTATAAGAACAATATGTAGACCAAGTTGTTTAACTTAGATCAAACAATATTTCTAAGGGCCTAGTGACCTTGGAATCCATTTTCAACCCTAATGAATAGTTTAGAAAAGAAAAGGAAAACATAATGGTCAAGGGTGAATATTCAGAACCCATCTAAATTGGAAAATAAAAATTTATTTAGATTAGAAAGGTAAGCACTTCACAAAAAATAGGATTTTTAGAACTTTGCCAAGAATTTGTTGATGTATTTGCATGGAGCTATGAAGACCTTAGAGGTTTTGATCCTATTTTAGCTCAACACACCATTGAGTTGGATCCAACTACCAAGCCTTTTAGATAGAAATAGAGACCTGTCAATCCACATATAGAGCCTATGATGAAGAAGAAATTGAATAATTTAATAGAGGCAAGCATCATCTTTCCCATTAAACACTCATCTTGGGTTTCTAATATAGTTGTAACGTGGAAGAAGAATGGATAAATAAGACGTGTGTTGATTTCAGGGACTTGAATAAGGCATATTTAAAGTATCATTACCCACTGCCTTCAATGGAATAGATCTTTTAAATGGTAAAAAGTTATGAAATATTTTCCTTTCTAGATGGTTACTCAGGATATAATCAGATCATGGTAAAGGAAGAGGATCAATTCAAGACAACCTTTACTACAAAATGGGGAACCTATGCCGACAAGAATATTCCATTTGGTCTATCCAATGAAAATCAACCTTCCAAAGAGATATGGACATAGCATTCAAGGGAATAATCTATAAAATTATTCTTGTGTACCTTGATGATATTACAATATTCTCCAAGAATGCAACTGACCACATTTTTCATCTTAGGAAAGTGTTTGAAAGATGTAGGTAGTTTGGAGTTTCTCTCAATCCTAAAAATGCATATTCCTAGCTCATGAAGGTAAAATCCTTGGCCATATTGTTTCTAAAGAAGGATTAAGCATTGATCCATAAATAGTTAGTGTCATTCTTGCATTGCCATTGCAAAACCATAAGAAATACATCCAAAGTTTCTTGGGATGAATCAATTTTTTTCAAAGGATTGTTCCAATTTTTTCCAATATTTTCAAGCCACTGAAATTAATGCTAAATAAGAGCATGGATCTCAAGTGGATTTCTGAAGGAAAGGAAAGATTTTAAGCCATAAAGTAAGAAATTGAAAGGACTCAATCTGTCATTAACCCTTGATTTCATGAAGGAATTCAATTTGTATGCCTTTAGAGGTGCATAAACAATATCAGGCATTGATGCAATTGAATGAAGATGTATTGGAATAACTTGTTACATTTTTTACAGCTAGAATCTTGAGGATTATGAGGTGAGATACTCATTTATTGAAAAACATGTTCTTGTTGTCATAAGAAGCTTGAAGAAATTTAGACATTTGGTGTCCAACAACAAGATCCACTTGTTAGTTTCACATGCTAGTATAAAAGACTTCCTCTTGAACAAGGATCTAAATGAGAAGAGGGATGGTTGGATAACCAAGGTGATGGAGTATGACATTGAAATCAAAATAACTAAGATAGTTAGAGGCAAGGGGATGTATGAACAAATAGTTTTAGTTCAACAAACTGATGAAGAGATCATTTTGGTGCTTGAAGATGATCAAGAAAAGCCGGCTGATGCTTTTCCTAATCCTTGTTAGACTCAGGATGTAGTCAACTTTCACCAAACAAGGCAATCCCCTCTAGGATTGATTAAATCCAAGAGAAGGTATTTCAGACTTCAATCTATTCCTTATGTGATCATTGATGGAATTCTATTAAGGAAGGATGTGAATGGTATTCTATTGAAATGTATCAAGATAGATCCAATAAAGAAAGTGTTTCATGAGTTCCATGATGGAGAAGGATGAGGTCATTTTTCTCCAAGGGTAACAACTCTTAGGATCATGAAGGCTAGGTATTATTAGCCCAACCTCTTCAATGACCACTATTTTTGGGTCAAGAAATGTAAGAAGTGTGCCTTCTTTATAGGTAAAGAAATATTAGCAGCCCTTCCACTCCACCCACCTATGTAAATGAATCATTAATATAATGATAATTGGACTTCACCTGGGGTAGCCAACCAAAATTCAAGCTTGGGTCACAAATGGATCCTCACACCATATACTAATTCACTAAATGGACAGAGGCAGTTGATCAAGGAAACAAATGAGATTAGCATTATGGATTTCTATGAAGGTATTGTGGCTAGATTTGGTGTTCCTTCCATAATCATTTTTGATAATAATTTAGCTTTCTTTGGCACAAATATATCTGATTGGGCTGTTAAGAATTACATCTAGTTGAGCACATCTTCAAATTATTACCCCCATGGTAATGGTTAGGATGAGTTCAAAAATAATTTTTTGAGGATAATAAGGAGAAATTTTCATGAAAACCATAGGACTTGGCATAATAAATTCGAAATCAGCCTTGTGGGATGACATGATTACTCCCAAGAAATCAACTAGTAACTCTCCTTACAATCTAGTTTATGAAATAGAAGAAAGGATGCCAATATCTCTTGAATTTCTAGCATTGGAACTCATGAATCAAATTTAATTATCTGAGTTTGAAGCTATGGAAATTAGATATGAAAATCTCATGGATCTGGAAGAGTTAAGAAACCAAGAAGTACAAATAATGTAAAAAGATCAAGGCTTAGATCAAGAGGAGTTTTGACAAGAAAGCCAAAGCCAAAAGTTTCCAAGAAGGAGACTTAGTCCTAAAGTGGGATGTAGAGAGGGAAAAACTAGGTAGGCATTCTACATTTGGTGTAATATGAAGTGGCCCCTACATAATTTCAAAATGCAAGTCATATAATGATTTCTAGTTATCAAGATTGGATGGAGAAGAATTGCATATCTTGGTCAATGGGATCCACCTCAAGAATTGTTATTAAAGGAAAGACCCTCTCTTGTACATAGTAGATTAGTTTTCAATTCCTCTAAGTGATTTCAACACATTTTCTTATTGGTATATTAGTTTTAGCTTCCTAAGTGCTTTGCACAATGTTTTATTACTTTTGGATGGCATGGCGCGTTGCAGACAATGATTCATGAAGGACTTCAAAGAAGATACATTCAGAAAGGGAGATTGGAGGAGTGTGAAATCCATAAGGATTAACTAAAATTTCTCAAAACATCAAATGTAGAGAAAATAAGTCAAATCTTGGGGCAATTTAAAAGGGAAACATGGTGAAAAGACTAATTTAAAACAATTTTCCACTCCTATAAAAATTAATTCAGAAAATTATTCTGATGAGAATGGTTAGTTCAACCTCCAAATCAGCTCCTGGTCCAAGTGGTGTTTCAGGAGGACTTAGGGGGGTGTTCTTTGAGTTTGGATCATATTTCAGGTTATCGGGCCAATTCCATGCCCAATGGATGCTTCAAGGCCACTAATCTTCATATCTAGTACGTAAATTAGTCTCGTGAGTCACCAAAATGTTATCCCAAACTAACCCCTAGATTAATTTAAATAACATATATTTAAATGAACTTAGCCATCTAAAAGCCTCAACAAAAATTTGAACACCTGTAAAATATCTACATTGCCAAGCAATTCAATGTTTACAAAGCAAAGCAAAACATGTGACGGGATTTTGGGTCTCTTCATAGCCTTCGAGTTTCATGGACTTTAAGTTTTGGAATCTACCAAATTTAATATGGCTTTGTGTTTGAGGTAGAGAACTAAATCAAGAAGGTGGCGAAAGTCAAAGTCGGTCAAGGTGGACACATGGAAGTATTCTGACACTTTCCATAGCTAATGCATTCCATTGAGCTCAAGCCCACGAAATAATCTAGTTTCAAAGGGTGTCGTGTCTGGGTGGTTAGAAGGTCAACAAGGATACATGGCTGCATTCCTATGGAGCCAAAATTTTTTAGTCAGCCCGGTTTAAAGTTACGATGTGAAGGTGGAACCAATGAGAGGTGAAAACATGTCATGCACAGATCCTTCCTATTAGCTCATGCTTTGTGGTATCATAATAAGTAAAGGAACAATATGACACTATGAAGGTCCTTGGAATGTTCTCATTGGTTTATTATTCAAAATCTAACAAGGGGCTAGAAAATAAATTGAATTACGAAGGTGCATGGAGATTTTTTATTGGTTATGCTTTACAATGCTTAATGGAGGTTTTATAAGACCCAATCCCTGAACCAATGAAAGGCCAACACGTAGTAAAGAAAAATAAATGCACATGTAGAAATAGATAATTCCCTGAAAAAATCAAATGCTGCCACTTGTCTTTCTCTTGCACATCCCAACCTACAAATTTTAAAATGGCCATAAATTTCACTCCAGAGATCCAAATCACACGAGATTAGTACCATTGGAAAGGTATCCTTGATACCTTCAATTTAGAACCATTACAATTGGAAGTTGATGGGAGAAAGGAGGAAAAATTCTTCAGAATTAAAGATGTAGCTCCAGGTATCTCAAGAATAAGATTTTGGTGAGATTTAGTGGGTGAAAAACAAGAAATGCTCAAGGCATAAAAACATAGTTCTAAAAACTCAACAACACAAATTCAATGAAGTATGGGATCTCTTCCTTCCTTTGTAGGCCAATTAACATGAAGGAATGTTTTTTTACTGAGTCTCCATTCTTGTTTTCAGTGTTTTTAATGCTTAATTGTTGGTGGTTGGAAAAAACGTGTGCCTCCTCTTTTCCCTCTCTTACTCTCCCCATTTCTATATATTGTAAAGAGAGACTCATTTGTAAGGGTTAGACATTCTTGTAATGCTTGTGCACTCTCTTTAAATGGCTACACATGCATTTGCAAGTTATAAACCTGTGATTTCAGCATCTATATGGTGAATATTTCCTTTACCTTCATTGTAATGTATTGTGCATCCTTCTAAAGAAATAAAATACTTGTTTTGTGGCTATCAATCTATCCTAACTCATGTTATATTGAAATTTCTCTCCTTTCATTACATTTGCAAGTATTTTGGCATCTTTTTTTCTCCTTGTAGGGCAAAAATTTGTTGTGGTTCATGGAAATGGCAGTTTCAAGGTTGTTTTGAATTGTGGTACTTATGTTTTCCCTCTCCTTCATCATTTTAACTCAACTATCCATCATTTGAGAGTGTGTCTCCACATTTTATTGGTGCTATCACCTATGTTAATGTAGGATATCCTATTTTCATGCACTTTTCTCTCTCCTTGGTCCCTTGGATTGTTAGAATAAGATTATATATCTAAATTTCCTTCCTTAGAAGCAACTTAACATTAGAATTTAGGAAGAGGAGCCAACCTTCTCTAGAGGATTGTCTCAAGAACAAGGTCCCACACTTAGAAACAATCCCATGTTACCCAAAAACACTAGTTTCTCATCTACAAATGCATGAAAAATCAGAGGGTGATGTTTTTTTGGTGATAACAATATCTAGTGATGTCATGATAGATATTTGGCTAGTAAAAATACTCCTACAAGACTTCCAATGTCTTCTCTACTCCAAAGTGACCAACAAGTTGAATTTATTGATCCTCCTAAATCAATTTGTGAAACTCCCATGTAGGAAAGTAGAGGTATCCCTTATGGCACAAAACCCCTTCCTATAGATGATAGTATTGAATTTTTTTTCCATCCCTTATCCTTTAATATATTTTAGAAAATGCAGTGTCATGTGTATAGAGTTGAGGCCACTCTGATGTCTCATACTCATATGAGTCAAGGATAGTTTTCATAGAGGTGATTGGGGCCAATTCAAACAATCAAAAATCAATTGGCACTCCACCTTTTGTGTAGGATGTTGAGATGGAATTTTTATAAGTAAGTGGAACACCTTTGAAGATGATCATTTTTGTAACTTTCCTTGGGTCTACATGAATTGTAAAGGATTATGATCTATGTGTATGATAATTTCTTTTCCCAAAATATAGTGCTTCCATTGTTTATAACATTGCATAATGGTGTACCATTCCTTTTCATATGTCAAGTACCTAAACCCTATGTTAGAGATGTTATCTCTATGGTATGCCACCAGATGCCCATGTTAGGTGAGGACTACTCCAAGTGGATGTTTTGAAGCATTTGTGTCAATATAAAATGGTTATTTTAGATATGTTAATACCAAAATTGGTGCAAAGTAGATTCTCTCCTTCATTTGAGAAAACACATTCTATTGTGCATCTATCTCTACAAACATTGATTTCTCTCCTCGATGGTGCCCATTTGAGCCCCTAAACTGAGTTAGTCTTTTTCATAGAATTTTAGTTAAATCTAACTATTATGTGTGCTCTAATTTGCTCCCTGTGATTCAAAATTCATTCTAAGTAAGGGAGAGGCACCAATTTGTAATAAATCTTGTGCCTTAAGAAGATAAATGAAAGGATTTAACAAATATGTTGGGGGAATGGTCTAATGGACAAGTTAATCAAGGGACAATAGATTGAGACTTGCAGATGATCAAGCTATGTCTACATCTTTCACGAGGAGCCTATAAATCAACACTAAAATGATCCAAACTGCTCCAAGAATCTAAAGCTATGAAGGCCCAAAAGGAATGCAACCCAACCATAAAGTATAAAGTTACAAAAAATTAGTCAAAATGGACTTATCCATTTTGAAGGGTAGAAGACGTTCATACAACCTTCAAAATATACTTCCCAAAATCATTGGTCATTGGTATTTGAAAACCCGTGGGAGACTAAGTTTAAAAGCATTTGCGGGTTACTTTTAAAGAGTTGATAGACATTCATTTGGCCATAAAATTCAACATCATAATTATAGGGGCTATGTGGTAGTAGATCAACGGTCCAAGATGAGGACATGTGTAAGAATTCAAAATCTCTTTAAGTCATTTGGGTTCCGTGGACTTGAAGTCCGTAGAATGGATTGTATTTCATAAACAATCAAGTCCATACCACACAAGTAAAATCCGAAGGGTACATGGAGATTTCTCATTTATCTATACTTCACACCCTAGAAAAATCTGAATTGCAAGAAACATGGAGCCATTTCATTGGTTCAAATATTACACTTCGACAAAATCCTTATTGACAAAAAAATGCCAAGTATTGTGGAACTTTTTAATTAGTTTATGCTTCATACAGTCTGACAAGCCCAATAAATCAAAGTATTGTGTAACTTTCTGATTGTTTTATGCTTTGCATTCTAATAAGGATGACAAAGCAGAAGTGTGTGGATTAATTTAATTGGTTTGTGCTTTGAAAAACTAACAAAGTGTTTGTAAATAAAAGTGAAGTATGAAAAACATCGACTTTCTCATTGGCCCACATTTCACCGGTGTCGAGACAAGGTTGTCAAAATATTTTGACAATATGAAGAGTGTGGAGCCTTCTCATTAGCTCAAAGTTTCAAAAGGATCAGTCAAGGTCATATAAAAGTATGAATTTCAAACTACGTGGAGTTATTTCATTGGTTCAAGCTTTGTAGCGGGTAGAAGAAGTTGAAGAAATAACATTGAGAAAAGTGTGGAGCTTTTCTATTGGCTCACGTTTCACATTTATTTGGTAAGAGCTATACACAAAAAAATTCAACACAATAAATTTTTTCTATATATTTCCTTCGGGGCTTCTTACCTAAATATATAGGCAATAATATCCAAGTAAAGATATAACCTCTCCTATAACAACTCGTTGCACTCTTATTTACGTGAGTTATTTATTAACAACTTCACGTATTACAATATTATTACATTCCATATAAATATATTTTCTCATTAATGTGAGCACTAAATATTAGTTTCCTAACATGACCTCCTTAGTGCGAACATGGGGAAAACATGCCTTTGTACTTGCACCTGTTTTCATGACTAGGTGATTTTAGTGCGGGATAATCACAAACCCATTGTATGGTTTTCAAACAGTTAATCATGAACCAAAAATGGTGGTTTTAAATTAGAGTATCACAAACCAAAAATTAAGGTTTTTGAAGTGGTTTACTTACAACCACATCATGATGTGCCAAGTATTATTATCATCCCTCATCACATCTCACTTTGTAGGAAATAACATAGGAATGTCTACTAAATTATTATATGCACATTTAACAAACATAGAACTATAAATGGAACATTGTATTATATTGCCCCCTCAATGTGAAATTTCCACTTATTCAACAAACTAAGCAATTAGAAACATTGCATACAGGAACACACCATGCACAACTGGAAGTAAACACACAACTGAAACAAAATGTGCCACCAAATCTTCATGAGGCCTCATCATTGGTGACTGACGAGAGGAAATTTCTTGTACTTCATCCTCCTATGCCTCCATCCTCCAGTTAAAGGCAAGTTAAATAAACTTTATTTGATCATGAAGGTCACTTGTACAATGTCCCTTCTTTATTTGGACTCGAACATTGGATTACACCGATAGTACGTCCTATTAAAAGTGAGGCAATTTTTTTTTTTATATATATTTTTTACAATAATACAATTGTGATAACTTGAATTGAATTGAACATTAATGACACAATTTTCATACATTAGACTATGTGATCATAAGGACTCTATTTGGTGGATATTTTGACATGAAAAATACTAACACAGTCTCTTTATTGAATAGATGGTGACTCAATTACAAGACTACAAAAATTATCTATTAACAAATTCAAACATCAAGAATTTAATAATTTATAAGACTATGTAATCATGATTTAATCACCATAAATTTTGACTCATCTAGCTATATTTATTTGGCTAAAGTATTTAATCACAAATATTGAATAAATACCCACTATAGACATTTAATTTAGACAATTAATTGGCACTTAAATTTGGTGTTAGGGAAAAAGAGAATTAAAACAATCTAATGGGCCACGAAGACACCACATTTAAAAATCTAAAACAAACTAAAACGAATCACTAAAAACAAGACCGATCAACCTATTTTCCTCTTTCGTTGTTGAGTTGGTATGGCTGGAATGATTATTGGTGTGTTGAGGATCCAAATAGATGGGCTGGAATTGCAAATGCCATCGATTTTGAGGAATTCAATACAATTTTTGAGTCGATCGAGAGAGCATGGAATGCACGAAAAACTATGGATCGATGTCAATTGGAGGACATGGAAAAATCCGTTATGTTGGAGAATTCCAATTTCATTCACCTCTATAAAAATGGAAATTAGAATTTCAAAAAATTCACTCAGTTTGTGTCATGGTTAATAATATGTCCTTGATAATTTTGATTAGCCATGTTGATGTGAAGAACGATGAATTAGACGATAAGTTGAGTGATGTGGCATAAGTTCCAGAAAATTTAAATACTCAAATGATTTGTATATATTGAACATCGTTATATAACTTGTATGGAGAATAGAGATCTTGTTATTTGAAGACAAGTTCGGGTGGCATGGTATACCGAGATCGAGATGCCACAAAATGTTAACACTTGAGCCGAGCGAGCAGGTATGAAGTGAGAAACTATGTAGAAGTGAAGTGTTTTAATTCTGAATGGAACATACCACGTGAAGCATACACACTAATGAGATTGATGATAAAAAATAGAAAAGAATGGAAGTATGTGGTAGATGAGACTAAGTCACCAGTAGTAGAAACATGTACAAACTTAATAACACATATCTAGGGAGAAATACCAATATGCTTGCACCCCCAAAAAAATAACAATTAAACTTCCATCACAAGATTTTGAGATTTTCACTCGATGCCAAATATTTGGTAAGAGCTTTGCATAAAAAAATTCAACACAATAAAATTCTTCTGTATATTTATTTCGGGGTCGCTTACCCAAATATATAAGCAAGAATATCCAAGTAAAGATATAACCTCTCCTATAACAACTTGTAACATACTCTCCTTAAATATCTCACCAAACTCCTATTTACGTGAGTTGTTTATTAACAACTTCACGTATTATAATATTATTACATTCCATATAAATATATTTTCTCATTAATGTGAGTACTAAATATTATTTTCCTAACAATTTTTGTTAGTCGAGATTATAAAAATTCTTACACAATGCAAGGGCGTGGAATGATCTTATTGGCTAGAGATTCACACTTTGTCGGAAGAGTCATCAAAGGAATAAAATTGCAAAGTAACGTATATATTTTTCATTGGATCATGTTTACAAAGAACAACCGGTTAAATAAAAGAGAGTTTGAAGTGCAAAGAAAACGTGGAGATTTTTCATTGGTTCATGTTTTAAGGTGGTTATGTATAAGAAAAAGAAAATTATGGCACCACAAAGGAACGTGGAGTTTTTTCATTCTCTCACTTTTTGCAGTATTCAATATAAATAAAATAAAATATCGATAGTGCAAAGCAAACATGGATCTTTTTGATTGGCTCACATTTTATGAAGAGAAATCAAGTGAAAGAAAAATTTAAGGAAGACATAGAAATGTGGAATTTTCTGATTGGATCGCATTCCATAATGGAACATATTTATGAGAAAAGTAACATAATAGAAAAATAAAATCAATGCACATGTGGAAAAAGCCAAATCTAACCAAAGGCTATGACGTGTCACTCTCATGTACATCTCGACGCACAAAAATTTCAAATGGCCATAACTTTCGATCCAGAGCTCCAAATCAAGCAACATTGGTCTCATTGGAAAGGTTTCCTCAAGATCTTCAATTTGCAATCATATAATTCAAATATTGATGGCCTATTGAATGAGAAAAAATATAAAAATGCTCAGGATTTTATCTAAATATGTGAACAAAGTGAAAAGAGCATAAACACACCTGACAATATCAAATAACTATTTTTTCACATGGTAGTAGCTTGACCTAGAAACCAATTAAGGAATAGCATATGGAAAATACCAAAATACAAATATAAAATTAGATATTTTTAGTTAGAAAATTCCCACTTTGATCAATATCTTTTCTTAGCAAACAAGAGGGAAATTGGATGCCTATTTTGGGGGGAAAATAAAATTGTAAGAATAGACCAAATTTGCAAATCAAAATTGTATAAATATGAGGACTTGTCTTCATATTAAGAGGGGGTTAGTTTCTTCTATTTTTGAAGAAAGGTAGAGATATTCAACTATAAATATTGCATGTTTCCTTTGTGAAATGCATATTGATCTCAATTTCCTTAGCTTTTGTATTGAGATGGTTGTAGTGTACAACCATTGAAAATATTTGAGAGCATTCAATTTATGTTCCATTGCTAATAAATTTTAAAGAATTGAATGAAATATGTCCACTTTTGAGTTTAAATTTTGTCTTAGGGCTCTGTGTTTTGAATTATCCATTAATGAGTTATATTTTTTACTAAAATTCTTATGTTTGTGCTTAGCTTTATCGTACACTAGATCTTTCCTTAATGGTTAAGATCTGGTCATTAATTTGATATTATGTTGTAAGCATTTAATTTACAATATTGGTTTTAATTATAAAATCCTTACTCTAACATTTGAGTATATCTTGGGCGTGTGAGAGTATGAGCAGACAATACTTTGTTAGAATGTTTTCACAAGGCTTATGTCAAGTATTTTAGACATTGTCTTTGGGAATTTGCATATATTGAGTGTCAATGAATATAAATCTTCATTTGTAAAAATATGATTGGTTAATTCATTTATGTGCTTTTCTTGAATTACAGGTTACTCTAAGTGTTAAATGCTTGACTGCAAAGGATCTGTCTACCTATAATACCCCTCATTCAAAAAATTACATAAGTAATCCTACCCCATTTTATCTACCATCCATTTTTGTTGTTGCTCCAGCTTTAAATATAACTGAGATTGCCCCTTAGCTACAAATTTTACTATCTAGAGAATGCAAGAGCAATCGAATTCCAATGTCTTCAGTAACATGTGTCTAGAAAATTCAATAGACATAATTATTTTTTTGACAACTTGTGAGAGTAAGTGTTGTGTCCATTAGCCATGTTTATCCCAGATTGACCCACTATTTTCAAAAATAAATTGAGGGAGAAAATATCCCATCTCCCCCTCTCCCATTCAAGTTACACCTTGGGTCCTCTCACCCTGGTTCAAGGTAGGACCAAAAGTAGCAGGAAAAGGCATTATCCTTTGTATGTGCCCCTCAATCATCCCAAGGATTTATCCCAAGGAAAGTGTTAGACTCCACCCCAGCTACAAAATGATACATTATCTACTCTACCACCATTTCCAAGAAATTCCCCCTTCCTTAGAGATAATTGTTGTTAGTATAATAGGGGTGTAGATTTGAGGACCAACATGCTTTTGATGCCATTTCAGGATATTCTTTAAATTATCTTGGTTATTGATTGATATATGTTATAATATCTTGTAAACAACATGCTTCTAGCACCATTTCTAGGGACATTTTCATTTATCTCATAGCTATCTTTGATTATTGTGTGAATCAAGTTTTATTAAAAGGAATAATTATATGCTTAAAGGTTCCATCTATTTATAGAATTTGACATTCTAGTGGAAACTCCCTAAAAGTAAAGCTGGGATAGATTTGTTTTATCCAATTCTAATCACTAATTTGCTTTATATTTTGTAAATTTGGAAGGATTAAAATCTTCTTTCAAATTTGATCCCACAAAAAGTTGCTTCGAGATCAAGTCTATTTAACAAAGGAATTAGATATGAAAGCCTATAAACGATCAAATTTCAGCAATTGCGATCAAGATAATAAGCTTGATATTCCACTAGTTGAGGACTACTCTAGCACATCTGAAATTTTTGAAGCATCTGGTAAGCCTAATCCTATTATTTCATTTATTAAGGAGAACCAGGAATTTGATCTAGAATCTATTCCTCCCTTAAGCTTTCATCAGACTTTTCAAGATCTGTTAAAACATCAAACTCTTGTTAACATGGTTATACCATCCTCTACCTATAGTTCCTGTGTAAAATAACATGGCTGACCCCCTCCTAGAGAACCTTTCAGAGTTAACACATATAAACCTATTGATTTTAATAACATGGAAGGTTATCCAAATGAAGTACCACATGAAATTAGGATGAGGTTGCCCAAGTTTCAAGGAAATAATGTTGTAAGTGGATATTAATATCTTATATATTTTTATAATATAATAGATGACTATGAAGTAAACCATGAAGCTGTTTATATAAATTTATTCATACATACATTAGAAGAATATTTTAGGAATGGTACAATTTGTTACCTTCAAATTCCATAGATTCTTGGTTAGAAATGAAGAATGCTTTTAGAATCTAGTATGGTGATAAAACTGACCCTAGGTTTCTCTTATCAAAATTTGAAAATATAAAAATAGTCTACATGAGTATGTACAAGACTTTAATACTAGGTTTAATAAAACCTTGACTATATTTCCTATTAATCTAAGGCCTAGTGATGATTCTTGCTTGATTAAGTACTCAGATGCTTTTGATAAGAAGGAAACTTATTATCTAAGGGATAAAAATCCTAGAAATTTGAGGAAGGATTTTTCTATGGTTGTCCAAATTGAGAATAATATCCAAGTAGCTGGGAAGCATCCAAAAATGGAAGGTGTAAAGATAATTAATTTAGAGAAACCACAAGTTAGTAAGGTAGTGGACCAAGAGGAAGTGGTTGACACTTTTTCCAAAGTAGTCAAAGAGATCTCATACAATCTTGCTAGAGTAGAAAAAAGATTGGTTTCAAATCCACAAGCTTTGAACTAGGACCAATGAAAAAATAGATTTGGGAATCATACCAAAGGAGAGCATCATGATGATGAAAGAGGAAAAGTACCCATTCCTTCAGGAAATAAGCAACAAGATTGTAGAGAAAATAAAACTATCATTGATCCATTAACGAGAAGAGTTATATTGGTTAAAGAGGATCACATCATTGAAAGCAAAGTGTGATAAGTGTATATTACCTCACCCTCCTTGTGAGAAGCATATTGAAGATGAAGAAAACAATGATGAAGATGGTTTTGAAAATACATGCATGATTTAGTCTCCAAAAATCTAGTGTAAGGAGCTACTTCAAATGATCTATTATATGTTAGAACCATGGAGGAGTTTTGGGCTTGCAAAAATTAGGTATTTTCCATCCCATCTATTGTTAGTGTTGATATAGATATGACACAATAATTTGAGCTTCTAAATCATGAATTTGAATATTTTAGAGCTTTAATGATTAATAATTATGATGGATGAATCCATTTTGAAGAGGATAGGCAAATATTAATGAATGCTATGGTTTCTCAAGAAAAGGAGTATAACTTAGGAATAGACAAGTCGAAGGACCTGCCCCTGATCCTAAACAAAAAAAACCTATCCTAACTAACATCCCCAAAGGTGATCCCATAAAGAGTATGCCTAATAAACTTCATATTACTTCTTCAAAGCCAAACCTGTTGCTTCTAATCAAGCAATAAAGAATAACATCTCATCATAAAAGACAATCACCCTAGACTCTAATACATCCCTACCAAAGTATTTTGCAAGTGATATGGCAAAAATTCTAAGCCATATAAAATTTTCAGTCACAATTATGGAGTTAATAAGAATTCCTGAACATAGAAAAAGAGCATTTGAATACTTGGGGCTGAAGGATGACGTGATTTTCAAAGAAAAAGGTGCAAATAATATGGTAACTCCACCTTCTATAGCTGAAATTGAGATAAATAAAAACCAAAAACATGGAAGATCACCTAGAAGTACAGTTGAATCACAATTGGAAGTGGATCCTTTCTTTACTACTTTTATTGTTAATGGGTGGATTCTTCATAACTACATATTTGATTTAAGAGCTTCATGTAATATCATGCATTTAGAGGTTATGAATAAAATGGATATCAAAATAAAAGTAGCTTTTGGAAGATGCTATGCCATGGATTTTAGAGGTCTAGTGGTAGAACTTTCTCCCTATGCAAGTAAATATTTAACCATGAATATGGTTATAGTAGACTCCGCCCTAATAAGTAGGTCTTGTTATTATCAAGAAAATGGGCTACAAGTGGAGGAGGAAGTGTTCAAATAGACATGTATTATGCCTCTATACAATTATAAGGGAAGTTAGTCAAATTGCGCAAAGAAGAGAACATGTTACATCTTATTAAGGATCCCATGAATGCCTCTTATGAGGTATTGTTCATTGATACTGATTTGGGTAACTTCATAGGTCATGTAGACTCTAAAGATCATTGTATGGAAGCTAATGCACATCTTGAGGATGAAAATGTTCTTTGGACCATGATTTTTAATGGAGCATATTCTAAATTTGGAGTGGTTATGACTTCTTCGAATGTCGATTCTTTTAAATTTTTAATAAAGTTAAATTTTGAGTGCACCAATAATGTAGTAGAATATGAAGCACTCTTACTGGGAATGAGAATTGATTAGAAGCATGGGATAAAATATCTCCTTGTAAAGGGAGATTCTGAACTGATAATCAAGTAAGTATGTAAGCTATATATAACAAAAATCAAAGATTAAAGCAGTATAGAAATGTAGTATGGGATCTCCTTGAGTGTTTTGATTATTTTAATATTGAGTATCATGGGAGGAGCCAAAACATGGTAGTTGATAGGTTGGTAGTTCTGGCTTCACAATATGACAAAGAGGATTCATCTCTATACTGTAAATTTGAAGTGGAAGTACTGGTTAGACCTTCTATACCTAATAATATTCAACACTAACAAGTATTTGATGATGATTCACACATTAAAATATTTCTCAATTGCCAAGGTGAGTTCACTAACCAAATTATTGATTTAGAGCCTATGATAGAGGTATGTGAAGGGAAGGAAGTTCTATTTAGAAAATAAGTAATTCAACTAAAGACTAATGTAATCCCAAGGGGATTAGTCAGTTTGAAATTTAGTTTTGATAGTACTAATAGAGCAGTTTGTAAATCTGCTACTTTTCCAAGAGATGTTGTGGAGTGCAACTTGGGCTCCAACCAAGATCCTAGAAATGTATGGTTAGGCAAAGTAATCTAAGTAAAAAGAAAGAGAGGCTTATGGCCAATTATTAAGAAAATACAAGGATTTCCTTGCTTGGTCTTACTCTGAATTAAAATCCTATAGAGAGGATATGTTTCAAAGTATGAGATACCATTGAAACCTCACTCCAAGCCCTTTAGATAGAATCAAATACCAATCAATCCCCTCCTTGCAACCAAAATGTAAGAGGAATTGACCAAACTATGAGATGGTGGGATAATACAACCCACTAGGCATTCTTCATGGGTGTTGGGTTTCAAAATGGAACATGGGTTGAAACCACAGTTAGGGGACAATAAGTCCCTCCTCTTTAACGGGAGAGGCTACCTTATTGAAAGTAGAAAAAAAATGTATAGATATACAACTCTCAATGTTTGGACCTTGATATTCTAGAATGTTTTCATACTTAAAAGATTATCAATCAGAAGGAATGGAAGAATATAGAGATGGGGGAAGGAAGAAAACAAAAATGATTTTGGGAAATATAGATAGCAGAGTATCTCCCTACTCGCATTGAACCAAGAAAATATAGAAAAGGATCAATTACTTCACCACCGATGCAAATATGTAAACACAAAGTTCTAAGGATCACACAGACTAGAACACAAAGTTTCTATTGAATGCAAAATAAATGATCCATTGAATCAAGCCAGGAGAGAGACATTTAATGAAGGAAAATAAGAAAAGAAAGAACTTCTATATTGAATTACTTCAAAATTTACAACCTTCCCAGAAAAATAGAATCCCCTTTCCATGGCCAAAACCATGTTCTTATAAAAATTCATGTACATCCATAATTTGTCCCCAAGAAAAGAATATCCAAAAGGAATAATGTTTGTAGTAGATCCGCTTTTGGAAAGTGACATGAAACAAACGCACTCATGAAAACTAGAGGTTTAAAAGGCAAATATTTTGTTAGTTTGAGCATGATTATTTTAGTAAGGGGAATCTCATGATTTTCTTCTTCATGTGGTCCTACCATTTCCACCTTTTAACCACTTTCATAGCACTCAAGTGCTTATTGGTAAGTTTTTTCCCCTTTTTTATCGCGTATGCATGATAAACTTCATTTTTGATGATTAAACTTTACATCCCTTCAAACTTATCAATTTGGCTCCATAATAAACCAAAAATGCATCTCATGGAGAAATGACAAGGATACAGAGAAAAAGAATGAAGAATGATCCATTTTTGCATTTTACAGAGCTTTGGTTCGTTAATGGCGTCAAAAACTAGATGAGTGCATTTGGCTATCTTTTCCCCTTTTATCTTCAAATTTGGACCCTACACGTGGCAAGATCCAAGCAACGACAAACTTGGGGAGAAATCTACATTTCCTAACATTTTAGAGAAAAAACATGATTTCTCAATTTTTCTACCCTCCCATAGCTTTGCCAAAGCCGGACATGTGGCGCCATTTGAGTGGCTGAGGAAATGTGGTTCAAATCTGCCATTTAAAATATTTTTAACAAAAATCTCAAATTCTCAAAAACCTCCACCAACCCACTTTGACTTTTCAACGTGAACATGTGGCACACCATGATTGGAAAAAGGGGTCATGGCCCAATTTGCAACATTTTAACCTTTTGGTGAAAAAGGCTCAAATTCTCAATTTCCCCTATAGGCTTGTTGTTTTGATTTCATCCTTCAACACGTGGCATCACCTGACTAGGTGTGGGAATGCGCTTCAGTTTTATACTTTATCTATTTTTGAAAAGGGGAAAAATTCCAAATTTTCCCCAAAGGTCCAAGCCCCCACCATTGAATTTTCAACGTAGGCCAGGTGTCCCTTTCCAATCTACTATAGGCCTTAACTTAGAAATTTTCCCTTCGCATGAGCGGGCCATGGGCCATTTTAGAACTTTTCACCTTTTGTGGAAACAAGGCTAAAATTCCCAAAGTCCTCCACCGGTCCACCAAAGTGCTTGTGAACTAAAAAATGACCACGTGTCCCTTTTTGATTCTTCAACACATGGCATCTCTTGATTGGTTGCAGGGACGTGCTTCGATTTTTATCTATTTTGAAGAAGGAAAAATTCCAACCTTTCCCCCAAAAGTCCATGCCTCGACATTGAATTTTCAACATGAACATGTGTCCCTTTCTGATTTGCTATGGATTTCAACTTGAATTTATCCTTTTGCTTGGGCGGGGCCGCGGGTCTTTTTAGGAATTTCCTCCCTTTCACCATAATGCCTTAGAGAATAAAATGGATCCGTCGCCCCAAAATTTTTCCAAAAATTCCATAGCCAATCGAGGGACTAGCAAGGATGCGGGGAAAATATGACATTTGTTACAAAATCACATAAAGTTATAAGTTTAAAAAGGAACCCACCTGGCCACATCCAATGGGAAATAAATGTGTAGCTTCACCTTTTCGAGCAAGAATTTGATGGGGAAAAGAACGTAGGAAGTTGCAGGAAACGGAAAACGCCATTTTTGCTCCCGATGAAGAATTTATTTCTTTATAAAAGGTTAAAAAAGAGAGATGCAAGGTCCCATGCATTCCAAATGCATAAAAGAAGAACTAAAATCATTTTCCATCCATTGAAAATAGGTAAAACATTTTAACGGTAGAAGACTGAGGAATTTTATTAAAAACATCGTGGGAAATGAAAACAAGCATCTGAGGAGTTTAAAACATGAATTTCTTCCATGACAGGGCTCCAATTTTCATGAAATTAGATTCAAAAGGGTGGGGAAAATTGAGAGGACAACAACTAGCTCCTTTTAGGGATGATTTGGCAGAGGAAAGAGGAAAAATCAAGAACCTTAGAGAATTATGGGTAATCAGATTGAATCAGTGTCTTAGCCAATGGGCAACGGAGTAAAAAAGAAGCAATACCAACATAGAAGAGAACATAAAAAGGAAACCAACCAAAACAAAAACAAGGAAAGTAAAATGCTATACAAAATGTATAGAGGGACCGCCAAAACTCCTAGGTTTTGAACAACTTCAAAAATTTCCCACTATAAGGAAGTGGGAGAGGAGAACCATCCATGTAATCTAGGTAAAAAGAGTTCTCACCAGAAAAATGTTTGATTTTAAAAGGACCAAGCCAAAGGGAATCAAATTTACCATGGCTGCCTCGAGGTTCATGCCTTTTGTCCCAAAGAAGAACATTGTCTCCCACTTGAAAAGTTCTGGGTTTAGCCTTTTTGTCAAACAAAGATTTTACCTTGAGTTGATGAGCTGATATCCTATCAACCACTTGCAATTTGTCTTCATTCAACTTTTAGAGGTACATAATTCTTTTGTCCAATGAATTAGTAAAGCTGACATCCTTAATGGCCTTCATCAAATGCAAGGCTAGTAGTTCTAGTGTCACTGGCAGCTGAACTTCAACTCCATATACCACTTGAAAATGAGACATTCCAATGGCCCTCTTAGGTGTAATGCTATCTACCCATAAAGCATCATATATTTTCTTATTCCAATTCCTCTGAGAGTCATTAACAAGCTTCCAAACAATGGTGACCAAGTTCTTGTTAGTTGATTCTGCTTGTCCATTCCCTTGGGGATAGTAATCTGAAGAGTGTGCAAGGGAAATGCCATATCCATAACATAATCCATCATCTCAGCAGAAGAAAAATTGGAAGCATTATCAGTGACAATCTTGTTTGGTATCCCAAACCTTATTAAGATGTGCTCCTTGATGAAGTTGCATACTACTTCAGAAGTAGTACTTTTAAATGGAATGGCTTCCACCCACTTGGTGAAATAATCAGTGGTAGTTAAAACATGAGTATGCCTTGCACTTGAAGGTGGATTGAGTGTCCTAATGAAGTCCAAAACCCATTGTTGAAAAGGTTCCTCAATCACCACTGGATTGAGAGGTAAATCAACCAATTTCGGTCTTCCAACAAAGGTTTGACATGCTTCACACTTTCCCTACCCACTTTGATGCATCTTTGAATAGGGTAGGCCAATAATATCCAGCACAAAGGATTTTGTGGGCTATGACAATAGAAGAGAAATGACCTCCACAGGCCTGGTCATGAAAGGATGAGAATAATTTCTTTTGCTACTCTTTGTCAACACATTTCAAAAACCTTCCATCTATCCCTCATTTGAACAATGCATTTTCCCACAACACATATTGTGCAGACCTTAATTTGATGGCTCTCTTATCCTTGGCACTCAAATGAGATGGAAATTCTCCATAAGTAAGAAAGTGTGCAATGTCAGCATACCATTCATCAGTTGAGCTGAGGAAAAGAACAACAGGGATATCAACTTCTTCCTTGGACAATTTGGCATCAGCTCCTTCAAAATGAGTTCACATAAGCCCTTTCCTCAAATTAGCTATGTGGGTTTGATGTCAAGATCATACTCCTAAAATTTTCCTACCCAATTTCCTCTCTTGGTTCCAAATTCTTTTTTTGTAAGAATGGATTTAATAGTTGTATTAAGCACAAGCACAATAGAATGAGAGTTGAGGATGTAGAAACAAATCGCTTTACAACCTTGACCACTACAAAATCATGTTTCTCATCATGGTGACACAAAAGATAGATTTCTTGGGATTCAAGGAGATGCCATGCTCTCTACACTTTTGGAGGATAGTTTCAAGGTGTTGGAAATAATCAGCTCGGTTTTGAAAACACAATCGGATGATCAAGGTATATAACTATGCATTTCCCCTTGAGATCGCAAAGGACGGGTCCATTTCCCTCTAAAAGGTGGCACCAACATTAATAAGGCCAAAATGAATTCTCCTGTAAGCAAAGGTTCCCCAAGGAGTGGTAAAGGTAGTCTTATGTTGATCTGCAACACTTACTTCTACTTGATTATATCCTGAGAATCCATCAAGCATGGACAACATTTTTGAACTTGTAATAAACCTGCAACACTTTACCATTAGGGGAGAGGATAATTATCCTTCAAAGAGGCTTGATTCAAATTACTAAATTAAAAAAATTATCCGGATCTCACCATTATTCTTCTCAAAAGGAAAAATATTAGCAATCAACGTTGAATGGTGAATGGGGAAAATGATCCTAGCCTTCAATAAATTTTGGATCTCTTGAAAGATTGTATCGTAAATTTGAGGGTTATATTACGTCTAAGTTTTTTGAAAGGGCTTGATCCTAGGCTTTAGAGGAATGAAATGTTGCATCTCTTTTGGTTGAAAAGCCTTGAGATCATCATAAGAATATGCAAGAACATTAACATACCTTTTCAACAGATTTGCTACTTTTTTCCTCTCCTCTTGTGTGCAACACTTTCCAATGTTTACCAAGCATGGGTTCATTAAGACTCCCAATGTTTATCTTTTCATAGTCAATAGACTACTGAGATCCTTTGGAAGTTTTGGACTTGATGTACCTATCATGTTTATCAAATAACTCTTCCAAACTTACCAGCCCTTTAGGTATCTTACTACCTTTTAGTTTTATGCAGCCATCATGATTCATTTCTTCTTTGTTATATTCTTCATTCGGGGGCGCACACTCTCTAGGCAGATTTCCACTTCCTTTAAAGTACAGCTGGTCAAAATTATATCTGAGTTCAAGGAAGGAAAGCAAGTGCTGATCATCATTAAAGACCTGCCGATTTTTTGCATTGTCATGCACACTAGGCTTATGAATCATCTCAATGGTGAATTTATTTTGGGAGAAATATGGATGAGGGATCAGTAGAGACCCTGAGAAATCCTAGGAATCAGGCCTAGTGTTTCTTTCCCTTGGCATGAATTCAATTGAAAAGGCATCAAAGAACTCAATGGAATCCCAAACCAGATTCATGTAATGTTTCAACCTTCTGTTCTTCACTTGAAAAATATCTTTGAATTTATTTGCAATCAACTCTGCATCTCCACGAGCAAGGATATTCTTGATCCCCATCTCTTTTTCCATGCCTAAACCGAGGATGAGAGCCTCATACTCAGCTGTATTATTTTGTTTTTGAATTGGAGCTTGAAAGAGAAAGGGTGAATTTTCCTTCAGGAGAAATAAGCACGACACTAGCTCCGAACCAGTGAGGATTAGATTCCATAAAATTCCAATATCCAAATTCCATTAGGATCAAGAAATAATTCCTTAGGATGGTTAGCCTCATCTTGTGACATGATCATGTAGTTACCATGACCAATGTCCTCATAAAGTATTTATGCCTTTGGGTCATCTATTTTTTGCACGATATATTTAGTTTGTTTCTCAGGAAGTAGCTTCTTCATTTTCCCATTCACTGGAATAAGAGCATGTGACCAATCCATCATGATTTCTCCTCCAACATTTTTGCAAAAATTATACTCAGCAACATACCGTAGGAAGGGGGAATATCAACTACCAAAATGGTGGCTAAAACTCTCTTCTTTGGCAAAGCAACAAAGGCTACTTGTGCATCCTTGATCCTTCCAACCAATGGCACTTCTCTACTTTCCATTGAGTAACATGAACCAAAAGCATGGGTTAGGGTTAAGCCTAGGGCATGAGCTACCTTAGCAGGCATCACATTATCTGAAGCACCAGAATCAATAACACAATTGCTGAGTTTGTGGCCAACTACGAGGAGAGTGACATAAAATGGTTCGATCTTCCCATCAGATGAAGTGACAACTGCCACAAGGCTTGGTTGAGATGAAGGAGAAGGAGTGGGAAAAATACCTTTAGAACTAAGGGATGAAGGCTTGGATTTGGAGTTTACAAAGTCTGTCATCTTGGCAAAGGCCTTGGGATGGGTTTGGTAGAATCCGGATTCTAAGATTTGGACCTTAGTTTTCTTGAGATGGTCAATAATGTCAAAAGAACTAGAGGTAGATGGAGCATCATTGATAGGAATAGATGAAAATTTTGACTTATCAGCTCTATGATTTTAAGGGCAAGAATTTTTAGGAGTAGAAACAAAGGAGGAAGGATTAACGAGAACCTAGCTTCAAGGCGTTGAAGAAGTTAGAATAGGATCTCCCCCTCCTTGTAACCTTTGGAATGGTGTAGGAGGATCCTTAGATATTTTAGTAGGTTGCACCACTTTCTCCTTCTTGTTGGTTTACTCATGAGTCATGACAGGATATGATTTGTTGTTCATCTCGGTAACTCTTTCTTCAAAATCATCCTCTTCATCTATACCTTCGAGTAGTGAGAAAATGGACATGAGATCCTATCAACTCTTCTAATTCTTCATCAAATTATTCCTCATGTTATTCACAGGTTTCATCCTCCTCCTCCTCATCAGGCTCCAACACTTCACATGTTGCATTGAATGGAACTTTAATAGGTGGGCCTTCAATTGCAGTCTAGTCTAAGTAGAGGGCAACCGATTTCTGGGTGAAAGTTCTTCCTAGGAACATCCTGATAAGGAGCATGCTAGGTGAACTACTTCTTGAGAGCAATAAGATCATTAGCAAGTTTTTGTACTAACTGATCTGCATCAGCTCCAGGAGAAGATGTGGAAGAAGGAGATGCTTTGGATTTGGATGAATCTCTCCTTAGCTTACCAGACATGATTAGATCATCTTCAACACTGAGAGTAAATCTCTGATCAACATCCAAAGTGGCAAGATTGGCTCTCCTAAGTGTATATCTCACTTCAGGTAGTTGGGCATTAAGGAAGAAACATTTATGAATTTGATCCACAGGGCGTGTGTTTTGTGGGATCTGTTAACCAACCTGTTGAATTTGGCCACAAATTCCCTCATGGGATCATGTGACTCTTTCTTGATTTGAGAAAGTGGGCCAAGAGGGCATGTACATCCTCAATAGGTTTGAAACGATACTCAAACTGGGTCATCATGGTGTTCCAATTGGTGATGGTTCCAACAGGAGATGATAGAACCAATTAACAACATTATCTTGCAATGTCTCTAAAATTTTTATAATGGAGATATCCTCATGTTCAACTCTGAGAACACCATAAGCAACAATGAAGGTTGTAATATGTTCATATGGATGAACCTTCCCATCACCTATGAATTTAGGGAAATTCTTTCTATTGCCTCTAGGAAATTCATGCAATGGATGGGGAAGAGCAAGAGGCCCAACCCTTTGGCCCTAAGGTAGAGGAGCTACCATCCTTGGAAAGATTGTTTGGAGAGGAATTGGAACACCAACAAGAATTAAAAATGCAAATTAGGACTGATTTGATCTTGAGGGATGTCACTCCCAAAATTTCTATCTCTAGCAGAAGGAGTGCTTACAGACCTTGTTCCTCTTCTTTTTCTTGTTGATGAAGGGAGAGAGAAACCTTGATGATCTAGAAGTTGGAAATGAGGGTCTTCTTCCCCAAGGGTTCTTCTACCCCGAGTGTATCTTGGAGTCACCAGATCAAAGATGATCAAGAAGTTATTAATCAAAAATTGGAATCCATTTGCAATGAATTCCCCGGAGTTGCCAAAAATTGTTGGGTTTCATAATGGAACATGGGTTGAAACCACTGATGGGGACAACAAGTTCCTCCTCTTTAATGGGAGAGGTTCCCTTATTGAAAGTAGAAAAAAATATGTACAAATATACAACTCTCAATGTTTGGACCCTGATATTCTGGAATGTTTTCATACTTACAAGATTATCAATCAGAAGGAATGGAAGAATATAGAGATGGGGGAAAGAAGAAAACAACAATTATTTTGGGAAATATAGATAGTAGATTATCTCCCTACTCGCATTGAACCAAGAAAATATAGAAAAGGATCAATTACTTAACCATCGATGCAAATATGCAGACACAAAGTTATGAGGATTACAAAGAACAAGACACAAAGTTTCTATTGAATGCAAAATCAATGACCCATTAAATCGAGCTAGGAGAGAGATATATAACAGGAAAATAAGAAAATAAAGAACTTCTGTATTGAATTACTTCAGAATTTACAACCTTCCTAGAAAACCAGAATCCCCCTTTACATGGCCAAAACCATGTTCTTATAACAATTCATGTACATCCATACTTTGTCCCCAAGAAAAGAATATCTCGAAAGGAATAATGTTTGTTGCAGATCCACTTTTGGAAAGTGACATGAAACAAACACACTCATGAAAACTAGAGGTTCAAAAGGTGAATATTTCATTAGTTTGAGCATGATTATTTTAGCAGGGGGCATCTCATGATTTTCTTCTTCATGTGGTCCTACCATTTCCACCTTTTAACCACTTTCATAACACTCAAGTGCTTACTGGTAAGTTTTCTCCTTTTTTATCGCGTATGCTCGATAAAATCCATTTTTTGATGATTAAACTTTACATCCCTTCAAACTTATCAATTTGGCTCCATAATAAACCAAAAATGCATCTCATGGAGAAATAACAAGGATATAGAGAAAAATAATGAAGAATGATCCATTTTTGCATTTTGCAGAGCTCTGGTTCGTTAATGGTGTCAAAACTAGATGAGTGCATTTGGCTATATTTTCCCCTTTTATCTTCAAATTTGGACCCTACACGTGGCAAGATCCAAACACGGACCCTAGGGGAGAAATTTGCATTTCTTGACATTTGGGAGAAAAAGCATGATTTCTCATTTTGCTCCACCTCTCAGCTCCGCCAAAATTTGGACATGTGGCGCCATCTGAGTGGCTGAGGAAATGTGGTTCAAATATGCCATTTAAACTCTTTTTAACAAAAATCTCAAATTCTCAAAACCTCCGTCAGCCCGCTTTGACTTTTCAACGTGAACACATGGCACACCATGATTGGAAAAAGGAGTTGTGGCCCAATTTGCAACATTTTAACCTTTTGGTGAAAAAGGCTCAAATTCTCAATTTCCCGCATGCCCACTATTCCGATTTCATCCTTCAACATGTGGCATTGCTTGACTGGGTGCGGGAATGTGCTTCAGTTTTATACTTTATCTATTTTTGAAAAGGGGAAAAATTCCAACTTTTCCCCCGAAGGTCCAAGCCCCCATCGTTGACTTTTCAACGTAGGCCAGGTGTCCCTTTCCAATCTGCTACGGGCCCTAACTTACAAATTTTCCCTTAGCATGAGTAGGGCCTTGGGATATTTTAGATCTTTTCACCTTTTGTGGAAACAAGGCTAAAATTCCCAAAGTCCTCTGTCAGTTTTCCAAAGCACATGTGAACTGAAAAATGGCCACGTGTCTATTTATGATTCTTTAACACATGACATCACCTGATTGGTTGCAGGGACGTGCTTCGCTCTTTTTATCTGTTTTGAAGAAGGAAAAATTTCCACCTTTCCCCGAAATTCCATGCCTCTGCCATTGAATTTTCAACATGAACATGTATCCCTTTCTGATTTGCTGTAGATTTCAACTTGAATTTATCCTTTTGCTTGGGCGGGGCCTCGGGTTTTTTAGGACTTTCCTCCCTTTCACCGTAATGCCTTAGAGAATAAAATAGATCTGTCACCCTGAACTTCTACCAAAACTTCCCCTACCAATCAAGGACTGGCGGGGATGCGGGGCAAATTTGACATTTGTTCCAAAATCACAAAAAGTGATAAGTTCAAAAAGGAACCCGCCCGACCGCATCTAATGGGAAACAAACGCATAGCTTCACCTTTCCGAGAAATAATTTGACGGGGAAAAGAATGTAGGAAGTTCTAGGAAACAAGAAAACACTATTTTTGCTCCCGATAAAGAATTTATTTCTCTGCAAAAGGTTGGAAGAGAGATGCAAGGTCCCACGCATTCCAAACACATAAAAGAAGAACTAAAATCACTTTTTATCCATTGAAAATAGGTAAAACGTTTTAACGCTAGCAGATCGAGGAATTTGATTAAAAACATCGTGGGAAAAGAAAATGAGAATCTGAGGAGTTTAAAAGATGAATTTCTTCCATGGCAGGGCTCCAATTTTCATGAAATTAGATTTGAAAGGGTGGGGAAAATTGAGAGGAAAACAATGGGTAGCTAACTTAGTGTCAGTTAGAAAAATAATGGTGATATAATACTTTGTGTCAATTTTAGAAATTTGAATAAAGCTTCACTTAAAGATAATTATCCCCTACCTAATATGGATAATTTTATATAGAAGGTAACTAGTTCAGAAATGTTATCTACCTTGGATGGCTTCTCTGGTTATAATTAAGTTATGTGAGATAATCAAAGTAATACAAGATTACATTCACCACTCCTTGGGGTACTTATGTTTACATTAGGATGTCATTTGGGTTGATGAATGCTGGGGCTACTTTTCAAAGAGAAATATACATTGATTTCACAAATTTTATAAACTAGTTCATTTTTGTATATCAAGATGACATCATTGTGTTTTCTAAAAGAAGAGAAGATCACCTAATGCACTTAGAGAAAATCTTGATCAAATGTAGGGAGTATGACATTTCATTAAACCCCAAGAAATGTCATTTTGGTGTGAGAAAACTAAGTTACTTGGACACATAGTTTCTCATCAAGGAGTCATGATTGATCCAGAATGAGTAGAATCTATTGACCAAGTTCTTATCCCCTTTTCAAAGAAAGGTATTTAATATTTCTTTAGGAAGATTAAATTTGTGAGAAGGTTCATGTATAAAGTTTCTAAAACCAATTTTCTTGTCACCAATATGTTGAAGAAGTATCAAAACATCAAATGGGAACAAGGGGTTGTTCAAGAATTCAAAGGAGTAAAAGAAGCACTCAAGACTTCCCCTGTATTAGCTAGTCTAGATTATAAAAATATTTTCAAATGTTTTCATTTGCTTGAATTTACTATTACCTCTTTGCTATTAAAAATAATGAAGAAGGCCATGAAAATCTTATTGCATTCTTTAGTAAAGCTTTGAAAGGGTCAAAGATGAAATATTATGTCATGGAAAAAAATCTTATGCTTTTGTCAAAGCAATAAATATCTTCAGACCTTATATTCTAAGTTCAAAAATTATAGCATATGTGCCTCACATAATGGTAAAGGATATTTTGTCTCAGATGGAAATATCCAGTAAAAGGTGCAGATGGGTTAACAAGCTTCAAGAATATGACATGGACATATAAACTACCAAGCTTGTTCAAGGATTGGGCTTAGCAAGGTTGATGGTAGAGAGAAATTTGTAGGTGGTAGAGATCCACAATGTTGAAGAAGATGGGCCACACCCTCATCAAAAGGTGAGAAATTCAGTATGGTATAAAGATATAGTTTATTATTTGATGAACTTGAATTGTCCTATGCACTTAGATAAGAATAAAAGGAGGAAACTTAAGTTGGTTTCTCATAAGTATATCTTGAATGATCATGGATTATCTTGGAAGAATACAAAAGGAGTGTTACTTATATGTATCACTGAAGAAGATGCCCCCAAAATAATTGCATAATTTCATGGGGGAGTGTGTGGAGGCCATTTTGCTGGAAGAGTGACTACTCACAAGATTCTAAGGGCATGGTATTGGTGGTCTTCATTATTTAAAGATGTTGCCTTGTTGGTTCGAAGGTGTGAATGTTTTTAACATTTTTTTGGAAGACTGAAAGCCTATGGGGCTGTAACCTTATAGCTTGTGTCAATAGAAATTCCATTTAAAAATGGGGCTCAAAATTTATTAGTGAAATCTCAGACTCTTTAAGTGCCACTCATAAGTGAATATTGGTAGCCACTAATTACTTTACCAAATGGGTTGAGGCCATTCCCACTAGAAAGGTAACTCATCAAGTATTCATGGAATTTATTTTCAATAATATAATCTGCAGATTTGGTGTGCCTGCCAAGATAATTGATGAGAATGCCATGAGATTTAGAGCTATCATTGAAAAAAATATGCCAATATTATGGTATAAATTTGGCTTATGCATTGAATTATAATCCATAAGGAAATGGCCAAGAAAAATCGAAAGCAACAAAAATATGCTAAAAATAGTTAAAAGAACACTAGAGACCAATAAAAAGAAGTGGGGTGAGTAACTCAAGTTTTCATTATGGGAAGAAAGAGTTACTACCAAGAGGTATATATGAAAAATCCCTTTTGATTTGGTTTATGGAGTTCAATCCATTTTTCCCCTGCACTTAAATTTGTTCTCATTTCAGTTTATGCAACAATTTGAAGATGGAGGAAAAGTAAGTAGATATTAGGTAAGGATAAATCAAATCATGGAATTATATGAAGTCAGAAGAGAGTCCCACCAAAAACATATTAAATTCAGAAAAAAACTAAAGAAAATATTTGATAAGAAGGTCACTCCAAGAGCTTTTAATGTTGGAGAATTAGTCCTATTGTGGGACAATAAACATGAAGATAAAGGTAAACATGGAATTTTTGATGCCCTATGGATGGGACCATACTCTATTGATATCAAGATTGGAGGAAATAATTTCTTTCTGAAAGACGAGGAAGGACATTTGTTAGAGTTACATGTTAATAGAAGGTATCTCAAACACTTTTTGGATCAAGCCAATAGATCAAGTATGAACATGATATAGTGTATAGTTGTGTTGTTTTTCCCTTCCGTGCTCTGGGTCTACACCGATTAGGTTTTGAGACATAGAAAATTTTCTTATTTAAATGTAATCTATCTTTTTAGTCAGCCCTATGTGTTTTGTCCTCTTGAATCCTTTCCCAATGGACTAGGCATCTAGTTTGGTATATGTTCTTCTGAAGCACCCACATGGGGTACCCATTCCTAAGTAGGAGCCATTTTTGGTGCACATTTTGATCCCCTAAAATGAGTTAGTCTTTTTCATAGTCTTTTAGTTAAATATAACTATTATGTGTGCTCTAATTTGATCCATGTGCTTCAAAATTAATTCTAAGTGAGGGAATGACAACAATTTATAATAAATATTGTGCCTTAGCAAGATAAATGAAAGGATTTAGGAAAATTTTTGGGGGACTAGTCTAATGGACTGGTTAATCAAGGGATAAAAGCTTCAGACTTGTAGATGATTGAGATATGTATACATATTTCATGAGGAGCCTGTAAATCAACAAAAATGATCCAAACTTCTCCAAGAATTTGAAGCTACGAAGCCCCAAAAAGGAATGTAGCCCAACCACAAAGTATAAAGTTGTAAAAAATTAGTTAAAATGGACTTATCCATTTTGAAGGGTAGAAGATGTTCATATGGCTTTCAAAATATACTTCCTAAAATAATTGGCCATTGGAATTTGAAAACATGGGAGACTAAGTTTAAAAGCATTTATGGGTTATATTTAAAGAGTTGATAAATGTTCATTTGGCCGTCAAATTCAACATCAACAATATAGGGACTACGTGGCAAAGAGATCAACGGTCTAATTAGAGGACATGTCCAACACTTCCGGCTCTCTTCAAGTCATTTGGGATCTGTAGACTTCAAGTCTGTGGAATGGATTATATTTCATAAAGCTTTGAGTCCATACCACACTGTGAAATCCAAAGGGTATGTGGATATTTCTAATTTTTCTATATTTCATGCCCTAGAAAATTTTGAATTGTGAGAAAGGTGGAGCCATTTCATTTGTTCAAATCTCACACTTCGACAAAATCCTTATTGACAAAAATTACTAAGTATAGTGGGACTTTTTGATTGGTTTATGCTTTGTAGTTTGAAAAGCATGATAACTCAAAGTATTGTGGAAATTTCGATTGGTTTATGCCTCACATTCTGAAAAGGCCAACGAAGCGAGAGGTTTATGGATCCATTTCATTTGTTTGTGCTTTTCAAAATTGCCAAGGTATTTGTAAAAAAAAGTGAAGTACGAAAGCATGGAGCCTTCCCATTGGCTCGCATTTCACTATTGTCAGACAAGGTTGTCAAAATATTATGACAATATAACGAGTGTGGAGCCTTATCATTGGCTCAAAGTTTCACAAGGATCAGTCAGGGTCATCTAAAATTCTGAATTGTGAAGTGTGTGGAGCCATTTCATTGGTTCAAGCTTTGCAATGGGTAGAAGAAGTTGAAGAAAGAACTGACATTGCGAGAAACATGGAGATTTTCTATTGGCTCATGTTTCACATTTGTTAAATTTGAGCTTATAATTTTTTTGACACCATACAAGGGCATGGAATGATCTTATTGGCTAGAGCTTCACACTTTGTCAGAAGAGTTATCAAAGGACTAAAATTGTGAAGTAATGTGGAGCTTTTTCATTGGATCATGTTTTACGAAGAGAAATCAGTTAAGTAAAAAGAAAGTCTAAGTTGTGAAGAAAACGTGGAGATTTTTCATTAGCTTGCATTTCAAAGTGGCTAAGTATAAGAAAAAGAAAATTTTGGCACTATGAAAGAACTTGGAGATTTTTATTGACTCACGTTGTACGAAGAAAAATCAAGTAAAAGAACAATTTAAGGAAGGCAGAGGAATGTGACATTTATGATTGGTTCACATTCCATAATGGAGCATATTTGTGAGAAAAGTAACATAAGAGAAAAATAAAATAAATGCACATGTGGAAAAAAGTAAAGACAAGAAAAGGATGCAACGTGTCACTCTCTGTGCATCCCTACATACAAAAAAATTCAAATGGCCATAAATTTTGATCTAGATCTCCAAATCAAGAAAAATTGGTCTCCATTAGAAAGGTTTCCTCGATATCTTCAAGTTGGCATCATATAACTCAAAAATTGATGGTGTATTGAAGGAGAAAAAAGAGAAAAATAGATTGGAATTCCATTTAAGTTTGTGAACAAAGTGAAAAGAGTCTAAACGCACCTCACAAGATCAAATAACTATTTTTCACATGTTAGTAGCTTGACCCAATAGCTAATTAAGAACTAACATATGGAAGATCACAAAATAAAAATACAAAATCATATATTTGTAGTTAGAAAATTCCCACTATGATTTAAATATTTTCTTAGAAAACATGAGGGAAATTGGCTGACTATTTTGGGGGGAAAATCAAATTGTAAGAATAGACCAAATTTGTAAATTGAAATTGTATAAATATTGGCTAACCATTTCGAAGAAAGGTAGAGAGACTCAACTATAAATATTACATTTTCCTCTATGAAATGCATACTGATCTCAATTTCTTTAGCTTCTGTGTCAAGTTGGTTTCAATGTACAGCCATCGACAATATTTGAGAGCATTCAATTGATGTTCCATTGCTAATAAATTTTAAAGAGATGAATAAAATATGTTCACTTTTGAGTTTAAATTCTATCTTCTGGGCTTTGTTTTTGAATTGTCCATTAATGAGTTGTATTTTCTACTAAAAATCTTGTGTCTATTGCTTAGCTTTTTCATACACTATATCTGTCCTTAATGGTTATTCTCTAGTCATTATTTTGATATTGTGTTGTAAGCATTTACTTTACAATATTGGATTTAATTATAAAATCCTTACTCTAACCATTTTGTGCCGATATATTTTTGTTAGCCTTTGAGTGTATCTTGGGTGTGTGAGAGTATGAGCAGAAAATACTTTGTTAGAATGCTTTCACAAGGCTTGTGTCAAGTATTTTAGAGATTTTGCTGGGACTTTGCATATATTGAGTGTTAATGAATGCAAATATTCCTTTGTAGAAAATATGACTAGTTAATTCAATTCTCTATGCTTTTCCTGAATTGCAGGTTTCTCTAAGTGTTAAATGCTTGACTGTAAAGGATCTATCTACCTATAATCCCCCTCATTCAAAAAATTACACAAGTAATCCTACCCCATTTTATCTACCATTCATTTTTGTTGTTGATCTGTCTTTAAATATCATTGAGACTACCCCTTAGCTATAAATTATACCATCTAGAGAATGTAAGAGCAATCAAATCCCAAAGTCTTGAATAACCCGTGTCTTACGAAGTAAACATACATGACACCTTTTGTGACAACTCATGAGAGTAATTTTTGTGTCAAGTGGCCATGTTTATCCTATATTGACCCACATAGTTTCAGAAAGAAATTGAGGGAACAAAGATCCCATCTCCCCCTCTCCCGTTCAAAGTTACACCTTAGGTATTCTCACTCGGTTCAAAGGTAGGAACAAAATTAGCAAAGAAATGCCATCTCCTCCATATGTGCCCCTTAATCATCCCAAGGAAAGTGTTAAACCCCTCCTCGACTACAAAATGATACATTATCGGTATACCATGATTTCCAACCAATTCCCCCTTCCTTTGAGAGAATTGTTGTCATTCCAACAGGGGGTTTCAGATTTTAGGGTCAATATCCTCCATGTGTCACCTAATTCAAAGGCCATGAAATGTGCTAAAAAGAAAATTTTAAGTTTAATGATGGCCTTTAATGCCGGACAATCTCAAATGAGGTGTATATTTTTTGGGTCCATATGCACATCATTATTTTTAATGATGTATCCCAAACATTGGATATTATCCATGCCAAAGGAATACTTATTTATGTTGGTGTAGAGCTTGTGTTGATGCAAAGTTTGAATAAATTGGTGGACATGTTGAACCTATTCCTCCCATGTATTACTTAATACAATAATGTCATTCTAGTATAAAACAAAAATGAATCAATGAATGGTCATAGGATATCATTAATCATCCTCATGAATCTTGTAGGTGAATTTGTAATACCAAAAGGCATGACCAATCATTTAAACAACCCATCCTTAAATTTTAAAATAGATTTCTAAATATATGTATGATTAATGGGAACTTGGTGGTACATTGACTTCATATCAATCTTCATGAATAACTTAGCTCCCCTAAGATAGTCTAGGAGGTCATCAATTCATTAAAGTATGTCTTTATAAAAATGTAATACAATGATTTTTATAATGCAATAATTTTGGAAAACTTGGAGAATTACATTTTAGTAACTAAAAGTATTATATGATAACATATGTGTAGAGTATAAAAATACATAACTTAACAAAAGAGGAAATTGAATCTAATGTATGCATTAAAATCCATGGTCATTTAAAGTCTTACACTAATAAGTATTATACTATCAAACAACAAAAAGTGCATTTTACGGAAAATTTGGTTGTGGATGAAGAATATATATAAGTGTATATATCAAATAAATATGGAATTAAAAAAACACCTTTGTAGCATTTTGCAAACAAACGTTATGCCCTTCAAAAGATCATTTCTCTAATAAAGAACCTTATTTGGTGATAAGTAGGCCCTTTGGGGTTACATATCCTTGGTTTGTGCTCTTATGGGAGTCCAAGAGTTATGAAAACTTTATAAAGTTATTAAAAAATCATTATAAATTGATAGGGAAGATTTTAACCCCAAACCTCCTAGTCACCACTAGCCTCAATATGCTCCAACAACCAACACACCCATATTTGCAAGTTAATGAACAAATAAAAAATGCTTTATCTATAAAGAAAATAAAATCGAAAGAGGATTGAAATAGTATTAATGTTATATATATCATTTATTCATAGTATATAATCCCTAATATTTCCAAGGGCTGAACACTAGGGGCTAAGGAATAGAGCCTTCCAAATAAGAGATCCCAAAATACATGCACCTTCAAATATCCTCAATGGGTGACTCATTCCTCTGATCTAAGAAAATAAATAGGTGTAAAAACCCTTGTCATGCTAGATCTGATGATATATGATTGGATTGATGATTCTATAAAAATGTGATTTTTTCTAACTTTTTAAGTTGGATCCACACTTTACCTATAAATCTAGCTCATTAAAAACCCTAAAAATTACCACAAACTAAAAAAATTCCAATTTGTTTTTTAAAATTAAAATTGTTTTGAGAACTATTCTATAAATTTAGTTTTATCTCTCATAAAAATTAGAATTTATGAAAAAGTGAAAAATATGCAAAAAAATCGTTAGAATTACAAGTTTGGCTCAAACAAAAAGAACCCAAAAGGTTTTTTGAAAACTTAGTATTTGGGTTAGCTCAAATATATATCAAAAGGATTAGGAAGTAATGTAGGAATTATAATTCAATTAAAGAAACAAAAATCCACAAATCACATACAATATCCAAAGCTTTAACTAAGATAAAAATTAATCATCAAAGAGATAAATATATATTACCTCGAGAATGAATTGCAAAAAGTATTTTAAAAAATTAAACTAAAATGTACATATGTGATGATATATATATAGCTACAACAAGAGTTATCCTATTCTTTTCTTATTGGGCCCACTAAAGGTGGAACCTCCACTAAAGGAGGAACCTTCACTAAAGGTGTTATATTAATAGATAACATTAATTAGATGCACCCATTTATTTATTCTAAGTATAGACATAATGTATTAGCTATAGAAGCTAACTAAGTTAACAACTAGGTGCATATAGAATGTTCATGCGAAAAATGTGACCTAACTCGAGAATGTTCAGTTGATGTAGTTTACTACAACTAATCCCATAGTCATTCCATAAGTATCCTTACTAGATAATTCCTAACAAAAACATGGCTTGGTCACTTATTACTATGATAGACGATAGTACCATTTATCTCTTTGATGAACACTCATGTAAGATCAATTTTAATCTCATGGATGAGGAATAATTTATATTTTATTCTTTTTTACATCTATAATCCTAGGGAACTGACTCCCTAAATCCTTTATGGAAAAACAAGGCCCTCCATATATTGATGAATAATACATTATGACAC
The DNA here is from genome assembly GCA_018340775.1 of Taxus wallichiana var. yunnanensis. NCBI lineage: Eukaryota > Viridiplantae > Streptophyta > Pinopsida > Cupressales > Taxaceae > Taxus > Taxus wallichiana. The sequence goes on from CM031243.1 coordinate 89,656,104, forward strand.
TATACCATATGCACAAAATTGGGAGTTGAAAATCCCTTGTTTTTGTAATCTCCATTGTATGATTGATTCAAGGATTATAGGCTTCAACCCGGATGAGGATTAATTTCTTGATGTTAAATAACACTTGTTTTATGTTGTTATCAAATAAATTCCACCAAATTAGCTAGTATGGAATAAAAATAATGTCTAGACTTGTCGAGCACATTCACATGCTAGTTATGAAATGCCCCAAAACCTGGATCATGAAAAATAACTTCTCAACATTAAATTATGATTTTGGTGAAAATTTGAAATTTTCACATGTAAATTCCATCCAAACCTCAATTTCTCAAAATACTCTTGCACCTATTCTTTATCATACTTCCAATTTTTTTTTGCACATTTACAATTCATATGAAAGTTACAAATATGTTTTTGCAAGTCAAAACCACGACTTAGAATTAGTCATAAATTTACCTTGCAAATGAAAGTCAAAACAATGAATTAGTGTTAGTTGGAATTTTTGCTTGCAAACAAAAGTCAAAACCCCAACTTAGTCTTAGTCAAAATTTTCAAGTTACAAACGCAAGTAAAAATTTTCCTTGGTTTTCGAGCCCCAAAACACATTTTTCTCAAAGTGTGCACTAGAGGAATTTTTTTCATAATTATGTATTCTTAAATGGGTCTAAGTAAGAAAATCAAAAGTACTAAAACCCACCTCAAACATGGTCTTGAAGCAATTTCTTTTCTATTAAAATCTACAAAATTTAGTACCTATGTTTTTCAATATTTTTTTGGGTTTTATATATTTCAATATCATTTTCATTCCCTCAAAATTTCATGTAAATAGGAGAACATTATCCCATATAAAATCTTGATCATGTTAAAAGAATTACCTTTATAGTTTTTGGTGTAAGACACACCTATAAGTGTTACTTTGATTTCTTATCCCAAAACACATCTTTCTCAAAATGTGTCCGAAAGGAAACATGTTCAAATTAAGTATTCTCAAATGGGTCTTCGTCTAAAAATATCAAAAAAATTAAAGTACGATGTCCTTTTTATGTTGGAAATATGAAGTTCTCAAGTATTTTTAGAAGTGGAACTTATAGCTACACAAGTATGTCAAAGTTCCTCCGGCCATATATTTCACATTTGAACTGTTTCAACTCTCATTTAAAGTGTTGTAAATATATTTTAATGAGGAAAAATATCTATTCATGATTCAGTGGTCCCAAACTTAATATATTTTATGGAATAAATTTGAGGTATAAATGTAAGTGGAACTTTTAATTACAAAAATAGGTCAAACTTCCTCTATCCATTTCTATTACATTCAACCACCATTTCAAATCCATTCAAAGTATTGGAGTGGTGAGGAAAATTTTCTCTTCAAGATTTAGGGTCCCAAAGTTTATATATTTTATGACAAAACTTTGAGTTACAAAAGAATGTGGAAATTTCACATTCAAAAGCAATTGAACGTTCCTTTGGAAATATATTTCACATCCAACCTCTATTTCAATTCTCGCTTCAATAATTGGAAATATATTTTCATGAATAACAATTTCTCTTCGAGATTCAATGTCCTAAAGTAAATATATTTTTATGGAAAAATTTGAGTTGCAAAAGTAGGTATAACTCTTAGCTACAAAAGTATATCAAAGTTTCCTCCAACCATGTCTTTCAAAACCAACCTCCATTTCAAATCTCATTCAAATTTTTTAACATATATTTTATGGGGAATAATTTATCTTCATGATTTAGGGTCCCAAAGTTAATATATTAATGATGAAACTTTGAGAAGTAAAATTTAGTGTAACTTTCAACTACAAAAGCATGTCAAAAGTTCTCTCTAGCCATATATTTCACATATGGCCTTTATATTTCCATTCCCTTACTCCTAGGTCATATACTAAATATGTATAGCCAAATTTTTGGTAACATAGTCTCTTATTATATTATATCATATTTATTTATGCTTTCATATGCTTAGTAGGTCAGTCATGGTGCCTTACATAATATAATAAGGTATAAATAGGAGTTAGAGAGTAGTATATTATAATCATATTGAACACTTAAGTCTTATTTTATGGTTTGGAGGTTGGCCCCTCAAAGTGCTAAGTCATTATACTTTCATGTTGTGATAATTTTTCTATATTTTGGTGTTCTATTATTGCTGATATTTAGATATATCTAGGTAATTTCATTACAAGTGGTATTAGAGCTTTGATTCTGGATAGAATCAGGTTGAAACCCTAATTTTAGGGACTCACCTATATCTAAATATTACTTATAAAGTTTTCTATAAATTTTACTAGAGTTGCAAAATTAGAGGATAAATCTACCCTTTAATTTTTATCTAATTTTGATCCATTTTTGGAAGTTATTGCAGTATTATAAATTCACTCCATAAGCCATAATTCTTCTTCTTCTTCTTCTACGGGGAGGGGCATGATATACCCTTAATACCAGGTCATATATCAAATATCTATAGCCGACATGTGGCTAACATAATCCCTTATCATGTCATATCATATTTATTCATACTTTCATATGTTTAGTAGGTTAGCCTTGGTGCCTTGCATAATATAGTAGGGTATATAAGAGTTAGAGAGTAGTAGAGGATCAAGTTGAAGAAAAATAAAGGACAAGATTTCAAATAGTGTAGCTCCAAAATAAAATCTTCAATAGTTCAATTTGAATAGTGCATCCGTCGGGAAAAAAATATGAAGGAATTTCAAGTGGATGGTAATAAGGTTCAAGTTTTTCAATATTTGAAGCACTATAGTATCAAAGAATTTTTTTCACATACTGTCACATTTTAGTCTTGGATAATTTCATTTCATAAAATTTTTCATCCCAAATAGAGTTACTCGAGTTGGATAAAGAAGGCCATATCACTTTGAAACACGAGGAAGTTCTTCATATGCATATTAATAGGTTGAAGAAGAGAGTAATTATTGAGTATCTAATCAAGTGGAAGAATCAAGACAATGAAGTTGCAACATGGGAGGATGAAGATATATTGTACCAACATCTAAAGATCATTGACATTGAGGACTCCACTTTTGTGAAGCAACCTCAAAAATTGTCCACATTAGGGACAATGTTTATTTGAAGAGGAGAGGCATGATATGCCCTTAATTCTAGGTAATATATCAAATATATACATCCAACATGTGGCTAACATAATCCCTTATCATGTCATATCATATTTATTCATGCTTTCATATGTTTAGTAGGCCAACCTTGGTGCCTTATATAACATATTAGGGTATATATAAAAGTCAAAGAGTAGTAGATTATCATCATCTTAAGCACTTGAGTCCTATTGTGTGGTTTGGAGGTTTCCCCCTTGAAGTGGATAATTCATTATATTTTCATATTGTGATCATTTATCTATATTTTAATATTCTTTTGTGTTATACTATTGTTAATATATATATATATATATATATATATATATATATATATATATATATATATATATATATATATATATAAGTAATTTTATTACACATTTCAACTCTCATTTGAATAGTTGGAAATATATTTTCATTAGGAATAATTCTATTCATGATTAAGGGTCCTTAAAGTTAAAATATTTCATGGAATAACTTTGAGGTGCAAATGTAGGTGGAAGTTTCAAAGCTGTGAAAATAAGTCAAAGTTCCCTCTATCCATATATTTCACATTTTACATTTATTTTAACTCGTGTTTAATGCATTAGATATATATTTTTATGGGTAAGAATTTGTCTTTAGGATTAAGGGTCCTAAATCTAATATATTTTATGGTGGAATTTTAAGGTGCAAAATAAGATGGAACTTTTAGTTGTAAAAGTAATTGAAATTTTCCTTTAGCCATATCTTTCACATCCAACATCCATTTCATCTCTAATTTGAATAATTGAAAATATATTTTTATGAGGAACAATTTCTCTTCAGGAATATGGGTCCTAAATTTAATATATTTTATAGTGGAATTTTAAAGTGAAAATGAAATAGAACTTTCAACTACAAAAGTAGTTCAAAACTCTTAGAATTAGCCAACAAGATGTGCATTTTCATGAACGAAAAATATCACTTTATAATTGCAAAAAGTGCACATTCAATTTTTAAATTTTAATATGGTGCAAATAAAATTTTCAATTCAAAAATTCAAAACAAGTGTAATTTGACTTTATCAATTTTCAATACAAATAAAAATAGAGTTTATCACTTTAAATATAAAATATAAATCAACTTATAACTACCCACTATTAGATATTTGAATTTTTCAAGGTTGTATGTATCCATAATTCTAAGAATTAGTGTCCTATAAATATGTAGTTACAATTCATTGTAATTTACTTTTACAGAGGAACTGATTTGAGTGACTTCTAGAAGGTATTTTTCCAGAATATCTTAAGAGACTTTGTGCTTCACATGATATATTAACAAGATAATTTCATCATTTCTTAAGGGCATTCTAATTAATAAATACTTGAGATATTTTTAGTAGAATTTTTGTTCCTTGTGATTTTTGTACAATATCTTTCATGAGAGGAAATATTATGAGACCTTGTTTTCAACTATGTGAAGAAATAAAAAAATATAGGTTAAAATTTGTGTCATGATGCCTTTAACAATAACATATTTTAGTATGGAATGTGTTTATTATTATTTATTCCTTCCATGCATGTGTTTACATCCTTATTTAATTTAGGTAGTTCATCGGCTGTTATTTTAAAACAAACTAAGAAGGGTATAAGGGTTAGTAATAGGTAGAATATTTGTATATATTTAAGTTCCAACATCAATTATACATTTCAGAAATAATGCATTCAAACTTAAAATGATTTAAATGATAAGAAACTAGTTCAATTACATAAGGGGGAGATAGAATATAATGTTTAGGATGATTGTGAACTACTTTATATATAAATGTTAGTGGAAAAGAATATGTGGAGCTATGTGTTCTGCATTGGAGATTAAGGAATATAAAAATGACCAAGTGCAAGACCGTATGGATTTTATATGGTATATGTAGGAGTTTTACGTCTAGGATAAGAACTTTCTAGTTTTGGACCTTGAGACAATTAGTATATGAAACTTCCTACGTAATCCATTTACCTAAAAATGGTGCTCATTATGTGTCTGTCTTACACACAAAAACTCAAGATTACATGCACGACCTATAAGAAAGTAGAAATGATAATAACCTGTAGAACCATTCATCAAAGCATTATTAAACAAAAGGATAAAATCTTGTGTGTGCGTTTGAGGTTATACCACCTTGGTGGTTAGAACCCCACTTGTTAAACTAATCCAAGTGTTGCACTACATATATTTTTGTAAAAATAGAGCCTAGTGTAGTTCTTCTAAGTACTTGTGAAAGTTTGTATAGCTAACCCCTCACGTGCCCTCTCGTTTCTTGAAACCAACATAGTGGGATAACCTGCATAGTATAGAATGTACCAAGTGTATTACTAAAAATATATATTGTTCCTTATATATATGAAATAACCCTTGGGTTGATTAAAACCCTTGTATAATGCTTGGAGTGACTTTTCTCTTACTTATGACATGGCTCTATGATCTTTGCATGCTTTTATATGGATGAAGCTAGACTACTTAACACAGTTCAATGCTTTAATTGTGGTATGGAATACCAATGATGTGTAGATAATTTTAGAATATTTAGGATTTGAGTTATTTTAAAATGAGGTTTGTAATAGGATCTTATAAGAATGTCAAGTGAGTTATAAGGTGATAATGTTTTTATTATATAGTCTTCCGTAGGTGAGATATTATAATAAGGACAACCCTAGGAAGATGAAATGACCCAAAGAATGATTTAAAATTAAAAGAAGAGTTGGTGATTGAAGGGGTAGGACCATATTGTTCATCTAAGACTAGATCCTACATCTTGACCCTTTCTAGGTTTTGGATAGGAGAGAGAAACATCTAAATTGAAAATTTCATGAACATAAGATGTTTTATATTGATTTATTTGAATAATATTTTTATAATTGATGAAAAAACATATTGTAAATATAAGAAAATTGTAAAATGGATAGAGGGATGAAGAGATTGGATTCTAAATGTCAACATTTTTCTTAGCAAGGATACAAGGTCAAACTTGGCATTACACAAGGAAAAATTACAAAAAAATTAGTGCCTACATCATGTTGAATCCTTATTAGAGGTGATTTTTATATTAAATGAATGTTTTTAAACTAGAATAAAATTTGAATTTACTTATTTGAAATGAAAGTTCTAATTTCCTTAATTATTTCTCTATGAATTATACTTTCCTTTCTTTTATCCTTTCATCTTATATTCATTTCGAGAGTAAAATCCACTCCCGCAAGTTAGTGTAAATATTATTTAAATTTTCTTTCTTGTTACATGTTTAATAAAGGGGTCCCCCTCATAATAGAGGTGATACTTCATCTCACATGTTATTGGTAAATCACAATTTTTAATGTGACAAAATATTATACTAACAATTTTGGTGACTTCATGGGGAACGTTTATACTTTTAATGCATCCTACAAAGAATCTTTGGAACATAAAGAGTCATAGTTTTTTATTTTAAAGAAATTTCATTTCTAAAAAAATGTTTCCTTTTACTTGTGATATTTCTAATGATGGTAACAATGCTATGGGGACTAGCTAGGGCCATTGGCTCTAGCTAGATTATTACCCTATTTTTGATGGGTTCAAGGATTTTTTTTCCAAATTATGCCGGTGATGGAAAACACCATCTAGGTGAAAAATTTGCAACCTTATTTATTAAATTTAGGATTTTAGGAGTTGAACATTAATGCACATATATTAGATTGTTCATGAAAACACTATAAGATATAACACCTAGACGGTTTAACCATCTACCAACTTGTTCCATCGTCGATTAGGCTACCATGAGGACAAATTTTGAAGAAATATTTAAAGCATCAAAATATTATCATTCCCTCCTATCCCATTTAAATCCATTAGAAGTGATAACGACTGAGAGGAGGGGTGAATCAGTCCCCAATAAATCCTTTTACTCAATACTTCAAAGCATTAAACAAACATTCTCATGAAACACACAAATTAATGAATGATCACAAATAAATGAACTTTACCATGAAACATACTCAAAAAAGGATGGTAAGATATACAAATTTTTTTTTTTAATGTTATTCAAATCAGATCACCACTCTTTTTGATATTCAAATCAGATCACAATGAATTGTTATCTTCAACAATAGTCAACAAGATACAATCAAGTGATACCAAGATAATCAACCTTGTCTCATGAATACATAAGAAGATATACTTCTTTAAAAATGACTTCAACTCAATATCATACCTGTAAATACTTCAAAAACCTACAATTACATCAATCATGCTATGAAACTAGCATTCAAACACAAGATATCAAATCTACTCCTCATTTCAAAAAAATCAAGAAACATCACCATCTTTGCTTCACTCAAATCCTCCTCATGAAAACAAAAATATACTGACCTAGAATGAAATTAGAGGGGTTTTGGGATAGGCCCAAGGGGGTTTGATTTTCAGCAAAGGTTTCTTCAAAATAAGATAAAAGGGGTTCAAAAGATTAGCAACATTATACCCAAAACATAACATTTATAACCTCTCCTTGATTCAAATTAAAAGTAGGCAGGTTTCCCTCATTTTCATGACCAAACCAACATAAAAAATTCCATAATATTCACTATAAAATTAAAAATTAACCCATATAGGTTGGCATAGGAAAAACCCTTCATCCATGCACCAAAAATCCTCAAAATCTATCATTGAAATGAGAAAAATATCCTAACACCAAAACTATTTTTATTCAAGATATAAAAATCACCACACATGTTTAAAATGAAATTTAAACATCATCCATGGTGGAAATAATCATGAACCAATAAAATTATTTTATTTAATGGGCCCAGTGGCTCATTACCTTCACAAAACACCTATTTCCAACACCTTGTCTTCACCTTTTGGATTCAAGGTCACCCAAGAACACATAAAATATGGAATGTGACCAATGTATGGAAATTAAATACCTTTATAACACTCATAAATAAGTTATATCCCATGAAACATTCATTGGTTCAAACCATAACAACATTTTCCTTCACCAAATCAAGTTTCCCAAAAATGTAGTTTTCAAAATCCAACTAGTTTGCACCATTCCTGATACATTCAAGACCTAAAAATTAATTCATTAGATGAAAAATTCATTCCTATTTGCATTCCAGGTGATATAAAGCATCATCCAATCCATTTCATGCACTAACCAACTCAATCTTTCAAAAATCAATTATGTCCTGGAAATCCAAAATTTTCTTGTCCACAAAATGACCTAGGAACCATATCAAAACTCATCATCATGAACAAAAACTTATATAAATGGAAATATATCTGAATATATTTCTAACAAAATTTTAATCACCTCCTAACTCCTCTTTTAGCTCCTGTAATGTCCATTTTACTGAAGACTGCTTCTAACTACCCCAAAACTACCCTTTGACTAGTCAACCTAAAAAAAACTTACTTGACCATTTATTAGCATGATCATGACCTAAAAATCTTTTTAAATCAATAAAAACTCACATACATCACACAATGGTCATTTAATTTTCAACTCCTTTGGACAACCTTGTCTCAAATTGAACTTTTTCAAAACGAATTTGTTTAAGTGGGGTCCACTCATCACCATAACATCTATCATACCTTTTTGAAAATATATATATGATTCCTCTACATTTTACAATCATCATCCATACACTATCAATAAAATTTTTCCAATTAGGAAGCAAATCTCATAAATTGCTTTCAAGCTAGGGTTTAAACACATAATGAGTTGTTTACCTTCTTAACATTCATTCATAAAAAAATGATGATGAAATGACCTCATTATTTTTTTGAAACCTTTTAAACTAAATTTAGAAACATCCCTGAAATCCAAAAGGTCCATGCAAAGCACACAATTCAGGTGAGCATCATAAGGTCCAATTCGAGTTGGATAAATGTTCTTTATTCTTGACCCTATTTTACCAAAAAACATCATAATTTGCAAAATATTTGTCATGGAAACATGAAATTTTTCTCAAAGCAGCATGAAAACATCCTAATAACATCTAAAATCATCATAAATTTCATAAAAATCTCAATATCTCAGACATTGAGAATTGCATAGCTACCCCTTAGGGTTTCACATTATAAAGGTAGGGTCAACTGAAACAACCTCATAAAACATCATGAAAAAATAATGAAAATGGTCATAACATACCTGATAAATCATGATACAACTAAATACATTCATCCATGAGCTCATATAGCTTCACAACTCAATCCTCATGCAATCTAACAACCATACATGATCTAAATGAACACCTGAAACATAGTCACCAAATTATACCTACACCATACACCTCATGTGAGTGCCCAATAACTCTCTAATCATTATATCCATCATTCTAAAATTATTCTCAAGTCACCAAGAAGCTCATACCAATCATGCACTGTCACCTAAGATAGCTAGGTCACTTGAATAGGCTTGCTAGAACAAGCCATCCTCACTAAATCAACATGTGTAGCCATGAATACCTCTGAAATATCATTTCATCATCATCCTCAACATGATTTTACCCTAATTCCATCATCCACTTTTTCATTAATGAGGTTTTTCATTAATGAAAACACCTATGCAACAACATGCCAACAATCTCCCCCTTTGTCATTGATGGAAAACCACCTGTACTTCTCCCCCTTTTACATTAATGAAAAAGGACATACTTGTACCAAAATATTATTCTTCTTCCTTAGCTTCATAGATTCATGCTTGGTTAGAAACATCAACCAAAGGTCTCAAACAAGCTCACAATCTTGAAATTCTTCACAAAAATTTTTAGCCTATTTTCAAGCATAAAACCACCATGCTCCCCCTGGGAAAATCACATATATCATATGAAAATGAAAATAAATCATGAAAAATCATCATATTACATTAATTTGAGCAAAACACCATCATCCACCTTCTAGGCATGAATAACTAGTCATTTTTCACGTTATAGCTCTATTTTCACCTTTATAATGCCACTGTAGTAGACTTATACCTGGACCATACTCTTCATGTATCATTCCAATAATGATGAATTATGACCAAAATAATATGAATACCTTCATTATTGGGCTAATTTGGCTTGTCAAGCTACATAAACTTGTTTTAGTCTCATGTTTCTTGTCATTATCCTATCTTGAGACCATAGATCCCTGAATGGACCTTTCAAAGTGGTTTTTGAAAACTATTTTTGACATGCTCTTAAACATACCATTCACCCTTTGGTATAGCTATCCATCACCCCCCTGGAATTAGACCATCCAAAATAAAGTATACAAGCACAAAATTGAGAAACTTACCTTGGTGTCTTGTCAAGAAACTAGCTTATCTTATTTGGTGCTGCCCTGAATCATCTTCTTAGTGTATTAAAATCATATTGGGATGAAATAATGAAAATATGACCTTGAAAAAATTGAGTTTGGAGAGAAACCTCAAAAACATACCTCTTAAGCCTAGAAGACATCAAACACCTTTTATAAGCAAACACATACTCCCCTAATCATTTGAACCATACACTGAATGCATCTAGAACCACATCTTTTCACTCTATTTAAACAAGGAATTTTCAAAATATCACTTACCTTCATGTATAGCTTCAAATTTGTCAATATATTTTCCTTTCTAGTCACATGAGATCACTTGAAACACCATTCATGGAGTAACAAAATGTACTCCCCTATCTTAGTAGGCTCATAAACAAACTTACTTACCTTGCATACCTCTAGAGATCTTCACTATAGAAATCCAAATGACCAAAACTAGAATCATTGTGCTAAAATAGTTCTTTTATCTTGGTATTCAAGATCTGAGTACAGTGACGACCACATACTTGTGCCTTGAAAAGTTTTATAAATCATAATTATATACCTCATTTTCCACCTTCAATTTTATTAGACTATGATCTAGACATATAACAATGTATTTTGTACCACATCTTTCAAAGATCTCCTCAAATTGACATTATCACCTAGATCAAAGTTTGAATTGTCCACACACTTCATATATGTTCAAGTATACATTCACACACTTCATAAGACCATTCATACACACCGTGTTGGATACTTCATTATGAAATTTGAAGGAAACACTAAGGTTTTAGTGCTCAAACCATGATCTGTTGGTTTGGTCATAACTACATATTCAAGCATAAATTTGAACCAACCTCAATCCATCAAGATAGAGAAACACTTCATAAGTGTGATACCAAGTCATTCTCACTAACTTGAGATGCATCTCAGATCAAAATATGTGATAAGTTACCATTAATGAAATCTAGAGGGCAGACTCCATTTATACACATACCTCCTTGAAAAACTAGATACAATTCATAGCATGACCATATCATATAATATTGATGTAATAAAATAACTCACCTATACACTTCCTTAGACCATATTGACGTGCATGGACATTTTTGATGCAAGACCATACCTTTCCATTATCAAGCTTGTATACACCTTTATTATGTTAAACCCATGGAAACATACAGTAGTTACATGAAAAGAATGAGCCAATTTCTTAAATGATGATGAACACACACTTTGTGATTTTGACTTTAAGGCCTCTTTTCACCTATAGGTTATAATATTTTCAAACTTAGTCCATTTTTAGAAAAATTTAGACCCCTTCCTTTGGTAAAAAGGACCATGTAGATATACCTAAGATTATATTTCTTAACTAAATATTCTAATAGAATATTCATTATTGTATACCTTTATGCAAAAGACTTCATGAACACACTTTATAAAATTCAAAGATTTAAAATTTTCAATCATATATGTATCTTTTATTACTTAACTTCATCAACACAGTTATAAAGTATCTCAAATAAAATATCACTATGAGCTCCACATTTTGGGAAGATAGCCATGTAGACCATGTTTCTCTGATCATGAACATAATGTCACTCATTTTCACTTCATACACTCTATTTGGGAAGCCTCAGAGCATTACAAGTAAGTTCACATCCATGCCTAAGATTACAAAAACACAATCTTAAACCTCTCAATATTAAACAATTCCAACACATGACATATTTTGAATTTGATCATCATCTAGAGTGCAATCATAGGTTTCACATGCTCATTTATATCTTATGAGATTTTGAGAATCATTATAAGTTGACTCTACTACCTTTTCATCATCATACTATATACTTATAGCCAACTATTTCTTGAATCAATGAAAATTACTAATATATCTCTTGATGAAAAAACTTATATGGAGAAATCATACCAGTTATAGATACCAATTTGGGAATAATAACATCCCTCAAGATCTTGAACCATGTGTCTATGAAAGAGACAACTTACCATAATTTAAATTCCACAAATTTCCAATTAGGTCTCCTTTAGTCCTCCTTACTGTAAAATATCTAATCATATAAGAATTCCAAGATAACTTATGACTTTTCTAGAGGTAAAAATTCATAAATCACAATGTACTCTCATTCTAGATGATTTATAAAAATTTAGTCTCTAGAATTCATCATTTACTCCTTTAACTTTCATCATTTATTCCATACCACTAAATGCATAGTTAGGACTAGTTATAACCAAGAAAATTCACAAATGCAAAAAATTTGATTTCAAGGACCAAAAATTTAACCATTAAAATTTTAGAGAAACTAATTGAGGTTTTGAGCATCCTTTTGTTATAATTTTTAAGCATGATGATCAACAATTACATACCGAAACCTCCCTTATGTTTGTGTTAGTACTCACTTATTTTTTCCATACAACTACCACAAACCATATTTGGGTAATGGTCTAATAAATTCATCATATTGATGAAATATTCCATCTTCAAACCATCTTTATATAACATACACTCCATTTGAAACTTTGATGCAAGACACACAGACATACAAACTACTAGCAATAAAACTCATGATGACTACAAACAGACCTCGTAATGAAGAAGTATACTTTGTGAACTTGAAATTTTCAACAATGAAGCCAATATAAATCTTCACCCTTCATCATTCACATTTAGGCATACAATATTTTTATAATAGACTCAAGACACTTCATCATTTGACAAATAACCATGAACATTTTGACTTAACAGACCTTATATGACTAAGACAAACCAAAGAATGACCTTGAGGACTTGGAAGGACAACTCATACTTTGATTTACAATTTGAGACCACTCCACATCATCATAAGAACACCATGCACTCATAGATACACTTGATTCATGCACTAATATCATATGACCAACCATTTATATACCATTTTTGTCTTAGACCAAACAACATGAGACAACCCAAACCATAAACTCATCCATCAATACTAACTACTGAATTAAACAAAGAAATACCTTTTTCATGATTGATAAATGCATAATAACCTATTATATGACATCATTATGACTTATACACTCACCAAGACATCTCATATTGACAATACACTATGACTAAGTAATCTCAAACTTTAAGGACACATATTCATACACTTGATGAACAACAAGACTTGAAACTTGACATACTCAACATGACCAACCATTTAGAACAATAAGAACATGTTAAATGACTTGAAGAGACATACCTCAACACCATGAAGAAGACTCACTGATCAAGACATCTCCCCCTCATTCTAATGCTTCATTAGAACCAAAACACCTTTAAAAACCTAGTAGAGGCATATGTCATCATGAGGGGATAAATGAGAGACCTAAGAAGGTCTCAAGCCTTATTTTGGCTCCTTGACTGATTCATTCTTTTTTGATCCTTCATTTTTCATAGTAGACTCCTCCTTTTGATTAGTCACACTCTTGGGATCCTCTTGAGCACTTTGACTAGCCTCTTCCTTCTTCTTGTACTTCTGAACTTGTTTCTTGGATCCATGAGTTTCTTTCTTCAACTATCCTGCATCACAAAACCTTGCAATGTGCCCTACCTTATGGCACCTAAAACATTCCACTTGTTTTTTTTTCACTCAATTGCCTTATGTCCATAACCATTGCAAGTAAAGCAATATCCATTGAAATTTCTTACATACCTTTTAGTGTTTTTGTTCATTCTTACAATACTTTTCAAGATGTCCCTTTTCATGAAAAATGTAACATTCAACACCATATCTTTGAACCAATTTTTTCTCCTTCTTTCCTTGACATTCTTCTTCATTATTTCCTTCAAATGATTCTCCTAAACCTTTCCTTTGCAATCATCCTTCTTTTTAACCTTAGGACTACACATGCTAGCTCTATGTCCATAAACACCACACTTATAGAAATTACCATGAAAAACACCATACCTATATGCATTTGGTTGTTTGATAGATGATCTTCCATGAGATGGAAGATTTGAATTCTCTCCCATGCTTGGATGCCTTCTTTCATTAGATCCTTGAATTGATTCTTCTCATTTTTCTCTGATTTGAATGAATCCTCCTTAAACCTAGACCTATTCTATCACCATATGCCTTTTTGTTTTCCTAACATCTTATACAAATTATCAAAAATTTCATGAAAATATGATACCTTTCTTGTAATGGTACTTAATCTTTCTTCAGATCCTCTTTCTCAGCCTCATGTTTGAGACACTCTTACTTTCTTGATCTTCAACTCAGCTTGGGCCTCCTCAAGTTGAGTCTTTAAAACCTTGATTATTTCCTCATTAGATACACAAAATGTGTCCAACTTATCTTCATAAATCTTCAATTCACCTTAAGTTATAAATATCACATCAATAATTGTCACCAATGATCTCCCTCTAGCTTGTTAGGATGCTTTTAAGGGCATGCTCTGATACCAATTGTTGGAAGTGACAAGGATTGAGAAGGGGGTGAATCAGTCCCCAATAAAACCTTTCACTCAATACTTCAAATCATCAAACACACATCTCTCATGAAACACAATATTAATGAATGATCACAAAAAATATACTTCACCATGAAACATACTCAAAGAAAGGATCATAAGATATACAAAAAAACACAATTTTATTGATATTCAAATCAGATCACCACTCTTTATTGATATTCAAATCAGATCACAATGAATTGATGTCTTCAACAATAGTCAACAAGATACAATCAAGAGATACCAAGATAATCAACCTTGTCTCATGAATACATAAGAAGATATACTTCTTTGCAAAACAACTTCAACTCAATATCAGACATGCAAATATTTAAAAACCTGAAATGACATCAATCATGCTATGAAACTAGAATTCAAACACAATACATCAAATTTCCCTCCTTCTTCAACTCACCATTAAAGAAACATCACCATCTTTTCTTCTCAAATAATCCTCATGAAAAAACAACCAGATACTAACTAGAATGAAATTCTAGGGGTTTTGGCTAGTCCCAATGGGGTTTTATTTATAGCAAAGGTTTCTTCAAAAGAAGATAAAATGGGTTCCAAAAGATTAGCAATATTGTACCCAAAACATCACTTTTATAGCCTCTCCTTGATTCAAATTAAAAATAGGTTGGTTTCCCTCCATTATCTCAACCACACCAGCCTAAAAAAATCCCATAATAATCACTATAACATTCACAATTGACCCATATAGGTCAGCCTAGCAAAAACCCTTCATCCATGCACCAAAAATCCTCAAAATTCCATCATTGGAATGAGAAAAAATCCCTAACACCAAAATATTTTTAGTCAAGATATAAAAATCACCACACATGTTTAAAATTACATTTAAACATCATACATGGTCACAATTATCATGAACCAATCAAATTATTTCATTTAATGGGCCCAATGGCTCATTGCCTTCACCAAACACCTGTTTCTAGCACCCTGTCTTCACCTTTGGCCTCAATATCACCAAAAACACCTCAAATATGGCATGTGAAAATATATGTAAATTAATAGACATGTATAACACTCTAAACATGTTATTCCTCCATGAAACATCCATTTGTTCAAACCACATCAACAAATTTTTCCTTCACCAAATTAAGATTCCCAAAATGTAGTTTTAAAAATACAACTCGTTTACATCCTTCTTGATACATTCAAGACCTAAAAATGGATTAATTAGATGAAAAATTCATACCTCTTCACATTATAGATGAGTTCAAGAATCAACTAAATCATTTCATGGACTAACCAACTCCATCTTTCAGCAAAAGCAGTTTTGGTCTGGAAAGAAAAATATTCTTGTCCACAAACTAACCTAGAAACCATATAAAATCTCATCATCATGAGAAAAACTTATATAAATGTAAATATATCTGAATTATATTTCCAAAACAACTTTAATCACCTCCTAACTCATCCTGTAGCTCCTACAATGTCCATTTTACTAAAAACTTCTTCAAAACTACCCTTTGACTAGTCAACCTAAATGAAGCATACTTGACCAATTATCAGCATGAGCATGACCTGAAAAATATTTTTACATCAATAAAAAATCACATGCATCACATAATGGTAATTTTTTTGCAAACCCTTTGGACAACCTTGTCCCAAACTAAAATTTCTCAGAAACTGACGTGTTTGAGTGAGGTCCACTCATCACCACAACTCATATCATATATTTTTATGGAAATATGAGGATTACTATACATGTTCTAATCATCATCTAAGCATTATAAATAAAAATTGCCACTTAGGAATAAAATCTCACAAACCCTTTTTAAGCTAGGTTTTCAAACCACATAATGAATTGTTTACCTTATTGACATTCACTCATAAAAACCTGATGATGAAATGACCTCATTATTTTTTTGAAACCATATAGAATGAATTTATAAACATCTCTGAAAGCTAAAATGTCCCATATAAAGCACATAATTCAGGGTGAGCATTAGAAGGTCCAATCAAGCTGGAAAACACCTTGTTCTTGACCCTTTTTTACCAAAAACATCATATCTTACAAAATAATCATCATGGAAACCTGAACTTTTTATCAAATAGCCATGACACATCCTAATAAAATCTCCAATCATCAAAAAAACAAACAACAATCCATATCTCTAGACACTGAGACTTTCATAGCTACCCCTTAGGGTTTTACATTGTAAAGGCTAGGTTTAATTGAAACAACCTCATAACATATCATTAAAACACTCAAAATGGTCCTAACATACCTTATAAATCATAATAGAAATGAATACATGCACCCATGAGCTCATATAGATCCAAACTCAATCCCATGCAATCTAACAACCATACCTGGTCCAAATGAGCACCTAAAACATAGTCACCAATATGTATTTGTACCCTAAAAATCATGTGAGTTCCCAAGTAATCTCCAATCATACTCTTCATCATTCCAAAATTATTCTCAAGTCACCAAGAATATCATACAACCATGCACTATGACCTAGGCTAGCTAGGTCACTTGAATAGGCTTGCTAAGAACAAGCCATTCTCATTGAATTAACTTATGCAACCATGAATACATATAAAAATCATGTCATAATAATAATAAACATTATTTTACCCCACTCCATCATCCAATTTTTCATTAATGAGGTTTTACATCAATGAAAACACCTATGTAACAACATGCCAACAAACTCAAATGAAGAAATAGATACATGAACATGTGGGAGAGTTTGCTTCCAAATTTAAATAACTTTTGCATAGGATTCCTCAAGAAACCGCATGCATAAAAAAATTCAAATGTATTTATTCATCAATTCCCATCTCCTCAAAGTTATTTTTATCTTGATAAGATCACAAGTGTCAAACTTAAAAGCATCCCAATTATTGGCTAGAAAAGTTGAAGATGATCTAATCTTGGATGCAAATATGAAAATGGATCATGTAAAGAATAAGGTTCAGATCTAAAACTAAGTTACTATATACCTTTCCGTTAAGAAGTTAGCAAATGACATCATTACCTTAAAGAAGTAGGTATTTCAAAATGTACCATCGATTTATAAAATGACATACGAGTAATAAAATTTATAAACCATGAAAAAATCACACCCACTTGCTAACACCTCAACAAATCTTGAAACTTAAATCTCCCCAACATGCGGTTTTTCCTACACATGAGTTATTTGAAGAGAAAATTGGTATATAATTTTCTAGTTTTTCAAAACTTGAGGCTAAAGAACTAGATGGTGATTCTCATCTTGGGTATTTGAAATAATAATATGGTGGTGGATATTTTCACAAGAGATCAACATCATAATAATGAAGTTGAGAAAGCTAAGAAGAAGGAAAAGAGTAGAAATGTCCCAAAGTAACATAAATCATCATTATTAGAGGGATACCTCTACTATGTCAACCCGAGGACATGCCACTAAAAAATAAGCTAATTGCTTCATCTTATTCTTCTAATTGAATTATTACAATAACAAAACTTTGAAAACTAATGAATAAGCTCACTAAAATACTAAACCTTCCACTCTTACCTTTATCACAACCTTTGTGATTTAATAAAACTAAATATAACATAAGGACACTGATTAGATAGATATAACAACATTCAAGCAAGATCAAGCTAAAAAAGTTCAAGAAAGAGTGATAGATAGGGTGTGTAGAATGAATTAGCTTGCATATGTAAGTTTGAATTGATTCTTGGCTAAAGAGTGATTTGGAAGGGTGTATTTTGTCATATGTAACCTCTATTTTTGAAACCGGGAGCTGAAAATCTCAGGGATAAGAGCACCTAGTTTAGAACAATTACAATTAGGTGCTAGCATCTGTTTACAATGTTAGTGTCTCAGAGAGTATCTTCAGTCATGATTCTTTCTGTGTCACTCCTTTTCTCCTTTAGTTCACTATAGGTTGCATCAAGTTTGTTGTTTTCATACTCTTTTTCCATATACCTACAAAACACAACCTAAATACATATACAAGACTCAAGCACACATTATAATGAATAAAAATGCATATGAGAGAGTTGGATTGACCTCGGAAGTCACACCAATGTGATTGTCACCGAGTCTTACATTAAATTTCAGACTCAATGTAGTTCTAGTATGTGTGTGATTGGAATGGTGTCCCTTGAGCTAGGTTTCCCCAAGTACTAGTAACACAAAGAATAGAGGGTTATAAATATTTTTTTCCAATGCAAATGTGTGGTATGTAATTCAAAATAAAACCTCCTATGCAGTGAAGTATGAAGTGTAAAAATGCAGTCCTTCTAGTAGATAGAAAATATTAGCTCCTTATAATAGTATGTGCCACTTGAAATTATTTCCACTCTAATGAGATTAAATAAAACATGTATATAGATGATTCCTTTGCTTAAGTTTCATCATTAACAAGTGAAAGGATGACCAAGGGTGAAAAAGAAGGTAAAAATAAGTGACATTCAAAAGCTAAAAAAAGAGATAAAGAGGATATAGGAACCCAAAGGGGATGACAACACTTGGGCACTCCTATCCCTAATGGGTATGCCTATACAAAATTCTCAAAAATATAGACACTAAAATAAGAGCTGACTAGGATGTTGGCTGTTATATAAAATTGTAAGTTATCAATTAGAAACAACAAGAAATAAAGAAAAACTAGATAAAAGTAATGTCAAAGCAAAGTAAAGAGCTGTTAATGAGTAATTAGATAATCATGTATATAAATGTAATATTTAGAGGTTAGATGTAAATAGTAAGTGCGTGATTTAATGACTATATTTTCCCCACTTAATGCTAACGAGTAAGGATTTGGTAGTATAAAGTAGAAAAGAAAAGTGTACCTTGGATATTTTAATGAAGATTAGACCCAATAGTGTGTCAAATGAGTGTTGTAGCATAACCTATGGAATAGTGCAAGATGTGTACTATGAAATTATAAGGAAAGGGAAGGATAAGGATCTTAGGGGTGACCTTTGTGTGTGTGGAGTGATAATGATGCATGCATGTAGTCCTTGGAATGCCATCTTTGTCGGAGCATTCTTGAGATTTTATTCATGTTTGCTTGTGTGCTTTGCCTTTGTTGGGATAGGATAGGACCTACAAAATAAAAAAGTGTAGTCAATGCTCTAGGTAAATGCAATTGAAATTTAACTTGGAAAATATGTAAAAATGGAAATGCATATTGGAAAAGCTAAACCAAGGGGTTAGAGTACACTTGAAGTGTTGAAAGAGAAAGGGATAGAAATTTGTTCCTGATTGTAGACATGATGATTATGAGCTTGTTGGAATAACATGAATGATTTGGTCATCCTATAAATAAAATAGGGATTTGAGCGCTCCGATGCTAAACTTCGATTTAGGTGTCCTGTCACCACTAAAGGATTGTGTATTGGGATATGTTTTTCCCTCCAACTACATTAACACTTCTATATGGATAAGTTCCACTACAGATGATCAAACAACCAATTTATAACTTACCTTTGGTGACATATTACTTTAAACATACCTCTACCTTGTATATGCCCTAGGTACCATTCCCTTGTGTAGTTCCTACTTTGGCTCCTTAGTTACTAGTTAGTTTTTGTTAATAACTAATTGTAGTATGAAATTAGTGTGTAATTTATGAAACCAGAGAAAATTGTGATTGTGAAACTAGTATGTAACTATTTTTGTCCCTAGGACAAGAGCGCCCATGTGGGACACTAGCACTTAGGATTTCTGTTTGTTATATGTGCTTTTATCTATGCTGATTTTTTTGGCCAAGTATATATCTCGGCCATGTTTTGTAACTAATTTTTTAAATGTTCATGTTTTATCTGTTTCTATAACTGTTTTTTGTGACTATTGGGAGGGTAAAAAAGTTCACCCAATGTTTTTCCCCACTTGTTTGGGGTACGTGAGATGAAAAATTGTGAACGGATCCCAAACAAGGAAGGATAAAATTGATGTGAACATATGATGGAGGAATCTGTAGGGGAATAGGGGTTACACATGCTAGGTACCATGGCATAAAAATAGGGGGAAAATACTAGCATACAAGTGTTAGTGACAAACAAGCAATGCACACTGAAATATCAACTAGTAAAGGTATATAGGAAAATAACAAACAAGGACTCAATGAGTAGTTGGTTTCATACATGGGACACCACTAAGGATGTCACAAGACAATCAGATCCATCAAGGATTGTGTAAATAAGGTAATAAGAAAACATAGGGCATAACACACAAAAAATGACAAAGTACAAGTAAATTAGACAACCATGATTGGAAGGAGTATTACAAAGAAAATGCTACACATAAAGCAACCATTATCACATTAGGAAAGATAAATAACATGTGACAATGTAATATCTGAATATGGGAATGAAAATTTGAAATATTGCAATGGTAGCACATGATAGTAGGTGAGAAAAGTTAGATTCCCCAAGAACATCGGTGGGACCTGGTAATGGATAAGACGGACCATCATTCATAATCAAACAACTTGTAAGTGGCTTGCATTCACCTCAAGATACCATGTGAATGCACATGTGTGTATAAAAATGATAAATCATACTATGATCATAGACATAAATTTGGAAAGAGGAGAATTGTTTGCCCCAATGGATGCAACAAGATGAGGATTAGCCATAGTAAATGAGTTATGAATAAAAATCTTGGAAAGTGAGAGCATTAGGGATCATTATCAAATCAAAACACTATGTTATAAATTGTGATGAGGTTGGTGTGGAAATTTATGTAACATTGGAATAAATAAGAATATGATCATAAAAATTGCATCGAGAGTGAGACATCGGGAGGAATATCATGTAAATTAGTAACACTAAAATGCAATACTCCTCCTTTTTTGGATTGAATTTTCTCAAGGATGTGTTCATTGCTTCATATTTGATTAGGGACTTGGGCATCACATCCTTTTTATTTACATGGATTGATTGCTTCTTGGATGATGATGGATTGATTTATTGAAGATTGTGGATGATAAAAATAGCGGGGATTTGTTATAGATTTTCCTAGTTTTCCATATAGCTCTCTTAGAGGAGGAGAGCTAAATTTATAGTTTGTGGGAGAGGAAATTGATGGTGAGAATTGATCTAAGTGGGATGAAGATCAATGTATGATAATTTAGGAAAGTATTGGAAGATTATAAAGATTTCTAGATATTGTGATAAGCCTCCATTGAATTTAAAATTCAATTAGAGAGGCTTTTAGAAACAGAAGCCTCTAAATTTTGAGGTATGGGATATGATTAGTTTAGGATTATATTAAATTAATAAAATATTATTAGGGATGTGATTACATGGAGAGGCTAGGTTTAGGGTAGGTGTAGAGTAGGTGGGTAGGTAGGTGTAGGAATATTAAATTCTAGAAAATGATAATAAGGATTAATGTGGGATAATGGGATATAATAATGAATTAAAGAGATTAATGATGAAATGATGGGATATTAGATAAATGATGGAATTAATTAGGATAAATGGTATATGTGGTATTTTATAGGAAATTGATTAATAAGATAATGATGATGTTGGGACAAATTAATCAAAATTAATTATGTCATCATTTTAGATTTCTACAACATGAAATATAACATCAAGAGTGTAAGGGCCTACAGTAATAGGTAGAGTGATTTATCCCAAAAATTTATTATGGGTGTTATCAAAGACAAAAATATATAGAGTATATGGATTCATATTGGCAGTAGAAATGCCTATTTGATGGAGAATATAAATATTACATATATTAAGACTAGATCCATTATCAACGAAAGCATGCTTAATAAGAACATTATGAATTTGAAATTGAATATAAAATGGAGAATCATTATCATCAATTGTATGGTAATCCATAAAATAATTTTACACAAACAAGCCAGACAGACAAATATATTTGTATTGAAAGTGATGTTGATTAAAAAGTGACTATCGTCAAATGAATAAAATGACCATATTTTAAAATAGAATTTGAATTTTACAAAACAAAGAGGATTTTTGAATTTTATGAATTGAAAGAAAAACCTCCAAGGGATTTGGCCAAAAGTTTATATTTTTGAATTATTCCTTAATTAGTAAAATTTGTAATTTTGGATTTCTAAAAATTGGGCTCAAAATTATGGAAAAAAGAGTTTTTGTTAAAAATGAAAAATAACCTCAAAGGAAATTGAAAATAGAGTTGTTATGCTCGAGATATGAAACAAAAGGTGATTTGAAAATTAGGAGCCCTAGAAAGTGACCCAAAGGGTAGAATGAAACATGAAACCCTAGGATTCTTTTTGTAGATTTGATTTATGACATGTTATAGATGAAAATTAGGTATGGATCTAAAGATAGGATGAATATATGAACCATAATGCAACTAGAGTTTGGGTTTAGAGAAAAATGGATATGTTAAAGAGAATTTAAGGTATCAATTTAACCAAATTATTTTATAAAATTAAATCTAAGATAAGGACATTGCTGATCAGATAGATATAATAGTATTGGTCTCGTACTAGAATCAAAACGTTGGTATTAATCTTCCTTACACAGTTGTATCTAGAAATTCCATTCATTCTCAAATCTTAGATATAATAGTATTCAAGCAATATCAAGCTAAATAAGTGCAAGAAATAGTGATAGATAGGGTTTGTAGAATGAATTAGCTTTCCTCCATAGGTTTGAACTAGTTTTGGGTTGGAGACCGATCCGAAGGGTATATTCAAGCTTCGTAACCTTTATTTCTGAAATTGGGAGTTGATGATCTTAGGGACAAGAGTGCATGGTTAAGGAAAAGGTCACCTGGTACTAGCATATATTTTTTGGGTGGTGGTGTATGGGTATCTTCCATCCTAATTATTTTTGTGTCATTCCTTGTCAACTTTAGTTAGCTATAGGTTGCATCGGGTTTGTTGTTTTCATGCTCTCTGTCACAAATATACCTATAAAATAAACCCTATTTACTTGCATACGACTCAAGCACACATTAGATTGAATAAAATTCATATGAGAGAGTCAAACTGACCTCAGTGGTCACCCTAATGTGATTTTCACCAAGCAATTTACTACATTTTAGACTCAATGTTGTTCTAGTGTGTGTGTGATTGGAATTATGTACCTTGAGCTAGGTTTCCCTAGTGCAGTCACCACAATGAGAATAACAGGATACAACTAATTTTTCCCAATGCAAATGTGTGGTATGGAATTCAAAGTAAACCATCTTCGTAGTGAAGTATGAAGTGCCAAAATATAGTCCTTGTTGTAGATAGAAAATAGTAACTCCTTACAATAGTATGTGCCCTTTGAAATGCATGTCCCTTAATGAGGTTAAATAAGACATGTATTTATATACATGATTCCTTTTCTTAAGTTTCTTCACTAGCAAGTGAAAGGTCAACCAAGGGTGATAAAAAAGACAAGAAAGAAGTAAAATTTGAAATATAAAAAAAGAGATAAAAAGGATAGAGGTGCCCAGAGGGGATAGTAGTACCTAAACACTCCTCTCCCTAATTGGAGGTCTTGTATAGGGTAATCAAAAGGTTATATGGTGGAATCAAAGCTGAATAGGGTGTTGGCTGAAATGAAAAATTGTAAGTTGCAATAAATGAATATAAAATGGATAAAAGAAATGTAAAAGAAAATAATAAAGGTTAATGAGTAACTATCTTTCTTAGGAATCATGCATATAAATTTCATATTTAGAGGCTAGATGTAGATAGTAAGTGCATGATTTAATGACTACAATTTGACATAATTAATGATGTAAAAATGTCCAAGATCCAAATTTTGAGGTTGAATACTTGCAAGCCATCCTGAAGCAAATTGATAGGTTAGTTAGTTCTTCAAAGGTATTACACATAATCATAGGATCCCAACTTCTAAAAATATAATGGCTTCATACATCTCCACATGTGGAAGGTTTGAATAATTTTATGTCTCTCTCTTCATTGGTTGATACAAACTCAAGAATTTTATTATTAAATATGGAACCTCTAGATAATATAATGTCAAATAAATTTGTTTATGCCATTGGGTTAACACATACTACGAAAACTATAAAATGTTTCATTATGGAAGAAAAAAAAGTACCTTTGGTTTTACAAATAAAATATGTTCATTTTTCCTAGTTACTTATCCATGGAAAAATCTAAAAATAAACTTCCTTTTGGATGATATTACAACAACCTATGGGATGTTCAAGAGAATTTTTTTCAAGGATCTTGGAAGATTAATTCAACTAGATTGGTCATTATGTTATGATCTTGATGAAAGTATCTAATTAGATATTTTTTTAGATGATTAAATGCTTTTGACTGGAGCTTAGAACCAAAGGGTTGGCGGGACCCCACCCATTACAATAGATTTTTTATTTTATGATCCAAACACCAGAACAGATACGAGAACATCCAACAACACACCTTTAGCTACGAATGTCATACCCCTCTTACATACAACCCTGAGTGGGGCTCTCCCATATCAAAGACCACACCACCCCTCACCCATCACCACCCAAAATAGGGATCATGCATGAGGGGCAGAAGAAGCAAAAAGTATCTTGCGAGCCACTGATAGACAAAAAATAAAGAATAAATACCCTCCACGTTGGACGTGACCAAACACACAAAGCCACTCTAACAGAAAATTCCAAGAAAACAACCCACTAACAAGAAAAACCCACTAACACTATTAATCACACCTGGACTAAGAGGAAAGACTCCAACTCATAAGCAAAGAGACCATTTTAATATTTAACCACAAAATTCTCAAATAAAAATCTAATGAACCTTTGGTATCCCTTTCCCGATCTATGGATGCATCAAGCAAGAAGGAAAGCCACTAAGGACTAATATTTCTTCTTGATTGGGTGCTTAGGAACCAGTCAATTGGTCCCTAAACAAGAAGAAAGAATAAAGAAAAACAATCCCCAACTTATTAGAGAAACCATAGCTATCCCATATATTTTCAACACAACCACCGCCCTCCCCTTCCTAAAAACAAATCATCTGCAAAACCAGGACAAAGTTAGGGAGGACAACCCAAATAGAATTTTCTCCTTCGCGGGGTGAAAACCCTAACCAAGTTCAAGAAATTACCTAAAACATAGCCAAAAACTTGGTGGGACCCCATTTGGATTAGGAACAAAAAATCAGGTTGGAGAGGCAGATCTTGATCTAGATGCTACTCCAAATCCATTGTTGGAGCCCCCACCATGGATAGAACCTCACAAACCTAATCATCCCATCTAGAAGGGAACCTCATCTGACCCATACATCGAGTAATGAAAACAACAATAAATCTCAAGAAAGGATGACACATCACCCAAAAATAATCCAACGAGATAGGTCTAGAGGCATGCTCGAGAGCCACCAAAATACTTGTCACATCATGACTAAGGAGGAACCTATAATTCTACTAGGAATTCTCAAAAAGACCTTTGGCCAATATCTCCTTGATCGATCCAAAAAGAAACTCCAACTCTTCAATGCAACACTCTACAAGACATGATTTGAGATGGTCTAACATAACCACCTCACTTGGATCCTTCACCTACTCCCACCTCTCTTCTCCATTACCGCCGCAAGCCCTCAAGGATTTCTTGATCCAAAACCTTAGTGCCTCCATCCCCTCCCCAAACTACATGCATGATATTACATTCCCATAATTGAAGTAGATATCGGAACCTAATCCAAAGGTTAAATAATTAGAGCAAAGACCTGAAATTCATAGAGCTGATATCCTATACACAAGAAAAAAATATGATTCTTATATGTCGATAGAAGAATAATATTCAAATGCATTAGAACTACTTGAATAGAATTTAATGATTTGAAGTTCCTTGGAATGAATAGGTTTGGTTGTCATTTGAGTGTGGGTATAGGTTATTCATAGGATGATGAAGTAAATCATGGGCACAATTTCTTGCAAGTGGGTGAATAGAAAGTGATAGATGAGGTTGGCCATTAGGAAATTGATATACCTAGTGAATTTTTGTAGCATGGAATGCTCATTTCAAATCCTCCTTGAGATACATGGTGAGAAATTTTGAGTGAATATAAGAGTTTTTTTGTTTTTGTTTTGCAAAGTAAAACCTCTTTGATGATGAGTTTAAAAATGGACAAAGCTAGAGTTACTTAGAGATGATCTCATTCAATATAAAAATACATTCATCATGGAGATTGGTTCTATAGTCTATGAGAGTTAAAAAAGCTTAGGAAATTCCTATTTTTTCCCTTTTCATTGTGTTCATTTTCTTTCCAAAAGGATCAAACACAATGTGATCAATACAATAGTCATAATACCAAACATGAGGCTAAAAATGTATTGTTTTATGTCAAAGTGGGTTGTTTTAATGAAACCCAAATTTTGATATGTGAGAAAATTTTAATGGTCTTAATATTTTTGAAAAACCTGTCATGGAACAATTCCAAAATTATTCCATCAACATGTAAAATAATAAATCAATATTTTTCAAAGGATTCCGATAGAACCATGACTTTTATGATCGTGGGTAACCAAGAGTAAGTTGTTTAGTGCCAATGACAAGTAATACATGTAATTATAAGAAAAGTTGAATTGGAGAATGATTTTGAAGCAAAAATTGGTAATTTAGAGAAGAAATGACATTATGTAATGTTAAGGGATCTTCACCTATGAAAAAGATAACATAGGATTTTTCAAGAAGAGACATGCAACACACACTCTCCCTAACACTTGTGGATTATTTTACTAACTTCTTGTTCCTACATGATTGAGGAAGGGATCCTACTTCACCAAACCCATCAATAGGTTTGTAAATAATTTTCATATTGTGCTACCCTTGCATAGGTAATATATGAAGAAAATCCAACATTAAAATAAACTTATCAGTCTACATGTTTTAGGTAATAGGTTTTGGAGTTTCACGTGTTTCCCTTTCTCATATGTTTTCCTCATGTTCCTATGTGGGTCTCCTTTTTATTTTCCTTTGAAAATTAAGTTATGAAAATAATTCAATTATATGTTTATACTTTTGAATCCCTAGCTCAATGGACAAGGCATTGAGTAAACATGAGTTTTTGGAGTTCATTCACATCTTTTTTTCCATTCATAAAATCCAAGTCATGTCTCGAACTAGATCCAATTGTTATTTTAAAATTTGAAATTATCCAAAAATTTGGGTCTGCCATGAAAATTTAGTTGCAATTAATTAAATTCCATACAATTGGCTAAGTATGTAATTAACACTAATGTCCTGCCGAGTTTTAAACTTCTTGAGCACATTTATAGGCTTGTTGAAAAATTCTCTCAAAACCTCAAATCCTTAAAATCCCTTCTCGGTGTGAATATAAATTTCAAACTTTTGGTGCACATTTTTAATTTACATGCAAATTGTATTCAAACATCCATTTCTTGAAATAATCTTGCCCGTATTATTTGTCATGCTTTTGGATTTTTTTTCCCATTTGCAATTCACATGAAAATTGCAAACATGTTTCTACAAGTCAAAACGCTAACTTAGACTTATAATTGTACATCACAAATGTAAATTCAAAACCTTGACTTAGTCTTATTTAGAATTTTTCTATGCAAATGAAAGTCAAAACCCTCAATTATTCTTACTCATACTTTTAACTTGCAAATGCAATTCAAAACCTTATCTCCATTTGTAAGCCCCAGAACACATTATTCTCAAAATGTGTGTAAAAAGAAAAGTGTTAAAAATGTAGTGTTCTCAAATGCTTCTAAGTTATAGAATAAAAAGACTAGAACCCACCTAAAATAGGGTCCTAAAGTAATGTCCTTTCTCTTCAGGTTTATAGAGTTCCATATATTTTTCTATGTTTTGTATATTTCCTTATAATTTTCATTCCCTATTTTTTTAATGAAGAATAGAGCTCATTAGCCCATCTAAAAGTTTCCTTTTTGTCGATAAAAATGAGGGTTATTGGGTCCCTCACCCTTACATTAAACATCATGAAGACATTCTTTACAAGATCAAGGTTAGGAAAAAGGTAACAAAATAAACCAAGTTTGGAAAAGTACATTTGTAGTTTTTAGTGCAATACATGCTCGTGAATTATGCTTCAATTTTTAACTCCCATTTTTTTTTATCAAATTGTATATGAAAGTAAAAGTGTTCAAAATTTAGTATTATCAAATGGGTCTAGTTAAAAATATCAAAAATTCTAAAATACAAAGACCCTTTATATGTCAAAAATATGGAGTTCTCAAACAATTATGCTGAGTGGAACTTTCAACTGCAAAAATAGGTCAAAGTTCCCTATGGAAATATCTTTCACATTAAAACTCTATTTCAAATCTCGTTCAAATATTTGGAAATATAATTTTTAAGAGAAAAAAATTCTTCAAGATTCAACGTCCCAACGTTCATATATTTTAAGGTGGAACTTTGAGGTGTAATTATAGGTGGAACTTTTAGTCATAAAAGCAAGTCATAATTCTCTGTAGCCATATCTTTCATATACAACCTCCATTTTAACTCCCATTCAAAGTGTTGGAAATATATTTTGATGAAGAACAATTTATCTTCAAGATCCATGATTTCATGGCAAAACTTTGAGGTGCAAAAGTATGTTAGAAATAGGCTAAGTTAATTCATCATGTGAAAAGGTATTATAAATTTTACATATTACACTTAATTACTTAGTTACTTGGTTAATTGCAACAATTATTTTTTATTGTATTGGGAATAATATTCATGTAGTTTACTTTTTATGTATGTATGAGTTTTAAAAACTTGTATAACCATTTTTGTTATATTTTTTATGGATGTACAAGGTCTATTAAAAATTAATTTTATTAATATTCCCAATCAAGTATGCTCAAAATATTGAGTCATAGAACTTGCATCTCAAACTTTGGAAGGCAGAAAATCCCCTACTTATAAACCAGTTAGTATAGGTGTTGGGTTGGAAAAATTGAATAAGTGTTAGAAGAGCGTGTAGAAAAATGAGGCATGTAAGTGGGGCATGTGAATGTGCACAAGGTCCATAAAAGTGGCACACAGAAGGATCGTACCCAAGAAAGACAAGTTCCAGGACTTAGCTGATTTTGCATGTCACGGGCTAAAAATAGGAAAAGTGGTTGGAGTGCGGCCCAAGTAAAGATAAAAGCAAGAAGACTTCATGGCTAAGCAAGAGCTATTTTGGGACTAAAGTAGAGATCAAAGGTCATGCATAGTTTGAGCTAATAATAGGATTAAAGTAGAGTTTATTTATAGATTAATATATTATTAGGATCGATAGAAAAGCATGCATTGCTTTCTTGATGTATGCATGGCTATTTAGATCATGTAGTCTATTTTCAGATGCATGGGAAGTGAAGGGAAAGTCCCCACTCCTATATAAATGTATTTTTCTACATTGTTTTGGGTACCATGTATCACACTCGTGATGTAATAGAGTTACACTACTATGATGTTCTAGCGCACATGACTCTCTGGTGACTATTGTTATGTATTTAACTTCTGCTATGTAATCCTTTTGGTTATTAATGGATCATTGTAGTTGGATTTTGGTAATTAAAAATATGTTAAACCATGTATTATCCCATTCGAATCTCATCCTTGTTATTCCCAAAGATCAATTACAAATTGTAAAATTTTCTCTCGAACCCCTATGATACATGGCGCAATGCTATTGGTCATGATGTGAAAGACTTATCTTGCAAACAAGGATAGTCTTTACATATTACAAATACAATTTTCAAGCTTGCCCCAAAGCCCGAAGAGTATTCTATCAAATATTTGGTTCAATATTACAAAAGGAAAAGTTGACCCCGCTCTCAAAAAGGGTGACATGTATGAAAATGGTTGGAGCAAGAAAGTGGACCTTTGGTGCATATTTTTACCTAAGGAATACTACAATGAAAAATACAAATATGCCCCTGAAGCCCAACAGAGGACACATGTCCATTTCATAAGTAAAGTCAATAGGAAAATGTTCAGTCAATAATGCAACCTTGCACCTATGAAAGAAATTAGATTAATATGCAAAAGAGTCCCAAACTCGTTTCTGTAAGATTTAAACACACTGTCATGATCTTAGTAAAAGTCAAAGAATGGGTTCTTGGGTCAAACATGTAAACTTGTATGCGTTTAAAAGATAATGCAAAAGTGTAAAAAGACTCCTTGAGCCCACGAGGCATCAAACTGATTCACGTGGATGGTCCACATTCAAATGAAAAAGTAGGATGGATGACTGGGATGTAATGCATTTATAACTTCCATTATTAATGTGTTTTTGTATGGATTAAAGAAATATTGTTTGAAACATTCAAACACTTCAAGTTTTTTATGTTGTATGCAAAGATCTCGGTGCCCTAATCATGAGAATTTGTGAAGGAGTAAAGGAAAATTGACTAATAAGTGTTGATATTAAGCTCGAGAGTTCGAATTAAAGAGGGATAGGAGATTACATGAAAAAGACATAAAATTGGTTGGAGATGGTGAAAATTGATCACAGAATCCAGAAAATAATTACAGGTTGGAGAGTTTCATGGATCAAGCTCAGGATATTAGTAAGTTTCCTCATTTTCCTATACCTGGGTTGATTTCTTCACAAGTTCTATAGTAATTTGGGAAAGATAATGTTATCCAAAATTCACCCCCCCAGGGTAAATTTTGATAACATGCATCAGATTATTCAATCCCGAGAAAGTATATTGATTCAAGACAAAAATCATGTTTCTGGGGTCCCCTCGGGTTCTTTCTAACTCTCCTGTCCAAGAAGAAATCCCAACAGGTTGAGAAAAGGTGAAAAAATTGCAAAAAATCAAGCTGGTGCCAAAATACAGAGAAAATCGGCTAAGTCCTAGCCCAGGCAGCACTTGGGACAGTTGGGACGTCGGGGCGTGAATCGGCCGAAAAGCCGCAGCAGCGGTCACGTAGCATCCGGGGACAGTTGGACCAAAAGTACGTGGAGGACGTGAACCAGCCGGTTTAGACAAAACAGGAACTTTCGTTTGGGACATCCAGCCAAAGGTACGCGAGGGACACGAAAAGCCGAAGGAGCTAAGAGCGAATCAAATCTTGCCACATGTCTTCACCTCAAACAGGGACAAGGAAGCCCGAATCGGGTGGTTTGGAGAAATTTGTCCCAGACAGTTTGGGACATCCGGGCCAAAGGTACGCGAAGGACGCGAAAATCCGAAAGAGCCGCCAACAAATCAGAACGTGCCACGTGTCAGAAGGTTGAAAAGTTGCTAAGTGCGCCCCTCAGGCCCGAACCAATAAAAGAGTGCCACGTGTCCAAGTTTAAAGGCCCGAAAGGAATTTTCAGAGAATGAACCCGTGGATGAATCAGAGTCTGACACGTGTCATCCAAGTGGCAGTGCGCGGGAAAAACTCAAATATTTTCCCGCCGACCCGTTTTTCACCTGTTTTTGCCCTAAATCTTCAGATCGCCATATCTTTCGATTCAGAGCTCAGATTTTCACGTTCTTTATATCAATGGAAAGCTGGTGAAATTATCTACACAATTCTGGGGTCAATATTGCATTTTGGTTCAGTTTGGAGTGAGAAAATTGAGAAATGCCTCTGGCACGTAATAATAGACAAAAGTAATGTTTCAACAACCAGCTTTAATACAACAGACAGTTCACCGTTTCTGCTAGATAGTCCGCCATTTTTCCAGGATTCACCACTTCTGCCATAATGAGATGAGTTAAATGCAACCTAGAAGTGGTTGGGGTAGATCTGGATTTCCTCTCTCTTCCCTCTCTCATTCTTCCTATATATTGTAAGGAGGGGCTTCTTTCTAAAGGTCGAACATTTCTGTTTTGCTCCTCCCTTCTTCTCTCTATCAGGCGAATTTGTGGAGTTCGAACCTCCCATTTGAAACTGTAATGCGAATCTGCCTCTTGGCATTTTGTAGTGTATTGTATCACTCTTTGGAGCAAGTAATTCATGTCTGTGGATGATTCTCAACCCTCTCTATGTTCATTTGCATCCTCCGCTACGAATTTTGTTATCTATGTTTATTGGCAAGATAGGTGTTCTTCATTCTCGGTGCATCACCTCTGTTAGCTTAGGTTTATTTTTTATGCATCTTCTTACCTTGTCTCCTTGGCAAGATTAGATTAGGTTTTGAGTGAACCCTCTGTATTTTTCGTGTGCATTTGAACAGAGGAATAAGAACCAGCCTTCTCTGGAGATTCCTTTCTCATTTTTGCAGGTCACACACTTGGAGAAAGGATTCCATGTTGTGCAATCACACTGGATGCCTGAAACATCAACCTAGAAGCCTAATGTGCGTCCAGGGGTGCTGTGATTTTGCACTAACAGTTTTGGCACGCCCGGTGGGACCCTAGAGGTCTCATTTTTATTGCAGCAAAGTTGATGTGCATCTGCTGCAATTTTCCTACTCGAAAAGAGCTATTATTTTCATATCTGGCAACTCCAATGGGAAGAATCAACTGGTTTCAGCAGTGCAAGCCTGAAAACTCATGAGAAGAGTCACCACAAGGTCAAGAGTTGGAGAAGAAGAAGTGCTGTTTGAATACCTACAATTATCTCCAAGAAGAAGGTAAAGAGGAAGAAGGATTCAAAGGTCCATATCTCCACCAAACAGAAATCTCTCAACTCCTCCACCTGGTAGGCCTTTCATTCAGTCAACAAGGGTTT
The DNA here is from genome assembly GCA_018340775.1 of Taxus wallichiana var. yunnanensis. NCBI lineage: Eukaryota > Viridiplantae > Streptophyta > Pinopsida > Cupressales > Taxaceae > Taxus > Taxus wallichiana. The sequence continues at coordinate 89,689,576 of CM031243.1, forward strand.
TAAGACCAATTAGAATGGCACAAAACAACCCCTATGTCAACTTCACAGGCAAGCAGCCCACTTGCCCTCAATGCACAACATCCAATTCCTATTGCAGCCTTGAAGAACATTCCATACTTCACTGGAGAAAATTAGACTACTCCAGGTGATCATGTTAAAGATATTGCTAACCTTTGTGCAATCCATGAAATCAATGAGATGCAAGTGGCTGTCAAGTTGCGTTGGCATCTTCATTCAAGGGGAAAGCATTGCAATGGTTTAGAAGCCTTGGAGTTGGTTCTATCACAAATTGGAATCAGCTGTGTATAGCACTTCATGAAAAATTTGGAGAAAAGGGAGACACCTTGTCTCTTTTGGAGCAGCTGACAACCATCAAGAGAGCTCCCAGTGAGCAGCTGACCAATTTCAACTTCAGATTTCAAAAGACTTGGGAGAGAATTCCAGTGGCAGTCAGGCCAACACAGAAGGTGCTTTTCTCTACTATCTCAAAGCTCTAAATTCTGATATTTCTATGTTGATTCAGTCCATGGGAGGCATAACTATCCCTATGGCTTATAGCATTTCCATTAGGGCTGAAAATTACTTGATCCAAGCTGGCAAACTTTCCCCTAGACCTCCCATGCCACTGTTTCCAAGTTTAGAGAGTCCAAACACCAATCAAGCACCTAATTTGGCTCCTTCTCCCACTCCTAGAAATCAGAGTTCAAATGAAGCTTCCACTTCATCTCCAAGTGCCCCAAATGAGCTTCAAGAAGTCATGAAGCAATTGCAAAACCTAGGCAATGAGCTGGTTACTCTTAAAAGGCAGCAGGCCCAAGGTTTTAGACCTTCTTATCAACCCCAAGCTCAGCCTAACAGGCAGCCATACCAACCACAAAGGCCTCCTAATCCAGCTGCAAATATAAATCAAACAAGGCCTCCTACCAATAGACCATTTCAGCCCTATAATCCAAATGCCATATCTGCCTCTAAGGCACTGGTGCCAACACAAAACAACATTACCCAGGAGTACGATTGGTGTTTTCCATGCAATGAGCCTCATAACCAATCCATGTGCTTCAATGGTGCTCTCAATCAAGCATTAATGGTGACAACTATTGGAGTGGAGGGTGAGGGTAGTTAAGGAACCAGCCTTCTGGAGATTCCTTTCTCATTTGCAAGTCCCACACTTGGAGAAAGGATTCCATGTTGTGCAATCACACTGGATGCTAGAGTGATCAACCTAGAAATCTGATCAACATCCAGGGGTGCTGTGATTTTGCATCAACAGATACATTGAAAAGCAACATGAAGACTTGTGAATCAAGCTTTCCTGTGTCCTCTGCTATCACAAGTAACTTATACAACATTAATGATATTAATTTACTTGATGCAGATGTGGAAGATTTTCCAATAAGGATTTACAAGTGAGAATAGAAGTAAATTGATGAAAGCTATTAATGTGAGCCACATTGCTCTAACAACTACCATTCCACTTTCATTCCATGCTCCTGAACTAGTGTGGTGGTGTGCTTATAATTATGACCCTGAAAAATTACAGGTGTTGGATGGAAGTGGAAAATGTGTGGTTAATTTCACTCTTGAGATATTCAATAAAATGTTGGGACTTCCTGAGATTGATGGGCCTATTGTGGAGACTGTGGAAATATGCAGGAGAAGATTATTGAAATAGGAAGGATGAATATGCTGAGGTATTAAATTCCCAGTGGTTAATTGAAAGGAAGACATCCATAAAAAGGATCCCCAAGAACCTTGTTCGGTCCATGTTTATTGAGGAAGTGGAAGATTTAATTGTATTATTGAGTAGAATGGGAGGGCTGAGGGATCCAACAAGCTAGAAGAATGGATGTGCCCTATCATTAGAGTAATTTTGGAAAAGAAGGGAAAATTTAGTTGGGGGAATCTCATCTCATCTTGATTCATTCTCAAATGTTAACATTGACTGCTAAAGTCAGGGAAGGGGATACAAAAGACCTTAAATTTTCAATGATGACATACTTCATATATAATGCTGCATGTTTTAGATCATTCCCAAGACTCACAAAAGCAAGGAAATTTGAAACACATAAAGTTTATGATGTATTCCCACACTAAGGATTGATAATTGGAAAGGGAATGTGAGGGTAGTACATGATGGGTTCATTTCTCCCCTAGTTAGTTTATTTGACCTTGAATTAGAACAATACAAACTATCAGCTATAGCTCGGGCCATGATTCTAGATTATGGATACCTCTTTATTCAATACAAATATTTCACTTACTTCAGAATAAGTGGGTTTGAGGAGAAACCATGCAAGCTGCCAAGGTATCCTGATGATAAATGGGTTTTAATGGAGCTTGCTAGGAAGGTGGTGCCTGTGCATGGGAGGATTGCCAAGAAACATAAGACTAACATCAAGTTCCCCATTACCATTAGAAGATACACATGTTCATCCATCACAAAAGCAAAATTAATGGGTGAAGAGATGAAGAAATTTGAGATGGATATGTTTGTTCCAAGGCCAAATTTTGACAATATATGGCTTGTAACCTCTGATGAGCATGAACCTCAATTTGAATATTTTTGGATGAATTTTAGAGATGATGAAGAGGTTAGAAAAATATATTTTTCAAGAATGACCCTAAGGAAAATCATTGATTATAAAATTGTTGTTATTCCTCAAGGAATTGAGGATGATGAAAACATTGTGAGCCAAGTGTATCTTGAACAAAATCTAGATTCGAAGGTAGTTTCTCCCATTAATTGGAAGGAAGGAGAGGAAGAATATCCCCATAGAAGGATTGTCAATGTTATGAGACATACATTGACTTGTGGTAGTAAAGGGAATTGATTTGTCTCTCCAAAATACTAAAGTATTAAATGAATTCAGAAAGCTAGCTATTTTAAAAATGATCTCCTTCTTTAGCAGAGGGGATGAAACCATGGACCCACTTAATGGCACACCTCCACAAATTCTAAGTAACAATACCACCACACAAATAATTGATGCCTAGACCATAACTACTAGCAACATGGGGACTTCAAGAACTATTTTAATTAAAAAATTCAAGGAGATACTTTAAAATCCATGCAAGATTCCCCCATTACTGAAGCGATACCAATCCAAATAAGGGGGAAAGGCCTATTTACACAAAAATTTACCTTAGAGGTATTTCTAGGGCCATATGACACTGAAAAATTGATGAGAGGAGATATGGCAAGTGCCAATATCCAATCGAAATCACTTAGTACCTAAAGAAATATAGGTACCAAATATCAAACATTTTAAAGAACTAAGAAGAAAGTTAAGGTGGTATTTGAAAAACCTTTGGTAAGGGATATGGGTGTTTTAGTAAAAGAGAGTGGCCATGCATCAAGAAAAAATAAGCATAGAGAGCATGAGGTGATTGACCCTCCTACTATGACTGAGGTATAAAAAGGAGTAGTTGTTTCCTTAGCTCATCAAGTAATTTTACCATCGGATCAAAATGATGTTATTTCCTTAGTTATTCAAACCACACCATCAATGGTTTATGAATGTACTAAAGTAGATCCCTCAACACTAGTGATCCTTCCTAAACCATTTACATTTCCTATAGGGATGATGAAAGAGACTATCGGGGAAGTAGGGTGTTAAGTGGGTAAGATATTAAGGGGGAAAGCCATGATAAAAAAGTAAAGTAGGGATCAACATGATAAGATAAGTGATATTGAATAGAGATTATTAGTGGGGAAACAATTGAAAGAAGTTTAAAAGTTGGTATTGATATAAGGAGGTTAGGAGAAGCACCCTATCTTAAAATTTATGGAGATAAAGATGAAACTATGAAAATGTCATCTGAAGAAGTCCATATGACTAATACTAAGTAGATTATAGATGTAGAGATGGAGACCCAATCTCAAGAAACTCAAATTTTGGATACAATTCCTTTTGTAGAGCTAGAAAAAGGATGTTCAAATGGATATACAAGAAGTGCCAAGTGTTTGGAGTTACTCTTGTTGCTAAGACCACAATTCACAAGTGAAGAAGGAATATTAGAAAGTGAAAGGGTCCCAATTACTAGTGTTATAGACCATAAAAATATTAAAGTCACTACCACCCCAGGTGTATAAGGTGAAATTTTGATATATCAAGATACATTAGTGGGAAAGAAAGGTGTAATTCAAGAGTCAAGTGCCCAAACCCAACCAATTAAGGTATAAGAAAATGATGACACAAAACAAGGAAAGATTGAGACCGAGTCCTAAGTGAATAATTCTACCAAAGAGTTTCCTTATGGAAGATAAGGGGCAAGTAGAAAAAATAGGTGATGAAAAAGAGATCCCAAAGGAAACAGTTAAGAAAGTTACCACCCCACCAAGGGATCCTGAAGGAAAAGAAAATGTGGAATCTGCTAAGATAAGAACTTACCAAAAGATATAAGTATGATTTCCACTCCCCTTAAGAGTGTGAAAGAGGATATAGGTACACTTGCTGGTCCAAAGAAAGATAAAGACCTGGGTGAATAGTCTACACCTGATAATAAAGAAGAAAAGGCTCAAAAATTTAGACCTAAGAGAAGAATGAGGATCATTCCAAGATAGTAGAAAGTGTAGGATAGGAAATAAGTGTGAAAGCACCAATTATAAGAACACTCATAGTTCAAGATGTATCAACAGTAATGGTGCCATTCCTTCAAACCACAAGTTTTCTCCTTCAGAGATAGAAGATGATGATGACCCCATGACAGGATGGTTAGGGGGAATTATCAAGAAAAGGAAAAGAACAAGGAAAAGGGAAAAGAGATTGTCCCAACAAAGGCTTTGGGTCTTTCTAATATTGATTTCTAGAGACCTGTAAAATATTTTAAGAAAGGAAAGATCATGACAAGGTAAAATTTATATAGAACATGATCCAAAACCTTAGAAATTACTACTCCTCATCCGACATACCAAAGGATAAATTAACAATCAGTGACTATAACATTCAACAAATCCAATTGGGAAGACCTTAAGCGGGAACAAGTAAAAGTAATATTAAATAGATGAAGTAAAATAATAAAAAGGAGCTAAAAGAGTAGGTGAAGAATTTACCTCATACCTGTAAAAATTTATTGTTCAACTAGAAGGAGATCAAGGAGATCTTACTATTACACCTGAAATAATAAGCAATATAGAAAAAGCTACCAAGAAGGTGAAAGCTATTGATAGTTGGGTGGAGAATTTATCTGAAAAAGGAAAGATAATATTTGAAAAGGTGAAGAAAAGGTATGAAGAATTCAACTCCCATCTCAAAGTGTTATCAAAGACATGATTGAAGAATGTAATAATGAATTATTCTATATTGAAGGAATTCTTCCTAAATTAGACATCATTAATCAACTCAGTGAGGAAATAATTGTAAAGGAAGGAATATTACCAGCTGATAAAATGGGAACTCAATTCATCTTGGAAGATTGGTTAAAAATCAAAATGGGTGTACTAAATGATGTTAGGGAAAGTATGGAGGAAGAACATAAATGGATTGAAAGAGGCATTGACACTTTGAATATAAGAGTGGAAAACTTGGTATTTGAAAAGAATAGAAAAAGTTATTGTGATCTGGAGATGGATTTCTTGATACAATATTTTGAAAAAATATTCATGATGAGAATTATTCATATGAGGTCATCAAAATATTGATAACTATGGAAAACACAATTGAGGACCTAATAGTTAAATCAAGAGAGATCAAATACAGGATGGAGAAATGTGTGATGACAATTAACAGGGAAACTATAATCTTCCAAAATCACAAGGCCTAGATAAAGAAGAATTACAACAACTATTCTAGAGGTATGATGCTTACATGGAAAGACAAATTCAAAAGGAAAATGAAGAAGATGATGTTACCATGCTAATTGTTAAAGAAGCCAAGGTTGTTGTGGAAGCTAAGGCTATTGAAGATGCTAAAGCCAAGTCTTCTTGATATTGTATTTTATTTCCATTTGATACTCTTATTTTCCAAACAATTTAAAAGATACTTTGAGTAGTTAAATTCTGAATATGATGTATTGAAAAACAATGAATTTCCATTTTATTTTGATTAAATTGTAAACTTACTATGAAATAGGTGATTTTACAATTTGGAATGTGTTTTATTTTTTGAAAAGAAAAAGAGGGGGATCTATAGGCCCCCTCCCATGAAATATACATACATTTTCAAGTATTACATCAAAAAGGGAAACTAAGAGAAGAAAAACATTCAATCATCCTCTACTTCTACTTTGAAATCTTCTCCAAATGGGGGAATTATATTTAACAACTGTTCTTCCTCGTATAAAATCCTTTGAGTCTTGAGCTGTTTGATCAAATATAACTTACCAAGACCCAACCAAACTTCGAGACATCCCCATCTCCATCAATGATTCAACAATCATCTTGGGGCCATCCATGATATTCCTCAGCTCTATCTTCTTCTGATAAGAAGATACCCAATCCAAAAGGTCTAAACCACCTATAGGAAATGCCTTTTTCCCTTTTTCCTTGTAAGAATTAGACTAAATAGGATAGGATGAACAAGAGAATTTGGAGTGGTTGAAAGAGAAAGCAATGTGAACCTTGGACTTGGTGGAACAAGAGATTTAGAACTAGGCTCACCCTTGCATCTCCTTGTGAAAGGTGGATTCTCTCTTGGGAGAGGAACATGCAAAGGTCTTGATAATTTTTCTCCATTAAAGGAGCATATTGCACTAAATGAATGGAAGGTTAGAGAAAATACTTGCCCTTACCTTCCTTAGTAGTAGAAAGTGATGCCTTGGAATGTTGAGGAGATGAAGGTTCTACTTTTTCCTCATAAAAATTGACAATTAGAGGGGTTGAGAGCTTGATTACAAATTTTTTTCCTCTTTCTGATGGTGCTGGTATTGTAGATTATTGAGGTGGTACATGTCTTGTTAGACCTTTTTCTAGAGAAATGATCCATCGCTCCAATTCTTCCACTTTGTGAGAAATGGCAGGAAAAATATCAATTGAAGTATTGTCATAAAGTATGTATGAATTCCGGGGAACCTCTTTCAACATGAATCCTTCATTATATAGAAAGGGACATTTGTATTCAGCCATCCCTATCATAGTAGGCCTCCTCTCAATCCATAATTTCTTCAATTATTCTGGAGTTTTTTTATGCTCCCACCAAAAGAGATGATAATACATTGATTGAAAGTTGAGAAAACATGATTGATCTTAATCAATATCAAAAGGAGGGAAATATGAACCTCTTGATAATTCAAGGGCCCTTTTCTATCCCCTGGCTCTAGAATTTTAAAAAATCCTTGACAAATGCTTCATCTAGGTCAATTAGATCGAAGATTTGATTTAAATATTCTGATGATATTTCTTTCAAACTAGTCACTACTGCTACCCTTGCCATTACACAACAAAGAATTTTGCAATAAATCCTCATGTTCAAGAATAGAAAAATATGCATAGTGATGAAGAAATAGAGTTGAATTTATAGTAAAAATGGTGCAGACAAGCTAAGTGAGTGAAATCACTTCCATTAAATGAAGAAAGATTTCTGCTTAGTCCACACAAAGGAAATAAGTTTGGAGGAGGATGTTATTATGCAACAGAAGATGTTTTGATTGATGTAGCACAATCCACGTGAGAACATTCAGCTCAAAAATACATGAACATGAGTATGTGTTGTTTGAAACTGATTCTCAAAAGGTAAAAGGGGTTATACATCAAATCAAGCCATATGGAGGTGCTCAAAAATCATCAAAAATATTTCTTTACCCACCAAAAGGGGGAAATGATTAAACAAATATCAAAGAGATGACATGGCATCCCAATCATTCTGGGAGAATGAAAAATGTGAATTACTCATGATTTTTCCACCTGACAACATAAAATAGAATATTTTCAAGGGAATAATAATGGATTAGATTGTGTGCTATAAAGGAGAATATTCCTTTGAAGATTCATGATTTTGGGGAAAAATAAAATAAGTGAGTGATCGAAGTTGTATATATGCAAGACGAATGTTCTCTCATAAAGGGGGTTAAATTTTTCTAAGTTTTTGAGAGAGATAAAGGAGAAAAATAATTTATCCCTCTAAAGATGAACTAATCTGGGATACCTAAGATTTTATTCATCGTCACAAACCTTCTCACCAAGATGATTGCACTGTATAGTCATTGGTAAACATTGAGGTCATAGGTGTTGTGTCCCCTTGTTGAAGTGTTGGAATTTCTTGAATTAATTTGTGTGTATTCTCATGAGAAATGTTATTTTGTTTCAAGATGTATTACTTTGAATAAAATATCTGCATTTCTATTGAAAAAAATTTCTCTTAATTTCTCTGAATTACACAGATCCTTATTTTAAATAGTGAAATTTAGTGGCTGAAGCTACATTATTAATGGATATTTCCTTCACGTTGTAGTAAAAAATTTTAAATTCAAGTTGTATATGTCGATTTAAAAACTTTTAAGTTTTGAGGGTATTTGGAATGTATTTGATAAGAAATTATCAATATTTTTTTGAGAATTTATCATGAGTTTTTGTGTTTAGGTTCTCAAAGTTTGTGTGAAATATTACATTCTTGTGCTTCCATGAATACAAATCTTCTAGTTGAAGGAGTGATTTGAAGTGTGTGATATGTATTTTGCATCTAGAGTAATTGCCTACAACATTTTCTAAGGTTCATCTAAGGATTTTATATAATTAAATTTATCCTGCTTAATCTCCCATCAATACATCAAAATCATAATCAATAACCATTTGATCCATCTAAATTACCCATGCTTACATTGTTTATGCTCAAATGCTAAGGAAAATTTTCATTTATGTCCATCCTTTATCAAAATATGCAGAAGAAAGTTGGAACTATTTGTAACTTTAGTAACCCAGGCCTTCATTAGAAGAAATTTACATTTTCTAGTGTGATAACTCATGAGAGGTAGATAATTTCTACATTGACCATGTCTTCTTGAGGTTGCCTTCTCAAATCCCTAAGAAAGAAATCCTAAATATTGCCATTCTATCCATTCCTTTCATAAATACATGTTACAAAATGGGTCCTCTCACCCTGGTTGTAGGAAAACCTAAAGTAATAGGGTAGGTCATACCCTTAGTGAGGTGTTATCCAACATTTCCCAAGTCAAAGTGACAAAGAGATTTCTAGATCCATCCCTAGCTACAAAAAAATTAAATCTTGTCTGTATTTCTCTAAGCATCTTGTTTAGCTTGTTGATGTTGCTTGACTCATAAGGTGAAAATGATTTGGGTACCAACAAGTAATCATGAACATTCATGTTAACATCTTGACAAGATAGCACAAAAGAGGGACTGGTGGCTTCCCATGCTTTGGGTGAGTGTTAAGATTTGAATGAATGAAGTGATAACATGCATAACATGTTTAGCTAGTAAAACAAAGACTGCATTTTGGTTCCATTATTGGGACCTCTTTTCAAAAAAATTTCTAGGATGTTGCTTATAGATGGAATATCGATTGACTCTAGAGAGTATTGAAGGTTGGATAGACGATGGACAAGACAAGTTTACACAGAAATATAGCACTGGACCTAATTTCAATGCATGTCGGTGGGTGTAAAATAACCTTTATGATGCACTCTATGAGACGTTCTTTAACTTCTTTCTAGTAGAATTATATGAGTGGTTGACAACGTATGTTGTAGGGAAGTGCTAGAATTATAGGCCGAGAATTTTTATACGAAGGATTACCAATATATTATTGATGCTAATGTGGAGTGGACTAAAGTTGTATATCATTGGTGGGATGGAGTATTAAAATTTATAGTCTAAATTATTCTATTTCTACGTATTTGTGTCCTAAAGAGGTTGAGTTCCAATTTTTGCGTGATCCTAGAGGATCTTACTTGTGTGCTACACCATTATTGATCAATATTTTCATGGTAGAATTGGATTTAAAGAGCCTGCTTATGGCTAGCTAAATCCCCACTGCACATAGTAGTAGGAGAAGGTGTGGAGAAGGATGGTGAACTTGGCAATAACAAGGAAGAGAGAAGAAATATGACTTAAGTTTAATGAAGCGTGAGAAAGGGAAATGGAAAAACAAAGGGATATTGAGGAGTCCATGGAATTAAGGAGATAAATGTTTTGTGAAGGATTTGAAGTTCTCATGGAAGATGGGGAGCTGAAACATCTAGTTCTTATGACATTGGGTAAGTGTAGTGAGAATCCCCTTGACTTCATATGAGTGTGTGAGAAGAGAGTATGAGGACTACAAGCGAACATGTAATCCCACCTAGCCACCTAACCCTTTTGTTTGGTGTTCAAAATCTAAAATTAGTCATTGAGATGTAGGCTAGTGAAATTAAGAAAGTAGAGACGAGTACATATTGTAGAAACCAAAATTGGGTCACACTCCCCTTGGTCCCTTTTCAAATAGCCAACTTAAACATATTCACCTAACCATGACCCTTTTACCCCACATTAATATTAGTTTAATTATTTATAATTAAAGTAATACCCATGCTCACAATATTCATTATTTAATTACCTTAATTAAAACTAATTTCCACCTCCTAGACACCTCACCTAGAAACCTCATCAAAAACCTATTTTCACATATTTTCCCTTTACTAGGACTCAACATTCACTCACCATAACTAACTAAGACTTAGTCCTACCTACCTTAATGAACTAATACTTAGTGCAACCCTAAAATCACATGCCTATTCTCCCTCTAACCACATTCCCACTCATTAAAATGTAACATTCCATTTTGATCCATGAGAATAGATAGAGTGGCCCAAAAGATTGCCAAGATCTAGCATTTTTAGTAAACCTAGGATTTCCCACCTTAATTGATTCTGTCAACCCTAAACCGACGTTGGTCACCCTAAACCATCATTGGTTACCATATATTCATTTTAGTAACCTTTTTTGAGAGGTTGGACACATTCTCGATTTTTGGAATGAAGGAGATCTACATGCAAGCAAGAACCAGAGCCCTTTTGCACATCTAGACAGCCATAACCAACACCAAGACTGATCCGAAGGTATTTTCATTCATGGTAGCATTCTAGGAAGCACTACCGTAGCACTAAGCACCATTCCACATATCAACCATCACCATCATCCAACCATCAAATCTACAAACACTAGTAAGTGTATCTCTAACCTGCATCATTTCATACTTGTCTAGATTACAAAGTTTCTTCATCTCTGTTTATCAACATCCATTTGCA